>CM036251.1:33086287-34313787 GCA_020698575.1 Bostrychus sinensis
CATCTATGATCATTGCACTTTATATGTTATATAGAAACAACTTGACAATACTGTTTATGTTCCAGATGATGCTCTCTTGCACCAATTGGCAATGCAACCCTTACATCTGTGCAGCAGCTAATCGACCTATATTGTACAACTGATTGGAAATGTGCTTTTTAAATGCATCAGTTATCTGTAACATGCATAAACATAACTTGTAGAAAGTGATTGTACATAGCGAAGTGGGGCAGCATGAGTATGTGGAGTAGCACTGATGCATGAGAGAGACACACATTAGCATGCAGCGCAGTTAACCTATATGTTCTACTGAGCATCTCCAGTCTCCCTCCCCAGCCTTTATGTGCGGCACATCACTGAAGGGCCCCCTTTGGAGATCTAGGTCACTGGAGATGTGAGTGCACGTGAGTTTGCACACATGACATCACCAGGCATCTCTCTTTAAATAGCCCTGAGTAGCTTCTGTCGCTGTAGTTGTAGCAGTGCAGTGAGTAGATAGTAGTGCAGTACCTCGGGGGAGAGAACAGTGTGACTAAACAACCATGTGCGCAATGTGGCAGTGTGTTTTACGGCTCACAGTATGTCGTAAGTGTGTCATTATGGATCCTATATATCTTGTACCTTCACTACGCAGCATGTATTCTACTTGTGATTTAAAGCTGCGTTACCCCAAAAACACATTTTTTCACACTCTTAAACCCCACACCTCGCTTTTTGAAAAAAAAATATAGCAAAATGCCTGCTAGATCCAATTCTATTATGTTGTATCTAACCACATTTTAATTTATACCACAAAGGGGCTAGATTATATCAAATCAACTTTCCTGACGTTTCTACCAAGTTATACTGTTCCCTCATCAAAAACATACCTGTAGTTGAGTTTTCTTTGACACCTGTTTGAGTAATCTTGTTTTCTCTGGCACGTAGAGGTGTAACAATACAGTTACAATGTCACTGTATCAATTTTTATTCCTATGATACAACAAAATTCATATGCATTGCCTCGTTTTGTAGGTGGTGTATCTCTATATACATGGAAATGAAAAGAAATGATAATATATGCATATTATATATAATGTAGAAATTTGCAAGTTAAAATAAAGCCAGATACATCTTTTTGGTTGTAATTTTTATGTTTTTAATGAAATACGTTATATTGAACTCTGTCTGCAGGACATAATCAAACCTGGCCGCGATACTGGATTTAACAGTAAACCTTTATGATTTTTGGAAAAAGTTGCTGTATCAATTGTATTGGTATAAAAGTGTTGAATCTTATCCAATTGTATCATTCTAAATTAGCCAATATTGTTCTTGAATCTCGGATCGAATCAATCAATATGTATCATGTCACATTGTTACAGCCCTACTGGCATGTCCTTTCTGAGGCCTCAGAATGTTCAGTTCCACAAACCTCTGCCCACTCCAGGAAGCAGTGACCAATCAATAAGCCCGCTATATCCAGTCTGCTCTCATTTATCCCCCCAAAAAACAAACTGTGAACAGCTCTGTTTCCGCAGATTCCTCACAGACATTTTTTATTAGAATGGCATCACACACAAAAACCTTTTTTTCTCTGATTCTGATCAAAAGAGGACAACACAGACTCTGCTGGTCTCTTCACCTGTTTCTTTAAGGCACACGTAGAGTACTTATTGGAAACGTTTATTTTTTAGTCAGATAATGTTTTTAAAGTTTGTAAAACATGCAACACTGTTCTAGAGGTGAAAATATTAATAAAAATATAGCCCCTTTTAACTCAGTGTCAGACCAATGCTTTAGTACTATAATCTCTCCCGTTAAATATTGTGTGAATACAGTGCCAATAATTATGTGCATTTCACATTTTTAGCTCTGGCCTGGCTCTCCACTCTCATTCACTCTCAAGGCAAAGTGAGGTGTGATTTCCACCATCACTTGTTCATTCCTGCTGCCATAAGACAGCACTTGTTAATGTTCACTTAATTACCATCTCTAGTAAACGTTTAACTAGTTATTGCAAAATGTATTTTTACATATGTTTTTGAATGATTTTTATACTGTGTTTGCTGTATTCTACCAGACACTTGAATTTCTTCTTATGGGGATGAATAAAGTATATGTATCTATCTAATCTATCCTGACCAATCATAACCATCTTTCTAGTATATCTATCTAAAATGAGATGGGCCTTATTATGTGATGCTTTGGTTCTTGGTTCTCTTTACATTTGGCTCAGGGGAAGTTTATCTGCCCTGCTTCCTTGAAATCTAACAAAGACCAGATCTTGGAACCCTAAAAAATTAAGTGGCTAACAATGGTACAAAAGATAAACACACAATTTCCATAACTGTGTGTGTGTGTGGCAACTGCAAGCTTGGGTCTCCAGCTTCTTCTATTTTCTCTGCTTATTTTTAACATGTGATCTTATAGTGGTATACTACATTTATCTTCATTTTTACAGAGTGTTGTTATATTACAATAGCATTTTAATATTATTACAAAAATATGTAAAATGGTATAATAAACTTAACACAGTGAATGATGTAATAACAGTATACTGCATCTATAACATTTATTTTCAGCCTACCTGGTACAAAAGATAAATACACAATTTCCATAAGTGTGTGTGGCAACTGCAAGCTCTGGTCTGGACAGGGCAAAGAACAGCACAATTACCGTATTTTCCGCACTATAAGGCGCACCTAAAAGCCTTTAATATTCTCAAAAACCGACAGTGCGCCTTATAATCCGATGCGCCTTATATAGGGATCAATGTTGGTTAATTATGGCTACCGTATTCAGGGGGCGTCGCCGAAGTGACAGCGGTAAAAACGATAAAGGGTAATTCCAGTCCCAGCTGTTCATGTGTGCCATAGACGTGTTTATGGATCCTGCCACAAAAGAACAAGGAGGCGCGGCCTTTGCTCCATCTCAGTAGAAGAGTTGTGACATTGAGGGGACAGAAAACTGAGCACTCGAACGCTGTTCATGTAGCTTTGAACTGTGACAAATGGAGTTGGAAATACATTGTTTTCAACGAGGGAGTTGTAAGAACGCTGGTTTGCATTCTATTAATAAAGTTTGACTGACTGACTTATCTGACTGTTTTATTGACATTCCCTTTAGCGCAGCGCCATCTAGTGGATGCGCCTTATAATGCGGTTGCGCCCTATATATGAAAACAGTTGTAAAATAGGCCATTCATTCACTCGCCTTATAATCCGATGCGCCTTATAGTGCGGGAAATACGGTACTATAAGCAAGTTCTATTCTCATCACAGTGTCAACAACAGGATTTAGACTATTTTATATCAGTTTTAAGTTTAGAGCAGACTCTCGTGCACTTACCACCAGCTTCTTGCATTTTCTCTGCTGGAGGCATGTAAAGCACACCTGAAAGGCCCCTTGCCCGCAGTTGCCTACAAACTCTAATTGACAAACAATGACAGCACATCGATTTTGGTGAAATTCATTAACATTTTCGTCTCTGTTACACTCATCTATTAAAAATGATAATAATAAAGCATATATAATGTCTTAAGGTCTTGTTTTTTCATAGATCATTACTATCAGGTGATTCAGTTTGTTTGATTCCTCATTGCTAGAAAACATGTAGGCAGTGTCCCTTTAAATGGATGCATGCCTGTTTTCTCTGTCTGCCTGGAGTCACATGCACTCATGAGGGATGTAGGCAGAGCAGGGCACACCCATGGCTAACCTCAGGGTGGGGCAGCCTGTTGTAAGATGTCACAAACCAGCACCATATGGCAGCAGTCCCGGGCCTCTGCTGGGTCCCTGAGACACTCCACATGCTCGGGGCGTCCTGATGAATAGAGCTTGTCATCGCATAGACATTTTTTTCTTTCCTCACATTATTAACTACTACTAGAGACTTAGCTTGGGTTGGTGTGCCGGCTGCGGCCCTCCTTTTTTCTGCAGTACAGTGGTTCAGCCCAGGGACATGACTCTGCACCAAGGTGTGGGTCAGAGAGGCTGAGGAGGAGGAGGAGGGAGAGAGGAAGGGCAGTACCTGCGCTGTCAGCAACATCTACAACGCCCCATCCATCTCTCTCCCTCGTTTATCTGCCCCCTCTGTTCCCCATAGTGTTTGGCCAGAATGCTTAGTCACTGCACTCGATCGATAGCTGGCTGATGCATGCGTTATCATAAAGCTTTATGTAATGTATCCAAAACAAGGGTGTCACTTGATCATGCTGCGAAAACCCAATAAAAACCTAACGTCCTCTCTGTGTGTTTGTCTTCCTGCAGCCCAAGCTTATGGCCAAGGACCTGCTGGACCTGGTGGCGTCACATTTCAACCTCAAGGAGAAGGAGTACTTTGGCATCGCCTACGTAGACGAAACGTAAGTTATAAGACAATAATGGTGATGTCAGATTGATACCAGATATATTGTCCCAAAATCATATACAGTATGCCTCAAAGTCATGTGGATGGTTATTTGACATGACAAAGAAGAAATAAATAGACACAGAGCAACATGTTTACTGTATACTTCACTGGAGTACATTACCATCTTAGGATAACATTTTGACTGGTTCATAGCAGTGATGGAGTTCTCGAACTCGACTCAAGTTGCATTTCATTGGCCTCATTTTCAGGGCTCGCGACTCGACACAGACATAGGACTGATGACTTGGACTCTGAGGGGCAAACAACTCGTGAGTCAACTTAAGGTTCAAGCTAAAGGCTTGGACTTGGACTCAGTCTTGTACATTGATGACTTGGGCTCAGACTTCACTTGGACTAGTCTTATGTGACTCGGACTCGAACATTAAGGACTCAAGAGTGACTTGGACTCAAGAAATGGTGACTTGACTGCAACACAGGTTCACACATTACAGTATGTTTATCAGAGTTTCCCCCAGAAAATTTGTTAAGCAGTAGAATTCACATCCACCTGAAATCAAGACCATATCTGATTTCAAAATGTTCACTTCCAGACTTAAGTCTTGGCTAAAGGCAAACCAAAACTGTACTCATGTTTAAAGAGTGTGGGTGAGTGAATGCTTGATGTAATGTAAATGTTTTATATTTTGATGAAATGAGGTATTTCATGGAGGTATTTATTAGAATAGAATTTTTCTATTGACGTATATTGTAATGTGCTGTAGAAGGAAAGCCCAACCATGGACAAGAGTTGAAAATTAACATTAGCTTTAAACTCTATATGCACTGCATCAGTTGCAGGCTTTGTATTGTAACTATGTTTGGCTGTATTGTCCCTGTCAAATACATAAATAAATAAATAAATAAATAAATAAATAAATAAATACATGATACAATGGAAACCAGGACAGAGACGGGAGCATCCTTTAGAATTAATTGTAACACCCTCTAAAATCAAATTTGTCAATATTTATGCTAAAATTTTTATTCATTTTATATTAATATTTTAATTTATTCATTTATATTGTTTAAGATATTTTTGGCCATTTTTAGGCTTTATTGATAGGACAGAGTATAGTAGGAAATTGGGAAGGGAGGGGGGAGAGACATTTGGCAAACTGTCAGAGCCCAGACTCAAACCCACGATGCTGAGGCAGGCTATAGTTGCCCTGTCTATGCACCACACCTCTTCCACTGTACCATAAGACTGACCCTTAATTTATTTTTATTTATTCTATTAAGTCTGTCTTTTTATATTTTACACATTTTAACTACAAAAGCCCAGATATAATCAGATGTAATAAAAGTCTTATTTATGAGAAGACCAAATTTACAACGCAATGGACCAGTTTTGACCCGCAGGCCACTGGTTGGAGACTCTCCTTAGCAGCGAATAATCACAAAGCTCGATCTTAGCTGCAAATTTCTGTCTGACTTAGCAACATCACTAAGACAGGTGCACAGAGTCAGGTTCACTTTTTGTCTGCAGGAGCCCGGGACACTATAGGGACAATTAAGTATACCTTACCTTTTAAATTGAAATCAAGAGACATGAAAAGTACCCATTCAAAGCTAAGCCATACCAGAAAGTTTGGTCAAAATTGTGGTATTTTGAGAGAACGAAGAAAGGTGACTTAGTGTTGCTTTGAATAAAACAAATAGAGCACTTTGTTGAAGTTACAAGTCAAGAGAAAGCAGCAGACAAAAACATTAGTTTCAACTGTGTGGGTTAAAATGCCAGATAGAACCATATAATATTTTATAACTCAAAATTCCTATTAAATGAGTAGAGAAAGACAAAGTCAGTCAAGCAGGTAACCTTGCTAGAGAACAGTATCAAAATCTCTCGTGTCTAGTTTGCCCATTAATCCTCCAACCATATTGTGTTTGAAATGCAAAAGTGACATTCAAATTAGCTTTGTTGTGCTTGGTGAGCTCGAAAACCAAAAGGCTGACAGGAGAAAAGTTCAGAGCAAGTCATGCAAACCTGCCATTCATTTGCATACAGGTAAACACCGGCTTGGCATTTGGACGTCCCTGTTTTGTTTTATCTCATGCACCTTCGCCCTAGAACAAAAAGGACTTGCCCCTGCTCTGTGGCATTTTCACTGCTCTGACAGATTCTGTTGCTGCAGCTAAGCAACATCAACTATCCCATCTCCCTCCCCAGGGCTAAATTCTGTGATGTGGAGATTTGTTCTGTGCAGCCAAAAGGGAGCAGACTGCTTCCTACAGTGTCCAGAGAAACAGTGCTGGGGAACAGGAGGGGGGAGAGCCAGAAGGGGACAGATTTGGACAGAGATGTTGCTTAGCTGCTCAAGAGAGCATGCAAAGTTACCAGGGTGACAAGCTGTCGCCTCACTTTCTCTGTGTTGGAGGAAACAGAGAAGGCAGCAGAGAGCAGAATTAGAATTTAGAAAAAAAAAAAAAAAGTACAAGGCTATGCAATAGGATTAAATTAGGCTGGGTTATGTTTTGAACTTTTTGACAATTTGCCAATCTTGAGGTTGCTTTATTGCACTGTACAAAGGCAGTTTTTTTCTCTCTCACTCAATCATACTAAGTGACAGACAGATTTAGCTACAATGAACTGTGGGTGGGACTCCAACTTTGATGTCATTATTTAATTGAATGTCTTGATTTACATTTTAGATGGAATTCTGCTGAACAAACAAGCGCAATGTAAATGTTAATCCTCAGACCCCCTGGCACCCTTTTAGGGTGTTTCAAATGTATTTTTTTCTCTCATTTTGGCATTTCTATGCTAGGATGATGATATTTGACAAAGACGTTCATTAATGAATTTTACAATTTCTGTGTCACAACTGGAAAACTAAATATTCTACTGTCTGGGCAAAAAACAAACAAACACATTCTTCCTCTTAAAACCCTTTTTGGTCCCATTAACACTTATTTTCACTTTACTGCTATTATAGAACAGAAATCATGAATTAAATCATGTTAATTCCTCTGTATCCCTGTCAGTCAGAGTCTAAAAATATACAAACTAAAAAATCTCCACCATTTTCACATTGCATTATGAGAAATAATTCCCTTATAATTCCTATTAAATAACAGTGGCAGTAGACCAGTTCTTTTAGGGTTTTACGAGGAAGAACCTGAGTTTCAGACTTTTTTAGTGTGATTTCCTGCCCTTTTGTTGTAATGGCACAAAAAGTAAAAATGTATCAAAATCAATGTAGGGGCTCAGAAAGGAGGGCTGAGGGTCATTATAATATTTGTTGCATGTGTTATGCCATTAATTAAAGCCTAATGTTTTACTGGCACATATTTTCATTACAAATACTTGTAATACAAATGTGTAATATTTATTATATGTAACTTGTAACTTTAGGACAGCGGTACAGTAGATTGAGCCATTCGTCCACTAACCAGATGGTTGGCAGTTCAATTCCAAGTTTTTTTTTATTAATGTGTTTGTAAACATAGTGAGTGTGACTGTGTTTTTGCTGGTGGTGAAAGGAGCCGTAGTAATGGCAGCCAAGTGTCCATCAGTCTGCTACACAGGTAGCTTAGACTGAGCATGTCTGAGGAGTGAATGAAAAATTGACTAATGTAAAGCACTTTTGGAAGCTTGAGAGACTTGGAAAGTGCAAAATAAATATAATCTCTTATTATTATTACTTGCAAAGTCATTAAAAAGCTGAATTACTATTACTAAATGCAGCAGAAGTCGTCTTTATAATGGCAGTAATAGAGAAAATCAACTCGGATCATTGTTAAATCACAATTAATCACAACACTCATTATCACCAACACTTACTAAAAAGTATAAAGAAAAAACAGTAATGATTGTATGATTAAGTGTTCTGTAAGTGTATAGGATAAACCTGTTACTTCTCTGTCTTTTCTTCAGGAGCCATTTCAGCTGGCTGCAATTGGACCGCAGAGTCTTAGAACATGAATTCCCAAAGAAGTCTGGTCCCATTGTGCTCTACTTTTGTGTCAGGTGAGTCCTTTTCATCAGCTTCTAACATTATTCCACACTCTGAATGGGTTTTATTGTTATAAGTGAGTTTCTATAGCCTCTTTCATACAGTACGTGCTCTCCAAATCATGGGACGTGAACAACTCTGTAGACAATCACATTCATGTTTATCCACGCATTGGAAATTTGTTTGATTAATTTTGCGTTGCAACTTGAGAAAATCCAGGTAGCTTTACTGAGATGATGAGGGTAGTTAGAGGATATAAGAGCGGCACCCTTGTTACCCTCGGAGCAGAGCAGTGTTTTCGACCGCTGAAGAGGATTAAATCTTTTCTGAACATATTGGGTGTGTTTTCAATCAGACATTATACAGAAAACAGCGCAATACAGTGACAGAGTGGTTAACGTTTTATTAACACCTTTGCCTCGCTAAAAGCTTCATTTTAGGTAACTTGCACATTTCTCCTCCACCTCCCTTATAAAACATGTAACTTTAGGCTAACAGACTGCTTTCTGATCCTTCTGTGATGGTTCGCCTCTTGCCATTGTCAGGTTGTTGGATGATAGATATTTGGATAAAACAGTGGGGTAACGTGTTGTTGTGCATTGGCAAAATTGGTTTACAATTTTTGAGTAGTGCCTTGAAGTTATGTGCAAGCATTTGTGAGACAACTTGACATTAAATAATATTTTCTTGTTGTGGAAGAAGAACAGTAGTTGTCTATGGCCTGGTGTTGATGCTGAGTAGTCACTGTAACACTGTAAATAATAATCATACATATTACATTTACCATTAATTTTGATATTGATTGAAAAAATGGACAGTTCTTTTTTGATTTACATGGGGAAGCTGTCATCTGTACAAACGAAGGTAAGCTAACATTAGCGATATTACTGCATAATGGCTTATTTAGTTGCAATTTATTAAACTATGAAAAAAAGTGTCTCTAACAGGTTTAAATGTGTTGTGTACACTTTAAAATCCTATAGAAGTCCTGCTGTTCTCCAACGAAACTCACAAAGCATAACCATTATAGTAGGGTGACCAGATTTCGAGAACCAAAAACTCGGACACATATTTATTTCACAAATCACGGTGTATTTTTATTTATCAAGTGACAAAAAAGCTTCAGAAATCCATACATTGTTCAGTCATGTAATTAAAGAACAGGGCTCAAGCTTTGAATATGATGGAAAATTATCAATAAAACTAATGACATTTTCAATAAATTTAGTGACAAATGTCTTTAGACAAATGATTTTAAGTTTCCTGTGTTTTTCTGTTGATAAAAATGGGGACAACTGGGACACATGAGTGATTTTACGGATATGTGTTAGGACATGGGACAAGGAGCCAAAAACTGGGACTGTCCCTGTTAAATAGGGACATCTGGTCACCCTACATTATAGTGCACTATATTGTGAGTAGGGATGATATTCGGACACAGTTGATCCCCAGCCCTTCAGTTGTCAAAAAAAAATCTGCTGAAACCAGCCATTAGTGTGTGCTCCTTGTCTTTTCAAAATCTGTAATGACTAGGAAAGTCATGGAGTGAGTCCCCAGCTAAATGGAGTGTGTTCTATCCAAAACACATGTGGAAGTACTACAAATATCTATTCTACTGTTAGTAACAGTCTGTTACTTAAAAAAAAATATTACTTAAGAATGGAAACAAACTACTCAACAAAATGATTACTTGAATAAAAGTAAAAAAGGTACTTGAGTATATATATATGTGTACTACCAATACTATGAATCTATAATCTATGAAGACTCTCTCTCATCCAGGCTATTTGAATCATAACAAAAGGTTTAAAAGTGCTCTCCAAAAATTCTGACATTGAACCGGATGCTGAATGCTCCTAGATGAGAGGAGTTTTAGATCTGAAACTACATTCTATTGGTTCAGATGACTTGAAAGAGGCTCAGTGGTTTCAGGTCTTCATACTCCAGTTATTACTGTCACTACTACCACTATCACTCCTATTATATTACTATTACTGCTGCTGCTGCTACTAATGCTACTACTATTATTGCTACTACTACATCACTACATACATCGTATTAATTCAACTGTAGGGTCTCTTCAAGATAAACAGAGTTGTCCTTAGCTCAGCTGGTGCCTGGATCACCAATGCCACAGGGCCTGCTCTGAGGATAAAGTCCAGAGCGTAGTGGAATTATAAAAAGTTCTTCTTTTGGCCTGCGCTGTCATTTCCTTTTGTCCCAAGATCAATGACCTCTCAACCAATCATAAGCCAACTCAAACCACTTCAATGCTTGCTTCTTTCAGTCCCAACAAACAGCTTTATTGTGACTACAAAGTGTTATATTCTTGTGAGTGGAACAGCCAAATACTTTTCCTAAGGGACGGCAGCATAATTACTTGAACATATTGAAGCAAATTGGAAACACTACCAGTCTAATTTCGTCCCTTTCATTGTGATGCTAAACAGGACAGTTAAATATTGTTCTTTGCGACCTGGAGTATAATAAAACATGTCCTTTTATTAGATTCATTCCTCAGTAGAAGCCATCTTTTTCCTGTCCTGCTCTGATAGGGTTATGAAATCCTCCCAGTCCTTTGTACTTCTCTTACAATGGCGGCTCATTTATTAAAAACTCCTGACTCACACGCAGGCCTGGTCACGGGTATACGTATACTACAAAGTGAGTTATTGAATTGGTGTTGTTTTTGTGATTCCAGGTGCTTTATCTTCAATAGGCAATTGGACAGAATGGGAAAAAAAGCATGTGCCTGGCTCTCCAGTGTTTTCTGTTGTGAGCTCTTTGGCATTTAAATCTGTCCTGTGCGACATGCTGTACATTTAAAACCACAGTGAGGTGATGCACATAAGCCCCACTCCCACATGTGAGAGGCAGTTTCCATGTTGACATTTAAGTAAGTCACAACGAGGCGGCTATATGTCAAGTTGTATTCTTAGCACTTCTTTTGGACATTGGGCCATTGTGCACCATATTTAGTGAACAATGGCACCTTTGTGGAATACAAATTGGGGACGATGTGTTCTGTGGTATTGTATATTAGACCATGATTTGGCTCAATACTGTTTTTGTATTTATGCAATAAAGTAGTATAAGTACTTTATTCATAACATATAAGTTAACACTTAAAAAATTGTTGCTTGATCTGATAGGTTAAGGTATATTTTATTGTCCCCATTGGAAAATTTGTTCTCTGCATTTGACCCGTCCTTCAATGCTGCTGGGGAGCAATGGGACAGGAGTACCTAGCTGGATTTTTTAGCCTATTGTACATGTTTTGAGGTTGATGGGGGAAACCGGAGCACCCAGAGGAAACCCACCCAGACACGAAGAGACCATGCAAACTCCATACACAAAGGCCCCACGCAGTCCGGGAATTGAACCCGGGCGAGAGTGCTAACCACTAAGCCACCATGCCGTCAAATAGTAGATCTTATACTAATACCGTAATTTGGACTACAACAGCACGTCTAGTCATCTTATACCTAACATGGTAAATGCTGACAAATTAACAATACATTAGATGAGATGTTAAGTATGTGCGTATTGTACATTGTTTGGAAAAGTAAACAGGAGCAACTCTACAGAGACTAAATCATGTGCTGCTGCATATGGTTCTGCAGCAAACAGTTATTTTATCAATTAATTAATCTGTGAACATTTTTTGACTACACAAATAATAGGCATGGTAAAATGTGAGTAATGTGGTGGCCGGCCCAGTCTCTGGGAGGGGTCTGCATGTTCTCCCTGTGTTACCATGGGTTAAGTCAGGGAGAGACTGCATGATTTTTTTAGTCTTACAGGATTTATAGAAGTCACACTGCATGATGTGGAATGTGTAAAAACATAAACTACTGCTTGCTCACAGTTAGTCTGGTGGTCCCAAGCGTTTCTCTGGTTCAATTTGGAACTGGCCTATCACCGCTGTTTATCTACAGTGTGTCTTAAGAAAGCAGAAGAGCTAACCAGGGTAGCGTCAGCAACCAAACTAATTTAATAACTTCTCTGACTTGTTTAACGACATTTAGGGCTTTCCTTCATCACCTGCTGGTTCTGCTGAAGTCCACGTTATTGTCCAGTCCTCTACCTGATTTTCAACTTTGTCATTTTAAAAGCAGTAATAAGCCTTTGCACAACTGGCTTCTACTGCTGTCCCTGTTCAACCCTAACTTCTTTGTATAGAATAGGAAAAGATTTTGTCTGACAGGCCAGGCTAGCTCACACAGTGTGAGGGTTCAAACGCTGATGCAGTGTGCTTACATCATCAAAGAGCCGGTGATCCGGAAGCTAGCGCCACTTTCTATAGCAGTGTTTATGTGTGTAGAAAAGTAAATAAATCAAAAGGGAAATGTTGTCACCTTGTTGGCTGAGCACTGTTTTTGTTATAATGAGGGTGCACGGGTGTTTTTCTATTGGTCACTCATCTGACAGAGATCATATGTGCACCGAGAGGCTGACACACTCTGCGGAGAATCTTCCAACATATCTAACACTGCTGATTGATGGACGAACTTTTCCCACATTTGAAATAGCTGAAATCATCAAGTGTGTACCCGCCTTTTGGTGAACTGGTGACTCTAAATTGCCCCTAGTGAATGATTGTGAGAGTGAATGGTTGTCTGTGTCTCTGTGTCAGCCCTGCGACTAGTTAGCCACTGTCTAGTATGTATATTACTGGAATAGGCTCAAGAACCTGCAACCCCTAAAGGGAATAAGTGGAAGAAGATGAATGAATGAATTATAATCAATAATTTTGATTGTCACATCCCTCTGAAACACTTATAATGCATTTAAAACACTGGAGTAATTCATTTGATTATTTACTGTATATATGTGTGTTCCATAGCCCATTTCCAAAAAATAATTTTTGAGGCACTAGGTTCTCAGGTTATTTATAACAATGTAACAGTCATTTATCCATAGATATTGATGTAGACACCTTCTATCTAACACACAGACAAACATAACACAAAGCCTGTGTCATTGCTCCTGTCTGCTTCTCCAAACTGCACTATATTCCCTTGTTTGTAGATATTGACCCACCTCGCCCCACTCTCCAGTCCAGTTGTGTCCATGTGTGTCCTGGATTAGGTCAAAGAGTCAATGCTAGTATTTACATAGACTAATAGGTGTTTGAGGAGACGCGGAGGTGGCGGATATGCCACAGTGTGAACTTTGACCCCATTTGGACGGCCTCATTCTCCTCTTTTGCTCCAATCTCTAACCTCAATCTTTCCAAATGTCACCAGCCCTCGCCCCCTTATCACTCACTCCGTCATATCATATGTTGGCGTAAGTCCACACAAATTAAAAATCAGAGAAGAAATGCCAAATCTGAATATATTATCAAAACTAGGCTTATGTTTTTATCAGACACAGGCTTTTGCAACTTGACATTTGTGCAGGTTATAGGTGGATGCTAACCGCATAATGCAGTTTTGAATGCTTAGTGCTGCGCTGGCCATGTGAGTCTCATCAGTGTGGCGGCTTTAATTAAATGTTCACACTGAATATCGACAACACTTCTCATTCTCTTGCGCAGCTCAATGGCTAACACGATTTAAGCGCTCCATATTGACCGCGGTACGATCCCACTCACTCAATACCTGCAAACAATCATAGCTACGTCGATCAGCCGCGCTGACACGTGCTCAGTGGGACAGTGGGAGGGTCAGATATTTCGCTGTTAATGGAGAATTATTGAATGGAAATAGTGCAGTGTTTTGTAAATGTGGCTCCTATAGTTACTTGGAGGTACTTGGATTGTTTATTTGAGCTATTTTTTGTAGTGGTTCTCTCAGAGCTTACTCATACCAAGTACCACTTCAGAAAATATTGGTCTTGTATGGCTCAATTATAACAAAGCATAGACCTATATAACAACCTGCTGATATGATAAAAGTTAAATATTAATTAATAATAAGGCTGCAACTAGCGATTATTTTGATAATCGATTCTTTGTTTTGATTAATTGGATAGTGAAGTGTGTGTGGTTAAAGTGGTTAAAAACTGGAGGTGTTTAGTTACTGTTAAAAAATTTGAAAATGCTACCAAAAATCACTTAATTTAAAAAAAAATTTGAAACAGACGAAGCTACATCTATGCCATTGAAGGACGTCTGAATAGAGCATATATACACACAAAGATGTTCTTAATCAAAAACACAAATGTACATTGTTTTTGACTCGGTCTTGGTAATAAACCCTTCTTTCTCAGCACATGGCACGTTTCAGAGTCTATGAATACCCCAGTTAACAATTAAATTATTATTTCAAAAATTGATTATAATCAATAAATTAAAATTAGTTGTTGCAGCTCTAATTAATAATGAGCCATTCATGCCCATGTATAAGACACTGTACACAAAAAACTGAGAGATGACTACTGCATAGTAAAATACAATGAACAACAATGAATCTCTGCAATTTGTTTACTAAAGCATAGTAAATAATAATAATAATAATAATAATAATAATAATAATAATTATAATAATAATAATAATAAGTTTTCATAGCAATAATACTCAGTGTTTAAATGAAAATGAAAGAGAGCTACTCATGCTTTGTGACCTTTTTTCATTCATCTTCTTCCACTTATTCCCATTAGGGGTCATGGGTTACAGTAACTATGGGCCTTAGATGGGGTAAACCCTAGGCAGTGGCCATTTAGTTGCAGGACTGATGCTGGATTTGACCTTTATGATTTTTGACAAAAAAATCAGGTTTCGATTATGTCAATGTGAAGGTGTTATATTGTATCAGATTTTATCATTTATCATATCGCATTGTTGTGAAAATGTATTGTTACACCTTTACACACCACAGATTGAGAACCACCTCATTACAAGGCAAAGTTTTAAGTAATATCCATCAGTCCTGGACACATATACAGTCTGTCCGTCCTGGGAGTGGATCTCTCCTTCATGTGGTTCTCCCTGAGGTTTCACATTTTCCCATAGCTGGGTATTTTGGAGTTTTTCCTTAGTAAAATGGAGGATGTAAGGACAGGGGATGTCCAGGGACAATCTTTATGCTTTTTGTCTATTCCTGTAAAGCCCTTTAAGGTAGCTTTTGTTGTGTGTATTGGGCCATATAAATAAAATTGAACTGAATTAAGCACACCCCAACTTTACAGAAGCAGACAGGAGCTACAACACAGAATGTAAACAATTTACTCAGTAAACTTCAATGCCTATTTAAATGTGCAGTCCATTGAGGATATCTTCACAATATTGCAAGTGGCTTAGGAAGGGCACGCACTTTGGCTCAAATGACCCTGCTAAATGGTTTGTACAAATTAGGCTTGTAGAAATGAGGGGCAGAAAAACAAAAAAACAAATAGTAGTTTTTTTTTGTTTTTTTTTTGCTGACACCATTGGAAGCATAACACAAGCCTGTGTCCTTGCTCCTGTCTGCTTCTCCAAAACTGAGAGTGCACTGACAGTTACCTGCTCTAGGGAATACCTTATCTACTCTTAGTATCTGACAGCCTCTCTTTACAAAACATGGCTTTGTTCCTTTCACACACATTTAGCTAAGCACAGGCAAGGGACACATGAGGCCAGCTGTAGTAGTACTGTATGGGATGTTTTTTTGATGTAAGCTTCCACCAGAGAGGAGATAACAATGAGTAGCTTCCTCGCGTACCACCGTAGCTTCCCTTTGGCTCCCTTCGTGCATTTCACAGAGCTAAATTTAGCCGGCGTTATTATGTTAGCTGTGCCAGAAGTGGGTTACTGTGCTGCGGCTGCTCCCTCTCTTTTCCCTCTGTGCGTGTGTGTGTGTGTTTGTGCATGTGCCGAGAGAATCCACACTGCTGATGATGCAGGGAGGCAGACAATGTGTGAAGTGCAATACGGGCAGATTTACTGTTTGCGTGCACGCTGGGAGAATGTGCACACCAAGTATAAACGGACTCTTCCTCACCACCACAGGGAGGGAAAGAGGGAAAGAGAGCAGCAGCAGTGCAGTAGGGAGAGAGAGAAGAAAGGGGTGCAAGGTCAGGAGTTGGAGCTGCACTGCCATCCTCTGGTCGCTTGGGTTATTGCATACTTTGTCACTGTCACCTGCTGCAAAAAGATATTGTGAATGGTGTAATACTAGGGGTGTACTGCAGAGCTATATTTGTCTCAATAAAATTAATTGATTCAGAAATAAAATGTATTGCTGCACGTAGAATGATTATTAAAATCCCTAATTTGTGACTTTCATTCAGCAATTAAATTCTAATTTGCTAATTTGTCATTTATAAATCTGCAGTTTCTCATGTGAATTGTCTGCATTTGTGGATCGCTCCATTCGTGCATTAATCACTTCTGCGCATTTGGATCTTTTTGAGACATTCGTCCCACATTTTGAGACAACAAGATTTATTCACAAAATACATCCTGTTTCAATGACCACCACCAGGGGCAGTGTTCAACAGCAGGTTCCTCACTGTAAACAAGCTTGTAAACAGAGAACCTGAATAATATATTTGCAAATTAGAATTTATTTGAAATCGCTCTATGCAAGTCACAAATTAGGGATTTTGAATAAATCATTCTACATGCATCAATACATTTACTGTTGGATGAATTGACAAATGTAACTCCATCGTGTACTCATTGCAGATGTGTTCACACAAATTTTTCTTTTTGTTTCAGGTTCTACATAGAGAGTATATCATACCTGAAGGACAATGCCACCATCGAGCTGTTTTTCCTCAATGCCAAGAACATCATCTATAAGGTAAACTTTTAATAGTTTGGACATATAACTTGGGCCTTGCTACATGCACATATAACTGTGTTTTATTTAGGCCTTTTGTCCTCTTTCCTCCTGGGCAAGGCTTACAGCAGAGGAATTGAGGAGTTGAGGCTTTGAGAGACTTTTGAGGAATGGGATTCACCCCTAATGTTTGGAAAACATAGCACTGACCTTTGTAATGTCCTCCCAATTGCCATACACCCTATGTCCTCTGAGGTCAAAAAGACCCCCGCTGGTTTGATTGTTATTTAAAGACTATAGCATCAACTGTCAGTCACTTTTGTGTTACACCTTTAGCCTTACTTCAGTCCAACCCACTAAACAAAATTTCACCTTCATTTTAGAAATTAGAGTCAATAGACCTCAAACTATTTGATGAATACAATGGCAAAAGATGACATTAGTAGGACAGAATAACCCCAAGGATGCAGCAATTCAATTCAGTTCAATTCAGTTTTATTTGTATAGCCCAGTATCACAACAAAAGTCGCCTCAAAGGGCTTCACAAACAGTTCATCAAACATAAACACACAATCAGACTTAACACACAATCAGCACAAACAATAACTACACTAAACTAAACAGACCCAGGACACTCCTGTCCTTAGACCCTCCTTCTCGGTAAGGAAAAACTCCTAAAAAAAAACAGCAATTGTCTTGTCCATCTCAGAAAACTGTTAAATAGGTGCATACTGTAATTTCTTTGAGGCTTTCTATTCAATGTTAAATAAGTTACATAGTGCTGCTTAAAATTCTCTTGCCTTACTTTAATGTTTATTAGCCTGTTTACTAGCCTGAGGAAACACTGACACAGAGCAGCTAGACCCCACTATTATTTGGTGATACAGGAAATTGGAAACATTTGCATCAGCTGTTTTCCATCATGTGTTTGCTGCACCACATTCCAGCAACTAGCAAATTATTTGACACATTAGCTGCCAAGTGCTGTTAAATCACATCTACTCAAGCGCTACTCAAGAGCTTTGATTGATTGTTACTCCTGGTATACTTATGATAAAGGCTTATAGAATTAATTAAGTTCAGTATCCATATTATTTCAGTTTGTACATATTTTTTGAGATAGAAAGTTATGAATTGCACCAGCCTTTTAATTGTATGTATGTAATTGTCAAGAAATTCCCACTTTATAGAAGCAAACAGGAGCGATCACATAAACTTTGTGCTATGTACGGCTGCAAATTGTGCCAGAAAACACCTATTAAAACTAGCAAGTCTTCTCAAACTTGAACAAAAGCGGTATTTACGCACATTCATCATATTTCATTTCCTCATTTAAAACCTTGGAAATTTTCTCAGGATCTTCTTATTGTAAAATATCATCTCACAAACACGCATTTAAATATAAATTTTAGTTAACCAGTGTAATATCTGTGCATCAATGCTCCTGTCTGCTTCTCCAAACTAGTAGTGTGCCCTGTGCAGAGATAAATGAATTAGCTATCCCAAAGTATCTCTTTGTGTCAGAAGGGGGCGCACCAGCCTTGACTGAGAAAAATGTGTGGCTACATACTGACAAGTGCATAAAATCCCTTAGAACATAACTTGTACATGTCTGTTTACAAGACAACATGTAGTAACCAGTGGTGGACGAAGTACTCATTTTATTTACTTAAGTAAAAGTACAGATAAAGGAGCAAACATTTACTCAAGTAAAAGTAAAAGTATCAGCTTAAACTTTCTACTTAAGTAACATTATAAAAATACTTAATTTCAAATGTACTTGTAAGTAAAAAATAAAAGTATTTCACACAGACTCAACAACTCATTAATGTGTTAAATGTAAGGGATTTTGCTGAAAAAGGTGCAGTAGAAGAAACTGAATCTGTCACTGAGGTCTTCTGTCTTTATTATTCTGATGTTTTTAAAGGAGTACTACTTTACTGCATCTTTTGTATTTAAGTACTGTGTCTACAATGCGGGCACCACAAAAATACATGATTTTAAACCAAGACTCAAAATTTTACTTTACTTTTACTCCACTCCAGTTGGTTTGAAGTACAGATACTTGCTCTAAAATGTAGTGAAGTAAAAATAATACCCCTTGCAAAATTTACTCAAGTGAAGTACATGAAAATTGTACTAAAGTAAAATAACTAAGTACTTTTACTTCAGTACATTCCACCACTTGTATTAAGTGAATATTCTAAAAGAACTCCATGTAAACACTATTAGCATTGCCCATATTTGCAAATACTACAATAGAATGTCATTTTATGCCAATTTCTTTTACAGTACATCCAAAAGTCATATTTAAAGATAAGCAGTTTATTTCTATTGAAGTTTTAAGTATTTTCTTGGTGGAACTCAATACCGTACAGTATCGAGACAGTTTGTCGTCACAGTGGGTGGTACGGCCCGGGTGGGTTTGTTTCATCCACTCTCTCTGATCTCCAGGCCAATTAAGATTGTATAGAGAGTACATTCCTGGCATGCCTGACCTACTCCTCACTGCTCACCTACCCCAGTATCCCCCCTTACTGCCTCTAGAACAAGCTACCCCACTCACATGACCTACAGACCAACATCGCAGCCACACAAACCTCACATGGCTTCAATTAATCCAACGATTTCCAAGTACAACCTAGGTTGTACCATCCATAGTATATCCTGGAGTCTGTAACCTTAACAATCGGCTGATCATGCGCTAACCATTTTATTCTCTTACAGGAGCTCATTGAAGTGGAGAGCGATGTCGTCTTTGAACTGGCTTCTTATATTCTACAAGTAAGCTGCCACATGTCTCTCTGCAAAATCCCATGTTTTTTTGTTCCTAAAGACGGGATAAACTCGTGACAAGATTATAATTAACCCTTGTGTAACCTCCTAACCACACATACACACACTCACTGTAATATGCTGCTATACTCCATTGAGCCCTGTAGAAAAGCATTGGAAAATGAAGGCTTTCTGTGCACAGGCCTGTGCAAAGGGTTAACTGGTGCCACTTGAGTATGAACTGTAAAAATGACACATTTTACCTACCAAAAATTCATGAGTTTTTAGTGTAATGGGAGTTATGAGGTTAAAAAAAAAGTCCTTATAATGGAAGTAAATGGGGCAAAAAACAGCTGCTAGGAGTATATGAGGGAGAAAATAAAATAAAATATGATGCTACACAAAAACTAAAAATTAATCAGAGTCAGGGTTGTTACTAATGTTTGACTTGTCCAAGACTGTGATAAAAGATAAAAAAAAAAAATCCATCTCACTTTTTGTATGGAAAATAGGCCATTTTAATTGTGATTTTCCCATATAAGTGATTTTGCATATTTAACTGGTAAATATAAAACATAAAATTGTGGATTGTGAATTTTTTTTTTTGGGTTTTTTTGTTTTTTTTTGTTTTTTTTTGTTTTGGGCGAACGGCTCTACCTACTGAGCTACTGCTGTCATATAACTAATTGGTGCCACTTGGGTGTGAACTGTAAAAAAATTACAAATTATTTTTCTATAATAATTTGACCTCTACTCAATTATTCGTAAATTTAAGCAAATTAGATCCTTGCTGCCAGAAAATGCTGCTAAAATGTTTCTTCACTGTATGATTTTTTCACACATTGAGTATTGCATAACAAACTGGTCGATGGCAAATTCAAATATTTTAAAACAAATTGAGTCACTATGTAAAAAAACTTATTCTTTCCATCATTGTCTAATACTTCAAAAGTACAACTTCTTGAGCTTTCATAACTTTATAAAATTCAAACTGGCTTGCTCAATTTATAAAAGTGTACATGGGCTTTCTTCACCGCCTCTAAACAAATTTATTAAATTTAGATCTGCTACAACTAACAGAACAACTAGAGCATCAACTCGAGGTGACTGTGCAGTGCCTCTGAGGCCAACAGCCTTCAGTCAACAAGTGCTGTCAGTCAGAGGCACAGACATTTGGAAAAGTACCCCAGCCGCTGTCAGAGATAGCCCTACATTTAATGGATTCAAAACTAACCTAAAGGGTTGGCTCAAGAGTAATCAGGTCTGTGGGCATTAACTGTTAACTCTTTCTACAATGTTATATTTCCAGTGATGACTGTTTGTATTTTATGTGTGTAATTGTGTCCTTTTTTTCCTGTCTTGATCTGCCAGGGACTACAGATGAAAAGTAGACAATTGGCTAAATCTGGCATATTTACATTGTATGTTCATTAATATGCATTGTCCCTTTTAAATAAATAAATAAATAAATAAATAAATAAATAAATAAATAAATAAATAAATAAATAAAATAAATAAAATAAATAAATAAACAGGAGAAACCAGCAACAATAAAAAAAAACAACAGGATTTTATAGTGTCATGGCAATGCAATCAAAAAACATTATAATGGAAGTTAATGGGGCAAAAACAGCTGCAAGGAGGATGAGAGGGAGAGAAAACATAAAATCTTGATTTTTTTAAATTTTATTTTATTTCTTTTTTTCAGATTATGTAGTTTTTAAGAAAACTGAGATGGACTCCCAGATTTAAGCAAAAAAGTTGAAAAATCTGACATATTTTTACAGCTGTTTTAATGAGTGACTGTTTTTATCCCCATGAGTACATAAGGATAGTACATTTTCCCTCCAGTGTATTATTGACCTATAGAAAATTTTAAAATCATCAAATTGTATGTAAAATTTGTCATCAAAAATCATTCCATTTCCTCAAACACAGTGGACGTTATGGCCAAATAACCAGTAGACTGATCCCTAGTGGCTGAAAATGCCCCCTGGAGTACATAAAGGTTAAACTAAAGAAACAGCCAGGCAGTTTCCTATAGTCTTCATGAGTAGGTCGATGATCACATTACACATAGATCTGTTAGCCTGAGTGCTTTCTGTGAATGTCCTTGGTGCAGGTGCATGTATAGAGTATTGGGTGACAGGCCTACAGAGGTGATTTTAGCCATGCTCTTGACTTCACTCACCTCAGAAACGCTCAGCTGATTAGATCTGAGTAGTAAAAAATGTCTTTTCCTGTTTCTTTCTCTGTAACAGGAGGCCAAGGGAGATTTCACCAGGTAAGCACGCACATTATCATGCTTTTGTTTCTGATTAGCTTCAGGACCAAGAATGGATGTCTCTGCATTGACATTAGTCCAGAGGTGGAAGAAGTACTCAGAAACTGTGCTCAAGTAAAAGTAAATCCTCAAATGGAAGTAAAAGTTCTCAACAAAATTATTACTTAGGTAAACGTTTTTTGAGTGAAGTATTGACTGTAAAGTTTATGAAAGCAGAAAATACTGCTACTATCACTACTGGTGCTACTATTACTACTAATACTACTTCAATGACTACAACTATTACTGCTTCTACTGGTCACTCTTTTTTTTGATGAGCAAAAGCACAAAATGTTGCTTTTTTTTTCTTTTCAAAATGCATTTTAAATGGGAGTCAATGGAACAAAAAAATGACCAAGGGACACAGATGTAACTATTAAGGTGAGAAGTCATAATTAAGACGTGGAAGAAGTTTTGTCAAAGTACTGAACCTGGCCAAATCTTATGCTATTTGAAGCAACACAGCCAAAGATATGCCAAAATAAAATGTTAAAAATGTCTAGGGAGGAGGAGGGTTAAGTGTTTTTTAAGTGTGGTTTTTATGTACATGTTTATTTTTTCAGCTGTTAAGATGTGATATAAGTATTACTAGTATTGTGAAAGTAATCCAGCCACATGAGATCACAAGCCAGTGTACCTTTGTGCCAGCCCCAAGCCCTGATAAATGGATGGTATTATGAGCATCAACTCAAAAAAATACATACACACTTTATGAGCATTATAAAGATATATATTTTTGACATATATTGTTTAGTTATAGTCACATCCATCTTCTTTATCTTTTTATTACATCCATTCTCTCCTGACCTTAATATAAAAGCTTCCTATGAGATCTTTTCCAGTACTGTAGTAGAAGTAAAGTCTTTCTGAATGTACAGTGCATAGCCCGCTCCCTCATGTCCCCCCATTCCATTGTTCCAGTCCTGATAACATACTGAACCAGTGCCACCTCTGACCTCATTTCCGCCAGTGAAAGGAGCAAATAAACACAATATCCTGCCCAGGCCTGGAATGTGACACTCCGGAGAGACATTCCTTCCACCCTCATCCCCCTTCCCCTGATTTTATATACCCCTTCCTCTTAAAGCGCCATAACAACTCATACTCTGCAACATTATTTACAATACATTTTACCTTTGCACTACTAAAAGCACCAATAAGTGAACAACTGTGACACATTATTGCATATCTTTTATCATATTTATACATCATCAGACATGGGGGTCCTCTCTAATGGGTTAGCTCATATGTTGTCATGTTCCCAGGGCTTTCCCCGTTACTCAGGGGTGTAGGCAGGGGCTAAATGAAGACAGAAGGGATTAGACAGGATTAAGATAGGACCTCCCGTGACTAGAGGTCTGATAATGTGTGGAAATGTTTGTGTAGCTTTTGTTTTTCCTAAGTATTCTACCATTGGTGCGTTTAATTCACATTTTAATCTCTTTTGTCTCAAATTACCAGAGCTGGAAACTATCTGTACTTTTGCTAGTACTTCTGCTGATGTTATTTTTTCATTTAAGTACACACTAATGTACATTTTTTTTGTTGAAATTTTACTTGAGTGGGTTTCTGCAATGTACTCCTAGTAAATACTGTATTTCCCCTAAATACTGTATGCTTTTTATTCAAGTACATTTTTAAATTTGTATTGTTTGACCTTGGTGGAAGGTGGGTCCCCATGCAGTCAGAGGGCCCTAGGTGTGAGTGAAGTTTGAAGACAGTAGTAGTAGTGAAGAAGAAGAAGAAGAAGAAGAAGTAGTTGTAGTAGTAGTAGTAGTAGTAAATGTAATTTGCACTTTTCAAAGTTTTTGTCAAGTAATAATTTTGTGTTTATACATTTACTACTTCTCCATAGTAGTAGTAGTAGTAGTAGCAGTAGTAGTAGTAGTAGTAGTAGTAGTAGTAGTAGTAGTAGTAGCAGTAGCAGTTGTTGCAGGAGTAAAGTGATCTGTGCAGTTGCATAAAGGAAGCGTTCAACTGTAATTTGTATTGTTAAAACTTTGTCTCAGGTAATAATTAGTACATTTACTTCTACTTAAATTATTTAGAAATAACAACACATTCCCAGATTACCTCATATTTTAAGCTCTTCTTCCACCTCAGTATTTTACACGTCTTACAAGTATTTCTCTCCTCTGCTTCACTTGCCACTTCCTTATTCCCTGAGCACACCTCCTTCAGTCCACTGATTTTCTGTTCAATAATAGGAACTGTGTCTATTTTTAAAGTACACAGTATTTGCTCAGCTCGTGCACCTACAGCAGAGTTGTGTGTTTTTGCAGTACTGTTTCTGACCGTGTCTTGCGGTTTCTCCTTCCCAGTAATGATGCAACCAGGGCTGACCTGAAAAAGCTGCCTGCCCTGCCCACTCAGGCCCTGAAGGAGCACCCATCTCTGGCATACTGGTGAGAAATTACCACTGCTTTTATTAACCAATCCTTATAAGCACAAGCATTTAAATTAAGTGCATTTTTTATTTTTTTCCTACAGTGAAGACCGGGTCATAGAACATTATAAGAAGCTGAATGGGCAGTCCCGAGGGCAGGCCATTGTAAAGTAAGCGTGTGTATGTGATATTTCTGCAGAATGGCTTTAACTCCGTCACTTACATGTCTGTCTCTCTGCTCCTCACAGTTATATGAGCATCGTAGAGTCTCTGCCCACATATGGAGTACATTACTATGCTGTAAAGGTACGGTTTTACTGCATCTTCTCTTTTTGCACACACGGAAAGGTTTTTGTCCTGTACTTTAGATTTGGGGGATTTGTCTTTGTTAAAGTTTCAAAGGTGGTTTTCAGGAACGTCTGCACAGAATCTGAAAAAAATGCTGTATGTAATTATAGTGAAAATATGTAAAAAGAAACAAAAAAACTATAGGACCTGTGATATTTCAGCGTCCAGCAAACATTCAATAGAATACTACAGTTTTTTTTTTTTGTTTTAGTTTTTTTCAAGAGACCCATATTTTAGAATAACAATAATTTACTTTTAGCATAGCATTATTCCATTTACTATCATTTTTGGATTTTTTTGTAAATGCTTATGGACTATCACAAACATATATATATTTTTTTTTTAATTAAGTGATAGAAATTTCTGGCAACCCACTTTGATGTCCGAGCCCAGTCTTTGGCAACCACTGCTCTAGAATTATTTTGACTTTAAACAAAACAAGTAAATGCTACACAAAAGACCACATTAATATTGTACGCTGAGCACTTTACTTTGTGATACTAATATTGTGATTGTCTGTGGTATGATGCAGCATTTTTTAAACTATATTATGTCCTTGATATATACTGTATATGTTATTTAGGCTGACAGTAATTGTTGTTGTTTTTACCCAGGACAAGCAGGGGATCCCATGGTGGCTGGGTCTGAGCTATAAGGGCATCTTTCAGTACGACTACCAGGACAAAGTCAAGCCCAGGAAGGTGAGATTTCCTCAAATTATCAGCACAATATCTGTTGATCTCCACACAGCCTTCAGTCTCAATTCAAAGTTATTAAAATTACATTTAAAGCCACATCGTCAGAATATCTTCCAGCTGATACAAACTAGTGTCTGCAGGCACTGAGGCTCCTTTAAGACCTTGCATTGCATTCAGTGACAAAGCTATGTTGGTAGCATAAACATGTTATTCTATGACCTATTAGTAAAACATTGCTTATACTGTCTTTAGCTATGTTTGCACTTTCCATTTAAAAAGAGTATTCATGGTGCCATAGGAATCATGTTTAAAAAAGAACTTAATACATCATATAGGCATCATTATTAACAATTTAAAAGATAAGAACTTCCAGCACGTACTGTAAACTTTGGCTTTAAATTGGCTGTTAGTCTGTACCACTTGTCAATATTGAATTAATAATAGAGGGAAAAAAATGTCTACTCTCATGCCTGTATGTTTGCTAACATGGACAAAAAGCACAAACAAAGAATACACCATGACCAGGATGTGAGAAAGGTTTGCATACCTTTTCTTTAGCTCTAAAGGTTAATAGGAAAGCTACATTGAAGTGTGGAGAGGTCTAAGTATAGGTTTGCACATAAATTGGGACAGAATGGCTGTTCTAATAGGGACAACCAGGTGCAAATACAAGTCAAATTGTTCACACTTGAGGAATTGAAATGCAGTATGCAGGTGCCTTTTGTCCAGAAACATTTGCATCCTGGTGGTGTTTCTGTAAACCACATCCTCCCAGTCCATGTTTCAAAAAGGTCCTGTGTTAAAGTCTCTCCTACCTGACCCCTGACACCTGGCTCTATGTTGAGCTCTGATCTTTGGCATTTGCCCTTATCTTGCAAAGTGTTTATAGACTCCATCCTTTTACTTTGACGGGCTACTTGGACACACACACAAACACACACACATCCATAACTGTGGTGCCAGTAAAAGCTCAGACTGCTCTCTGAACTCCACTTCCTGATGAACACTTCCTGTCAGCTGCATACTTCCTGTTTGGGACCAACACAGTGCCCAGACTAGTGGGACTTGATTAGTGCATTCCAAACCAGTCTCCGCAGCGGTCTGCACTTTATGTTTGTGTAGTACGAGTCCATGTGGCTTTCTAGTTTCTATTTCAAAGTTTCCAAAACTTCCAGGCTATCTTAGCCATTATTTTATTGCTCCTGACCATAACAGTCCATTTTAAAGCTGCTATTTTTATTTCATGCCTTTTAACATAATTCACATTTTGTAGACAGTTAGTAATAATAATACATCAGTCTGATATAGAGCTTTTCAAAGTACTTAAAGTCGCTTTACAATTAGGTGCATTATTTATTCACTCCTCTGTCACACTTGGTGGTGGTGGGTCTCATATTTATGACAGTAAAATGACGCCGTATGCAACCACTGCTTGAAAACTACCGATGGAAATAATGGCCTAGTCTTGCACTATGATGGCATTAATTTGATTTGATGATGATTATTTCAAACAACATATCAGGTGTTGAAACTAAGATATGAAAAAAAATATAATATTTGGAATTTGACAGCAAGACATCAAAGGGCAACAAAGAGCTGATACTAATCAAAGCAATTAGATCAGCTTTTGTCAACTTTTTAGGTTAATTAGCAACAGCGCTATATACTTTACTTCAGGTTTCTGCAAAATCCATTTTAAAACCTGGAGTATTTAAGTGTATATTCTTCTCAATAGCTAATAATAATGTTGCTATATCACATTTTAAACATTTTGCTTTAAATTCCATTTCTATGTATAGGAATATAACATAGTAAACTAGGCAAGAACCTCTGAAAAGACATGCTATTCTGAGCCATACGGTATATACACAAACTGAAATATGCTTGGCGGCGAAGTGGCATAAAGTTATTTCCTCAATGCCACAAAAAAATAAAAATTACAAGTTTCTTTCAGAGCCACACAATATACTTAACAAACTTTACACTTCTATGCACTTCTATACTAAAAGGTGCTGCTGATGACTTATCAAGCACATCTCAGGTCTATGTGTCATTGCTTTGGATAGTTATAGCACTAATCTTCACTTTCTTCTCTCACTTCCTCTGTGTCCCTCTGTTTCCTCCTCACAGTCACAGGCACTGTATGCAAACGGATCACAGCTCATTCACAAGTAGGAGACGAGGCCTGTTTGTCATAGATGCTTAACTGTACACAAGGAAGCCGCTCAGTAACCGGTCAGCGTCCTGTTAGTCACAAAGCAGAGGAGGCCCTATAATGTGTTGATAAAATTAGTCAGTGGTCCGGTCGTGTCTAGTACCAGTAACTTTGACTCACCATGTCCTCTCACTTATCCCGTTGACTCATGAAGGTGGAGGCAGCACACTAAGACATCTTAGACCAGTTAACATGTTTGTCACTCTTGTAAAAGTCATTATTTTTTTTAAGACAAGCTTTTATTATTCATTAATAGGAGATGGAGTAGTTTTTGGGTGGTTGTAGGTGTGTCACGTCAGTAAGTACTGTATTTAATTAGTCCAAGGTTGCACCAGTAGAGATCCTGCTGTTTTTCTAAATGCAGTCATTCACCACACCTCCCCACTTACTCGTAGTGTTAAAATATCTCTCCCTCCGCACTCACCACACACTCATTTGTGGCTCAGTTTATAAGCCAGCCACACATGATTCTAATGCCTGAGTTCTTATTTAGATAGAGATTATAGGGAGAGTTTGTTGACTGCTGGCTCACTGACTGACATAAGCTGAATTTTCTTCTTAATTTTAAGGAAAACTGTTTCTGAACCATCATTCCTTTACCTGAGCAAATGATGTGCCTAATGTGCAGTCATTCAAATTATAATTTAGCATAGGTTTCATTATGGATACTGGAGCTGATGTCTATTTATAAGGGCTTGGGACCACAAAAAGTAGATTGACTTGTGACCCTTTATGGTTGGACTTTATATTGTGAAAGGAATAATGTGTAGCATAGCTCAGTCGTATGCCCACTAACCAGGAGGTTGGTAGTTCGATCCCTGCCACCATCATTGCATTCTGCCGTTGTTAGTGTGAAATGTCTGTGTAGATCGAGGAGAAAGGAAAAAAAAAAGGTGAAACAAGAAGTGTGATTGTGTAGTTGGTGGTGTTCGGAGAGGTTTGGCCAATCAGATGTTTGCTCTCACATAAGATATGCTCCAACTGGATATTGGTCTTTATTGCTCATCAACACTCAAATCAATGGGGAGCAGAAATTGTTATGGTTCAAACATGAACATGAGCAATGTTGTAGATATAAATACTGAAAAGTAATGGGCCCGATATAGATCCTTGGGAAACACCCTTAAATAGTGGTAGATGGTTTGACAGGAAGATGGGTGGGGTTCTTTGGAGGACCAAAACTGCCAAATCAATCAATAAATAAATTAATAATTAAATGCTCTCATTGACAAATAATTAATTAAACAGGACAAGAAATGCTTAAATAAAAATATATAGTTAATAATTAATTTATGGATTGATTTGGCAGTTTTGGTCTTCCATAGGGTTCCGGGAGTAATACAACTTTAAGAAAACATCAGGTACTTCCTAGCAGTACAAGAGATTTACATTCAATTGTTATTGTTTTATTTTTTGTTTTCCATGAATACCACCTAAATCATTGTTAAAACACAAACAACAGGAAGTTCCCCCCGTGCTGCTTCATGACTGGACTGGTGCAGCATAGGCCTCCACCCATCAGTTAGACAATAGTGTCTGAGGCCCTTGTGCTCAAATACAGAACATTTACTATTTTATGTTTTATTCTTACCGGAATCCCCAGAGAGACCTCCCACTTAAGGACCTGTCTTCTGTCTGCATCAAATGTGACCTTTTCATCAGCACTGGTCTAGATGTGTACTTTGGCACGTGGGCAAAATCAAATATTGATATTAAGTCAGGTATATTTATTTTGGTTTTATATTTTTGCCAAATTTGGGGACGCAATGGCAGAGCCTCCCAGCAAGAAGATTTTGGGTTCAATGAATCCTCGGGCTGGCCGACTCTCAGTCTCTCTGGGTGGAGTTAGCATGTCCTTCCCATGTTACTGTGGGTTCTAGCCATGCACTCCTGGCTCTCTCCCAGAATCCAGACAATCCTGCAACTAGCTGGTCACTGTCCAGGGTGTGCCCCGCCTTAGGCCCAAAGTTACTGGGATAGGCTCCAGTACCTGCGTGACCCCTAATGGGAATGAGAGGAAGAAGATGAATACATAAAAGACTTTTTGCCAAATACTTTTGCAATGTTAAAGGTCCTATATTATGCTTTTTTCAAGCTTTGGCAAGCTTTGGCATTAGTACTTTTTAAACCTTAAAATATATGTATGGAAAATGTCTTCTGTTGGGGAGCTCTTACTTTGACTTTGCAGAGAACGCTCTGATTAGGTGCTTGACGCTCCTGCTGGGAACATTGAGGAAAGGACAGAGCATAAAATGGCTTACTAGCCCAGCTGTTAGTGACATAATGCTAACGGATAAAATGAGCTTCACGGTGATGGCAATTTAAGCCCTGAAATTCTCAGAACAGTGACGGTGTATGGGCTTTAGAAACACAGAGGAGTACTCCCTGGTTTCACAAGTTTTTTTTAGCTCTAGCTTAAAAAGAGACGGCATCAGCATACAGTATTACTCAAACATGCATGAATGTTAACAAAATGCTACTCCAGGTCTGTTTTTGAAGTTCAAACATTATAACATGGTTAAAAGCTCAAAAAAGTTGATTTAGCACAATAGGGAACCTTTAACAAAAGTCACTTATACTTAGAGCATATTACTATCATAGTTACAAGTTATTTGTATTAGTAAGTCTAAGTATTTTGTGCATGTTGGTCTATCCAGTTGTATTCAAAGGTAGTTTATCTTTTGGTCCCTTTGTTCCACACCCTGGAAACCCAACTTATCTCAAGAGTAACCAGAGTAAAAAAGAAAAGAAATGACTCCTAACTATCTTCTAACATGCACAGCTAACTCAAATCAGTTTTCCACTTTGAAATTATCAGTGGTTGTGTTCTGTTGATGGCGAGGACAGCTTTAGTGTAGCAGGTCCCGTGCCTGAACGTGGTTAACCAGAATCAGCCTCATAATCTCCAGCTTCTTATCTAGCCCGCCCGCTATTTTTAGCACCACGCTACATTAGCACTTCACACTCCATTGAGAATAAACTCTACAGCAGCAGCTTTGATAACACCACTCATTTGTCTTGGCCTGTTCAGGCACACACACACAGACTTAGACAATATAATACTCTCTAATCATTTTTTTTTGGTTCAAACTTATCTCCCTTGTCCTGTCTCTGTCCCAGCCCTACATTGTTTGCACAGGCAGTTAAAATTCCATAGCTTTGACCTGTCTCGCTTTAGCTACTGCTGTTGTCTTATGTTTTTATAATGGCATGGCATTATTTTACATTTTCCAGTCAGCCTACAGTTTAGATTTACTAGCATTAGTCAGTGTGCATTTGAGGTTAAAACTTTTTATTTTTAGTGTCTCTAGATGATAGGTGGTGCTCTATGCTGGAAATAGCACTGACCCTTTTTAACTAGAACGCACTGACTAGACATGGGACAATTACATCTAATGCAATCACATACTGGTCATACCATTCTGGTAATAGGAGCTGTTGAGATAACATGGAAAGCAACGAAGGACACATTAGCAGAATAGCTTCTGAATGTAATGTAACTGTTCAAGTATAGTTTGTGCTATGGCTGGGTGAAAAAAAAAACATTTTCTTGAGTCACAATGTTGTTGCTTTCTTTGTTTGTTTATTTTTTGGTTGTATAATTAGTTAATTTTTTTAACTTCTAAAATGGGGCAGGGTCTAATAGGCTACATTTTGCATGAAGCATTGGTAAACATGCAGTAATCACTCTGTTAAATAAAGTGCATGGCTAATTTCACATTTACGTACATTTCCCATAATGTAACAGAATGAAAAAATTTCCGAGTTATTATGACTATATTTTTCTTGTAATCATTAGTCATCTGGAGAGTTATGTCATTTTTTTTAGGTTGTTCTTGATACTAATAGGAGTCATAGTCTACACAGTGCAGATTGAGAAAGTTGTTTCTGTTTGGTTTTGACTGGCTAATTTTGATTGTTAAATTTTTTTTTACTAAAAGTATGCAATTAATAGCGATTTATTTTTTGTTTTTAAAATATTAAATTAATTAGCATTTTAGATCTGGTAATGACTTTGAAGTTTGGTAGTGTGGGACTGTTCAAACTGAGACTGTTGCTGTAATGCAGATTGTTATTGTCAAAGTTATTTCTCTTCAATAACTTTTTGATTTTCTAAATATTTAAGCCAGCAGCCCTAATCCAACTAGAGAAAAAGTTAATTTGATGGCCTGCCTTAAGGAACTACATTCATATGGAAGACATATGGTGGTTTTCCACTGGACGGTATGGCACAGGTCGTGTCAGTATGGGACGGTTTGGTACAGTTAGCCCCAAAACCTGCTTGTGTTTCCATTACACTGGGTACAGGAAACCAGCGTCTGTTACATTAACACTGACGTCACACAAGCGCAACAAAAGTTGTGTTTATAAATGAGATGAAAAATGTGTTTGCAGCTGACTTTTAAAAAATAAGAGGTTGCAGGTAAAGCTGTGTTAGTCACAGCAAACAGGAGACTATTTCTGGTTTACCGTCAGTATTCTGTGCATTAACCTAACTTTTCAGCACCACTTTAATACATTTTAACAACTGACAGTTTAGCTAGTGTTTAATCCATCTAAACTATAAATTAAATGTTTGGATTCTTGAAGGGAGAGCTGTGGCAGCACGGCGGAGGTCCCACGTTTGAATCCCATCTGGGGCATTTCTGTGTAGAGTTTGCATGTTCTTGGTGGATTTTCCCCATGTACTCTTGTTTCCCCTATCAACCTTAAACATGCACAATAGGCTAATCATCCAGCTAGGTATTCCTGAACTGGATCAAGAGTACAAATCAAGAGAACAGATTTCCCTATGAGGACAATAAAGTATACTTTAACCTTAACATATAGTTGCATATTTGCTTATGTTGCATTTACTGCTGTAACTACTAATGTATTTTCCATCAACATTATCATACCATCAGACTCTTATACGGTTCCATGTCCAAGTCACACTATGAAACGCAAGTGTACTTCAAATGGCTTGGACCATAAAAACTTTCTTTCCCTTGACCCTTTTTACACCTACACCTCCAAACCACAGAGCCCCGAGCAGGAAGCACAGTCCCACTGGGAGGGAGGAGGGGTCACTGGCAGGGGAGGCACCAGTGCACCCCCCTCCCTATCCTTCCCTCCCATCTCCACACACTCCCCCCGCTTTCTCTCTACTCCAGCCGTTCCCTAACAAAGCTGCACGAGGACAGGAAACCCAACTTTTTACACACATGGACACAGATGGTCAACACCCACCGCCACCAGACCAGCTCCGCTCTGAACTTTCCCCTCAGCCTGATGTGTGGATTTAATCTAGCCGCACATGCCGCGTTGCACATCGAAGGCAGGGAAACTTCTCTCACTTGGGATTTATTAAACACAAAGTTGATGGTTCGTAAAAAGGACGGTTAAAAAGAAGAAGAAAAAAGCATAGAAAAGAAAAAGTTTATCCTCCAAGTGACAACTCCTCCTCTTTGTCGGTCTCTTCTGTTCTGTTCCCTCCTCCGTAGCTATTGCGTTTACTTTCAAAACAAATCGGGACATACAGAAGGGAATAGCCGAGTGGATTTAATTTGGAGCGTGTTTGTCCAGCCCTAAAGAGTGTGTGTTTCTCCTAAATCTCAGGTGTTCCAATGGCGGCAGCTGGAGAACCTCTACTTCAGAGAGAAGAAGTTCTCAGTGGAAGTTCATGACCCCAGGAGGTAAATTTATATCACAATTATATGCATGTGTGTGTGTGTGTGTGTGTTTCAAGTCATCAGCTTGACTCAACGTTACATTTTATGGATTGATAAGTGTATAGTATGCAAAAAATGTAGGCTAGGGGAAAGTAATAGTGCATGCTTTTGTAAACTAATTGCTATCATTTTACTCTTTTGTTTACATGAGAGGAACATTTTTTAGTGTGTAGCACTCCAGCCAATCACAGCTCACCAAATACTGGATTACTGGCCTGAACAATATATTGCTATAACATCTCAATATCAGCAATTGAAATATTCATATGACAAAGGATGACTTGTAACTGTTCTATAATGTTTATTGTATATGGCAAACCGCCACACTTAAAGGGGCTTTTTTATGCTTTTATTTATCCTTTTAAACCAAACTTGCATTCCCAATAGTTACTATACCACTGCTAGGCATGGGACGATAATAAAATTTTATGTCACGATTATCTTGGTCACAATAATTGCGATCAAAGATATTATCCCAATAATTATAAAATTACTCTTGTAGTTTGAGAATGTAGCTAAAACATACTGGAATTACTTTACAGTGACACAACAGACTAAAGGTTATGATTTTAGGATAAGTTATTGTAAACCTATGGCGCTTATCTTGTGTTCAAAATGTAGAATACACAAACAACAGCTGTAGTGACCTGGATAACAAGGTGACTGTTAAACTGCTGCAGCGTGTACAGTCTTCAGTGTACTTCAGTGAAGGTAGGAGTGGCATTCAACCAGCACTCAGTAGTACTGCTGTCAGAACAACATACAGATCACAGAAACACGCATTTTAGAAAGTTTAAAAATGAAAGCATATTAGCAGTAGCTTAGATATGTTTATGGGGCTGTGTGAGACGCATTTACGAAGCGAGGAAGGCATTTTCTTACTTTGTTTTCATAAGGTCAAAGTGTCACTGTTTATATTAAATGGTAAACTTATGATTACCTTGTAAATTAGCTGCGTTTATTAGCATGTTGCGCTACAAACACTTAGCGGTAATATGGAGTATGCTCTTGGAGTATGCTTTGCATATAAACATAGTGAATAGCAGTGGGCACATGCACTCTTATTTGAGGATGATGGCGATTATCATGATAATAAAAAATTGTAACGATATATTAATCTTTACTGTTTTTATCACGAATAGCAATATAATCATTTATCATCCCACCCCTAACCACTGCCATGAAAAAAGAAGTGAAGAGATCAGCAGGGTGTAGTGCTTTTATGGTGTTTTGAACAGAAACATAGAAAAGGAGCTTTTTTATGTCCATGATTTTTTTATTTGTCATTTTACCACAGACATGGTTTCTGTTGGCTCTTAAAAAATCAAAAAAAAAAAAAAAGTCTTACATTTCAAAATCTGAAAGTCCTTAAAAAGTCTTACATTTGCAGAGCTGCAGAGTACTAGGTCTTAAATATGTCACGTACGTTTAATGTAACTACCTGTGTTCACAGCTTATTCTAAAATGCCCACTTAAATTCTCAAAGGCTATTTACTGTTGCTGATACAAGAGATCAGATTTTTTCTTTCCAAGAACAAAATGCTTTGCGGCACTCACTGTCGTCAGTAGTCACAATTAAACGATGTACATCCACATTTATGACTCAGCTTTTTGTGCACTGTGGGCTTATGAAATTGGTCTTAATTTTCTTCAATAATGGTCTTAAAAAAAAAAAAAGTAATGCAGAAACCCTATACAAAATGAAAAATAGCTTTGAGGAATCAGTGGAAACAGAGCTGTTCACCGTTTTATTTGGATAAATGAATGAGAGCAGACTGGATGTAGAGGACTTGTTGTTGATTGGTCAGTGCTTCCTGGAGTGGGTGGGGTTTCGTGGAACAGGTGGGGGAATTTGTGCAACCGAGCGTTCTGACTCCAAGTATGTTTTTGATGCCATAAACAGGATTATGGTGAAACAAAGAGAACATTTTTATTTTTACCTGGTTCAATGCCAAATTTAGTCCTGGTTCAGTTCGTTTAGTCCTGTTATAGTCATATGATTACATGATAAGTCATATCAAATGTGTAACTTTGAACATACTGTTGTTATTGCATATTGCACTGATTTTTAAATTTTGTTCACCTCTAAAGTCTAGTGGGTGGTTTTATTTTCAAAAGCTGGAGCAAACCTGGATTTTACTCGAAAAGAGCACAGGTCAAGGGGCTAGTTCTGTTTACAAACATTCATCTGGAAATCTTTAAACTATCTACACGTAAGTCTGCATAATATGCCTTTAATCCCATAATGGTCCTTCCTAGACTATGCATTTTCCCAAGCTTTGAAAGGGAAAGGAAGTAAGTTTCCAATAACTGTGGCTATATTCCAGTTGTAGTATTGTGCCATATGTGGATGCTCCCATTAGACTAAAATGTACATGCACAATCCAGAGAAAGAGATTGAAATCTGAAATCTTTTAATGTTTACAGAATTGGGTTTGGCAGCTGAGTACGTTATTGGGTTGTCCCTGTGGAGCGGGCTGCGGATTGATAGACAGATTGTTAACACGTTTTTGCAGCCAAAGACATGCTAGCTCTTGGACATCCCGGACTAACTCATGCTAGCTGACCACAGAAGAATAGCTGGATCTGTGACCTCTCTTGTGTTGTTTTAACATCAGCTATATATGTGCTGTGCTATTCTGTAGGAAGAAAGAGTGAGGTGGGACGAAGGGGTAAAGCAGAGAGCAAGCAGTGTTTTCTCTAAAGGAAGCTGTCATTATGTTAGCGGGACGGTTGCCCAGCTACAGATGTGTGTTTGAAAATGTAAACAATGGGAACATCGTGTGTGGCTCATATAAAGTGTACTATCAATTTAACACACACAGTGGTTTTATTACTCATGTAGTGAAGTATAAGGGCCTACAGCGACTTCCACGTACACGTCAAACTAAGTGCTTGTTAACTGTTTAGTCATGGCACACATCTAGTCAAAGCTGTGCTTGGTCAAGTATTTTGGCATACAAAGTGTCAAATGTCTATCACATTCAATGCAAGTAGCCTTGTTTCAATCCTTGGCCATCTGATGTACTTAAAATCTCTCTACATCTGCCTGTCCTCCCCTTATGAAGCTTATGAATTAGTGAATCAAAATTGCCCCTAGTATATGTGTGAGAGTGAATGGTTGTCTGTCCGTGTATGTCTCTGTGTTGTAATTAGTTCAGTTGTTCAGTTGATTTAACAAACTGTCAAATGCCATAAAGAATGCAGAATGAATGAATTCTGCTATACATGATGAAGTGATACATCTGAAATACTGCTGTTTAAAAACTAAGCTATACTCTTGTGTCCGCTTCCACAGTAGGGCGTCAGTGACTCGGAGGACGTTTGGTCACAGTGGCATTGCGGTGCACACCTGGTACGCCTGTCCCGCCCTCATCAAGTCCATCTGGGCCATGGCCATCAGCCAACACCAGTTCTACCTGGACCGCAAGCAGAGCAAGGTCAGTGTCAGCAGGTCAAAACACAACTAGACCCTCTCGATCTCCATTGACCTAATCTACAATAATGTACACGCCACACAAAGGCTGTTTAAAGAAACTTAAATTAAAGCATAAGGTTAATTTGCATAAATTCTATTACACAACACATTTTTGTGCTTGTGTAAATTTCCTGCTATTTTGCTAAACCAGAGCATTACAGCCAACATTTCTCATTCTGTATCTTCTTCAAAATCACCAAAGACTTTTCACCCACTCTGGGCACCAGTAGTAGCATTAGGGGTTTGTATCACAGTTTCTATGGACAGTGGAACATAAGTACTGGGGATTATAGGTACCTGCGTTTTTGTGAAAGTCCATATGTTCCCCCAGTACCTATGTTCTCCGGTTCACAGAAACTATGGAAGAGAAGTACTGGAGAATGTAGGTACTTATGCATTCTGGTAAGTCCTGATATTCCCTAACCCTAGCCCTAACCTAACTTTAACCATAATGTTCCCTGGGAAACATAGGTACCCGGGAACATAGGGCTGACTGCTAGCATGTGTCTTTACATAATGTTTAGAAAAGCAAAAAAAGAAGGAGGCTGTTAAATTTTGTTTTGCCATATATTCTATTGTTCAACATTTTAAACTATCTTATACGTAGTAGTCAGTTTTTTTATAGAGCTCCTTTTTTGTTTTTTGTACTGGTCCTTAATGTCTCTTAATATAAGGGAAGGTGTAGCGCAGTAATATCAAACACTGAAAATTTAACATAAAAAACTGGTGACATCATATTAAAATGACACTTGTTTTTCTTTGCAGTCTAAAATTCACGCAGCACGAAGTTTGAGCGAAATCGCCATAGACCTTACAGAAACCGGAACACTGAAGACATCTAAGCTGGCCAACATGGGCAGCAAGGGCAAAATTATCAGCGGCAGCAGTGGCAGCCTGTTGTCCTCGGGTAAGTGACTTAGAGAGTACAGCGTATTTGTTTAGACTGTACACAACTTTGTCATAGCCAAACAAAGGGCAGAGATTTGTGTTTGTCTGTGGGAACACTGGGGCATGTGTGGCAACAGCACTGACAGGCAGACAAGCACAAACAGCTGCAGAGGGGCCATGGCCATTGATTCAAAATGGCTAAATGTTCTCACACATACTATAGGGCCTCTTGACTACACCCACTCTTTCTGTATAACACTAGTCCCACCCTACACGTCACCCAGAGCAGCCTCCGGAGACCACTGCCTCTAAATTTAGCGTGTAGAGGAATGAAAAGGCCAAAAGGTCTGTGTAGTACTCACTGGCCTTTAAACAATTCTTATCTGAAAAAATAACAATACGTCTGAGGTTTCTATGTGAACTGAAGGAAGAAAATGCCCCTTTTGAATAAGACAGCTGTGTGTATTGTGGTTTAAGTTGAGAACAGATGTAGCAATGAGGTTGAAGACAAGAAAATAAGTAAATGTTTTGGCCAACTTCATGTTTAACATTTAGCTGCACTTTCTAAAGTAACACTTTGTAACTTTTAAATATGTCTTATATTAGTTGTTTTCAGATTCTGAGAGTTTTCCTGCATAAGTTATCTGCTTTCAAAAGAAATATCCAAAAAGAAAATTCGCAACACTACAGATCTCTAGAATGTTGTGACATCATCTGAAACCAAGCCCCACAATCATTAGCATAGTCACTTTGGAACCTTCACCTACACAACTTACTCCATTAAATTTCTGTCTTTATTTGTACATTGCAAAGATTTATATAAAAATTACCTTTAAACACATCTATATAAGTCCTAGATTCTATTTCTAGTAGTCGTTTACACTGGTGTAAAAGTAGGCTAATACGTTTGTTATTCCTCAATTTGGATCCGTACCCTTTTTGGCTCAAAATGCAATATGCTCATGCCCAGAGCCTACGATCTGTTCGATTTTACACTTACAATACTTTTACTGTTACTGTTAAATATTTGCTCAACGTCTGTAAAAATGTGTGTTTAAACTGCTAATAAACCTGAGCAGACACAGCAGTGCAGAAGACAAGGCTAACTGACTTCATTGCAAAATGTGCTTTCTTTGATGATTACATCAGGTGTGATCTTTTACGTAACTCTTTCTCAGAGTAAACTTTGTGAAACGTGCTACATCAACATTGTTTTGGTTTTATTATGACTAAGCTAGCTGCTTTAGGCTACAACAGACAGAGAACATAGATGACAAGTTAATTTCTAATGAGTTAAATAACTTTAATGTTGTTGGGCTAACAGACTAGCATGACTGTTGGGAAACAGAAACAATATGGGGAGTGACAACTTTATTTAGCCCCTTGATTATATAGTTTTAGCAAAAGAGATGGTTTTAGCTACTTAGCAGGTAGCTGTCTAATTAGATACCTGCTACATGCTAAGTTGCTAGTATTTTTTCAAAACCATTAGCCATGATAACTTCTGAGGGAAAAAGGTAGGTTTATGTAAAGTCCTGCTCACCATATTCAAACATAAATACACTGAAACACGAAGTTTTACACAAGTTTGAAGCAAGTGTGTGTGCAAATCATGAAAGGAAGAAACAAACTGGCTCCTAAAAGATAAGTTTATTCCTTGGTAGATAGTAAACCTTCAGCTATCTTTTCCTTGTCTTTGCTTGTCATTTTTCTAGTCTTGTTCATATCTTTCTTTTGGTGAAGGCCACTTTGCGTCATAGATAGAACAATGCAGAGACAGAGAACGTGTAGCTAAGGGGGAGTGTAACACAAAATATTGCAAACATAATATTCGCCATCTTGGGGCATTGGAGATTGTGCGTCACTGATTTTGTCCTGAATTGTCCCTTCCTTAAAACCTGCTCACACATTCACACAAAAAAGTCTGACTCCTTATCTGGACGTCCCATGCACTTCCTTCTAAACATCCTTCACAACCGTCAGGTGCACACATTCTCTTTCTCCACTCACAGAGACAGAAACAAACAAAATGTGCTTTACCCTTGTCGCTTATTGTCCTTTATATGCCACAGGCTCTCAGGAATCAGACAGCTCACAGACAGCCAAGAAGGACATGCTGGCAGCGCTGAGGGCCCGGCAGGAAGCACTGGAGGAGACACTAAAGCAAAGGCTAGAAGAGCTGAAGAGCATCTGCATTAGAGAGGCGGTAGGGAAAAAAAATACATAATTTATAATAGCAACTCAACAATTATCTTTATTTTGCATTCATTAACTTCCTTCCTTCTTTGAATCACTGCAGGAACTGACAGGAAAGCTTCCGAAGGAATATCCTCTGGATCCTGGAGAGGAGCCACCAACAATCAGACGGAAGATCGGGACTGCCTTTAAATTGGATGAGCAGAAAATCCTTCCCAAGGGAGAGGTACAGAATGTTATCTCTTACTGCTACTCGTTGTATCACCATTAGACAATGGCTGCACTTCTTAAATGCTGCCACAACAACTCACAGATATGGTCTAATTAAGAAGTCAAGGAGTTTAGCTGTCACCATTTTAATAAAAGAAATAAATTAATTCTCGCCTTAAAGGTCCCCTATTCAACTTTTTGAGCTTTTCACCTTGTTATAATGTTTCCACCTCAAAAAGATAGCTGGAGTAGTATTTTGTTTCATTCACATATGTTTGAATAATTCTGTATGCTGAGGTCATCCCCTTGTAAAGAGCTGAAACACTTGGTCTCATCGCTCTATGTAGACACGTGAAACCAGGACTCCTCACCAGACTCACAGTGCTGAAACACCCATCACTAAAGAAGCAGTCAGCTCATTTATCTATCTTTTAGTGTCATGTTAAAAGCTTTGCTAATTAGTAATTTTTATACTGTCCATTCACCACTGTCACCAGCAGGGGGCGACATCTAATCGAAGTTTTCTCTGCAAATCAAAGTAACAGCTCCCCAAAAGAAGTATATGTTTTCCATACATATACATTATTTTAAGTTATAATACTATTTCAAAAGCCTTAAGCACAATAGGGACCTTTGTTGACCTTTTATTCCCCACCAGTGGCCCTATAGTACATCAAATCCATTGACTGTTTTTCGACATTATGTCTTTTGTTTACAATGGAGTGTCATAATGCACAGATGAATTCAAAATCATAGACGCGGCGAAAGCAAAAATGCTGTAAAACTGAATATAGTGATGCATATATTGTACATTGTCTCTCAACCAACTTATTTAGCAAAGATACACAAAAGCCAAGGTTGTTAGCACACACGGTCCCTGTGTCTGGGTGGATTTTCTCTGGGTGCTCTAGTTTTTCCCTATAAAACTAAAACATGCGCAACAGGCTAATCCTCCAGCTAGGTACTCCTGACCAACATCCTGGCTCAAAGATCTGGAGAAGGATGGGCCAAATGCAGAGACGAAACAGTATACCTTAAAAGAATATAGCATACCTAGGAGCATAAAAACATGTGAGCCTTACCTTTCCTTCACTGTTCCCTCACTATTGTGTACTGTATTTTCCAACGCAGTCAAACTAAATATAGAGCGTCTGCATTGTGCCAGCAGGAAGTGGTGATAGTCAGATTGTGCACATGTGTGTGGCTCTGAGGTTGGGTTTTACTGAAAAGCATCCAAAAGACAATTTAAGAAAAAAAAAAAAGAAAAAAAAAACTGCACTGCAAGCAGAAAGCTGAACACCTCAAAGTTTGTTTCTACCAAAGACGACCGCACAGTAAAAAACACAGGAACTGCTCTGGCAACAGTGTGAAAGAAATGTGTAGTGGGAGAGATTCCAGAGAACTGAGGTAGCTCTGAACTGTACCGACCCAAGCGAATACATCATGGCTTTGTCTTAAATGAAGAAAAGCAAACTGTAATAGTTCACTCTGGCTTAGATTTGTCGTTAAATTAGTAGTAGCAGACATAACATTATAGCAGTATGTCTCTTTTGTTTGGCTGTTTTTCTTGATAATCCCAATAGAAAAGAAGAGGATGGATTGATGGAGTGCTGCTATTATTGTGGAAATGGATTTTTCAATAGCGAGTGTGTCCAATTGTGAGAAACTGTGGCTTGAGAGCAGATAAATGATTTCCGCAGCATGTTTTCTCTGGCAGTTCCAAGTGCATGTGTCATGGCATGGGAAAGTTACAGCAAGTCTCAGGACCTAGCTGTGTTGTTTTTGGATTTCAGACGCTAAACCTGTGAGCAACTTTATTTATGCGTTGTTAATATTTTGTGAATGTGCTCACGGCAGGAAGAGGAGCTGGAACGTCTGGAGCGGGAGTTCGCCATCCAGTCGCAGATCACAGAGGCGGCCCGGCGTCTGGCCAGCGACCCTCACGTGAGCAGTAAGAAGCTGAAGAAGCAGAGGAAGACGTCCTATCTCAATGCACTGAAGAAGCTGCAGGAAATCGAAAACTCAATCAACGAGTACCGGGTGCGCTCTGGCAAGAAGCCCACACAGAGGGCATCGCTTATTATTGAGGGTATGACTACTCAGCACTACTCATAACACATGAGAATAGCAGTATGATTTGTGTTATTGCCCTCTTAACCCTGTGTTTTGTTCCACAGAGGCCAATATTGGTTCTGAAGACAGCTCACTGTCTGATGCGCTTGTCTTGGATGATGGTGAGCATTAAACATGTAATATGAGTCTGAATATTGCAGTAAAAATATGATGACAATACATTTGAGTGTCCTGTTTGACAAGGTTGAATTAAAATCATTAATATAAACAAAAACACAGAATTTGACTCATTAAATTCAGAATCTGATCAAAATCAGAATCACAAGCTTAGTTTTGTGTTGAACAGTCAGCTGTATCTTATAATGCTCTCAAGCACCGCAGTGTAAGAGGTTCACATTATTTTGGTGCTGACGCCCAAAGAGCCTTAGTCTGCAAAGAAAATGCTAAATGGAGCTCAACAGTGACCTCCCACCTCTGGTTATGGAAGTAAATTTTTTCATTCATTTTTTCCATTGACTTTGCAAAAAAAATCTGTTTAGTTTTTAGAGTTTAAAGGCTTGACAGAAGCTAATCAGCTAGGGTTATTCCTCACCATAGAACATTTAATTTTAATCAAAAATGATCTGAAACTTGAAACATGGGCAAAATATGTCATAGCTGATTAGCCGTTGTCGAGGCTTTACACTCTTAATAGACATATTTTCAAGTCAATGGGAAAAATGAATGGTAAATTTACTTCCTGAAAACATGGTGGGCAGTCACTGTGGAGCTGCATTTGTCTTAAACAAAGACAAGAATAAAATCAATCGGAGAAGCAAAGTATGACATGAAGAGTGTCCCATTTTAGACAAATTGTTATGATTGGTCTGTAAAATTGTGGTTGATAAAGGACAATTTGAATGGGTGAGGTTCCAAACCTGCTTCACTTTGCTAAGAAAATGAATGCATATAGCTACCACTGTTTGATTTGACAAAAAGTACAGAAATGTCACATGGCACAACATTGTTTTTTTTTCTTTTGTTTTGTCTTACATTATTTGCACTTCTTTCAGATATTGGCAGTTGTGAAATTGCACTACTAATTAATATATAATATGTTGTGGAGCCCTTATGAAAATATGCTCTAACACTAGCTACTCATCTCGATTTCCAGATGATCCTCAAGTCACAGGTACTCCCAACTTCTCCCCGGTCGCATCGCCTCACAAGGGCCTCCCCCCACGTCCACCCTCCCACAGCCGCCCCCCTCCGCCCCAGTCGCTGGACGGCCTACGACACTTACACTACTCACGCGGCGACTATGACAAGTCACCCATCAAACCCAAGATGTGGACTGAATCGTCTCTGGATGAGCCCTACGAGAAAGTCAAGAAGCGCTCGTCGCACTCCAGGTATTTACTCACTAATACACCAATGGCCTGACGTATAAAAGCGTTTTATGTTCTAAAACACATAAATATGCACATAAATTGGAGCAAAGTGATTTACTACGTTATCTGATTTATTAAGACAGTGGCTAAAATAGTGTAGCAATTAAGCAAGGGTGAAAGTTAAGTCCAAAGCATACAGTAAAGTCTGTTGTGTATGCAAAAGGGAGGATTTTTAAATATAAAATAATGTTTCTAAAAACCTAAATGCATAAAAAATAGCATAACATGATAGCCATAAACTAACTCAGCCAGCCCCATCCACTTTTTTTTTTTTTTGCGAATGATGCAGTGTCTGGTTCCCAAACCCATGAAGATTTGGAACCAACGTATCAGAGGCGTTTATCTTATATCCAAAATAACTAAGATGGCGTCGGCTAATACGGAGCGGATTTTACTGCTCCTCTTGCCTCTGTGTGATGGCATTGAGCGCTTTCCTTCGTCACCTGTTGATTCTGCTGAAGTCCACATGGTTGTTTGTTCCTCTGTGTGTTTTTTTTTTTCTTCGTCTTGAACAAAACAAACCGAATCTTGTGCCACGGTATAGCTCTGTTGGTAGAGCTGCCACTCATATGCAATGCAACTACAGCCTGCCTCGGCGTTGTGGTTTGAATCCGGAGTGCGACACTTTGCCGAATGTCTCTCCCCGCTTTCTCCCCTATAATTACCTGTCATTACTCCACTGTATTCTGTCTAATAAAGCCTGAAAATGGCCCAAAAATATCTTTAATGCATATCAACTGGCCTTTTCTGCTGTCCCCATCCAGAATATAGTACAAAGTTGCTCATAATACAGCATACTCTGAAGTTTTATGGCAACAGTCATATGCATCTCTTGCACACCGCCATGTTTGTTGATACTAGTCAGTGCTTTGGTTGGATACTTGCCTCTGCTAGTTTCGCCCCTTGAAATCAAACTCAAACCAAGCAGTACCTCAAATCTTTGTATAGAATAGAAATAGAAAATAAAATTTGTCTGGCTGACCAGGCTAGCAAAAAGCCACACCTACCATCACCCAGGTCATATTCCATTGAACTGTTGGATTTTGCTGCTGGTGTCTGTCTTGAAGTCTCTTCAGTGTAGAATGAGCGGCTGTCAAACTTGATGTTTACATTGAAGGCAGTATCTCATTAGGTCCACACTACTTATTACCCACTATTAGCAATCATAATACATCATAATTACAATACATCACAGTACATCTCTTGTCTTTGGTTGACCACATCAGTATCCCAGTTACTATAGGTTTTTGTAATTTTTCTTTTGTTTTTGTCTTTTGTTCTAGTCATAGGCGTTTCCCCAGCTCTGGCAGCGCTGACGCAGGTGGCAGTAACTCTCTTCAGAATAGCCCCATTAGAAACCTGCCGCACTGGAACTCTCAGTCCAGCATGCCATCAACCCCAGACATGAAAGCCAGGACCCCCCATTATGTACATTCCACAAGGTCAGTCCTGGTCACCTCACACAAGGTAGCTCATATGGTGGTCCTTTATTTATAAAGAATACTGAACTGGCAAAGAAGTCAGAACATGGAGATGACCTCTTTTTAATCTTGTTCTTATTGTCAAGACGTGGATGACTAAGAATGTTCCAAAATATCCTTTTTATAAATGGGTAATGACTATACAACCTTGACAGCATATGTAAAAAAAAAATGTACATCTTTTGTGGTATAAGACAGCAACAGCAAAACAACAACAGCATCCTCTCCCCCACCCAGCTTACTTCAAAAAGTATTGTATATATATATAAAAAATATGTGCTACCAAAAATCCTGAACCAAACATTATTGAGGAAACCTTTTCTGGATTTTATGCTGTAACTGTTGCTTTATGTTAGAAAATGCTGTGCAAAATCAAAGTCACCCAAAACAACAGTTTGAGGTTAATATGGCAAAAAGATTTTAAATGTGAAATCAATCAAGACATATGAAGAAGAATTGTGTCCAGTACTGGTAAAATTATTACTGAAGCCAAAGGTAGAGGCATTCTTTTTAAATAGAATTTACTTTCACCATCTAAATTATATCGCATGGGGCGTACCCAAGATAACAAGTGTTGGAAATGTGGTAAGACTGAGGGCACTCTTCTCCATGCACTGTGGGACTGCCCTGTCCTACAGCCTTTGTGGGACAGGGTCCTGCACTGCCTTGAGGGAGGTCTCAAAACAACACTATCAGAATAACCAAGATTAGCTTTGCTGTGTTCTGGTCGAAGGGATAAACAAGGTGGATTTCAAAACTGTATGTACAAGAATTGTGTCTATTCTTAAATAGACTGTAAATTTTGAAAAAAGTACTGAAATTCCACTTTTTAAGGAGTAGGCTTTGTTTTTGTTTTTTACCAAAATTGTAATTGAAATGATGTTAGCAAAAAGAAATGGGATGAAAACATAAATAAAAAATTTAACAATTTCATTAGACACATTAAACTATGGAAAACAAACTAACTAATTATATAATAATATAATAATGACTTTATAACCACCTTGTGCAATCCTAGCTCAAATAACATGTCACAGTTTAAAGCTGATGTGTCATGTGTTTACCATATGTATGAATTTTTATTATTTATTTTAAGTGTTTGTGGGTGGGTGCGGTGTGAGCATTCTGCTGTAATCGTTGTCGTTTGGCGCCCTGCTTCCTCTCCTTTGGGGAGTTGGATGGATCTAGTCTTGAGCGTGAAGTATGGTTTAATGACTAGACCTATATGTTTTCTGTTTTTGTTGACTCACTTTGCATTCAGTAGACTGGAAATAAATCTATAAAATGTTTTTAAAAAAAAAAGAATTGGCTATATCCACAATATCAGCTATTCTAATGCCTTTTTGCCTTTTGCATGTCGCAGGTCAGTGGATATAAGTCCCACCCGTCTGCACAGTCTCGCTCAGCACTTTAGAAACCGCAGCTCCAGCCTCGAGTCCCAGGGCAAGCTCCTGACATCCGAAAATGACGCACACACGCACACCCTGGGCACGCTGGGCAGCCCGGACTTCTTTCTGGGACCACCTCGTACCTCCAACGGCTCAGACCCGCTGGATGACTGCTCGTCCTGCACCAGCCAGAGCAGCTCAGAACACTACTACCCCTCTGGGCCCCTGGGGCCCGGCAGCAACCCCAACTACTCCACTCTAGGAGAGGACTCACCGTCTAAAGCCAGGCAGAGGCAGAGGCAACGGCACAGGTGAGGAGAAGAGAACACATTTTTTAAACATGGTAGTGGGTTGCAGTATTAGTAGCGGTAGTATTAGGGGACGCTATACTTTTTTGGGATGAGGTGATTTGCCTTTTGACTATGGAAATCCAGATCCAGTCTGCATCCTCTCTAAATCGTTTTAATGTCCACCCTCCAGGTCTGCAGGTCAGCTGGGTTCCTCAAACTCTGGCTCGATGCCAAACCTGGCAGCTAAGAACGGCACAGGAGGAGGTTCAGGTGGAGGCGGGATAGGAGGCGGACATCACGGCGTGTACCTCCACAGTCAGAGCCAGCCCTCCTCCCAGTATCGCATCAAGGAGTACCCCCTCTACGTGGAAGGCAGCCCTAACCCTGTGGTGGTGCGGAGCCTGGAGAGCGACCAGGAGGGCCACTACAGCGTCAAAGCCCAGTTCAAAACCTCCAGCTCCTACACGGCCGGCGGACTTTACAAAGAGGCCTGGGGTGGAGAGGAGAGCGGCGAGGGCAGCGGGAGACTCACGCCGTCCCGCTCACAGATTGTACGGACTCCATCTTTGGGACGAGAGGGCGGTGGAGGTGGCACAGCGGGGAGGGCAGCGGTGTCAGAGGAGCTGAGGTGCTGGTACCAGAGGTCCTCAGGCAGCCTCAAGGAGAGGAGTCACTCACACTCCGGCTCCACCTCCTCCGAGACAGGCTCACAGCAAAGCACTCTGGGACATGGGCGAGGCAGCAGGGTTGGATCACTCGCCAAGGGCTCACCAGGTCAGTCCACAAGTATTGTTTCCTGAACAGCTTATAAAGTAATGAGTAAGAGACCAACCTTTGTAAAGAAAACAATCACTGGTAGGATTAGAAAAAGAAAAAAGTATTGCTAAGTACTTATACCAATAACTGAAAACATGTGTAAAGGTTCATTCACTGGGCAATGTCACTGCTAAAATACAACCGCAAATGCTTCAACGAGGGTTTGGATTTTCTTATTATGTAAAGTACATCTATTTACAAGGATATGACCTATGTCTTGGCTAGGGTGTTAAGCTAACACTGATTGGCTGATAGAAGTGTTTTTGCAGCCAAACCAAGTTGTCCTCTTGATTCTTGCACTTCAATGCCGATTCTTGGTCAGGCACATGGATCCCAGCTTCCCCAACCATCTTGTAGCAGTCTGGGCATCTTACACTGCAGTTCATAGGAAACATCCAAAATCTTTATCTCTGTATCTTGGCCTGAAAAGCTCAAAACGGCAATAAAAAGATTTTGCTTGTTTTTTCTAGCATAGAACATTGTAGAACAAACATTCAAAATGCATTTTGTAGCTCTCCCCAAGCTCTATGTGCACAGTCAGTTTGATTGAGATTGTTTTATTGGTTTTCTCAAAAAACTCACCTTTAACTGTTCTCACTGTCCAATTCTAACACATTTGTTTCCATTTTAGTACACATTACTAAAACAAATGGCTATATTAAATACATTTCTTATATTGGTCATACATATTGGTCCATAAAATCAACAATGTTTATTGGCCATCGGCTGCTCAGAATTTTAAAAATCGGCATCGGTCATAAAAATAGCCATACCTCTATTAAACACCACTTAAGTTGTCTCTTGCTGATGCGGCCTATTTTGACCAGGATAAAATAGCAGTGTTTTTGTATGGTGTACTCAGATTCCCTAATCACAGTCACACAGGGGGTAATGAACTTGACTCTTAAGGTTTGACATCATGTAATATTCATATAAATGTGTGCCTAAAATGTTGACTTTTTTTTAATAATATAGTGTTTTATTTTATTTCTTATTTGAATCTCCATATTTCTCATGAATCTCATGTTTAGGCTCTCTGTAGGCAAAATGTATCAATCAGAAAATCACATGCATATCACTAAATGTCCTTGGCACTACTGGTACAATATCCTCCTTGCATTGTGTCTTGCTGTTCCTCTGTGTAATGCGATTTAGCTTATTGTCTGTTTTCCCCCGTAGTTGCATCCCCTCACAGCCAGCGGAGTATGACCCCGTCCAGTGAGCATGCAGCTACCCCCACACCCCCCTGTAGCCCCCAGCACATCCTCAACTGGCAGAGCGGGTAAGCACCACCACTAAGCACTATTTATTTCACACTTAAACTTAATCCTCAACCTTACTCACACATTACAACTTTTGTCTGTTGAATTCTGTAATTGTCTACTAACCTCACCGTGTTGTTTTTGTTGGGTTTGGGTGCTACCAAAAGCATTTCTTGTCTGAAAACTTGTTTGGTCACTCTGATTCACTACTCACTTCCTTATCACTCAAATCACTTAAAGGCGCAGTGTGTTCTTTCTAGCAATGTGACATATAATTGTACTCATCATTTGCTTCACAGTGTTTTAGAGTATCTATGGTAGCCCCACAAGGACACACTCTTGCACAAAAATAGAAGAGGTCAGAATAATTTGTCTTCTTCTGATTAGGGGTTGTGGGCAGCTGGAGCAAGTATGGGCCTGGACAGCAGCCATTTAATTGTCTAGCATGCATTTTTTTAAGACAGCAAATATAGGTTTTGTTCTTCAATTATCGTGGTAATATTGAGATTCAGTAATGTTTAGCATGTAGCCTTTAGCTTATGTAGCGCTAATAAATTTCAAGACCCTAAGGTAACTGTCTAACATACATTTTAAGGACAGTAGAGACAGTTTGGTTTGGTTTTGCGTAAACTGTTGTTGAAATTCAGTATCTCTCCTCTTAACTTCTATAGGTCTCATTGCTAGCTAATGCTAATGCTCTCTACCCAGACACTGACAGCTTACATATGTGATCAGGCAGTTACAATTTTGCCACGTGCCAAAACAATCTTCCTTAAAGACAATTTGCAACAATTAATTTGGACAATTATTGGTGGCTATTGCTGTCTGCTTGACGTTACACACTGCACCTTTAACTCCCTGATGTTGTGATTTCTCTTTGGCTCTCTCTCTGTCCGTACTAACCCTCCTCCCTTTTGTGTGTGCTTGTCCTCTCTCCTGGTTTAGAGGCACAGCAGACAGCTCTCCTTCTGAGGACGTGTGTCAGTCTGCCCCTCAGTCCAGCTCTGATGCATAGAGGTACTGTCTATCTGCCTCCGTGTAGTGCAATCATAGAGTAAAAACATCAAAAACCTGCAAAACATGAGAAGGGGGATTTTGTTCAAACACATTAAAGCCATGCCTAAGCTCCCCACTGTGAGTCATCTGTAGATAAAAGAGACATTATAAATTCTCCTGCTCTGTCTTTATCGCCCTCTCCAAATGCTAGTCCGCAGGGGGGCCCGACAGTGATGGAGGGTGTACAGTTTGTTCGTCTGCGGTGCTGGGATGTGTTTACAGCTCTTATCGTATTTGTATCTGATCTCTGCATGTGCTCTGCTTTGTGTTCTGCTTCACTGGGGCTCACTCCTGACACACTTTACTAATAGAAACATTAATGTCCAAGTCTCTGTGTTTTGCTATATGATTTGATATCAAAAATTAATTGCAAGTTTTTGTTCATGATTTGGAATTAAATGTTAAATGTAAACTGTTTTTGCTCAGCGACTAAATGGGGAGACGGCAGGTAGTGAATGTGATAGTCTGTATCGCAATTATCAAAAGTCTTTATTCATTGCCTTGTATGCAAAAACAACATAGTTTTGTATCAAATGCATAAGGCTAAACAATAAACCTTAGAATCAGAATCATGTTTATTGCCATTGTAAGTGAAAAAGTTACACATTACTAGGAATATGCTTTGGTCATTTGGTGCAAACATGAAACAAACAACGTATAATTTGAGACATGCAGAATAAAATAGAAAAACATAATATAGATATAGATGGACTAATATCAGTCTATAGACTAACCTATTTATTGTATCAGTGATCACAAAAACAGAAGGAGAAAAAAAACAGCTTGAATAACAAAAAATGTTATCACACTCCATGTGCCAAATATTCACTCAGTTCTGTAGCCCTGTTGTGTTGGAAATGTCAGTGGCACTGCTTATAAAGTTATTGTACGCAATAATTCCTTTTTATGTATTTTAAAGCCAAATCTTCATATTGTCATAGTATGATGATTTAGGATGATCCGCAATATCTCCCTCCTTTTTTCTTAGAAGTCATAAGGAAACTTGTTCACAGTTATGAAAAAAAGCTAATCTTTTGTCCAACTTAATTCCTCCCACTAGAAGTGCTTGCATGTGTGAATAGATGCTCGATGTAAAGCACTTTACGAGTTCTGACAGCGACTGCTTTTTAAAAAATCTCCATTTTAGTGTTTCTTTAAAAAATACTGAAGATGCTACATATAAACACTGCAGAAGTCACGCATTTTGCAATGACTTCTGTTGTGACAATTGAACATTACAAAATATATATTGTAAAACATAATACATGTTTTAAAATCCCCAGTGCTGATCTCTGCCTTCTCCTCCTGCAGGTCCTTTAGTGACAGCTGTTTCCTCAGCAGCCCTCTGTGCGCAGAGCTGGCAGATGTGCAGTGGTATGGACGCGACAAGGCCAAACCTGGAACACTGGTCTGAATCCTTGTTTTAGGTGCCCGCAAAAGTCCCATCGACCATTCCTACTGCCTCCCACTGTCCCTCACTACTACATCCACAACCGAGAACCTCATCCTCAAGGCCGTACAGACGCTGTGCCTGGAGGAGAACCCCCTCTCCCTTGCTCCCTCCCTCCCTTCAACCCCCTATCCCCACCCCCCTCTTCCTCCACACTTCCCCCTTTACTCATAAAGCCCCCCTCCATCACAGCTCAGCAGGACAGGGACACTCTCACCGCTGGGCTCTGGGAAGGGCTACTATCAGACTTTGAACTGTCAGCCATGCAGAGCTCTTTGTCGACTCACAGCACACATGGAACTGAGCAAAAAAACAAACAAAAAAAAAGAAATCATCATCATCGGGATGTTGCAAATGGAGAGCACAGAAGATATTCAGAACAAAAAGCAGCAACTTGGGTTTCAGGATCATATCGCACCATCGTCACTGCACTGCCCTCTGTCAGACGTTACCTGCTAGATTTGAGCCACTCGTCCAAAATTCTGTTGGAATTTCACCATCGTCATTCCTGATATATTGTTCTCCATCGTTTCTCACATCCTCACCCGTTTTATATTTATGAAGAAAAGGGGTGGTGGTGGGTGGGGGGGGTGTATATGAATTATGAAAAGGATGCCACTCTTGTCAGTTGAACCCACAACCAAAGACAACTACTGGATTGACAGCGTGAAAGAGTGACACTCTTCAGTGGATTCTGGGACACTTTCTAGACATGGACTAATGGACTATAGCAATAACAAACAAGTATATGGACTGGATAAAGCCCTGATATCTCCCCTACTATTACAATGTATCATAAGACAATATTAACCCAGTCCTAATGCAGTGGCATACATGGTAAATTCATGTATATCAAACCTCTCTTGTATAAGTTTAGGTTTTGTCAAGAGAGACCAGAAAACTGACAGAAATTATAAATATTGTTTAAATATGTTTATTTTCATCCCCAAAGTTAAGATAATCTATTGACTTTTTAAACTTAATGTGTTTAAATATTAATTTCTTAACTAAACCATAATTATTTGTTATTTATCTTCCCATAGTTCGTACAATGTTGGTCCCTTTGGTAACACATAGACATTATTTATGGCGTTATATATGTATTGTTTTATCAGTGCCATACATGCTGGTGCTTGTACTTAAACAGTCACTTCTTCTGATTCTTGTCCAAAACTGTAAACCCTTTTAGATCCTGGACAGTCAATAGCAATTACATGAAGCAGTTAAAACGCACTAAGTAGCAATCACAGTTTATCCAGTTAGCTCCAGTAGTGTTTTATGAGGCTATTTAACTTAAAGCACAACATTAACACAGTCAACAAGGGCCTGCTGTGGTTTTATCAAGAGCATTTAAACTCAAAGCCAATGTCTTTAAATTAACATTTTGAAGCTGGAAAATATTCATCAGCCTGGCCAGCCAGACCCATTCACTTTTTTGCAAAGCGGGTTTCCTATTCAAATCATCTTCTATCAAAATCTTCCCAGTTTGTCTGAATTGGGGCAGAGTTTTTATTTCAAAATGTGTAAAGTAATGGTAGGAATGGCAAGAAAAGACACTAGGGCAACAGTGGCATAGGAGGTTAAGTGCGTCGCCTACTAATTGGAGGGTTGGTAGTTTGATTCTAGCTCTGATCAGTTCATACTGTCATTGTGTGCTTGGGCAAGACACTTCAGCCACATTGGCTTCTCCAGTCACAGTATGTGTCTGGTTGCAACAGGAAGGGAATGTGGTGTCAAACAAACAAAACAAAACTTGCTTAATCACCATAAACAAAGAGCAGTCAATTAGATAAAAAAAACTGTAATGGACCAAGGTGAAGATCTAAAACTCCATCGGGATACAGGATGTTTTTTAAAGGAGCTATATTATGCTTTTATTCATCTTTTTAAAGGTACTGTAGGCAGCATGCGCTCATACTGGTTTGAAAACGGTACTGCAGTCTAAATTAAAACAATGATCTGTGGGTTACCAGTCTTTCCGCTTTGCTAATTGGACGATCAGCAATGCAGTTTTAGAACCAAAACAAAAAAAGTAAACATGGACAAATTGGGCATTCAATTCATTTTTTATTTATTTATTTTTTTATTGTGAATAAATCAGCTGTACCACTCTTATCAGTAAAACTAATATTTTATTTAAACATGTTTACTTCATATTTTGGGGCAAATGTGGGTATTTTTTTTATGAAATATGAAATAAATATACTGCTCATAGCACCTCATAGCACAGCATTGTACATTTTGCAAGAAAGTTTTCAATAATTACTGTACTACACATAGAACAAAACAAAAGTCCAGGTATGTTTTTGATGAGGGAAACATTGGTGGAAAGGTAAAAATAAAAACAAAATAAAAAAGTAAATTTTGCACAATAAATCCCCTTTAAGGAGCCAGAGATTCTCACTCCAGCCACAAAGGACTGGTAAAGGAACAAATTATTTGTTTTGGTGGATTCTTTACTTTTGTGACCAGGACTTGACATTAATTGTTTGCTCACTGGTCACTGCGGCTAGTCTTTGTCAAATGTTGCAAGCCAATTAGTGTCTAGCCACAATTTAATTAGTTAAGTTTTTGTATGGACAGGGGATATTAAACATTTGTTTTAACACAGGAGAATAAAATGTATCTCTGTGCATGTGGTGTTACATATTTTAAAACATGTCATTTTGTTTAAATTATTATTTTTTTAATCATGATGAATTACAACAGTGTACTAAATGGTGTACTCTCAAGCAGAGCAACATAAATTCAGCTCTTACCTCTAAAGTTAAAATATAGTTATGCATATAAATCCACCAAAGTCAGCCAAAATGAAAATCTACCCGCATTTGTCTGGTTGTCTAGTGTTAATGTCAAGCCCTGTTTGTGACATAAAAGGAATTTGTGGCTAAATTGACAAAGCATTTACCCCTGAACTTGCACCAACAAGTTTAAGTCCAGGCACTATTTCTTTATTACATAACTTATTACTGCCCCGTGTTGTCTAATTGATCAAACTGTTTTTGCATAGAAATAGAACGACTGGCTGGGTTTAAATATCCAGCATCCCTCCCATCAATAAATAAATGAAGCCATAGCAAAAGAGAAAGACTAAAAAAAAATCACGACAATAACAATCAGATGGACACAAAAGGGTTAGAGAAGCACATTGGATTTTGTATGTAATCTGCATGAGAAATCAGTCACTATTTCTCCCATTGTTGCCCTGAGCGTTATTATTTTTGAAATACTTGCAGCACTATGGCTTGATAAGTTAAAAACCATATTGTAATAACTGTCCTTTATTGTATGTGCCCCTTTAAGTTGACTGAAGTTGACGTTCTAAAATCTAGATGTGGGTCCAACTTCCCTTATTTTCTCCACTTAAGAAGCCTTTTATTAGGGATTGACTTTGCTCTGCTAAACACTTCCCATGCATGCCATTCAGATCGGAAAAGCCCCCGCATCAATTATCTAGCGTGCTGACACGACCGCGTTTTGATCCCTGTGTTGACCTCTGACCTCTGAGCCCAACGTGATGAAGTGAGACGTCCTTTCCTCTGTTTTGTCTGTTTTCATACACACCACCGTTCCCTGTGCTTTAAAGAAACAGTTTTTGTATATCCCATATGTTTCGGAGGGACACTGTAAAAGGTATGGTTGGGGGTTTTTAAACATTCACATCCATGGTTTTAAGGAGTTTTTATATGGAACCAGTATTGTTTATATTTTGAGTTTCATTGTAACGACCCTTTCAGGTGCTACAAATGACTAGTTACTGCTTTGTCACGTAGGATCTTAGACGTCATTTTTCATTCTTACAATAGATTCAATGCCAGATGTGCAGACGGAAGCTTATTTTGACAGGTTACTAGTAGAACCCTTCACCTACCAGACGATAGAGCATGTAACTTAATTTGATCAGTTATGTTCAACTGTAACCAGAAATTAAAACATTGTTGTAGAAAAATGTGGAATTAAAAAAAAAAAAAAAAAAGAAAGAAAAGAATAATAATAACAGAATTCCACAGTTAATTTATTCTTTTTTCTATTAAGAATTTGTAAAGTAACTTTACATTTTTCAAAACTGTGTTGTTGGAAATGGATGAATTTTCAAGCTGAGAAGCCGTGGTGGTTCTTGAGATTATGGAAAATAAATTATTGATGAATGTTCTCAGATAAGGACTGTGTCTTTTCTTTTGTGTTGCCAGCAGAGATGAAGTACTCAATATGCATACTCAGTGTATTGTTACTTCAAAATAATGTTGCTCAAGCAGAAGTACTCAGCAAGATTATTCCTTGAGTAAAAGTACAAGTACATGCATTTAATTAAGTTTTAATAAGTTAATTTAAGTAAAAAATACTTTTGAAGGTTTTGTAATTGAACAGCAATATCTGCTGCAACTATTGCTACTACTGTGGCTAGTCCTGCTGCTACTACTACTACTACTACTACTACTACTCTTAGTCTTATCAATAGCACTATTGCTACTACTACAGCTACGATTACTTCTACTACAACAGCTACTGCTGCTACTACTTCTATGGCTACTCCTTCTACTACTACTACTACTGTTAGCCCTACTAATAGCTCTATTGCTCCTTCTGCTTCTACAACTACTACTACTATTAACACTATTACTACTGCTACTTCTACTATTACTATTAGTTCTACTAATAGCACTATTGCTACTACTACTAGTACTACAATTTTTGTTCTTTCTAATAGCACTATTGCTGCTACTACTACTGTTTCTGGGCTGCACCCAAACCAGGAAACACGTACACACACCCATGACCTTCTGGTTGCAAAGTAGAGAACAACTTGAGAAATGACTCAACTTAAGGTAAAAGAATTGTCCATCAAAATACTTCAGTAATGGTATGTTTTGGAAAGGTGCTGCTAAAATTCCATTTCTAAACAAAAGTATCTCACTGGAGTGAAAGTACTGTGTGTAGTAACTGGTACCCAGGTGGTTTGTGTGAGTTCAGTGTGTTATCAGCAGGACTTATCAAAGGGAATCCCACCGTGCTCGCGCTCACGCCTCTGTCATCACTTCCACACACTTCCCTCTCAGACAAGAATTTCCGCTGGACTCAGGAGCAAGGGACTCTCCAAACACCAGACACATGACTCACCAGCAACAGGGAGCCAACAGCTGCAGGCATTCACACACGCACTGTTTCATTCACTCATCTTCTCTGTTAGGAGTCAGGGGTTGAAGTCTGTGCCCACTACTCTGGGCCTGAGGTGGGGTACAGGCTGACGGTTAGAGACATACAGCTGGAGAGTCATTTACTATGGGCAGTACATGTGTGAAGCCAGAGTAGTATAGCTAAAGAAAATCTGCAGTATTCTATATGTGAGGCAGAAGCACTAACCTTTCTGTCACCATGCACCCCACTGGGAAGTAACAGGATACTTTTACTCAAGGCAAGGCAAGTTTATTTGTATAGCACAATTCATACACAGAGTAATTGAAAGTGCTTTACAGGGGAAAAAAGACAAGTTCAAAGTACAAGAATTACAATTAAAACAGTAAAATCTCATTTAAAAATTATAATTAAGAATCCATTTAAAATTAAATTAAGGGAGAGGAGTGCAGATAGAACACTTTCAGTTGATATATGCACTGCTAAAACAAACAGCTTTAAGCCTGGACTTGCTCTGAACACTGTCAGAGTAGAGGCCTGTCTAACATCATCAGGAAGACTGTTTCAGAGTTTGGCTGCATAAAACTGAAACGCTGCTTCACCCCTGACTCTGGGACCAGCAGGAGACCTGTCCCTGAGGTTCCTCAGAGTCCTGAGATGGTTCACTATGGGACCAACAGGTCAGAGATGTACTTTGGTGCTAAATCATGGAGAGACACAAGCAGAGCTGTTTTAAAGTCTATTCTCTGAGCAACAGGAATCGACAGGAATTCCTATCATATGTAATTAAATAACATTATAGCATTTAGGCTTCAAATACATTAATTCGAAACTATATTCAACATCACTGTGATCCACTTTTGGGCCCCAACCCACTATTTGTGAATATACTTTTTATTTGTAAATTACAGAGCAAAAATTCTTACTTTTACTTTGGGGAATTCAGTTTTTATTAGTAGTGAGTAAAATTTTCTTTGAGTATTTTTTTACTTCTACTTGAGTAATATTATTTTAGAGTAACCACTCATACTAGCCATACCAATATACTTGAGTCCAGATTTTAAGTACTGTGCCAGAAGTGCTTACCATTCTTTTACCATTCTACCACAGAAAGCAACTTAGATACTTTTACTCAAGTACTTCAAATACTTCTTCTGTTTCTAAGACCCAAATTGCATCTCATTTTATTGTGACCCACTTATTCAGTTTTCTGTTATTTTACTACAACCTTCATAGCAAAACCTGTTTTCTAATCAATTATATAGAATTAAAGATAATATCAAGACTTTAGCCCCTCACCCACCATTTGGAAACCACTGTAAACATACTTTTACATTAGTAAATTCTAGGGCAAAATTGTGACCTTTATTCAAGAAAATCTAGTGACTGTGGTTTTTGTAGTGGATTATTTTTTCTTCTACTTGAGTACGTGAATATTACTTCAAAATTCCAGTACTTTTAGTTGCTTTACTCTCTTTAAATGCTGCTTCCACCCCTCTCCTCTCTCCCACAGTAGCTCTGAGTGCAGTACAGTTGTCAGTCGGTGCAAGGGCACTCATCTCAGCCTCCTTCTATTCTTTTATTCTGTTTGTGTCTGTGCCCGCTGACTAATGAATCCCATATTTCTCTTTGTACTCGTGGTGTTCCCATAGCAGCTCGCTCCCCCGGCCCGGCCCGGCAACAGCTGGAAGTTGTTAGGCCGACATGGCGTGAGAAACTCCAGCTCCAGCCACTTTTGTTTTTTACCAGTGCAAGTCTGTGTGTTTGTCTGAGTGAGCATAAAGTTGTGTGACCATAAAGTTTCTTAATAGTATCTTTGAAATAATGAATAACTTATAATAATAATGAACAACCTTTCAATGTAAACATGTGAAATATGTAGATTTATGTCTGTGTACTAAACTACACAATAGAATTTTGATAAATGAAGAGACTTGGCATTTACAGAGGCTACCTTTCTCTGGATCATGCTTTCCACATGCTGCAGTACACTAAACAATGAAACAATGGCGCCCTCTAGTGTTGACACATTCGAAATGGAGGCTAGAGGAGGCTTTGGCTTTATATACTGTACACTGTATATGTTTTCTCTCTCAGTGCATTTATGGCAGAGGTTATTAAACTTTTCAGAGCAACTACTACCTCAGAAAGTACCATTTAATGAACTACAATGAGCCAAAATCAGAGCTAACCAAAGTCTGTTCTAAACCAGCTCTTAACCTGGACTAAACCAGCTATAAACCAGGACTAAACCAGGACTAAACCAGGACTAAACCAGGACTAAACCAGCACTAAACCAGGACTAAACCAGCTCTAAACCCGGACTAAACCAGCTCTAAACCTGGACTAAACCAGCTCTAAACCAGGACAAAACCAGGACTAAACCAGCACTAAACCAGCACTAAACCAGGACTAAACCAGCACTAAACCAGCACTAAACCAGGACTAAACCAGCTCTAAAACAGCACTAAACCAGGACTAAACCAGCTCTAAACCAGCACTAAACCAGCACTAAACCAGCACTAAACCAGCACTAAACCAGGACTAAACTAGCTCTAAACCAGGACAAAACCAGCTGTAAACCAGGACTAAACCAGGACTAAACCTGGACTAAACTAGCTCTAAACCAGGACTAAACCAGCTCTAAACCTGGACTAAACCAGCACTAAACCAGCACTAAACCAGCTCTAAACCAGGACTAAACCAGCTCTAAACCTGGACTAAACCAGCACTAAACCAGCACTAAACCAGCTCTAAACCTGGACTAAACCAGCACTAAACCAGCACTAAAACAGGACTAAACCAGCTCTAAACCAGCACTAAACCAGCTCTAAACCAGGACTAAACCAGCTCTAAACCAGGACTAAACCTGCTCTAAACCAGGACTAAACCAGCTCTAAACCAGGACAAAACCAGCTCTAAACCAGGACTAAACGAGCTCTAAACCTGGACTAAACCAGCTCTAAACCTGGACTAAACCAGCTCTAAACCAGGACTAAAGCAGGACTAAACCAGCTCTAAACCAGCACTAAACCAGGACTAAACCAGCTCTAAACCAGCTCTAAACCAGCACTAAACCAGGACTAAACCAGCTCTAAACCTGGACTTAGCCAGCTCTAAACCAGGACTAAACCAGCTCTAAACCAGGACTAAACCAGCTCTAAACCTGGACTAAACCAGCACTAAACCAGGACTAAACCAGGACTAAACCAGGACTAAACCAGCTCTAAACCAGCTCTAAACCAGGACTTAACCAGCTCTAAACCAGGACTAAACCAGGACTAAACCAGGACTAAACCAGCTCTAAACCAGCACTAAACCAGGACTAAACCAGGACTAAACCAGGACTAAACCAGCACTAAACCAGCTCTAAACCAGGACTTAACCAGCTCTAAACCAGGACTAAACCAGGACTAAACCAGCTCTAAACCAGGACTAAACTATCAGACCACCAGAAACCACCAGAAGAAGCCTGTGTCCCACCAGAGGTAGCACATTTTAAGACACAGTATACAGTATATGGAGAGTTAGTATGAGTTAGTAAGAGTTAGTATTTTACTAAACTCCTTTAGCTTTACTTAGAAAAGCTAGGTTTGTCATTACATGTGTCAGAGCTACTAGATAATAAAGTTCAGCATTGTTTGAGCCACAACATTCAAACAAAACAAAAACATTTTATTGTTAAAGGCACAAATTAACACAAAAATAGCATCTCTCTGAAATAAAAATGTATTTAAAAGGCAGGGGTGGAAAGTAACTGGATGCTCTCATTCAAGCCATGTATTGTATAAAATGTAATTTCTATGTACATTTTCTAAAACACAATTTCTAAATGAATAAGATTTTTGTTTTACTCTGTGGCAAATTGGGAAGTACACTCACCTTTCAATGCAGGATATGGGACAATAGTACTAGTAGTAGTAGTAGTAGTAGGAGCAGCACCAGCAGACCTTTTTATACTTTTTATATACTTTATACTTTTTAAAACTTTTACTCACATAATTTATTTGTGTATGTTTACTTCTACTTGAGAAATATTATTTTAAAGTACTTTTTCTTTAGTACGTATTTTGAGTACTTCTTCCGCCTTTGCTAAAAAGTTGGATTTGTTGAAGCGTGTTGACAAATACTTTTCTAAATTAAGAATTTAGCCAAAGCAAATCAAAAATGGCCAAGCGTTACACTGTTGAACATAAACATAAACATAAGAAAAAGAATAATTTATTGTTACCATTTTGTTGACGGGTTGAACCATATTGTGAGTGAAGTTGTTGCTCTTCTCATGAATCACAATATAATTTTAAAATACCTTTAACAATTTATTAAAATAAATTTAAACATCAAAACAGTAACTGAGTTTAAACTAAATCCGGTTAAACATTGTATTCAACATTTTCGAGCAGAGGCCCATTTGTGTCTTCTACCTCCTGGACAAAACAAAGAAAAAACATAAAAAAAAAATCTTGCTGAAATTATTTGCTGTATCTAAAAATTGAGATTTCAGCTCACAACAAAAATTACAATCCACTTCAACCAGTGTGGTTTGTTGTTGTGGCTTGCCCTTCACGTCGTTGTGTTTACCTGTGTGACGCGGCTGTAGGACTGAGTGACAGGAGGACTGTAGCGATGTAAGCCCCTCCAGGACAGGAACAGGATGTAGATGGATGCCAGCAAACACTGCACCGTAAAGGTTATGGAGCTTCCCTTTGCCACATAAGAACCAACACGCTTGAGGAAAAAGGCAAGACACGAAAGCAGTCAGTTATTTTAAATATTCATGTAATTGAATGAAGTGATATGTTTTGCTTCTATGCAATGATTTACCTGCTTTGGGTTGAGTGCACTGCCTTCATGAGACTTCAGGCTGGTGCTCATCATAGCAGAGAACCCAAACACTAGACTGAAGATGTTAACAGCTATCAAAGCAATAATCTAGACAGGATAGAAAATTTAAAAAAGAAAAAAGAATAATGTGGATTATGGCACATCTCTGTGTCCCGGAATACTATCTGGCTCTAGGAAGTATTCTGTAACATTGTGAGCTCAAAAGTGATATATCCAGCCACAAAGTTAGGGCTAACTACAAGAAGAACCAGAAGGCCCCTGTCCACACCTGGGAACTAAATCTATCATTGGTCAACAGTGGTGGACAGTAACTAATAAGAATAAGAATAAGAATAAGAAAACCTTTATTAGTCCCTCAGTGGGGGAATTGCATTGTTGCAACAGCATCAGTACAGTTAGCAGTAGCACACAGTGGTATCACACAAGAGCACAGAGTATCAGAGACCAGTCTGGCCAAAGATAATTAAAAAAACTAAACTACAAGCAAAGCTAAATAAACTAAATTAGAATATGAGCAATTAAATACACTATAATAAATATGTACAGTATATAGTCTGACAGAGTATGGATATTCAAGTACCATAAGTAAAGAGTGTGCATTGTGAATAGGTGCTTCAAAAAAAATAAAATAATTATGGCACATAATAATATAAATATTACACAGGTTTCCAGAAGGTGCTGGCAGTTAAAACAATATTAAAACAATATTGCACAGGTGAATGGATTACAGTCAGGAGTGTTCAGTGTAGAGTCTGACAGCTGCAGGAAGGAAAGACCTGCTGGTGTCTCTCCTTCACACAGCGAGGGTGGAGCAGTCTGTCACTGAAGCTGCTCTCCAGTGCAGACAAGACGTCCTGCAGGGGGCGTGACTCCTGGTCCAGCATGGATGTCAGTTTTGCCAGGACCCTTCTGTCGCCCACCTCCCGCACTGAGTCCAGAACTAGCTAGAACTAGAACTAGCTACTTTTAATCAAGTAATTTACTTAAGTAAATTTTTTTGAAGAAAAAGTACTTTCTGAGTACATTTTGTAGAACATACCTTTACTTGAGTAAATTTTTATTTTATTTTTACTTGTACTTGAATAAAACTTTCAATTGTCTGAGGAGTTAAAAGTACTTTTTGGCCTCTGTGGTTGTTGGGTTCTATTATTATCTATTACACTTGAGTAATATTATTTTTTAAGTAACAATAGTTTTACTTGAGTTCAGCTTTTGAGTACTTTGTCCATCACTGTTGGTGAGATTGGGCCAATGTATTGGTGGAGTGCTTCTAGTAAAAACTATATTTAGTCTTAACATTGAAACTAAACTCCTAAAACCTTATAAAAAGTAAGGAAATGTGTGTTTGGTAGATTATGTCTTTCTTGTAACAATGCTTGTTAGCAATAAATCTTCCACCATTGGAAAGCTTGTGTATTTTCATTTTAATCTGTGCCACATTTGTAAGGACTATTTATTTGTGGGATGAGCAGCGGAGCTGAGCTCGTGTGTTGTGCCTGGGAAAGATTTGCCAAATCTTCTCTGCCAATGCCAAACAGCTTTGTTTGCTGCTGCTACTGTATTAACTCGTTTTGAGCTTCTGGAAAATATTAAAAAAGATTAAATTGCCAATATCCAATTTATCTTGTTTCTTCAGACTTCAATTATCCAATCCACCAAACAAAAACAATCAAGAGTCAACAGCAAAAAAAACAAACTGTTTGGTGTCAGCAGAGAAGGCAACGCTTTCCCTGGCACAACCCATATCCTCAGGTATGGTGCTTATCCCACAATGCACAAACGTATCTTGTGGCACCATTTAAAAGGGAAACAGATAGACAGATGGTCCAACAGTCACTATGTTCAAAGTCATGTTGAGCAATATTTTATAACTGTATTAGAAAAACAGTTACTGACCAAGAATCATGCGTCACATATATGTAGGATGTTGATTGTTGGGAGATTTGGGAGAAAACACTTTTGAAGTTAGGGATAAGTGGGAATTATAACTAAATGTAATAATCGAGGGTAAGACATGGGAGGATATGTGTGTGAGCTGCCAGAAATCTATCAATAGCAACCTATGGAAGACAAAAATGACCGCACTGGTTATTTCCAAAACTCTACAAAAACTTATCTCCACTTTGTTGGAGAAATTGTGGAATGGTAGTGGATCTCTTGCATATCTTCTGGGACAGCTCAGTACTACACCAGTACTGGCAGAACATAAAAACAGAGACGGAAATCCCTTTGGATCTGGTGCTTTTTGTTTTTGTTTTCCTGAAAATGTATCTGATAAAGACCAAAGTTACATACATACTTCATTCTTCTGTTGATTGTGAGGAAAAACAGTGAAGAGATGATCTACCAAACACACATTTCTTTACATTTTGTGCTTAGTTTATATTCAACCTCCCCACCACACACTTAGGGGTCCTGACCCATCATTTAGGAATCATTATCATGCAGTAATACCTTTACTTTGTTAGCTTTCCTCCGAACCTCCATTGCATAAAATCCAGAAGCCACATACTGCAGAAACAAGTGCAAATAAACATGAGCTGTCTTGAGTAATGATGGTCTGTTGGTGTTAAAGCAAATGTGGACTCACCAATAAGCTCGGCCACACAGGTGTCGCCATGGAGACCAGACAGTTATAGCTCACACATGTGTAGATGACTGTAGTTAGTATGCAAGCTACTGCACTGAGCACCTGGACCACCTGAGGGGAGACACATGGAATATGGAACAAAGAAAAGCATGTAAAAATGATAAATGTAAATTAAAAAACAGAATATAATGATTTGCAAATAAAACCATATTTTGATCAAATCTCAAATCCATGAAAAATAATACTACCTTTTGAATTTGATGGAAGCAGCACAGCTCATGTTGGGGCAGGGAAAACATTTCAACCTGCATTTTTATTATTACTTATTTTTCCAGACTGTTGTTGCCACTGTCCATTTTTTTTGTGTAGTATTGTTGCCATTAAATTCAAAATTATATCAATTCTACAAGGGCTTGGAAGCAGAAGGCCCTAAGTGCAATTTTATAGATTTTACAGGAGAGACAAAACTAATTTTCTTCGAAATTTAATCAGCTGCTGCCTCAAACCAAACAATATTGGATATTTGTGTGTTTGAAAATCTATTTGAAATTCATACAACACAATTTAAGTTGAAAAGTATTTATTAAACTTTTTAAAAATGGCAAAAGAGTGAGATACGCTTATGCCTAACATTTACACAAGAAGAACAGACGTTTGGAATAAACATGTAGAACTTTGGTGTAAGTAAACAACTGCAGACAGACTGAAGATTTTCATTTGAATAAACAGCAACTTTCATAAAGCTCTTTATATTCTGGGAGGGCAAAGTAATGTATCAAATAAACTGATGCTATTTTTTTTCTTTTAAAAGTAAATAAGAAAATAAAAAGTATAAAGTATAACTACAACTAGTGAAAAAGCCTAAAGGAGCTTTTTTTTTTTTTTTAATATTTGGCATTATTTTGCATTATTATCATGATTATTTTTCATTTGATCTTGATTTAGCGTTCTTTCTCATGATTGTGTTAATATTGATTGTTAACATCATTATTTTGAGCTTATTTGATTGCTAAATAGTTATATTTTTCATTTTAAGTTTAATAAATGATTGTACTTATGATTTTCGAATGAGTATTTTTGTTATTGCTTAGCACTTAAGTTCATCATTGGCATATTTTCTATAAAATGGTGTCTCTTAACACTTTGTTTAGTAAATATATACATTACTTAAAGACAGTTTTATGTGTATATCTGTATACTTTGTAAATTTAGTACATTCATTCAGTACATTTACAGCTTATTTTACCCTATTTCATTCTGCATGTTTCTCATAACAATTACAGTTTTATGTATGCACCAAATGACCCAAGCTAATTCCTAGTGATGTGAAACCTTTTACTATAAACACACTGTGGAATACTTTCATTTCTGATTTTAGTAACTGACATGAAAGTTTGCTGATGCCTTGTGGCCAGGACACCCCAGCAAAATAGATTTTTATCCTGCTGAATAAGACTTTTCTACTTAAATAAATATAAATGAATAAATGCATAGTTATTTTTATAGTTAGACTATGCTTTACTCTGAGTTATTTTGAGTTATGCCTAATGCTGTCAGAAGGTTGGACAGTGACTTGCTCAGTGTTAAAGGGTGTATGTGAATTTAGGCCTTTTTGGCACTGAACAAAACCCCACTTTTACCGTTAGGCCTTTTTAGTTTTTTCTAAATTACATCTTATGTGTCATCATTTAGGTTCTGTCCTTTTGCCATTGAAAAGATCTCACTGAGAGCTTTCATTTGATAAATAATACTCATATTCGCCCAAAATGGCACCTGTGCACCTTTGCCTCCAAGTCCTCATTATGTTCTATAGTGAATAAAATATTGAGACATTTTGTTCACACAAAAACTGGGTTATTATTTTAAGCTAGTATGCACTTTTGATAATAAATAAATAAATGAACACATCTTACCCCTGTAACCAAAAGTCTGGTGTTGATTACTGTTCCAAACCAGCGGTGGATCCTGGCATTGTCCAGATCCCTGGGATTGGTGACCTGTGCGATGGGATGAGGTGGGGCTGTCTCCATGTAAACCTGGTGCAGCCCCTCTTGGAACATGTTCTGTGTCATCTACAAGAGCAGAGAAAAACATCACATGAGGGAAAGTCATTTCTGTCACTGACTCTATCTTAGGTCTGATAGATTACCTTACGCCGTATCCACAGACTGTGACATCAGGAGCCTTCAAATGTTATCAAACAAAGCAACTAAAACTCTAAAATTCCACTGCTGCTCTAGTAACTTCTCACTAGTACAGTCAATGGGTCAAAGTTTAGCTCAGGTGGATCATGGGAGCTGCCTGGTCAAAGTCCACTCCTGAGGAAGTGACTTAAGGAAGTTATCGACTAAGGCCATATCAAATTAAAGCATGCATCTATGTCATAGGACTGTGTTTGCAAATTATTGTTAATTGTCTTATTAAAATGTCATTTCCTGCTGCAAACATACAATGAAGAACACTGTATTACCTGCAGGGTTTCTGCTGAATTTTGTCCTTGGTAAGACAATATCTAAGCTCTCATATCAGTAGCAACGGTAATACGCCTTTGAGAATTTAAGTGGGAATCTTAGAATAAGCTGTGAGCAAAGGTAGTTACATTAAATGTATGTGACAGATTTAAGACCTAGTACTCTGCATCTCTGCAAATTGAAAACTTTTTAAGGCCTTAAATTGAGATTTTTAAATTTTAGACTTTTTAAGACCCAGCAGAAACCCTGTACCACTGAGCTTGGTGCAGAAGATTCAGTTCACTTTCTATACTGATTTCTGTGAAGTTGAGTCCAATTTCCAGTTCACAAACTCAAATGAATGGACACAGCTTGAACTGCCTACAGGTGCAAATGAATGGACACACTGCAGCTGAACAGAAGACAGAGTCACACATTTGGAAACACACACACTTGAAAACCCAAACACAAGCTCAGAAACGCGCACACAATTTAGTGTGCTCTTTGTGTTTCAGAGTTTATGTGTGGTTTTGAATTTATATGTATGCTTTCAAATGTGTGTGCTTTTTCAAATTTGTGTGTGTTTCAGAATTTGCGTGCATGTTCCCCAATGTTTGTGCGTGTTTTTGAATTTGTGTGTTCTTCAGAATTTGTGTGTTTTCAAATTTGCAAGCTTGTTTTCAGAATATGTTTCCAAATTTGTGTGCGTGTTTCAAAATTTGTGTTTTTGAATGTGTGTTTTTGAAATTGTATGCATGTATTTGAATTTGTGAGTGTGTTTTCAAAGTTGTGTGTTTTTTAATTTATGTGCATGTTTTTCCATGAGTGTGTTTTTGAATTTGTGTGCATGTTTTTGAATTTGTGTTTTTGAATTTGTGTGCTTGTTTCAGAATATGTGTGAATTTCCAAATTTGTGTGTGTGCTTCAGAATTTGTGTGTGTTTTTGAAAGTGTGTGTTTTTGAATTTGTGTGCATGTTTTTGAATTTTGTGCGTGTTTTTGAATGTGTGTATTTGAATTTGTGTGCGTGTTTTGGAATTTGTGTGCGTGTTTTTGAATTTGTGTGCTTGTTTCAGAATATGTGTGAATTTCCAAATTTGTGTGCGTGTTTCAGAATTTGTGTGTGTTTTTGAATGTGTGTTTTTGAATTTGTGTGCCGGTTTTCAAATTTGTGTGTTTTTCAATATATGTGCATTTCCAATTTTCAGTTTCAGAATTTGTGTGTGTTTTTGAAAGTGCGTGTTTTTGAATGTGTGCAATTTTGAATTTGTGTGCATGTTTTTGAATTTGTGTGCGTGTTTTTGATTTTGTTGGTGTGATTTGTCCTTCAGGGCTACCGTATAAACCTGAGCTTTTGGGAACTTCATAGATGCAGTATTAAGTCAAAAATGTATATGGAAAACGTTTTTATTTATCCAAACCCAGAGCATTAAATATCATTTCATTTGTCTGTGTACAAAAATATCCCTTAGTAGCTCATAATAAAGAAGTGTTTACATTGACTTAATAACCACATCAAACCCATTCTGTTTTCCCTGGCATTGTTTCAGTGTCATCCGCTAGCCCGCCTGTGTACATGTCAGCCAGCCTGCTGAAGCGGGGCCCCCAGTCCCCTAGACCCTCATAGTCCTGGTCCCGCTCTGAGTCGGACGAGTGCAGAGAACTGAGCGTCTCTGCCTCTGAGCCCGAGCCCTCGAAGTCAAACACCAGCAGAGAGTCGTACGGAGGGGCTGTGGGGTCACTGTCTGTGGCACGCAAGTTCTACAAAACACATGACAATTTACCATCAGAAATATGATACTGCAACAACTGATAATGTAATAATGGCCAATAATGTAATACCTACCAATAACGTAATCATTTTGACAATTTTAAATGTAATAAAGCCAATAACGTAATAAAGTTAATATTGTAATAACATTTTGGCAGTAATGCATTAAGTTATTACTTTATTGGTTAAAAAAATATATAATTTGAAAATGTAATAAATGCAGCATATAATAATTGTAATAGTTGAAGTGGGTTTTGGTTTTTATTTTTTTTTTTAGGTTTTTGTGCAGTTTGTTCTTAAATTTTTCCTTATTTCTTGTTTTAAGATCAAACGTTGAGAATTATTTGTAGTAAATAATCCTCTATGCACAATATTATTTATAAATTCATAATTTTATGTGTGGAGTTATAGTAATACCGTTGGCTTCCAAGAAATGCTGTCCTGTTGCTGTATTATTACAATATAGGCTGCAGTTATTACATTTACAATTCAGTTTAATGGTCAATTCAGTTCATTTCAGGTTTATTTCTATAGCCCAGTATCACAACAAAAGTCGCCTCAAAGGGCTTCACAAACAGTTGATCAAACATAAACACACAATCAGACTTAACACACAATCAACACAAACAATAACTACACTAAACCAAACAGACCCAGGGCACTCCTGTCCTTAGACCCTCCTTCTTGATAAGGAAAAACTCCTAAAAAAAATCCAGCTATGGGAAAAAAGAAGAAACCTTATGGAGCCCATATTGAAGGAGAGATCCTCTCCCAGGACGGACAGGCAACATGTGTCTAGGACTGTTAGTTCATTAGCTCATCTATAGGATCATAGATCAGCTCTGTAAGGATTCATCCAGAGTCAGTCAGTCATTTACTTGCAAAAATCAAGCAAAAAGTCTTAGTGTTACTCTTGACTGTGACTTGACTTTCAACAGTCATGTTAAAATAATAACAACATCAGCATTTTATCATCTAAAAAACATTACACACGCCTCAGGGACTTTATATCCAGACGAGACAAAGAAAAACTGGTCCATGCATTTATTTCAAGTAGGCTGGAATACTGTAATGGTCTATTTACAGGTGTCTCAAAGCCAGATGTCAAAACCATTCTTTAACCTGAAAAGTCACATTGAGATTCACAGATGTTTTTTTCAAGGGAGTCCTGGCCAAGAGGAGTCAACAACACAACCCACTTTTCCTACAAAATACAATAAAAAAAAAAAGAAAAATAGGAGTTAAGACACACTGAACACAAAGAAAAGCAGTGGCAGGTTAGTGATTGCCTTGCAGGTCCTTCAAAATAAACTCAAAATGATCCAAAGGGACAAGATTTTTGACTTTTAAGGTCCTGTGTAGCTCTGAGTGGCATGAGTAGTAGCAGAAAACAGGGCTCCCAGGCAATAAGTCATGTCCACGTTGAAATTTATTTACAGTGCCACCAAATATTTACATTTTTGCTCATCACAGCATGACACAAACAACACACACCTGCCTTTTATAAAGAGGCCAATCAATTGGCCTGGTCCACATTACTGGAACAATACAAAGAAACATTTTAAAACACACATTTCCTTCACTGTGCACTAGGACTGCACCCACATCGTCACAGTTGATTATCTAATAATAATAATACATCAATTTTATATAGCGCTTTTCACACAACCCAAAGTTTGATCTCTTATTCATTCACTCCTCAGTCACACTCGGTGGTGGTGAGCTACTTCTGTAGCCACAGTTGCCCTGGGGCAGGCTGACAGAAGGGTGGCTGCCAATCGGCGCCAACGGCCCATCCGACCACCACCAAACACAGCCACACTAACACATTCACACAGGCAAGGTGGGTGAAGTGTCTTGCCCAGGGACACAACGACAGTATGCGCTTCAGATGGGATTCGAATGGTAGGTATAAAATAGGTATAAAAGCAGGAAGTTGTTGGGCGGCGCCTCCCCAAACATTTGCAGGTAAGTAACTTAAACAAAGGACAAAGTAAGTACCAAAAAAAACAACAAATACAATGAGGCTTTTAACAAATGAGCCAAAACAATAAAACAATGAAACTAGATGTGTGTTTGTGTGATTTGTAACTGAATGCATGTATATGGAAAATGAAGAAATGTAAACTAATAAGACAAACACAAACAAAATCCGGGATATGAATGTGCAACTTATTAGCAATATTTGTAAATGGATTTATGAGTGTGTGTTTAATATGGTATTGAAAGTATAATAGATAGTGGACAAGTGAAGGTTTGGATTCACTTCGTCACACCACTGTAAACCGTTCCATCCATACTGACTCTCTGTCCTGACACTGGGGACAGTCAGAGTGTGGACGTCCTGAGAGCGTAGTCCATCAGACTTCAGACTTTCTTCTGTATGTACAGTATTTTGATTTAAAATAATATTTTTTTCTCATTTTGCGCTTATTTTTATTGTATAGTTCACTTAAATTGTTGTTATTCATTTTATTGTCCATGGAAAGCACTTTAAGTTGTCTTTGGCACTGACTTTCAAAGGATTTTTTAACGCTAACCAAAACTATAATAACCAGCCAATACTGTAATAAGTTATTGAATTTGTTGCACATTATGTTATTGGCCATTATTACATTATCAGTTTCTACGTGGACCATGACATATCCAACATGTGGAAAACAATGTGACCCACCTCTGCAAGAAACTGTCTTATGTCTTCATTAGGCTGAGGCTGGTGGCGGTAGCTGGGACGTCCGTGACAGGCAGGCGCCACATCAGTGCAGACCACCTCATGATGTTCACTCAGGCCTTTTCGCAGTAGGCTTGGGTCATAGTCCTGAAAAAAATTTATCAGTCAGTATCTACCTGAAGTCGTTTGAATTTTACAATATTGTGTCTGGCCTAAAGTAAAAGTGTATTGGTTTTAAAGTAATCCCACTAAATAATTGTAAGGGTTGCAGTAAAAATCAATAGCATTTAAGTGTTTGCAGACAGAGCTTTATGAATGATTTAATGAGGTTTACACTGTAAAAAATATCTGTAGATTTCATGGTAAAAATCTGTAAAATCTCAACAGTAAAAGACCGTAATTGATATATCGGTAAAATACTGTTTTGGTTACGGTAATTAACTGTAATATTAAAAATAAGGCAAAATTGTATTTTTTAGTTTTATTTTTTGTAATGTATACAGTATAGCACTGTTAAAAAAATCGAGTCCTGTGTTTATTACAGTTTAACACCTTTTCAAAAGATAATAACTTTAAATTTTACAGTAAATGTTGATTAAAAGTTAAGTCACAAACTAAAATATACATTAACCTATTTTTTTGAAAGATAATAACTTTATTTTGCTGTAAATAATAATAAAAACTCAAGTCAAAAACTGTAAAAACAACATTTGTGATAAAATTATACTGTAAAATGAAATACAGGCCTCTTGTAGTTTTTACGGTAGAATTCTGGCAACCACAGCTGCCAATTTTTTACCGTAAAATTTACAGATTTTTTTTTTACAGTGTATACAAAAAACAAAACATATTCTGAATAATCAACTGTGCTGTCATCAGTTGAGCTAACGCTGTGCCTACTTGTATTCATCATTATTCACTGCTAATTACCTATATTTGTATGTATTTTAATTAATAATTAATTTTTTATTTTATTTTTTTACTTTATTGTGTCTCATTTTCAGTTATCATTTTACACACACTAATAATTAACCACAATTATACACAATATTTATACTGTTTTTTTTCTTCCACCCGTAGTGAAGCAAATTAAAACAACCATCAAAAAAAAAAAAAAAAAAAAAAAAGTTATAACACAAAATCAAAACCACAAAACAAAGACACAACAAGATAAACAAAGGTAATAACAATCATGTCAGTACTTCACTTAATAATGAATTTAGGCAAAAATGCATTTTAAGTAGTTTTAGTAGGTTGATAATAAGTACTTTAACCTGAAATGTTGTGCTCACCTACCTGGGTACTGCAGATGGAAAGTAGCTTGTAGCTAAATCTGGTACATAGCATTTATTTTCATGTAAAATTATTGTATTTGTACCTGGTCCCTGACAAATATAGAATAAACTAAACTACATAACATTGATTATGCAGTTTATGCTGCTGTGGTGTGAAGCCAGACACTTCACTGAGCTTGCCTTCAATGCCTGATCGTGCCAGTGTGATTGTGATATTGTGTTGGCACAGTATGGCTGCCTTCAAAGGAGGCGGAGACATGGCAAGTATACCTGGCAAAAAAAAAATTTGTATTGTATTGTATTTTTTTCCCTCCCTTTTGAATTTTAATTGATTTATTTGACAGGGACATGCTCAACAATGCACTGACCTCAAACAGGAAATATGTTGTGTGCCAGGTTTTAGCAGAATTTCCACCTGAAGTCCCTGGATACGTAGATGTTCCAGTAGATTTTAACAGTAAGTTTATGTTAATTAAGAACTTGTTACCAGTACATCATTCATTTTCTCCTCTCTTTTATTTTAATGATCTTTTTCCTTATTTCTCCTTTCCTCTCCACACCACTCTCTCGCAGTTGTTGCTCAATTTATTACAGTCAGTAATGTGAATTTTGGTGAACATATACCTGGCTACTCTTTTCTCTCCTTAGCTGGCCTCTCCTCTCACTAATTGTCTAATAAAAAAATAGAAAATAAATAAAATAATGTAATGCAGCATTTTGGACTAACTGTAAGAAGAGATGAAATGTAACAAACTAAAAGTACTTAGTTACTTTACTTTAATACACTATTCATGTATCTGAATCTATAATTTACAAAAGCTACTTTTACTTTTACTTCACTACATTTATGAGTTGCTTTTAGGTAAAAAGTATTTTGAGATTTAGTTTAAAATCATGTGTTTTTGTGGTGCCCTCATTGTAGCCGCACAGTACTTAAATATAAAAGATGCAGTAAAGTAGTACTGCGTTAGAAACATCAGAATAATAAAGACAGAAGACCTCAGCGTACAGATTCAGTTTCTTCTACTGCACCAGTTTGTTCATTTCATCTGGAATCAGCCAAATCCCTCACATTTAACACATTCATGAGCTGTCGAGTCTGTGTGAAATACTTTTACTTTTTTACTTGCAAGTACATTTAAAAGTGAGTACTTTAATACTTTTACTTAAGTTAAACTTTTAAGGGGATAATTTACCTTTACTTGAGTAAATTTTTGCTCCTTTATCTGTACTTTTACTTAAGAAATTGAGTACTTCTTCCACCACTGATTGTAAGCGTGCAGGGGAAGACAGGTTAATACTGGTGTAAAGAGCATTACAGTAGTGCAGATATGTGAAAATAAAATCAAGCATTACTCGCTCAAAATCACTTAAAGATAAGAATGAATACATTTTTGATAAAAGCTATATTACATAGCTCAACAGCCATTTTTTGTTCATTATTTGTTCTTTTTTATAACATAAAACAGTTGCTATAGCCTCGGTCTTACCCGGTCGTCTTCTCCTCCGCCTTCCTCATCATAGAAGAAAATGTTGTCTATTGATGGCTCCTTAAGAAGAGCAACATCTTCTTTTCTATGCTTCTTTCTCCTTATCAGTATGAACAACAGCAGCAGGACTACAGTTAACAGAAGAAAAAAAAACATAAACCAAAAGAACCAAATAGATAATTATAGCGAAGTCACAGTCACATACGCAGAATTCCAAAAATGGCTCCTAGGACTAAGGACGCATAGGAGAGGCTGTGACGAAGAGGAGCAGAATGAGGCATGATGCAGGTGGAAACAGTGCCTTCACACTGGCATACCTCAACATCTAAACTGCTGTCCTGGTAAAGCAATCTAACATCATAGACCCGCATTAGCACTGAAAACCATCCCAGTGGGTTCTTACGTTTGGGGCTCAAAAATACAGCATGACCTAAAAGACAAAAATAAAGAAAAAAGAAAATTGTGTCAACTTTTTACAATTACGCCACAAGAAGTCTAGAATCTTACTTGAGGAGTTGATGTTAATGTTCCAGTTGCTGCGGTGTTTCCCTTGTAGCTCCACAGTAAACGGTCCGGCATTACCAGGGCTGTCCAGGTCCACTATGTCCAGTTCAATAGGGGCAGGATTAATGTTGCACAAACTGATTTTTCTCTGCTTGATCACAGGAGCGTTGTCATTTACGTCCAGTAAAGTCACTATTAATGTGCCTGTCCCTGTAGCTGGAACGGTTTCTAAAAAGCAAGAAAAGGAAATGTATTACTCATTATGCCTATGGATGGTCATTCATTATTGCAAACTGACAAAGAACAGTGTTAATACTCATTGCACTGATTTTTTTTAATAAGTCACTAAACAGCAGTGTTATACAGGAAGCCACACACACTCTGAGAACTGGAGCTACATCCAGTTACTATTTCTTGGTGCTGTTTATTTAACTTGTGTGTTGCACTTCAAATCAGCCCATGCATGTACGGTACAGCCAATGGAGCGCAACAGTGCCTGCCCCCCTCTGATGCCGGAAGTATATTTCCCATTGACTTTTTGAAAAATGCATATATTAAGAGTTTAAAAGCTTGGTGGAGGCTAAGCAGCGGTGTGGTAACTCATGATGGTATCATTTCTATGAAAAGGATTAACAAAAACTGGAAAATTCAGCAAAATGTGTTTTAACTATGCCTTTTAACAAGTTTCAAATACGTGTTTATAGCCAAATTATTTCTTTTATGGCCATGAGTAACCACATAGCTGATTAGTTTCCCTCGAACTAATGAACTTTAAATATACAGATTTTTCAATGGAAAAAATTAATGGGAATTTTTTTTCTGGAACCGTGCGTGGCCAGTTACTGTTGAGCTCTATAAAGACAGTGATTTATTATAAGTACATACAAGTACATATTCTGAAAAACAAGGAGAAAGGTTTATTTTAAATTAAAAAGAAAATGCATGTGAAGTTTGTTTTTTAAGTCATCTATGTAGCACTAACATATGTCATATGCCCATAGAGCTGCAAGAACGAGAATAAAGAGCTGCATGTGGCTCTAAAATCATAGTGTGGCTGTCTGGTGTAGATAATAGGCACCATAAACTTCTATTATCTGCAGATGATATTCTAGTACTCCTAATGCAGCCTGAAAAATCGATTCCAGCCCAAATAGAGTGCACAGATTTTTCTTCAACTATACAGGTATACAGATAACATCTGACTGTAACAATTTGGTTATAATTATGTGTTTTTTTATTTTTTTTTTATCTGTCAACCAACATTCCTTTGAGTATATGAGACTCCTATTTTAGACAACTGTGCTCTGAATCTGGACTTTCTTTGGGGTAACTCACAACACTGTGGAAGTCCATTTCCACCACTTAAAAAACAATAAAAGCCCCACAGGAAGTCATAATTATGAGTTATGCCAGTGTGTGTTGTGCTGGAATGTGCAAACAAAAGTGCATAATTATAAGTTTTAATATTATAGCCTATGCCCATGATTATGCCTCTGCATGTTTAAAAAAGTAAAGAGTGCACCCCTATATCTGCCATGGTAATGTAACTCATGGGCTCTACACAACTTAAAGAATGTGTTGTTGTACTGTAGGGGGCACTACAGAGGAACACATTGGGAATATGGGCAAACACAGGTGGGCCCAACATGGAACCCATGGACAAACCCACATGGTACCAGAATGTGACCCATACAGGGCCCACATGGAACTGCAGGCTGAGTAGCAAATACTCAACACCAAACTTTTAACGTACCATTGTCATACGCCAAAACCAGGACGGTGTATTTGCTGTCCCGGACAAACGGTGACTCTCTATCCATGTTGCTTCTAACGCTGACTCTTCCAGTGTCTTGATCAAGGCCTATCCAACCAGCAGCATCTGTATACAGTTTATATCTGAAAAAAATCAATAGGAAACTGTAATGGGAAATAATATTTAATCTTCTTCTTGACACAGTGTAGAATAAGGAATACCGTATTCTTGTTGTTCTGGCTGTGTCTGGATCTACAGCTCTGAGGTAAGTCACAGAACTGCCAATCTGAGCATCTTCAGAAATGTCCACTTTTATCTTGGACGGGGTGAAAACAGGGGGCTCATTCTTATCCACGACTTTAACCGTGATCGTTGCAGTTGAGGTAGAAACTGGTTGAGTAAAGGGAGCTTCATTTGTGACCACAACCAGCAGGGTGAAGGAGGAAGTGCTCTCAAAATCCAGTTGCTAGCAATGAAAGCAAGTCTTTAGTGCAACAGTTAGAATTTCAGGTAATGTCCTGTAAACGTGTGTTGACTAGTATGTCAAACCTTGGCTGTAGTAAGGATCCCTTCCATTTTATCAGGGCCTGTGCTGATTTTGAAGTGTGCCCCCTCGTTTCCTTTTATTACTGAATACTTTGCGTTGGCGTTTGGAGATCCCAGTTCATCTTTATCAGTTACTTTAAATCTAAAAACTTCAACTCCGGCCTCATTCTCCGGGACTGATCTGGAGACCTGAAACAAACAAAAGAAATCTCTGTGTTCATTAAAAGCCCATTGTGTGAAGTTTTTAGCAGTGCACTTCTTTCAGTGGTGGTGGAAGAAGTACTCAATTTCTTTACTTAAGTAAAAGTACAGACAAAGGAGCAAACATTTACTCACATAAAAGTAAAAGTATCAGCTTAAAGTTTCTACTAAGTAAAATAATAAAAGTACTTATTTTTAAATGCACCTGCAAGTAAAAAAGTCAAAGTATTTTGCAAGGACTCAACAACAAACTGGTGCTGTAGAAGAGACTGAATCTGTCTGTGAGCTCTTCTGTCTTTATTATTCTGATGTTTCTAAAGGAGTACTACTTTACTGCATCTGTTATTTTTAAGTACTGTGCGTCTACAATGAGGGCTCACAGAAATTTGAAACCAAAACTCAAGTTACTTTTTACTTTAAACCAACTCATAAATGTAGTGGAGTAAAAAGTAAAAGTAACCATTGTACCTATTCATAATCTGTTAGCCATGCAAGCATTTTAAGGGACTTAAATGATTGGCATCTTTACTTTTTTATTATGTGAAGCTATCAATTTTGTGGCAAATGCTGAATAGTATCACTTAGTGTCCCTGGTAGTTAAGATAAGATAAAAAAAAAACTTTATTTGTCTGTCCCACAGTGGGGAAAGTGCATTGTTGCAGCAGAAGTACAGTAGAGACAGCATTAAAGGTCCAATGTTATGTTTTTTTTTTTTTTGTTTTGTTTTTTTTCCAGGCATTTGGATTAGTATTTCACATTTTATAACCTAAAATAATGTATATAAAACATTTAATCCTGAGCTAACTAGAGCTGAATTAACAAACAAAAACTAAAACAAGATGCAAACTCAACAGTGCTATAACTGTTGTTTATTTAGTGTGTAGTCTGTAAAAGTGCACGTGTAAACAAAAGTGTATAATTTTACCTAGTTTAAAAAAAGGTGAAAGATTTTAAAATAAATGTAAAATGGTCATGGTAATTTTGAAAACATAACTTCAGTCGGATAAAAAGTGGGTTACATCAGAGTCCCACAGTTTCAACCACTAACTAGTTTCAATCTCATCTAACTATATGCAATGTCGCCACCAGATGTCGCCAGAGGACTACACCATGTCGCTGTAAAACCCACCGATTTGATGAGGAATTCAGGAGCGTTGTCGTTGCTGTCAGTGATGGTTATGAGAGCGGTGCAGGTAACGGCCAGCCCCTCTCCATTCAGGTCAGCGGCTTGAATCCTCAGTGTGTACTCTGAATAGGCCTGAGTTCAGAGGACTGGGTAAAAGTGACTGGTTAAAGGACAACAATTAAAGATGTTTGCTGAGTGTGGTACCTCTCTGTCCAGTCCACCTCTGGTCAGACTCACAGCTCCACTCGATGGGTTTATTGTAAACATATCACCTGTGGGTACTTGTGGTGTCTGGGACAATATTCGATATTTAATGGTGGCATGGTCAGTGTGTGGGTCATCACTGTCTGTGGCTGTTACCTGCATGACAGAATCACCTAAGGAGAGCAAAAAAAAACATGTAATGTGGATGAGAAATACAAATGGGATTATGAGTGAGGTCATTTTAAAATTTTTACTTTTTATTTTATTTTATTTCATTCATAATTTAACTCTCTGCCCCCCCGGCACCTTTTAGGGTTTTTCAAATGTATTGTTTGCTCTCATTTTGGCATTTCTTATGTTAGGGTGATGATATTTGACAAAGATGTAAGTAAGTAAGTAAGTAAAGTTTATTTATAGAGCGCTTTTCACAGATAAAACCACAAAGTGCTTTACAAAGTGCAATCATAATAATAAACACATACAATCAATAAAAGTAAAAGGTCAAAACAAAGCCCAGTTAACTAAAAACTTGTTTAAATAACAGTGTCTTAAGCTGCCTTTTAAAAGAATCGACAGAGTCAGCCACACGGAGGGACAGGGGCAGGGCGTTCCAGAGTCTGGGGGCTACAGCCTGAAAGGACAGGTCTCCCTGGGTTTTATAGCGAGTCTTTGGGACCTTTAAAAGACTCTGGCCAGAAGATCGGAGGGCCCGGCCTGGAGAGTAGGGGCACAACAAATCAGCAACGTATTGTGGAGCTTGTCCATTTAAGGCTCTAAAAGTTAAAACCAAAATTTTAAAATCAATACGACATTTGATGGGAAGCCAGTGTAGGGAGGATAAAATGGGTGTGATGTGTGTCCTTCTGCCAGATCCTGTTAAAAGCCTTGCCGCAGCATTTTGAACCAATTGGAGACGAGTAAGAGCAGATTTGTTAAAACAATTAAAAAGAGCGTTACAGTAATCTAAACGAGAAGAAATAAAAGCATGAATAACCATCTCAAGATCTGAGTCTGATAAAATTGCCCTCAATTTTGCAATATTTCTTAGATGGTAGAAACAATTTCTGACCAAAAGTCTAGAGTGGCGGTCCAAAGACATTGACTGGTCAAACCAGACACCAAGATTTCTGATGCTCGGCTGGACAGAGGAGCTCAGAGAGCCAAGGTGTTGAACGATTGATGGGGTTATGTTTTCTGGGGCAACAATTAGGGCTTCAGTCTTTTTTGTGTTTAGTTGGAGACAGTTACGAGCAAGCCATGACTTAACACAAGAAAGACAATCCAATAAATCCGTTAGTTTGTGGAACTCAGAATCATTGAACGAGCAATACAACTGTATGTCATCAGCATAAAAATGGTAAGACACATTGTTAAAATTGTTCAAAATCTTTGCAAGTGGGCTGATGTACATTAAAAACAACAGTGGACCTAGGACAGATCCCTGGGGGACACCATGCAAGAAAGGAGTGGCTTCAGACATAATACCATTAGCATATACAAAAAAAGGTTCTGTCACTTAAGTAAGTAATCTGTCAAGCAGCATTTTGTGGTCCACTGTGTCAAAAGCTGATCGTAAATCCAAAAGAACCAATACTGAGTACCTTCCAGAGTCGGCAGCCATCTGTACATCATTAGACACTTTGAGCAGAGCAGTCTCAGTAGAGTGCATCTTTCTAAAACCAGACTGATACTTATCAAGAAGTTTATTGTTATTTAGAAAAGCTGTCAGTTGCTCAGCCACTACCTTCTCCATGACTTTTGAGAGGAAGGGCAATTTTGATATTGGCCTATAGTTGCAAGGCTCCGCTGGGTCCAGATTGGGCTTTTTTAAAATGGGGCTTATCGCTGCCTGTTTATAAAAGTTTGGGACAGTTCCAGTGGAAAGTGACAAGTTAATCATTTTGACAACAAGAAGAGCAACAAGATCAATTACTTTAAAAAACAAAGAAGTTGGTAATATATCCAACGGGCATGAGGATGGCTTCATCTTTTTGAGTAAGACCATGACATTGTCTAATGAGATGGCAGAAAAGCTAGCCCAGGAACAATTTAAAGAGGCTACACCAGTGGTCCGCTCAACATATGTTTTTACACTTTGTCTGATCTCATTCACCTTATTTACAAAGTGTCTTAAAAATCTGTTGCAGTCATCAATGGTGTAGACAGGCACCAGTGGAGTTGAGGGTGAAACAATATTCTGAATAGTGTCAAAGACAACTTTAGGGTTTCTCTTATTCAGATTTACAAGATCAGAAAAATGCTTAGATCTAGCCTGCTTTATCATTCCATTTAGTGATATAACCATCTCTTTTAAATGCAGTCTGTGCACTTCCAAGTTGGTGGATTTCCACAAGCGCTCTACCTGGCGACATTTTCACCTGAAGGTAACAATCTTCTCATTTAACCAGGGACAAGGATTTTTAGGAGGTCATTTTGTGCTTTACAGGAGCCACTATGTCCAAAACAGACAGGCAATTGTCATTAAAATGATTGACAAGAAATTCTACATGATCATAATCCTCAATGAAATTACGCTGAAACAATTCTGAAAAATGTTCAACAACAGTTTGATTTATAATACGCCTCTGGGATACCACTTTATGAGTATTACTGAGCACATTACACGACACATTAAAATATACACAAAAATGGTCAGTCACATGAACATCCACCACATTCAGGAACTGTATGTCTAGGCCACAGGAAAAAACAAGATCTAAGGTGTGGCCTTTTTTGTGTGTAGGACTAGAAACATGTTGCTTTAAATTAAAAGAGTCTGTTAGAGTTAAAAACTCAGACGCTACATTACATGAGGGGTCGTCAATGTGCAAATTAAAATCACCAAGAATTAAAACTTTGTCTAATTTAATAAGAGTAGATAAAAACTCAGAAAACTCATTTAAAAACTCTCTTGCAGGACCAGGAGGTCGGTAAGTTAAGATACAGTAAAATAAATCAGTGTTTCCAACCTTTGACATTTGGAGCTCGAATGAGTTGAAAGGCTCCAGCTTCATAAGCCTACAGTGAAAGCAGTTTCTGTTGATGAGCGCGAGGCCGCCTCCTCGCCGCGCAACCCGTGGAGAGCCAAGCCCTGAGCAGCCCGGAGGGCACAGCTCATTTAAATGGGAAAATTCCTCTTCCCGCTGCCACATCTCTGTGAGGGCCATGAAATCAAGATTTTCGATTATGAACAAGTCTCCCAGATAGTGCGCCTTGTTCGATATTGAGCGGGTGTTCAGAAGAGCAAACCGCGCTTGCTGCGCGCAATGGACAGGAGATGCGCGCTGACCAGTGGGACACCTCGGCGTAGCCTGGACACTATCCATCGTAACGGTTCGCAGGACCTGGACACGTGGAGCGAGGATCTGGCCCTGCTGGGTTGGAAAGACACGAGCAGAGTGCCAAAAAGATGGAGAAGCATAGGCCGGTGGCACACAGAGCAACTCCAATGACCCGTCACTGACTGGAACACAATGAAGGCAACGCTCGACTCCACCAGATCTGGACCCACCGAACCAGGGAGTTTGACCTCGCTGCTTACTCTGTCTGGACTGTACACCAGCCCTCACTCCCCTCTTCCTTCTCCTGCCGCAACGCTTCACTAGTAGCAGGTACTACGGTGATGACGCGGCGCATTGGAAAAGTGGAGGGAAATACTCCTTGTACCTGTCCCAGGTAACACACACGTCTTTCATTTGCTCCTTTATGCGGAACATCGTGTGCCGATCATACTGAATAACAGCAAAGACACTGCTTTTAGTTGACAGGCTTAATAGCACATAGTATAACACTAGGCAAAGCACTAGTGTCCGAGTCAGCAGAGGGGTGGCAGATGATTATTAATAAATTAATTTTAGAGTTTCAGCATCACAACTGAAGAAGAAAAAAAATACATTTTCAACCTTAGATTAAAATCACTTATTTTCACTCTACTGCCATTGCAATACATTAATTCATTCATCTTGTGATGCTTTTCCCATTAGGGGTTGTGGGTGACTGGAGCCTATCCCAGTAACTTTGGGCCTTAGGCAGGGCACACCCTGGACAGTGGCCAGCTTGTCACAGGGCTGACACTGAGACACACACAGACAACCATTCACTCTCACATTCATTCACTAGGTGCAATTTAGAGTCACCAATTCACCAAACACATGCATGTCTTTGGACAGTGGGAGGAAGCCGGAGAACGCAGAGAGAACCCACGGTAACACAAGGAGGACATGCAGACTCCAACCGAGAGAGTTCGTGTGTTGGCCGGCTCGGGGTTCAAACCCATGATCTCCTAACCTGGCAAAAGCCAGATTGATAAAACATTGGCAAAGAGTTACTAATGTTTTATGAATCTGGTATGGCTCCCATTGAAAATGTTTCTGAAGGGGTGGGACATTCAGTAGAGCACAGGGACATGACTGGATAAAGTGCCAGCTTTGTAGCTAAACAACAAACTGCTACAACAGTAAAACAACCCAATAAAGAGGCTGTTAAAAGATTTTTGCTGTTTTTGTAAATGTAAAGCAGCATACCTTACATTTTTTCCGTGTTGGCATATTGTTAACAAGTGTCGCTAAAAGTGCTTGTTGTCGGCAAACCTAAAACCGGCCCACTCACTGTAATACTGCCACAGGCCTGGGCCGTCACCAGCTCAGACCCAAACGGATCAGCGGGAGCCTGACCAGATAGGCTTTGTAAATTTGTGAACTCACAAATTTCACAGCAATCCAGCTTTCTGTGCAAGATAAACGATCTCCTTGCTGGGAGGTGAGAACACAAACTGCTCTGCCACTGTGCCCCCCATTGCAATACAGAAATGTTTAATTATGTTAATTCCTCTGTGACCCTGTCAGCCAGAGGCTAAAAAATACACAAACAAAAAAATCACCACCAGATCCACCATTTTCTCATTGCATTGCCTCACAATTCCTATTAGATAACAGTTTACTTGCAGGGCTTTAAGAGGAAGAACCTGAGTCTCAAACCTTTTTACAAATATGTAAATTAATTCACTTTTGCTATGTATGATGAGGACAGGGGTTAATGATCAAATAACAAGATGTTTTTTTCTTCATGTTTTATATTTTTAAATGGTCCAGTAACCTAAAAGAGGAAAAACATGATTTTTTTTAAAAGAGGGCCTGAGGGTTAGAAGAAAAAAGCACAGAAAATTCATCTGATTTTACAAAGTCAGCAAAATGAAAAATTAATTAAAAGAAGCAGAAAGAAGAGTGAGCTTATATTATCTACCCCCTTTTAACATAAGGATTGCAGCCCTTTTATTCTTACAAAGTTGTTTCAGTCTGAATGTAAAGTATCAACTCTAGACACAATTTGCATAATAATTCAAGCCTTTACAAACTCAATACATTACAAGATTTGAGCTGTGTCACAGACCATCAGTTTAAATATCAGTTTCATACTTACGTGCTATGAGCAGTAATTTATATTTCATTAAAATGACCCAAATGTGTCTCCAGATATGATGTAAAGATCTTGGGACAAATGTGGGTAATTTTTATGAATTATAAAAAAATATATACTGCTCATAGCACCTTTAAGTAAAAATTTGGAAGGAATTTCATAAAGTTTTTATATTTTTAAATCATAAGTAAAGCTTGTTTTTAAATGGAGTCCTGCGTGATGTGCCAATTAATTATCTCCTCCTAAACCCAGAAAAAACAGAGGTCATTATACTAGGCCCCAAAAAGCTGAGAGATGCTCTGTCTGACCAGAGTCTCCATGGACGGTGTCAGTCTTGCCTCAAGTTCTACTGTGAGAAACTTAGGAGTTTTATTTGACCAAGATTTATCATTTAAGGCTCATATAAACCAAGCCTGTAAAACAGCATTCTTTCACTTACGTAACATAGCCAAAATCAGAAATATTTTATCTAAAAGTGACGCTGAAAACCTTGTCCATGCGTTTGTTATATCTAGGTTGGATTACTGTAACTCTCTGCTGGCAGCGTGCCCTAAAAACTCATTAAAATGTTTTCAGCTTGTTCAAAACGCAGCAGCAAGATTATTAACAGGAACTAACAGGAGAGAACATATTACTCCTGTGCTAGCTTCACTTCACTGGCTTCCAGTTGAATTCAGAATTAGGTTTAACATCCTTCTCCTGACTTACAAGGCTGTAAATGGTATGGCCCCATCCTGCATTAATGATGTTATAGAGCCATACCAACCAAGCAGAGTACTGCGCTCACAAAATGCAGGGCTATTAGTGGTTCCCAGGGTTTCTAAAAGTACAGTTGGAGGTAGAGCCTTTAGTTACCAAGCTTCTGTTTTATGGAATCAGCTTCCAGCTCATGTTAGAGAGTCAGACACAGTCTCTACATTTAAGGTTAGGCTTAAAACGTTCCTCTTCAAGAAAGCTTATGGTCAGGCCAGCTAGGAACAGGGTTAACTCCACAGCTGAAGATAGGCTGCTTTAGGAGCTAGAAGCTGGGGGAAGTATGGTGCACTGAGCCTCTGTCCTCTGGCTTCATCTGCTGCTCCTCTTCTATCACTGTCATTAATATTATCTAATATTCTATATCTCCAATCAGTTCCTTGCTATTCACAAGTTGTCCCTCTCTCCCGCTCCCCTCTGGGGGAGTGGGGACTGTTTCAGATGCCTGGCTGCTGGCAGATGTCCCAGTGACGATTGGATCTTAGCTGACCCCATCTGTGCTCCTGTCCCGACCTGTGGGCCCTCAACCTCACCTCTAAGGATTTCCCGGATCTACCTCACCCCCATCTATGATCCTATAGATGAGCTAAGGAACCAACAGCCCTAGACACATGTTGCCTGTCCGTCCTGGGAGAGGATCTCTCCTTCAGTTGGGCTCATTAAGGTTTCTTCTTTTTTCCCACAGCTGGGTTTTTTTAGGAGTTTTTCCTTACCGAGGAGGGTCTAAGGACAGGAGTGTCCTGGGTCTGTTAAATTTAGTGTAGTTATTGTTTGTGCTGATTGTGTGTTCAGTCTGATTGTGTGTTTATGTTTGATTAACTGTGTGTGAAGCCCTTTGAGGCAATTTTTGTTGTGATACTGGGCTATACAAATAAAATTGAATTGAATTGAATTGAACTGTATACCGCCCAGACTGAACATAACCCACCCTCAGTGGGGCCCCCTCATGTCCTGGGCCCCAGTGCCTGGTGTTACGCCCCTGATTCCGTTCCATCACTTTGGTTTGGTTTTCTGGTTTGGTTTGGTTTTCTTTGGTAATGTCTGGTTACTAGTTTTATAAATAATATGCAGCACACTAAAATCAACAAAATCATTACATTTCAGTACCTTAAATTTGATAAACAATGGGTTTTATGGATCACTATATCGACTATTACTGATAATTCTCAGAGCTCTTTTCTGTAAAATAATTATCAGCTAAGTAAGTTTTACCTCCAAATTACCACACAGTAAGTCAAATATGGAACAATAATTGAGTTGTATAATGTGAACAATACAGAATTATTTAGGAAATATTTTACTTTATGTAACACAGCAATGGCTTTGGCTATTTTCTACAGTGGCCCTGAAGGGCAAGTCACACCAACAAAATCCATAACATGTAACCAAGGACAGAAACACACACACAAATACAAAAACATGTACACACATGCAAAAACACACACACAAATTCAGAAATGTGCATGTTGTTTTTGCTTCAGTTTGTGTGTATGTTTCCAAATGTGTGTGCATGTTTTTGTATTTGTTTGTGTGTTTTCATATTTATGTGCATGTTTCAGTTTTTGTTTGCATGTTACTGATTTTGTTGGTGTGACTTCTTCAGGGCCACAATCATTTCCGCTTTTGTGTGATCTATGGGTGACTTCTAGCTGAGGTCTTCATCAATCAAAACTTCTAAAAATGTTAAATTTTAAATTTAATCCCATCTATTTTTACTGAAATTCATTTTTCTTACCGGCCTTCGCACTTTCACTCACGCTGCCGTGGAAAGAGCTCTGAGTGAATTCTGGTTGGTTGTCATTCTGGTCAATGACGTGGATGATAAGCTCCATGGGTTCCTCAGCCTTGTTACCATTATGTGCATGAAGAGCATGGACCCAAAGCTGTAATGTGTAACAATATGATGTAATATTATTTTGATGAAAAATAGGAAGTGCTAATAATGATGCACACTTCCAGTTTGGAGAAGACAGGAGCACCCTCACAGACTTTACAGTTAACATCTTTGTATAAAGGGGGGTGACACAGGGCTTTATGAGTTACTATGCTGCTAATGGGGCTGTAAAAAACAGATGTAACAACTGATAATGTAATAATGGCCAATAATGTAATAACATTTTTCAGTCAATGACAGTGACTATGCAACATCCAACAGAGACACTGACAAAACATAAAAAGTCTCTAAGGGTGTGTTCACACTTGCTGGTCCACAGGACTCAGAGTGCTTTGGGGCTAAGTCCTGCACCTGTGCTGATGATTTCACCCCACTCACCTGTCCAGAGGAGGCCCACCTGCTGCATCCTATGGACTTCCCTCGACCTACCTCACCCCCACTCCCCTGTCGGGATGAATCCTTACAGAGCTGATCTATGATCCTATAGATGAGCTAATGGACTAACAGTCCTAGACACATGTTGCCTGTCTGTCCTGGGAGTAGGATCTCTCCTTCAGTATGGGCTGAACACACTCTTAGAATGTGTTCACACTTTTGACCAATAGATGAGCAGGATTTCTTCTTCCCAAGTTTCTTTCTGTAAATACTGACATGCTGCCCTCTACAGGCAAGGTTTGTTACTGCTCTCTCAGTCAGTTCAGTGTTTGACAGAGCTCAATGTGAACTCGAACCAGACCAATGACATCATCAACACAGGTGCGGACTTTAGCCATGAAGTGCACCAAGTCCTGCGGACCAGCAAGTGTAAACGCACCCTTAGATATGAAACAAAACATCTAAAACTCTAAAAACCAAGTCCAGCTGATTTATTTTTAAACATTTTTTTTGTTGGGATTTCAACAGCTTTTATGACAGAGTGTTCGCAGACATACCCAAACAAATTAATAATATTCTAAACAGAACACTTTGTACAAAATAAATAAATAAATAAATAAATAAAAAAAATCTCAAACTGGTTCTTACAATCATATTATAATAAGTAACTATGCAATTCACTAAACCAGGGGTGTCAAAAGTTTTTCCAAAGAGAGCCAGATATGAAGATGTGTAAATCTTCCAGGGCTGACAGTCCCTCCTGATGTTGTCAGGATACATACATACACATACAGTATACATTTAATGCACACTGTTTGAATATAGTTTTCAAAAGCCAAATAATTATCCATTATTTTCTTTGACAACATTGTCTAAAAGAAGTCCCAAAAAATCACATTTGAACATAAAAACTGCAACTGCAATTTTTTTTTTTTTTTTTGACAAACTAACTAACTTTGAAAATGCACAGCACAGAGTGGTGGATGAGACGCTCAAATGTACACACAAAGTTATGGAAACACTGTACAAAATTGCTGGTGGGCCATTAGTACTGCATTTTGTCATAGAGGCTGAGGACCATGTGAAATCTCTACCCGTGCCACAAATTGCCCATGGGCTGCACTTTGGACATGTCAGCACTAAACCTGTTTCTGATGAGCAAACTGCCCAAAACCGGAAAGAAAAAACAAAACAAAACATTATTAAAATTTATAATAAAAAGAAAATATCTTATTTCCAAGAAATGCAGTCCTATTGGTGTATTATCACATTATAATCTGCAGTTATTACATTTTCCAAAAAAAATGTTTAATACTAGGCCAATAATGTAATAATCAGGGAATAAAGTAATAGCTTGTTATATTTTTGGCAAGTTATTACGTTATTGGCTTTATTACATTTAAAATTGCCCAAATGATTATGTTATTGCTGGGTATTACATTATTGGTCATTATTACATTATCGGTTGCTACAACACACTTTTATAACAACTAACAAGGCTGCTACAACTTCACCATGTATAACACAGAAAGCATTCATTTACATATACAACCCTATATTTGATCACTCCTATTCAAACACATTAATGTAACCAGTGCCATCAGCATATTTTACAACAATATGGTTAAAGAAAGTCTTGAGAGAGGTTTTTGTTTTAAACCATCATGAATGTTTCCTGTGCAACACCTTTGTACAGTAAAGGCCAACACACATGGCCCTACTGTGGCAGCTGAACCAAAAGACTTGCCAGATTATCTCTCAACATTTATTGTGTAAATATCCCATTTGAAGGCATCTGTTTTAACCTTCCTGAACCCCTGGACCCCTTTTATTGACATTTTGCAACTGTTTTTTTGTGGATAACCTTTGCTGTGTTGATTCAAATAACATAGATTTTGCCTCAAGTGTGTATTTTGGGATGAATTTTCAGATTTCAGGACTTTTTTTTTCCTCTTAAAATGGTGTCCAAAAAAATAAATAAATAAATAAATAAATAAATAAATAAATAGTCACACCTTTACCCCTAAAACATTGTTTTGTGCCATTGACCCCCATTCAAACAACATTTTTATAATATCCTGTTTTTGCAATATAATTTCACATTTTTGTCAAGTAGGATTCATGATAGTGAGGGATGGGAATTTTAGTTTTTATTGTTTTCTACTACGTGGTGCCATTTCCCTATTTATGGTACAGAGAGGTATACAGTAAATGAGGAAATGGCCTAATAGTGTTTGTATAAACGATTGTGCCTGCAAATACTAAATAAATAAATAAATAAATAAATAAATACTAAAATGATTTGGGTGTGTTTTAGGGTTGTCATAAATTAGTGTGAAAGTGTGTGTTGAGAAATGTTTGTATTTGTGTTTGCGTGTGCACACATCCAAAATGTAGTCTTTACTGAGATCTGTATCAGTGGCCAGACTGAGCAGATGTCTCTGTGTGTGTTGGATGCGTGTGCCACAAAAAAAATGTATTTTAAGGATTAAAATTTCATAAACAGAATGATTTTTTACAATGTATGGTGAGGAAAGTTAATCATTGTAACCACAAAAAACAAAACAAAACAAAACATGAATTATCGACTATTAGATCAGTTTTCTATGGCAGTGCATTTTTTTTTTTTTTTGCGCCTTAGGTTGAAGATGTGACTAAACATTGTTTATCTGCCACTACACTAAAAAAAATGCCAATTTTTGACACTCCCAAGCTTTCCTACTACAAAAAAATAAATTTGCATTTACAGAAAGGGAAAAAAATCTATTTTTTGTAACTTTGGCCAATTTGAAATAAACTTTTAATCACCAAAACGGTAATTTAAGGGGTAAGTTTCATAAACAGATCAAATGTTTGTATGTATGGTGAGGACTGAAGTTAATCATTGTAACCAAGAAAAAAATTAATTATCGACTATTAGATCATTTTTCTATGGCAGTCTTTTTTGGTGCATCTTTTGTGCCTTAAGGGTAAAGGTGTACCTAAAAGGTTGAGGGTGCAGGAGGGTTAAAAGTGAAATGAAACTTACAGTGTATGTGTCTATCTTCTCCCTGTCTAGTGGTTGGGTCACCTTGCAGCACCCCTGATCTGCGGTTGACAGTGAACAGACCCTCTGGTGGTTTGTCAGCGCCTGGGCCAGTGATCTTATAGATTATCTCCACACTGGCATCTTTGCTTGTCTTAATCTAAAAACAAAACAGGCATTTCAAATTATGAATCCATAAATTCCAAACAAATATATACACAAAAAGATCCACTTTACCTTCATCATGTACTTAGGAAATGGCCCTCTATCATTTTCGGGAAAGTACATTGGAGGAATCACCCACTCTCTTTTGACCCGTTTCAAGTGGCCTGGCAGATGTGGAGACAGTTTTGTGGTGAGGTTCCCCAGGCTGAAGATGCTCTGACAAACACATCAGGTGTCTTGATTTACAACAGCATACAAGGCAAAGAAGTGCATTTAACCCTCAGACCAAGGGGGGTAAAACATGACCCCGGATGAAATTTTTTTGTTTTGCTTTATTTTATCACTCTGATTTTTCATGACTTTGTCGGGCTACTTGTTTTCTAGAACTTCATAAATTGTTTTTGGTTTCGGACTGTAATTTGAGAATTTTATAAACAGAAATGTATCAGGGTCACTGAAGACCCCTGTCAAAAGTACCTATGTATTTTTAATGTTTTTATCATTTTAGTTAGTTATTCTTTTACAAGACATATGTTGTTGTACCACACACTAGAGGGAGGTTAGGGGCTTGCTATCTATCATTTTTAAGTTTGTCCAGGTCGACTGAGGTCCTCAGGACCACACTGTCCACACACAACAGAGAGGATCCTGTGGCCACATACAGGCCTCACTCTGGGCTCTGACTGAGGCAGAAAACTATTCTTTAAAGTAAAAATAATTATAAGAATCACTAAAAACAATGTTCTGACAGAGTCAGAGTGACATAGCCAGGAACATGTGTGAAGTCATCCAGGTCCTGCTCTGGTCCTTACACAGACTGGACAGTCCTGGCCTCAAGAACCATACTATTAACCATACTATATACTATATATTAACATACAGGAGCCACAAGCAACAAAACACATGCAGCCTGTTCAGACAAACTGTCTGCAGCATTTCAGATCAGAGAGAAAGAGCAGAGTTTCAGCTTCAGGACAATAACAGCAGAATCTAACCCTCACTTTAGAGGACTGGACCTGATGAATCCATTATATTCTGATTCAGCCTCATTATTGACCAACGTTTTGTTTACAATGCAATGAAAGACAAATGTCTGATTGAAAAAAATCAACTTTACCTGATTTTTGGGGGACTTATTGGGATTATTTTGTATTAGAGAGAATATTGCCCCGCCCACTTTTAACCATAAAGATTTGTCAAAAATAAAGTTTTTTATATTTTAAACCAAACCACATCAGAATGAAGAGTGGTGATAGAGCTTTGTTTGTGGTATTGCAGATTGTTCCTGATACAAAGCATGGACTTTTATTAAAGAAAATATATCATTTCAGGTGTTTAGATATGCAAAGTATATGGAAATTTATCAAAATAATAATTTACATACAACATCTTTTTACTTGAAAAGACAGTTAACACATCATTAATGATGACTAAAGAGAAAAAATCTCTATGTTGTGTTTTGCTTGTTTTTTACAGGTTTTTATCTGTGGGGTATAAACTGACCCCACTCAGTAATCTGTGTGTAAAACAGGTTGGTAGGACAAGAGTTATACTTACATTGTAATTGTTGCTTTGTAATCTGGAATCTGAAGCCACTGGTTGGATCTCTGTCTCAGGTAGAGCAGCAAGCCCCTGTAAGAAATGTGTCAACATATTACAATATGTTACAGTAATCTGAATAACAAATGACAAAAAATACACATCATTTACCTGGAGTTGGTGAAGAAAAACAATTATTCCAAATGTCTTAATCCAGTCCATTATTCCCAGAAATCTTCTATTCCCAATCTTCACTGCTAAAACTTGACTCAGGACATTTACCATCATGTTTTTCAGCCTTCCTCTGTCTTCATCTTCTGAGTATTCTCTCCAGAGGTAGGAGTGACCAAACTGAAGTACACTTGCAGCTCTTTAGGACTTTAAACAGTTGAATCTGAGTAACGGTTAGATTTTATCAGTTGAGGAACCAGCTGAGCTAAAGGTGACCTCCTGCTGTGACACAACACAGCTTTGTTGATGCAGGTAAAGACTTCCACGCCCACTTTTCCTATCCTCCTCTTATCAAATATATGTATAAACAAAAACACACATTAGCACTAACTTAGGTAGGTATACTGTAGATTTAGGTCTATAACATGCTTTTTGATTTAGCTAAACAACATGTTATATTTTACTTTATTAATATTTAAGTTGGAATAGTTTTAGGCGTGTGTTTACACAACATTTGAAGAGCAGGGCTGGCTCCTATGAGAATCGTTTAGCCACAGGTAGATCCAGTTTATTTTGTCAACTGTTCCCACACAACTTTAGAAGCACTGTTGAAAAGCCTAATCCTTTAAACTGTGGTTAAAGTGGTCTGAGGATCAGTTTCTATCCCTGACCATTTTATTATGGGATCAACATGTGATGCTTATGTCTTCTTATTGTAATGTTGTAAAAAAAAAAACATAAGTACAACTTGTTTTCCCACTTTTGTTGTAGTGATGGGCAGTGGTGGACAGTAACTTGATACTTTTACTCAGGTAGTTTACTTAAGTTTTTTTTTTTTTAATTGTTATTATCATTTTTAAATAAAAAGTACTTTCTGAGTACATTTTGTAGAACATACTTTGACTTTAGCAAATTTTGGATGATTTTATTTTTACTTTTACTTGAATAAAACATTAAATTGTCTGAGAAGTTAAAAGCAGATTTTATCCTCTGTGGTGTTGCAGTTTGAAGGTTTTGGGTTCGAAACTTGGTGAGAAAGAAGAATAAGAATTTGCAAGAACATTCAAATGTACTTTCTATTTAAGTTAATTTTATACTCAATACTTTTTTACTTTTACTGAAGTATTTTTTGTTGGGTACTTTTACTTCTTCTTGAGTAATATTATTTTTGAAGTAACAGTACTTGAGTTCGTCCACCATGATGGGCAGTCCAGCTATTTCAAAGATAAGGCCCTTTTGGCTTGGCTCCCTTAGAAGAGCCAGCTCTTATGGCTCCCAAATGGTTCTTCTGTACTCATCTTTACTGTCTCCAGTATAATCTAAATGCAGCCAGATAATAATAATAATCATAAGAAAAAGTTAAAGGCTAAAAAGTACAGTGAGGTAAGCAATAAGTATATACTGTCTATAATAGAGTCTTGTTGAGAGAAAAAATCACAGGGTTGTAGTCAAACAAACAGCCATATAACATGATAAAACATAACAATTCTGTTTTATTACCATTACACGTCCTTTAAACTCTTATTACAGGAATCAAATTGAGAATGTTTTTGTCCTTGGCAGTAGTTTATAGTAACAAAACCAAATCCTAACCAAAAAGTTAAATCAGAAGTTTTATGTTAAAATTAAACAATATTTGTCTCTTTCTGTCTCCAAATGTATTTTTATGTAATCATTTTGTCTGCTCTGTACTGTTTGCCTGTTTGGTCTCTTACAATGAAATCCTTGAACCAATAGCAAGACGCTATAACAGAGTTTATAAGATCCACAACAAACCTGGATGGACCTGGATCACGGTCTAATGTCTTGACACTTCCAAACTATATGATAAGCCATGGGATTAAATTGTATTTTCACATCTTAAACAGACGCACCTCAGCAGCACTCACTGCTTTGGTACCAAAACCCAACTCAAGGTTTGACCGCTCTATCTGTTACAAATGGACTTTACCTTTACCGGCCTTTAAGAACTGCTGTGGACAGAGATCTTTTATTTATGCGCTCACTAAAACTTGGAATGAGATCCCACACACATCAGGACTTTAACATCACTGAGACTATTAAAAAGACATTAGCTCATCATCTAATAAACATTTACAGGCCCTGTTTAAAGAAGAAGGTTTTGTCCAAACTCAGAGCATGTTAACCCTGAAAAGAGGGAAACTCAGAATTTTCTGTTTTACTGAGAGAGTTAACCTGAACCATGGTAACTGACTGTGTGAACCTAACCTGGTCTGGAGCAGGTTTTCTTCCTCTAACCTTGAGTTTAACCCAGAGTCTGCTCCTGCTGCTGCCTGAAGGAACGATCTGATTGGTTAACTCATTTTCTCATTCACAACAATTCTGCGAAACACTCAACAAAGGACTGAAAAGAGTTTAAAAGATAATTGTTAGTTGTTGTTAACTGTTTATTAAATGTATTTATTAAATATTATACTTTTCAATGTGAAGTGTAGTAATTGCGATTAATTAATTTTTTATCTAAGGGCAATATTCATATGTCATAAATAAACTACAGGAGCTTATTTGTATGTTCTGGCATATTTCAATCTAACACTGCGGTTAAACAGGGCAGTATTCAGCGTCTGTGCATTAATCTCTGCCTCTGAATGGTAATAACGTGCACCCGTGATGCGCCTCTCTCCTCCTCCTCCGTGCTCCCCTGGGACCTCCTCATGGACCTGTCTCGTCTCCCATTCACGTCTCTGAACAGACTGCTGTCCCCTGTGTCGTCAGTCAGCTGTGACAACAAGCCGAGATATGATGAGCACTGAAGCAGCGTGTTTGAAAGTGAAAGACAAGTGACTGCCATGTGCTGGATGCATGGGGCGGACCTCAGAGGAAATCCCACAGTTACCTGTAGTCCACTCTGTAGGCAGCTCATATCAAACTGACCAGAGCTGGAATTACATTTACATTACATTTGGTGTTGTGGTCAGTGTGGATGTCCAGCCCTGGTGACCATGGGCCAGAAACTAGGTCACACAGAAAAGCTCCGTGTTATCATCGACAAATGCGTTAATTTCTCTGTAGTTAATTAATCATGATTAACGCAGTTAAATACCCAGCCCTAACAGTAATAGAAATGTAACACAACTCACCAAAGTAGACTCAGTGGGACTCCTGGACTTGCAAGACCCCTGCAACAACACCCTTCCCTTGCTTCACTGTTGGGTTTCTCCCCTCCTTTTAAATCTCTCGAGTGACTATTGTTTTTGACTCATGTTTGCTGTGTTTAGCCTAATTTAGTGACACATGACAAAAGTGAGGGATTGAATCAAGTGTGTGGCAGTAAGACGCTGCAGTAGAAGTAGTATTTTTTTTTTAAAACACACGGAAATTGCCGTAAACTAAAAAAATAGCAATAAAACAAAAATTATGCCTTTATGTTCCCTCCCTTTATGTTTGGCCCAGTACCGAACGGCCCATGGCCCACTTTTGGGCCGTGACCCTAGGGTTGGGGACCTCTGCTCTACAGTATTTTTTAAAATGTTAAACCTGAATATAACCTCTCCACAGGTCACATGAATTCCTTTGCCTTTAAAATGGCTGCCTCCTTTCATTTATTGTTGCCATGGTGAATCCTCTGTTTTTGGCTCAATTGATACTGATAATTGAAACAGAGTTGACTCAACTCCAAATCTGTTTTCTGAAACAGAAAACTCTGTGTTGGCCCGGCCTGAGTAGAATAACTCTGAGTTAAGAATTCAACTCAGAGTTGCTTCGACCTGCAGCAGTGAAACAGGGCCATAGCCTCCTCTTAATGCTACTAGAGAGGTATTTATTTAAAAGCCCAAACATTTCTGAGGTGGTGCTTGGTGTGAAAGTTTGAGAATCTCTCTACATTACCTGAACCATGGTGTAGTGCTCCAATGGAGTCTTGGCAAATGTCACACAAGGCAAGAGCAAATCCTTGAGAGTGTACTTAAAGGAACCCATGAGACACAAAGAGTATTGTGTTTTGTGTTGTATTGGTTTGTATACAACCTTGCACTTTGAACACACACATTATACAACACAGTATACAAGTAAATGTACTTACACATGCAATAAGATACTATGCACACTGCACAATGTGCCTTTTCTGTGAAGCCAAGTGACACTGTTTTAGGTCTGAGAGACCGATAAAAGCATGTTGTATAATAACTGTACAGTAACAATTTGTGGCAGAAATGTTGCTTTGTTTGTATTAATGTAAATGTAAATGCTGTAAATAAACTAATTACTGTTTTATATTTTATTTATGAATTGGTTGGTTAAAATTGCTAATGATCTAGTTAGTGTGCTACCAGAACAATTTAGGCGCATTTCCACTGGGCAGGTGCAGGTCAGGTTCGGTTTGGTGGTGTTTCCTCTTCCCAAAGAGGTCTGAAACTGTGCTACTTTTGGCACCACTCGGCAAAGGGGTCCGAACTCTGGGTTCGCTTTGGATCACTTTGGAAAAGGTGAAGCTATGCACTGCTGCAAGTTGATTGGATGAGAGAGAATCCTCACTCAAGCAAAAACAACAAGCCAAAAGACATAAATAAAAGGGAAAATGTCAGTTTTAATCAAATGCTTACTTGTCCTTGTGTGTATTCCAAAAAAAGATGAGCTCAATGTTGTTCTGACTTTTTCTAAAAATAAAGCTAGTGTATGTTAGCAACAGCTGTTTCTGGTTTAGTGAAGTGTGGCTCTCACTTCAAGAATCAGAACATTTCATTTATAGCTTAAATTGGATTTAACACTTGCTAAATGTCATTATATGGTCAGTGGTTAAAATGTGTTAAAGTGGTACAGAAACGTGAATTTAATGCACAGGAAGCTGGCAGTAAACCTGAAGTAGTCTCCTGTTTACTGAAGCTAATAGAGCTTTAGCTCCAGCCTCACACAGACACACACCAGCCTCACACAAACGCACACCAGCCTCACACAGACACACACCAGCCTCACACAGACACACACCGGCCTCACACAAACGCACACCAGCCTCACACAGACACACACCAGCCTCACACAGACACACACCGGCCTCATACAGACACACACCAGCCTCACACAAACGCACACCAGCCTCACACAGACGCACACCAGCCTCACACAGACGCACACCAGCCTCACACAAACGCACACCAGCCTCACACAGACACACACCAGCCTCACACAGACACACACCGGCCTCACACAGACACACACCAGCCTCACACAGACACACACCAGCCTCACACAGACACACACCAGCCTCACACAGACACACACCAGCCTCACACAGACACACTAGCCTCACACAGACACACACCAGCCTCACACAGACACACCAGCCTCACACAAATGCACACCAGCCTCACACAGACGCACACCAGCCTCACACAGACACCAGCCTCACACAGACACACACCAGCCTCACACAGACACACCAGCCTCACACAAATGCACACCAGCCTCACACAGACGCACACCAGCCTCACACAGACACCAGCCTCACACAGACACACACCAGCCTCACACAGACACACACCAGCCTCACACAGACACTACTATGTCTTTGGACTTCAGCACACTCACTTAGCATGTTAGTGATGGGTCTGTCATGAGCGAAAGACATTTTTTTCCTGAAAGGCTCTTTACAAAATCAATGCAGATAATAACTGAGAGAAGAAACAGAATCAGGCCCTCTGAGCTGAGGCACTTTTTCTTCTTCTTCTTCTTCTTCAACCACAATCTGCCCTGAAAAATAAAAGTTTTTTTTTATTACATAGTTGATGGTGGTTAGTTCAGAGAGACACCTGAAGCTGTTTGGTGCTGTTGTAAAATATTTCCTATTTTTATTGGAGTATTTATTTTTATTAGAGTATATATTTATGATGAGGTTTTTTGAGATTTGAGGTCAGCCGTTGCTGTAGTTTTTATATTTTAATACTAAATAAACCCAGTTAATTATAGGTGTGTTTATATGCTGTGTGTATTAGAGTAGCTTTCTGTAAGCATGTTAGTTCATTGGGTAGTTTCAAAGCATCAGAATTGTATATACTTCATCACAATCCCAGTATCTGAGTTATATCTGAGTACACAATGTAACTCATTAGACAAAACTTTGCTAAATTTGGCTGAAATATAAGAGGTATAGGTTATAAAATGAAGAGCCATTTGGGAGCAAAAAGAGCCGGCTCTTTTGAGCCAAGCCAAATGATCTGGCTCACTGAAATGAGATGAATTTCCCAACACTATTGTCTTAGGAAATTTATTCTCAGGCATTGCAGTTGGATATCAGATGAAAGATGAGTGAATAGCAAGGTATATCTTTTCTCTCTTAGAATGGCATAACAAAAAGGCTTCCAGCATTGTGACTCTGACTATATGACTTTTGCTGCCCTAGTCTTGTTCAGTAGACTGTACCTTGGCCGTGAGCAGCCGCCTGTGACACCCAATCTCCCTCTGTTAAATGTACATATCCTTTATCTCATCAAAATGCCATCTCATTTTTATGAATGAAGAACGGTAGCATGCAGCGATCAAAGCCTTTATACTTCAAAGTCCCTCAGATATCATCACATACAGTACACCTCCAGGTTATTTCAGCCAACACTTTTAGACGTCCAGCAACATGTGGATGGTACAACTCTGTATTGATTTAAGTCTTCAGGGCATAAAATGATGAAAGAAAAGTGATGCATTGATATTACAGAAGAGTTACCAAATGAGCTGGAGGTCAACACGGGGTCAGACAGGCACTTAGAGAGAGTAACAAACGTTTACTGCAGAAATTAAGTTGTTTATGTGAAAATATCTTGAGTTTTGATAATGGAGACATTATGGCAGTAAAAAGAAATTACCAAACCTGATAGCTCTGAGTTTAGCTTTAGACATTTTTCTTTCTTTATGTCGCACTTATGACATACATAAGGTAACTGTATGGCTACAAACTGAGAATGTTAAATCTTTGTAATTCATCTTTTCTTAACACTGTAACATATAAAAAGCTGTGTTGATGTGTGTTTGAATGGAATGCATGTTCTTAATGTAAGGTTGAATCTTTTTGCACTTGCTCAAGCGTGGCTCAAGCCTGGGACATAGGTGGGGTACCCCATGGACAATGCCCAGTTAATCGCACTAGGGACATTTTGACTAATACACTTAGGGCCATATTTACTAAGTGGGTGCTAAACTGCGAGTGCAGTGAGAAAATATGCGGCCACTATTAATGGCCGTGTTGCGTGTGAATTACTAAGACAAACTGCGTGGCCAGTGACAGGTGCAAACAGAGGGGGCGGAACTATTTAAACGGCATCATTGCGTGTATTGTTTTGCGTCATGGAAGGGGCGGAAGTGGAACACAAACGGAAGCAAAAATTTAACCAAGAAGAGCTGAAAGTGCTGGTGAATAATTTTTTCATCCATCATGGTGAATAGATCTGCACGCGTGGCAAACACTCTAACCCTACGTATTTCTTCATTTCTTCTCCTTCGTCTCACACGAACCACAGCAGCCATCTGTGCAAAAGATTAGCACGTCCTTCCAACGTGCTAAATTTATATGCTATTTTCGCACACAAAGTCATGGTGAGCCTTGATAAATAATATTGCGGGCGGTAAATGAATGAATTTGCATTTTCTCCGCCTTCCATTTTGCGCACTCTGGGAAGAATGCCTCATTTTACAGATTCATTAGGTCATAGGAGCAAAATCTGCATTGCGTTCGCTCTGCTCCTGTAAGACACGCAAATCTCAACTGCGTCTGGGTTTGCTCCAGTTTTAGCGCATATTATTCAGTTAGCGTGCACGCAAACCTTTGATAAATCTGTGGGTGCTAATTTGTGGAATAAAAGATAGTGTTAGCTATTTGTGGGGCATGTTGCATGTGACTTATTATGAGAAACTGCATAAAAAGTGAGGCAAAGCGCTGTTGCAAATCTGCTACAAAAATATAGAGTTTAGCATATGTCGAGTCATATACGAGTGTGACTGAGGAGTGAATGAATAATACACCAAACTGTAAAACAACTTTGAGTGTCTAGAAAAGCGCTATATAAGACTAATGTATTATTATTAGTATTATGTCAGAGTGCAAGCACAGTGTTTCAATCTGGTGCAGCCTGTCAATCAACTGCAGCAGATGAAGAGATTCATGTGTGAGAGACTTAATGGAAAAACACGTTACAGTTTTAACAGTAACCCATGCTGTATCAGGGAAGGACAAAGGGAAAGAAGAGCATCTTGTATTATCATAGAAGTTATGCAGTCTGAAGTGGGACTCTGCCACTGTCATCATGCATACGCTGTGTTTGAAGAATCCTCAATCCCCACTGTGAGGACTTTGGAAACCCAATTCCAAAAGCAGCTGCAGTTCAATGGAATATGAAAGAAACTGAGGGAAAAAGGTTTGTATGTAAAGTCAGTCTCTTTCTTGCCTCTGCCTTCATATTAACACATTATTGTTATCTTTGTTAATGACCCCTTTAAAGTTATTTTCAATGCCCCGTGTGTGCACAAACAGCAGCAGTTTGTGCAGCAATCTTTTCTCTGCAAAATCTTTGAATTTACTTCTACAATGTGCAACATTTCAAATTTTAGCTTCTGTGGTCATGATAAATCAAACTGTGGAATCAGTGGGCCTCTGCTGTTAGAGGGTTACAGGTCATTGGAAAAAAAGACCAAAGGTAAGTGTAAATGAAATACCTCAGGCCTCATTGAGCTCCAGTGATGAGGAACATTCATTAATTCATTTTCTATGACCTATGACCTGGTCATGGCCAGATGGGCATCATCCCACTCTCACATTTTTCACTATGGGTCAGTAGCTAAACTACTACTACAACTGTTCTGCCTCCCCTTGTCTCCACTAAAAGTAGCTAGAGACACACTGAAGAGATTCAGAACCACGATCGAGCAGCATGTTAGTTCTGCACATGCGCAAGATGTAGTAACTATTTGCAACAGCAGGTGGTGCTATTCACTAAACTCTATGGTTATATGGGGCTCAGGTCAACAAAACTCCGCAACACATGTGTTTAACTCAATTATTATCAGTGAATAATAATAACAATATGCACTAAATTAAACTCGTCTGATCACAGTAATGAATAAAATGAACTGGATTATTGCAGCTGTTTGCCTCAGAGGGGGATTATATTTTTATCTGCACAAGGCTAAAGCTAAGGTAAGCTAACTGCAGCACATTACCCTCATAGATGTTGGAAACAAAATAAAGTAGTTGTAGAACAAAAGTTCATTGTATTTTGATGTAAAACGCTAGCTGTTGGACAAATTACGAATAGGACACACAGCCTATCAGAGCTCGTTTGAGCACGCCTGATGCCAATTCCACATGTTGAACTAGACTGGACATGCTGAACTAGGTCTAACTGTGTCCTACTACGTCCACGTCGCCACTGTTCTAGATGGCTGACAATCATCCCAGTGTGTCCTGGTTTTTAGAGTAGGGCTTGAAAAAGGGCCCACAAAAGCCTTACCTGAGTCTGCTAATATTCTCTCAGGACCTGCCCCATTAACATTTGAGAACAATTTAATTCTGACATTTTAAATAAGTGGGCTGTTACAACTGACATTTTCAACTGTGTGTTGTCAAGGGCCCTGTCTTTTTGCTGTCATACAAGAGCAGTACACCTGTCCCTGTTTGAACTGGCTCCATACCTCAGACTTTCCTCCACACTGGCACCATGCAGACAATCTGAACTCCACTGTTGAGTGCGGAGGCCTCTGCGACATTTTATGGAAATAACCTTTACTCTCCAGTATGCTGTTGTCTGCTGAAGGGAGGGGCAAGAAGTGACGGAACAAGCTGGTCCTAGGCTCCCCACTGGACCCTGTGGAGGGGGTGGTCAGGAGGGCCTGCTTCTTCATGGGCTGGACTCTATAGGAGAGGCTGACAGGAGGGCCAGGTTTGTCCTACGCTGGAGAAGGTGAACATGGGTGGCTCTGTGCTGCTCTGTCTTGGGCTGGAATCTGTGGAGGAGGTGATCAGGGGGTGGCTCTGTCCTGGGCTGGGCTCTGTAGTGGGCGTAGTCAGGAAGGTCAGCTCTGTTCTGGACTAGAGCTGGTGGTCAGGAGAGCCAGCTTTGTCCTGGGCTGGAGTGGACCCTGTGGAGGAGGTGGATGTGGGAGGAAGAGGAGGACATGTTAGCCAAGCTGAGATCCATTAGACAACACCTCACAGGACAGAGCTGACCACTTTGACTACCTCCTCCACAGAGGCCAACAGGAAGCTCAGGCTATATCACCAAATTTTTAAACTAAATATTTTGGAGGGTCTTTCTTTTTTGTTTTCATTTTTGGCTGGTGGGGAGCCTTCACTCAGGCTAACACTGCTTTACAGTGCTCTGTGCATTTATGAGGATAGTACTAATGATGCACAGCAGACTGCATTGATAGTTTCTCAATACTTCCATGCAACCATACTGTCTGTGTCTTGTGTCTCCCATAACCTTGAAAAAGACCAATGCATTTAAGTTCACATCCCGCATTTCTATGTAAGCATCATTCTAGAACCACACTTTTTTCACTACAGAAAGACTTGTACAGAGAAATAAGTTTCTATGTATTGCTTGTTATATTCTGCTTTATTAGTTGTACAGTATGTCCAGACCTTGGCTTTTGCGTTACAGGGAGAGAGGACAGAAAAAAGACTCTTTCATAGTGGTTCAGTGTCTTTATAGTGCAGTGGCAGGTTGTATAGAGGGTTTCCTGTTTTTATGGCTTGTGCTCAGCCAATCTAGCCTTAAGTTTGTGTTTGGTTCTGCTAATGTAAAATCAATCACATGGACACTGTAGCATGCATATAAAATATATACTTAAGACAAAGATTAAAAGGTTTAATTACATCAGTACCAACAGCCTTGCACTGAGAATGTAAATTAAAACTTAAAATGATGTCTAAGGAGGGAAAGGTTAACCAGCAGGAACTTATTATAATGGATAAAGACCACCAAACTCAACTTAAATTAGATTAAGTATTAAGTTTATTTACAAAATTAGGCAAAATTGAATACTGAAAGGCACAGGTAAATGTTGAAAAGAATGTAATTTTGAACAGAACCGTTGCAGAATTACTGATTATTTGTAGTGGAGTAAAGTTATGGTATGACTTATTAAATTATTGGAGATTTTAGGAAATAAAGGTGGATATGAGGCTCTAAGACTATTGACGCCAACTTGTGAACTGTCACACACACACACTGGCTTACTGTACTCGGAGCAGGATGGACACGACGTTGGTCCTTGTCCTTTTGGATCCGCAGGGTGTCACAGGGCTGGTCTTCCCGGTCCAAGCCACGGTTCGTAGGTTTTGGTCCTCCAAAGCTCAACAAGCCAGTCTCCAGTTGTCCCGTAAGGTTTAACAGCGATCGTGATGCCGCTTACAGGAGAGTTTAGCTGTTGTTCAGCATAAGGAAGTGTCAAAGTCTCAGAGTATGGCAAATGTCCTTTTAATGCCAAAATGCAAAAGTTCAATAAAACACTGTCACAGCGACTCAAAAACTTTAGAAGTAGAACTTCTTGAAGTAGCCGCTCTGGTCAAGGCAGTGATTGTTAAAGCTGGTGGATGTTGGGTGATGTGAGGCTTTCAAAATAAACTACAAAAATGATACTTTTATTTGATACAAAACTATCAAATAAAAGTTTAGACGAATTATCGTGAATAGAAAATATCACCAGCAAAGTAAACTTATCGCGAACAAACATAACAAAAGAGATTACAACGAGAGAAACTAGGAGCAGCGATGACGATGAGACCAGAATAAGAGAAATAAGATGAGAATGAGATGAGAGAACAAAGGGCCTGGGCATATTTAACACTGTGTTAAAATAGGGCGGCCCTCTGTCCTCTGCAGAGATTGTGGGAATATCAAATTACCTTTGCCAAACACAAAGTAAATATCATACAAAGAAATGTGTTTTACTCCACTTCAATTTAACTAGATTTTAAGGCATGTTACATTTAAACTGAGTGGAACGTTTTGTAGCAACATAAACAATACTGGTGAATAATGATATTGAATAAGCATATATCCAACCAATAATAAACATGATGATTTCAACAGTTTGCAATAAATACAGTTCCTGTAAAGCAACATGAACATGTATATCCATGAAATGAGATGAGTGTAATATAAAGTCTCTGATAGGTATAACTTTATTATAATAATCAAGAGAATAGAATATAGTGACCACAGTCTGTCCTGGCCACTAGATAGCAGTATTGTTCCACGTTTCGAGTCCTCCTGGAAATCGTACGGAGCTTTGATTTACACCATGGAAGTTAATTATCTGGTCTTGAAAACAGTGATGTCATTCCGTATCTGGCTTCTGTTCTCTCTCAGAGGAAGAAAGGCTTCTTCTGGCATATTTATTGGGACAGGTCATTAAAAACCTGTCATGCAGTTCATATAGGACAGATATATACTTTTGTTTGTGTCCTTAGCGTGGTAAGACTAAGACTTCTCGGCTCCAAGTAGAAATAATGGAATGGGGCTCCATTAAAAGTCAGCAAGGGTTCAGCGTGAAGTCAACTCTGCATTAGTATTTAACATTTTATAACTTAGAATAATTTATGTGTGGAAAAGTTATTCTTTTGCAGAGCTTTTACTTTCAATTTGCAGACAACGCTTGCATTAGGTGTCTACCGCCCCCTGCTGGCAACTGTGGTGAATGGACAGAGCAAAAAATGGCTAATTAGCATGGCTGTTGGCAACATGACGCTAACTGATAAATAAATGAGTTTACTTCTTTGTAGTGACTATGGTTTAAGTGCTGAAATGATCAGAATAAGTCCAGGATGATGTATGGGCTTTAGAAATGCAAAGAAGCACTTCATGGTTTCACGTGTCTATGTAGAGCTGAGACACCAAGCGTTTTCAGATGGTTAGAAGAAGACGGGCTCAGCATACAGGATTAGAAGGACGCAACAACAATCCACGGTACAACTGGCCAGAAAAATCAATTCTTTGAGCCCATTGTTTGAAGAATTGTCAACAGTAAGCAGTTTTCATGATATGACAAGAAAGCCCAGGGGGTACACAAGAAAAAAAAAATGTCATTAGCCATGGCTTTAGCTCACTGCTGGGAAATAATGTCTACTTATGTTCAACATTAGGTATGGTGACAGTCCTGTATCACTGTGTGTGTGTCCTGATGACTCATTCTGAATACTGCTGCTGAAGGCCACTGTCTAGGAGATGCACCCCAGTTGAATGTTACAAAGACTTGAGTCAAACAGTAACTGAACCACTGAAGCCTGTCCATTTTAGAGCCACTTTGAAATATCGCAGTGTCAAATCTATACAGAGCAGAGCAAGTCCCATTTACATAATTAGAGAGGACATAAAAAGACCAGTCCAGAAATTTAATTTGGACTGTCAACGCCTTCAGAGAGGAAGCTGAGGACTGCTGCGCTAATTTATTTGTCTGAGGTGTTTTCCAAGACAACTGTCACACCATAGAGACTCATATACGACATTTGTTATGATGGTACATTTACAAAGCGGTCAGTATCTTCAAAAGACCTTCTGCAGATGCATGAGGAAGAAGCGGAGCTAGCCTCTGTAGCCATCCTAATTCATTTTCTGTTCTATACAAACAAGTAGACTGGTGCCTGTCAGTTCTAGATGGATTTCCAGGGGCACAAATACTGCCAATGTGGCTTTGGGCAAGACACTTCACCCACCTTACCTCAAGTGTCTGCATACATTGGTGCATGAATGTGAATGAGAATGGGTTCCTTGATGTAGAAGCGTGTTGAGTTTCCATGGAGGTAGAAAATGCGTAATACCCCAATCAGGCATAACATTATGACCACTGACAGGTGACGTGACCTCTTCATCAAGGCACATATTTGTGGGTGGGATATATTCGGCAGCAAGTTAACATTTTGTCCTCGTTTTGATGTGTTAGAGGTAGGAAAATGGGCAATTGTAAGGATTTGAGTGAAGGATGACTACGGATCAGAACATCTCCAAAACTGCAGCTCTTAAGGGGTGTTTCCAGTCTGCAGTGGTCAGTCCAAAAGCAGTCCACGGAAGGAACAGTGGTGAACCGGCAACAAGTGATGCACGTGAGGAGTGGTCCCATCCAACAGATGAGCTCCTGTAGCGCAAACTGCTGTAGAAGTTAATAGTTCTGATAAGAAAGATGTCAGAATACACAGAGCAGCACAGTTTGTTACATGTGGAGCTGTGTAACTGGCAAAAACGAATCAAAACTTGCCAGGATTGTAAAAAGGTGTTTACATACACAAAAAACATACAGCTATGGTTTAAAGACAAACCTCAAGGAGAACCACATTGAAGGAGCAACCCACTCTCAGGACAGACAGGCTGTGGACTGGTGGGTATAGTCCATAACATAGCCAGACTGTAAGGATGCAGCGGGTGGGTTTCATCCAGACAGGGGAGTGGGGGTGAGGTAGGGCTCCAGAAAATCTAAAGAAGGTGAGGTTAAGGGGTCTAGGGGATCCATAGGTCAGGACAGGGGCACCAATGTGGTCCACTAAGGTCCAGACATCACTGGGACATCTAGCAGCAGCCACTATATTACTGATAGTGATAGAAATGGAAGGATAGAGCCAGAGGACAGAGGCTCAGTGCACCATACTTCCCCCAGCTTCTAGCTCCTAGAGCAGCTTAGCTTCAGCTGTGGAGTTAACCCTGTTCCTAGCTGGCCTGACCATAAGCTTTCTCAAAGAGAACACTTTAAGCCTAACCCTCGTACATGAGCTGGACGCTGATTTGCAAGAAGCAACAGATGTGAAAGAAAAATCATAAAACATATACTGTAGCGTGTAGAGACATATGGAAAGTGGAGCACCATGCTGTTTCTGCTTCAGACTATTTTGACACGAGAATCACAAACAGCAACATTTCCTCAATTTTATTAAATTTAAGTTTTAAATTGTTATGACAACTCTCATGGGAAATAAACAGACCTAAAGCACTGCTTTTTATTTTTTTAAAGCAGAACTCTGCAACATTGATTGTTTTTCCACTGTTTTGGCCTACATTTTGTAAAAAAAAATCACAAGTCAGGTTGCTGTGTGACCCCTTGCTGGGCTTGACTCTATTTTTTTCCTCCTTGTATACATATGAAGGTTTCCCTTTAGGCTCCTCTCCCTTGGCCAACATCTAAGAAATAAAGCCATTACTGGTTTGTTGTTATGGAAAACTGGAATGGGTCGCTATTACTCAAGACCCGAGTATTCAGGGGCTTCTGTTTTTTCACCAAGATACTCCAGGGGTGCTGCAGGTTCTTTATGCACCCTGCAACAACTTCTTTAGTCATTACACTAACTCTGAAGATGTTTAATTAACTTAAAAAGTGTGTGTTTATGTCAGATTGTGTATAAATGATAAGCTGAAGGTGCAGGCACTTCTTAAGGCACATGAGCATTGTTAAACTGTAATAATAGCTCATTATAGCTCTTGAAGAAACACTCATAACAAATGAGAACATAAGTCATTATATGAAGTGTAGTGTTTGGATGTCTGGATGTCATTAGACTGGTAATGACTGCAATCAGCCAGGTGATCATGCATACATACATTTTGCATTGTGTGAGAAAATCTATTGCAAACACAAGCCTCAAGACAAATTGCTACAATTGCTAAAGAAGTTAATGCTGGTGCTCATAGAAAGGGCTTAGAATACATAGAACTTTTTTTTTGTTTTTTTGTTTTGTTTTGTTTTTTGCATATGGGACTGTATATAATGGGGTATGTCCTATGTTCCCCAGTACCTATGTTCCCCAGGAAAAAATAAAGTTAAGATTAGGTTATCAAGAATTACCTGAATACCTATATTCTCCAGTACTTACCTCCTGGTTTCTATGGACCAGGGAACATAGGTACTAGGGAACATAGCTACTTTCACAAATCTGCAGGTACCAATGTTCCCCATGCCTTACAAACGGGGAAACATAGGTACCTGCACACTTGTAAAACTACCTAGCTTCTCCAGTAGCTATGTTCCCCACTCCATGCGAACTGGGGAACATAGAAACTGGGGAACATAAGGAGTTTCACAAATGTGCAGGCACCCATGTTCCCCGATACTTATGTTCTCTTGTACCTATGCTCTCCAGTTTGTATGAACCAGGGAACATAGGTACTAGGGAACATAGCTACTTTCACAGCAGGTACCTATATTCCCCATGCCATACATAGCATAGGTACCTGGGAACATAGGGACCTGCACATTTGTGAAAGTACCTATGTTCCCAGTATCTATGTTGCCAACTCCATACAAACTGGAGAACATAGGTACTGGGGAATGAAAGTACCTACACATTTGTGAAAGTACCTATGTTCCCCAATTGCTATGTTCCCCACTCCATACAAAATGGGGAACATAGGTATCTGGTAAGATAGGTACCTGGACATTTGCAAAAGTACCTATGTTACCCAGTACCTATGTTTTCTTGCCCATACAAAGTGGGGAGCATAGGTACAAGGGAACATAGGTATGCACCCCATATTAGGCACTATGACCACCATTGCAAGGCAGGTGGTCATAATGTTTTGCCTGACATTAAACATTCCCATTTCCAAGCAGTATAAATGCACTCAGAGTCATTATCTGCTAAATATTAAAAAAAAAAAAGAGCATTGTGTTGTTTTATTGATGTTATTATTTGTCTCTATCATTTGGCATGAGATAAAATGTGTTCCTGAGCTCAACGTGACCTTTATACTGTATTCTTCTGACAGACATGACATTTTAAATCAGTTAGCTCTACTCAGAACTGCTCTAGTCTATGTAGGATAAAAATTGAGTAAATTCTAACTGGAGAAGCCCAGAACAGATCAAACCGTACTGAGCAGCAGAATCCATTCTCACCCTGGACTCCTGGACCACATGGCATTTCTTCTTTGTGACAGTGTGTTTCTATTCTTCTTAAAGTTCTGCTGCAGGGGGTCTGGAATGTCTGCACAGCAAAGGAAAAAGTGTGCAGAGCAGGATGATGTACAGGCTGAAACTTTTCAATAAGCAATGTGTTAACTGCAGAGAAATGTCAAGTACTGGTTTGCCCCTGGCCTTCTTCACTGCCCCCCTCCCTCCCCAGAGACTGAAAACCTCCTGCTGCGTGGCGAGTTCACAGTCCACTCCCTGGAGCTGAGGTCCGGAGAGACCAGACTTCAGACGATTTTTTATATTTCAAAAGTCTTTAAAGCACTGACAACTTGCGGCACGTGGTAGTCTTAACTATATAATCATTTTGAAGCTCATACTTGAAATGGATATGAGCTGATGGATATCTGTTCATTTTTACAAGTAAATGCCAAGCCCAAAATAATATTAGCTAGGGCTGTGCCAGAAATGTAATTTGAATATTTACAGTTATCTCTGTAACCACTGGTAACAGAGAGATGGGATGAGATAGGATTTATAGGAACAATCACCTTAAAAGGTACTGCCAATTTTTAGACAAAAAGCTGAGAAAAATGATTTTTTGTAAAACGTTTTTTGGTCAAATTTTGCATTCTGTCCTGTTGCCTGAAGCTTCTTCTTCACTTGATTTTCATCTATCCTGTACTGTACTACAACAACCCCACGTATCCAGTACCAATAACAAATGGCATGGGTCTGTCTGTTTTTTTACCAACATAACTCAAAAAATAATGGACGGATTTGGATGAAAATTTCAGCAAATGTCACAAATCGAATAAGGAACAATGAATTAAATTTTGGGGGTGATCCGGGTCGCCATCTGGATACGGTGCTGCTGTGCATCTTTTCTGACGATTGATTGGTTAATAAGTCACACATGGTTTTCCAACTGATCAAAACAAAGCTCGTTTATGGTTCTGCAAAATTAAATTCAAGCAGACAACAGTAGTAGCAGAGGTGAAGTAGTCAGAGATGTTATCATGGACTTTATAAGAAGAAACGCTGCCAACCGCCAGTAAAAAACAACAGTGACTCGTGGATATGTTTGGCAGATGATGACAGGACGAGGTGGGGATTGGTGGGGGGTTGTCTATAATGCGGTGAGTACAATGGCTTCATGTTTATTTAGATGTGATGCCCTGGCTGTGGGTGAATAGGTTTAGGCTGCTCTGTATTCCCAGTCTTGCTGGAATCAGCTCAGCTACATGAGTGTTTACGCCGTGACTTGGCCCAGAAATGTCTGGTGGTCATAAATGTTTCTCTGACAGAAATAAGCCTTGTACATGTTTTAGTAGCCCACATTAAATACATAAATAACTTTGTAATTGTCACAGACCTGCGCGTGCGGGTCAAGGGCCCGATGCACTGCACATATAAAAGCCCCGCCTACAGCTGGCCGCACTCTCTCTCCACTCCCCGGCCAACACCTGCACCCGCAGCACCTCGCCTGTGCCTCACTTTTAAGTTTAGCTTTATTTTATACAACACTGCACCCACAACACCTTACACACAACCATACCTTCACTTACACCCCTGACTCCATAGACAGTCATACTCCATAGTTAGTTTATTTTGTCTTAATTTGGTTAACCTTTCTGTGAATAAATATTTATAATTGGCCTGATGTGCTGCTTGGCGTTGTTCTTGTTGTAACCGTGAGCCAGGTTATGACAGTAATATAGCCTATTTATTATATTTTTATATATGTTATGTTCGGACCCCAGCAGGGTAGAATGTTATTTCTGTGGACCCCGAGCAATTTTTCTGGCAGACTAACTCAACAAATAATGCCCAGAATCAGTCATCATGGTAGATGTTATAATTGACATAGTTTGACCCGGATGACGTTGATATTCTAGTTCTGGTGATCCAGAAGGTTCTAAATATATGGGGTACATATGAAATTGGATCAAATCAAATCAAATCAAATTAAACTTTATTTGTATAGTGCTTTACAACATTTTATCAATGATCAAAGTGCTATACAGGAGTTAAAAGAACCCAAACAAAATCAGTAAAAACAATAACTAAAATATGAATAAAAGCAAATAAGAATGTAGCTACACACTTGCAAATAATGCCAAATGAAAGGTGAAGTTTTTCTCCTTTAGTAGTATGTTCACAGATTTGGTGATCTTTAATACTTGCTGAGCTAGATCCAGGCCTTTATGGGTTTTTCTCAGTTGAGTGACCCTATAGCTTTGCGGAGGTCTATATTTATAACTGTAATAAATCAACTTTACCATTGTTATTAGTAATACTAATATATTATCTTGGGACACATGTGGGTCATTTTTTATGAAATATAAAAAATATATACTGCTCTGAAAGGATGTCTTTTATTGGCTTTTATTGAATCATTTTATCTTTTAGTGAATTTCCTGTGCATTTCCAAAGCCCATACACTGTCACCGGACTCATTCTGATCATTTCAATGCTTAAAATGCCATCACTACAAAGCATTCAGCTCATTTATCTATCTGATAGCAATGTGTTCCTAATAGCTGTGATAATTAGCCATTTTATGCTCTTTCTATTTCCCACTGTTGCCAGCAGGGGGCGACAGACACCTAATCCAATTCAACTATTTTGAAAAGTGCCTGAAAAGTGCATAATATTTGACCTTTAAAAAGTCTCTTTTTTTATGATGGTTTTATATTTTCATCTCCAGCACAGCTTCTCTCTGAAGTCTGCTGTTGCATGTTTGATCTAATAAAAAGGTGAATCCCAGAAGCACCTCTACATCCATGTGTCTTCTTGTTCTCTGACAGCCCTCACCTGCTTTTCTGACAGCTGTAGCGGTCCCTGGAAAAGCCTTCTTCTGACACATTTCACTCCAATCTCTGTGCACTAAACGCCCCCCGCCCCTCTGTGACCTGCACACCTTATCATCTGTCATCATCTCTCCACTGCCTGAAAGGCTGCACCGATGTTTAAGTCAATTAGAGCCCGAGAAATTAGACATAAAGGGTGATATGTGGTTTGCGGTCAGTGTCTAATTTGATGTAATCAGACGTGGTTTCGGTCTAATAAGGGGGTACAGGGGAGCACAGATTGAGTGGAGAAAAGCTTTTCTGTTTGACACAAGGTGTTTGTGTGCAGGGGAAGGGGAGAGGGATTTTCACACGTGAGGCGTTTAATGAAATCAGAGAGCTCTGAGCGGGTCACAGAGGTTGGACAGAGAGACTGATGGGCACAGAACAGAATAGACGAGCTGAATGGAACTTTATCTGCGGAATCTGTGGCATACTGGGAAAAGGTATGTTCCAGAAATACAAAAAGCTCCAAGGCATACTTAAAAAAAAAACAAAAGTTGTGGGACAGGTAACACTGGTGGTACTCAGGAGTCTTCTGAAGTTCAAGTCTTCAATTTGTTTAATTTACAGCCAGTTTGATTCCTCTTTAGTCCTTATCTAGTTGGTGTTAGTCCTGGTTTAGACTGAGTTTTGCTCTGGTTCAGACCTGGTTTAGACTTGATTCAGCCCTGGTTTAGTTAAGCTTAGACCTGATTTTGTCCCTTGTTTAGTCCTGGTTAAGTCCTGATTTAGTCCAAGCTGATTTACACCTGAATTAGACTTGGTTTATGTATTTATCTTGGCTTTAGGATAGTACTTGGAGAGCAAGTCTGTGTTGGTACTTGGCATAAAATGTAAAACAACTCCCTGCACATTTTCCAAGGCAATAGTCGCTCTGTAGCTCCATGCTTTACCAACTGAGCTATACTGCAGCACAAAATGGTTACTTGGTGGTTGATCAATTTGTAAACCCTCTCTCAAGTTTGTTTACATATTGTGACATACAACTACCATAAACCTGACACTCTGATAGTTATTGTATTGCAGGCTGGGTTTCAGTTTTCTTTGTGATCTTACTGTGAGACCTATTACTTTTGATTTAAAAGTCACGACAAGTGATAAAGCCAAGACTAATTGAATGACTGTTGGCAATGGCTAAAAATACACAATGTTACATAATGCTACAGGAAATACAGATGTTCCCTGAGGACAAAGTGAGCACTGCTGGAAAAGAAGCACCTGCTCTTTTTTTCTAACTCGCACCAAGAAAGTCTGTGTGGAGTCTTGGGGCAGGACACAGAGTGTACAGGTGAATATGAATGTGAATAGTTATCTGCCAAAAGAAACACAGCACCTTTAATGTTAAAGGGGGTGTATCCAATATTTTGCACAGTGTCCCAATGGACTAGTGAAAAAATGTAATAATAAGTATTAATTCATCTTCTTCCGCTAAGAGTCATGGGTGGCAGGAGCCTGACAACTATGGGCCTTAGGCAGGGTCCATCCTAGAAAAATGGGTTGATGTAGACTGTAGGCTGAGACTTTAGGTACACCAGTAATTGTCCAAAAAATACAGGCTTTATTTCAATTAGACAGTCAACATTTTGAATAGCAAACAACATCATCTGGACCATATCATCTTGGACCTACTTTTAAAATGGCTTGTGGCATCTGCCATCAAAAATATACATATTTACCCAGCAAACCCCCCCCGTAATCATTTCCTCTGGCTGCGTTCCGACCCGAAACAAAACCAGCGCTTGTCCCTGGAAGAAGCTTTGAGCCAGGCATCACCAGGGAGACAACACCAATGCAATGCAGGAGGAGACCGGGCACTGGATGTTAGGTTTTCCAATGTTCTTTTACAAAAACTTTGAACCTAGCACATGTCGTAAAGTAACAGATAGCAGTATACAGTATTTACACAGTCAACCCGCTAACCAAAGCAACCCCCACAGACTGTAAAGACCATTATAATAAGTTGCATTCTTTTTTTACAAATACATTTCCTATATAATTAAAGTGTCCATAAATGTATCTTGTGTCATGTGTATTATTTACTGTGTAATATAAGCACAAACTCAGGTAGGGTAACCATTCACTATTCATTACGAGTAATTTAGATTTATCAGTTCACCAAACACATGCATGTCTTTGGCTGGAGAAAACCCAAGGTAACACAAGATGAACATGCAGACTCCACCTAGAGTTTGTGAAGTTTGTCTGGCCAGAAGATTGAACCCACAACCTTCTTGCAAAGAGGAAGGAGCACTCATCCATACTTAGGTGAAAAAAGACACTTTGAGCTCTCTGTGTGTGATATTAACCCTCATCCGACAAAGTGGGGTAAAACATGACCCTGGGCGTATGTTTTTTTGTCATATTTCACATAGGTGCTTTATTTTATTGCTCTAATTTGTCATGACGTTATCAGGCACTTCATATAGTTGTTTTTGGTTTCTGATGTAATTTGAGAAACAAAAGGAAAAGGCAGCTGCAGGTGAACAGGCTGGAGCGAGCACTCAGGCGCTGAAGGCATGACTTTTAAACTCAGCAGACCACACTCCTGTCAGGTAGCACTGGCAGTCTGGAGCAGCATGCTGGCCACCTGTGAGGAAAAGGACAGAGAGGCGGAGCAAAAGGAGGAGACAGAACAGGAGAACGGCTGGAAGCCCCGTTAAATTTCAAAAAATTTAATGCGAACCCCCAAATATAGAACTTCTATTCAATTCCTCTATTCAAAAGACTATAAAGTCATGTTTTCCCCATATATTTCTATAAAAAAAAAAAAAAAAAAAAAAAAAAACATTACAAAAGACATTGAATGTGGGGTGAAAAGTGTTTAAAAGTGATATTTTGAACAATTATACAACTGTAATTCATCTCAACCACAATTTCTTTTTTATTTTTCTTAATATAAAGAACCTCTGGGCCCCCCCTGCAGTACCTTCATGGATTGAACCCACAGCAGTCTCTCTAAGAGGCAGGAGCTCTAACCACTCTAGCCACTGTGCATCCGTAATAGTGAAGCTGAATATAAAATCCTCAGTTGACCTTCTGTTCATGTATAAGCTCTAATAAAGTGCTCTGATGATGGTGAGAGCGTGTCCAGAACAGTTCCATTAGGCTCCGTACTCCTGAACTGATGTAATTCTCCCTGCACATTACCCTGGTTCTTAACACCATGTATTAGGGGCCCTTCTCTGTACATTACCACAACATGTGCTTGGAGCCTGCCAGGCCCACCTCCCTCAGGGTCACAGTGATGTAAGAGCCTCTGTGTGAAGACAATGTGAACAGAATGTGAAGAATGCTATTGCAGGTTAGTAGTAGTAATAGCAGGAATCGCAGAAGTAGTACACAGTAAATTTGACTCTATTCTGAGTGTATATGGTCCTTCTGTGTGTAGTGTTGAAGTTACACTCTCTTAAGTGTTAAAATTTAAGTGAAAATCATCACAGCACCATAACACTCGTGAAAAATGCTACACATGCCCTGACGTTCACCTGAAGATGCAAAGCAATACATTTTAATGCACTCAGTCCCATCATTGAATGTGCAGTGGTTGGAAAACCTTAGCGCTTGTGCTTGTCTAGTGAACATTGCATTACTGCTATCATACCAAAGCCTTGTTATTCAGTCAAAAAACATCTCCCCCAAAAATCTCCCTATTATGACTAGGGATGGGAATTGATAAGATTTTATCAATGTCAATGTCATTGTCGATTCTGCTCATCAATCCAATTCTTTATCAACTCACTTATGGATTCCTGATATATCTGTGAATAAAAATTAACTAGATTTGTGGCCATACAGTTTATTATGAAGCAGAAATAGAAGCTTATTTTTATTTTCATGTATATGAGCCTATTTTAAACTGGGCTCTCTAAACAGAAGTAACATGTATTGAATGTACAGCTGTAAATTACTGGAAATGTATGCTTTTTAAATAAAAAGAATTGTGGCTTTAATGTTGATTTAGGGGCAGCAGAAGCAGCTTTGCACCTGCCTGTCTGAAAAAAACACTCATTAAACTAAACAGTAGTCTGTTACTGTGACAGTGCAAAGCATGGAGGGGCCACATCAGCATCAGACAGGTGAGGGTCAGACAGGTGAGGGTCAGACAGGTGAGAGTCAGACAGGTGAGAGTCAGACAGGTGAGGGTCAGACAGGTGAGGGTCAGACAGGTGAGAGTCAGACAGGTGAGAGTCAGACAGGTGAGGGTCAGAGAGGTGAGAGTCAGACAGGTGAGGGTCAGACAGGTGAGGGTCAGACAGGTGAGGGTCAGACAAGTGAGAGTCAGACAGGTGAGAGTCAGACAGGTGAGGGTCAGACAGGTGAGGGTCAGACAGGTGAGAGTCAGACAGGTGAGGGTCAGAGAGGTGAGCGTCAGACAGGTGAGAGTCAGACAGGTGAGGGTCAGACAGGTGAGGGTCAGACAAGTGAGAGTCAGACAGGTGAGAGTCAGACAGGTGAGGGTCAGACAGGTGAGGGTCAGACAGGTGAGAGTCAGACAGGTGAGAGTCAGACAGGTGAGGGTCAGACAGGTGAGAGTCAGACAGGTGAGAGTCAGACAGGTGAGGGTCAGAGAGGTGAGAGTCAGACAGGTGAGGGTCAGACAGGTGAGGGTCAGACAGGTGAGGGTCAGACAGGTGAGAGTCAGACAGGTGAGAGTCAGACAGGTGAGGGTCAGAGAGGTGAGAGTCAGACAGGTGAGGGTCAGACAGGTGAGGGTCAGACAGGTGAGAGTCAGACAGGTGAGAGTCAGACAGGTGAGAGTCAGACAGGTGAGGGTCAGACAGGTGAGAGTCAGACAGGTGAGAGTCAGACAGGTGAGAGTCAGACAGGTGAGGGTCAGACAGGTGAGAGTCAGACAGGTGAGAGTCAGACAGGTGAGAGTCAGACAGGTGAGGGTCAGACAGGTGAGGGTCAGACAGGTGAGGGTCAGACAGGTGAGGGTCAGACAGGTGAGGGTCAGAGAGGTGAGAGTCAGACAGGTGAGCGTCAGACAGGTGAGGGTCAGACAGGTGAGAGTCAGACAGGTGAGAGTCAGACAGGTGAGGGTCAGACAGGTGAGGGTCAGACAGGTGAGGGTCAGACAGGTGAGGGTCAGAGAGGTGAGAGTCAGACAGGTGAGAGTCAGACAGGTGAGAGTCAGACAGGTGAGGGTCAGACAGGTGAGAGTCAGACAGGTGAGGGTCAGACAGGTGAGGGTCAGACAGGTGAGGGTCAGACAGGTGAGAGTCAGACAGGTGAGGGTCAGACAGGTGAGAGTCAGACAGGTGAGGGTCAGACAGGTGAGGGTCAGACAGATGAGAGTCAGACAGGTGAGGGTCAGACAGGTGAGGGTCAGACAGATGAGAGTCAGACAGGTGAGAGTCAGACAGGTGAGGGTCAGACAGGTGAGAGTCAGACAGGTGAGGGTCAGACAGGTGAGAGTCAGACAGGTGAGAGTCAGACAGGTGAGGGTCAGACAGGTGAGAGTCAGACAGGTGAGGGTCAGACAGGTGATGGTCAGACAGATGAGAGTCAGACAGGTGAGAGTCAGACAGGTGAGGGTCAGACAGGTGAGAGTCAGACAGGTGAGAGTCAGACAGGTGAGGGTCAGACAGGTGAGGGTCAGACAGGTGAGAGTCAGACAGGTGAGAGTCAGACAGGTGAGAGTCAGACAGGTGGGACAGGATTCAGCGTTTTCTACTGAGATTTCTCTCTTTCTATCGCTCGCTCCCTTCCATACTGTATTTCTTATGCAGGAGAATGAGCTCCTGCTGTCACAGGGCGCGGACATTTAGCTCCTACCTCGGCAACACTGTGGCCTCAGCTCTGGCATGCCCACACCGTGTGACGCGAGTGCGCCAGGCTCCGTGCATCTCCACCTCCGCGCTGCCGTGTCCCGTGAGCGCATGTACATTAATTAGAGAGAAGAGAACGACATGCACTGCACGATGAGCACCGTGCTTTGTAGGCTGCTCATCGAAGATGACTTTTGCAGCGAAGTGAAAGTAAAAAAGTTAGAGGCGCTGCTCGGGAGCGGGGCGGGTCTCGGAGCAAAACCTGCTCACACAAACACAGCTGCCCAAAGCAGCATTGATAACGGCGGAGGCAGACATTTAAACTACACTAGCTAGCTACACTAGCTACACTTCTCGGTCTTCAAATAATTTCTGGTTTGATCAACCTCATAATGATATTATCATGGATAGCACTTTGAAATAAGATATGGAGTTACAGTGGCAAGCAAAAGTATGTACCCCCCTCAGCATTTTTCCTTTATGGTTGCCTTACAACCTGGAATTTAAATGGATCATTGAGAGGTTTATGTCAGTCACTTTACATCACATGACAACAACTATGAAAATGCAAAAAAATTTTATTGTGAAGTTTATTATATATTTAAATTAGACATATGACAGAAAAACAGAAAACTTGAGTGTGCAAAAGTATCTACCCCTTTTTTAAAGAGGCCCCTAAATGAGAACCAATGTTACTCACACTCAGAAGTCACAGAAATAGTTAGTTAAGGTCAACCTGACTGCAATTCAACTGTCAATATGCCACAAAACACAATTTAATTCATCATTACAACATGTAAAAGATAAGGAACCACACCAAACCTGCCTAAAGAGGACCATCTAAAACTCAGAAACTGGGCAAGGAGTGCATTCATCAGAGAGGAAACAATAAGACCAAAGGTGATCCTGAAAGAGCTGCAGAGCTCCACAGCAGAGTTGTATCTGTCCACAGGACCACTCTGAACCATACACTCCACAGAGCTGGGCTGTGTGGAAGAGTGGCCATTGCTTAAAGAAAATAATAACAAAACATGTTTTGTGTTTGCCAAAAGGCACGTGGGAGACTCCCCAAACACGAGAAGGCCCTCTGTACAGATACATTTAAAATGAGCCATCAATGAAAGATGCTCTGTGTAGCACAAACCTAGCACCTGACTGTGCCCCCTCTCTAAAATGAAGCCTGGTGATGGCAGTGTCCTGCTGTGGGGATATTTGTCATTGGTAGGGACTGGGAAACTGAAGAACTGAAGGAATGAAGGATGGAGCTAAACACAGGACAATTTTTGAAGAAAATGACTCAAACAGTGCTGTACAATTCATAAACCTGAAGGAGACTGAGCTGTTTTTAGATGAAGAATGAGCACAAATCCTACTGATTTTATGAACCAAGCTCATAAACACTTATCCTAGAAAGGTTAGAGCTGAAAGTCCTTCAGAAGGTGGTTCTACAGAGGATTAACCTGAGGGGGTATATACTTTTGTACACTCAAGTTTTCTCTTTTTCTGTCATATTTCTAATTTGCTTCACAACAAAAATGTTTTTGCATTTTCATAATTGTTGTTAAGTGATGTAAAGTGACTGACATAAACCACTCTTTAAATTCCAAGTTGTAAGGCAACAATAAAGGAAAAATGCTAAGAGGGTACATACAACTTGGTCCAAAGCACCACTTCTACTTTTAATTCTTAGTAAATAAAAATCAGTTATTAGCATACAAATATGAGCAACTTCCTCCATCTGACGTTACCCATAAGATTGTCTCAGTGAAAGAAAATAAGTTGACCAGCAGAGGTGACTGTGTGCTGATGCTGCGCAGTCCCCTTTGTTCACCTGAAGAGTGACTGGAATCCATCCGCTGCATTTCCACTTGGTACAACAGAAATGAACAACTTCCATTTCTGTCTCCAGAATAGATTCAATCATCTTCAAAGTGTGTCAAAATCAATCTCTGAAATGAGGACAACAAAGTCAGAAAGAGACAAAAAACACAACACAGGCCATTTGGGATTGCAGCACTCAAATCTGTGTAAACAGAAATGAGCAATTCATCAGTCATCAGGAGCAGCTGGTCACTGCGCTCTCGAAACACCACAAATGTGTTTCCTGGAAGCAATTTACCACAAAATCACTAATGAAATATTCATCTGTAGGTTTGGTGAGAAAAGCCAATTTGAGCTCTCTCTGTGTGTTGCGATATTAACCTCTGTGTGCTACAAAGTCACAGCAGTTGAAATGATTTCCTCTGATAAAACACTCTGGCCTTGTACGTGATGAAGTTGTGAAGGTTGGCTCCCCACTCGCTCCATAAAACTATAAATATGAGCTGTGTGTGTATGGAACTATAGAACTACACTGGCTGCCCATTAGTTTTAGGTTTGATTTTAAAGGTCCCCTATTCTGCTAAATCTACTTTTTTGAGCTTTAAACCATGTTATAATGTTGTTTCCATCTCAAAACATACAGTACCTGGAGGTGCGGTATAACTCAGTTGGTAGCGGTGCAATGCATATGCAGGGCAACTACAGCCTGCCTTGGTGTTGTGGGTTCAAGTCCAGACTTGACCCTTTGCCGAATGTCTCCCCCTGCTCTCCACCCCATGATTTCCTGTCACTTCTCAACTGCACTATCCAATACAGTGCTTAAAAGAAATCTTAAAAAAAAAAAAACATGTGGTAGTATTTTGTTTTATTCACATGAGTAACCCTGTATGCTGAGGCTGTCCCCTTCTCAAGAGCTGAAAACGCTCGGTCTTACGTCTTTACATGGACACCTGAAACCAGGAAGTGCTCCTGCGTGTTTTTAAAGCCCATACACCATCACTGGACTCATTCTGATCATTTCAGTGCTTAAACTGCTGTTACTATGAAGCAGTCAGCTCATCTATTTACTGTTAGTGCCATGTCGTTAATATACTAACTAGCCATTTTATGCTCTGTCCATTCCACAGCGTTTCCAGCTGGGGTGACCTACACCTAATCCAAGTACACCTCCACAAAAGAAGATGTTTTCCATACATATACATTATTTTAAGTTATAAAATGTGAAAGACTAATGCAAAGGTGTTCAAAACTATTTCAAAAAGCTTGAGAAAAGCAGAATTTAAGACCTTAAAGAATCTGCTTGGTACTTTTAAGTTAATTTTCCATGGTCTGGCACCTGAGCAGCAGAACTGTTCTGTCCTCATATGAACCAGGCCTTGAGGTCCTTGGGCAGAAACCTCCTGAGAGTTTCCAGCTCCAGAGTTAAGTCCAGGGGAGACTTAACTGTACAGGCTCCCTGGCAGTGAAACAACCTGCCCAAGGAACTCAATAGCATCTTTTAAAATTTGTTTTAAAGATGCTCTTTATGGAAATGCCTTTTTTTATAATCCTGTTTTTATTGTATTCAATTATTTAGTTTTTAAATTTTTATCTGGCCCTTGTTTATGTTGCACTAAAGCCTGTTTTTAAGTTAAAATTTTTCTTGTTTGATTTTAATTTTACATCTTTGTGTTTATTAAGGATGATAAAAGGATTGTGTAAAGCACTTTGTGACTCTGTTTGGAAAAGTGCTACATAAATGAATAAAGTTAAGTACAGTAAGTGACAAAACTGACACCTGCCGGCCTTCAGAGGACTCTTTCATCATGAATCAGATGGTTTGTGACATCTTCATTTTAAAGCGGAGTAACCAGAGTTGAGAAATGAGTGGCAGGACATAAGCAGTGCAACTCTGACTCAAACAAACATGGAGCTTATGAAGAATTTTTGCGTTTTATGGTGCATTGTGAGCAGTTCTGAATTTATTTCAGAATGGGGACAGCAGAAAAAGCCATTGTGCAAAGACTTGCCAGATGGAAACAGGATGAAAAAAAACAAAACAAAAAACACACACAGAGGACTGAATACCAATACAGACTTCAGCAGAATCAACAGGTGATGAACGCTGTTAATCAGGTCAGAAAAGTGATTAAATTCACTGTGTATTAGCCATCTTGGTTAATTTTGATAGGAAATTAGCTTCTGTATTTGGAAGACACTCTGCAGATAAAAGGCTGTGATTGGCCAGTTCCAAATCAAACAGTGGAGTGGAAACAGCTAGGGCAGAGGATTTTTATACAGTAGAGTAATGGCAGTGGCACGTCAAATTGGAAAGACAGTAATTCCAGCGCTGGCTCCACCTGCTCACACCAGATTTATTCATTCATTTAAACTCTTTTTTTACCTTCTTAAAAACTTGTGTAGTGGGCCTTTAACTCTTTATACTAGATAATTTGTCTCACCTCTACACTTTGTATTCACACTAGGGCTGGGACTTTAACGCGTTAATCACGATTAATTAATTACAGAGAAATTAACGCGTTAAAAAAAATTAACGCAATTAATCGCACTTGTCTATGACAACACGGAACTTTTCTCAGTGACTTAGTTTCTGGCGCACACTAACCAGGGCTGGCCAAAACCATGGATGTATTATTAGACCTGGATCGGGCACCGCCCCCTCTGCCTTGGTGCCAAATTTCCTAGTGGCCGCTCTGTGGAACTGCAGCGAAAAATCGCATGTGGTCCAGAAAGGATTTTTCCCATAGAGCACAATGTAAAAAGAAACGCCTGGTGCTCGGCTGACAGGACACCTACAGCTGAGGAAATGGTCAGATTTTGTAGTGATTATTCTCTTTTTTCACACCATGGACTTTTTCCCTCTTCGAAATGTTTAATTTGGCTAAAAAATAACTTTTTATGGTTTGTGACGTCACCGCTCTAAGCCCGCCATTGCGCCCATTGGTCAGAGCCGGTCACGTGGTGGCGGGATTTTGAAAATATAAAATAAACTTATTTTAATAATATTTTTACATTTCCTGATCAATAATTGTATATATTTGCTGGTTATTGATGAATAAAATGAATTTGTAAAATAGAAGTAGTAATATTAGTGTCATTAGTTGTCAATCACATGTCTAATTATGGACCTCTGATTGGTTGAAAAAAGTAAACACTCTGCAGGCCTGTGAGCGCGGACGGGCCAACAATAGGCTCGTTCGAGATGAGCCAGACTTGCGCAGTTTTGCTCAGTGTCGGTCTGTGCGCAGTGCTCAGGTTAGATTTGTGTCCAACTTGTTCCTGACTTGCTCTGATGCCACAAGTGCGACCGTCACCGAAAGCTCGTGAGATCCAAACGAGACCAGCGCCTGAGCCGCCGCAGTTCATCAGGAGCAACTGCGGAGGCTGCACGGCTCAGTGCATGATGGGAAAACGCACACCTGTCAGCGGTGAACGGACAGGTGATTGGATCTGAGTTTAGTGCTGATCAGAAACGTAACGCATGACACTTCACTGCCCTCCTCTCCTCCTCCCCTGCCTCTTTAAAAAAAATAAAAAAATAAAAATACAGACTAAAGTTACAGTTTTGACCTGGATAAACTTTGTGCCCTGCTTCTCAGTGTGTAGTAAAGTAGTAAGTAAATTAGAATATGATTAAAAAGATTGTGCACCATATCTGCTGTTATAGAAGGCTGTTTAACATTTATAAATAAAAACTTAGACATAAAAGCTAAGAACCACTGCTGAATGTGCCTCATGTTGTGAGCTCCTGAGGAGCGCCTCATTAACACAGACTGTGGTCAAGCACGGGACAGAAAAGTTCTTACAAATCAGTTTAATGCATTTATTTTCAAAATCATATCCAACACACGTGAGAAGTGGATCTGGGGCGTGATGGTGCATGATCTGAGCCACAAACTGTCCCACTTCAGTACAGGTGTATTTCCCCTCCTCCTGTTGCAGCCGTGCACTCTCGTTCACAATCCAGGCGAGGCGCAGTTCATCTCGAACGAGCCTAGTGTTTCCTCTCAAGTTTGGAGTTTTAGCATTTAGCAACATGTCGAAGTGGGGGAAATACAAGAAATCGTACAGGAAGGAGACTGACCCAGAGCTAAAAATGTGGATCGCCCCTGTCCCAGAGGAGTGCAAGCATGTGAGAGAGCTATTTGTTTTTCTGATTACACTCATTGTGGAGACTGTTTATGACTTTTTTCATTGGCAGTTGTGAAGTTTTGTGTGCTCAAAATATGTTATTTCATATGTATTACAGTTTTAACATTAAGATTATAGAATGGTTGTGATATGGGTGGGTTTTTATTGCGTTTGGCGGGTTTTATGTTATATTTGGGCTGGAAACTGTCAGTTAGATCTGGCAACCCTGAACAGATAATGTGGTGTGAGGTCTACAAACGCTGAATCCTGCTCAGTTTGACTGCGGTGTTAGTTTGAAATAAAGTTAAGATATGCCAGAACATACAGCTCCTATATTTTTTTTTTCTGACAAATAAATATTGCTATTTGATAAAATCGCGATTAACCAATACAAAGCCTGTAATTAATTAGATTAATTGTTTTTAATCGAGTCCCACCTACATACATGTGTCCTCTGGAGACTGCCTCTGCCTCCCTTTTCCATTTCACTCTCTTTTTCTTTTGGATCATTTCTCTGTGTGCCTCCCAAATCAGATTCTTTCCGGTCCCTGGCTGTGCATTTGAAAGTGTGTTCATAAAAATAATGAATAGAATGTATCCAGGATGTGCACTGGTGCTATTCATGACTCAGTGTGAAACTACTGTGGATGGTAATCAACACTTCCAAGTACAAAGCCATGGTTCCCAGCTGGCCTGTCCTCTCCAGGTCCCTGCCTTACGTGTGTTGCTCATGACTAAGGGGAAGATGGAGGAAAGCTCTCAATACCAGTCAGCCTATGTTCTTACACATGATTAAAATGAAAAAATCTCAAATACAATCAACCAAAGTTTTTTTTTTTTTTAACAGGGTGGCTGGTCCCTTGGAAATTGAGGGAGCAGTTCTGTCACTGGGAGGAGCTCAGAGTAGAGGCGCTGCTCCACCACATTGAGAGGAACCAGCTCAGGCTCAGGCTTAGGCTCCCCTCTCTAAGCAGGTGTTTTGGGCGTGTCCAATTTGGAAGAGGGCCTGGGAAGACTTAGGATGCATTGGAGGTACAATGGGCCTTTCCCAAACGGCTCCCTACTCCCTCACACTAAGCACTTTCAAGGTCTGCGGCATTAAGGGCTGTCCAAAACTGCTGAAGGTAAATGGCGTGTTCCACTTTCCACAGCAGGTTTGGCCCAGTGCAGACTTAGGAGCTGTGTGGTGAAAGACTGACCTCTCAGTGTCAGATGTGTATGGTCTCCATCCAGTGCCCACACGTCACCTGTCTCAAGGCTGCCTGCTGTATCTCTGAACAGATCTACCCTTAGCTCGCGTCGGTCCATACACACATTCTATGACCATACCCAGACACATTTGACTGTGTGGAGTGGGACAGTGTTAAAACTTGCCATTATTTCTGAGAAAAACAAAATAACAGAAATTTGTTTTTAAAATGCAAATGAAGAGGTGTTTAGGAGCAGCTTATCTTTAAATGAAATGTGTGGTTTGTAAATGTAAGTTTTATTGTAATGAGGGGTCATCATGAAATGTAATCATATGAAAAGCATTTTAAGAATAGGACTATATTGCAATTTTATTGAAATGTATTTTTTCCTATACTTCATCATCATCTGTCACATATATTCATGAATAAGATATTCACTGTATAGTGTTGTTTTTTTAAATGAAGGACCCCAGAAAGAGAAGCTAGCTGTAAAGCATGGGGATCCTAATAATAAACAATATAGTCTGTGGTTATTTTATATTGTAGCCTAAAGCTGGCTACAATAATTCTCTATCACAGATTAAATATATTTTAGATCCCTGCTAAAACAACAACAATAATAATAACTATAAACTAAACTTCTTTACCTACAGATTAATGTTTTGTTAAAATCAAAGGTGATTGTTTTGTTTTGTAACCTTTGTGGTTATAGAAAATTAATTAAATAAGCATCAGTATCAAAAACATATTTTTCAGGTCAAAACCAGGTATTGTTTAAGCATTGGTGTTGTAGTCTCATTGCTTGGTCAGAAGATGAAAACCAAGTGAATAAGTGATGTTCTGTTTGATGCCATGGAACCAGTGAAAAAGACAGAAAACAAATGAGCCAGTAAATGAATTCACTTTCAAAATTTCATGTTCCTGTCTCTGACTAAAATACAACGTTCCACAAGAACATAAAGGACATGTCAAAAGATGCAGCCACATTTTGAGTGTTACTTGTGCTATTCTCCCAAACATGTTCGGGCTCTTTTAGGTATTGTAAAGCTGAATTCTCTTACCACCAGAGGGCAGGTGCGTGACATTCTACTTTAGGCTTTTTCCGCGTCCTCTCGTGCGAGTCCTGTCCCAGCACACACACATCCTGATGCTTTACACTTTCCTTTTCTTTTTGCCTTCATAGTAACTACTGTAATCTCCTGAATGCACATGTTACGGAGTTGACTTTTTTCAAGGCCGTTTTGTCTGAAAGGATTACTCACTGCCTAGTTTGAGTGCACATTGAAATTTTCACATACAAGCGCGACAAATTGAACCACGCCTGTGGGTCGAACCCCCACCCCCACCAAGATCTGAGTCTATCCAGAGCAGGGGGCCCCACATGTGTCCGCAACATACTGATTACTCTGCACGACAGCCCAGCCCATTCATATGCATCACCATTCACTGCGTATTAATAGCAAGCTCTAAATTGAATGCAAGATGAGATGAAACTGGATGGACATAGAAAATGTAAATGCACGAAATGAAAAGATAATGGACAAAGAAATGGACAAATATTGAATGCAGCATAATATAGCCAGACACACAAGTTATAATTAATAATATATGCATGCTGGCATTCAGAGTTGATTGTGAATACAAACATATTTTATGGAATGTTTATTGAAAGGGCTTGAATAACATATGGCTTATTGTATTTAATAAAAGCAGAAAATCAGTGCACAGAGAAAGGGACACAACTGTTCGAAAATGTAGAGTCTAAAGCAGGGATTTGGAAACTTTTCACAGAATGGATCATTTCAGACAGGGCTAAGACCTGGGACTAAACCAGGACTACACCAGGTCTAAATCATGGCTGAATCTAGACTAAACCAAAACCATGGCTAAACCAGGACTAAACCACAGCTAAATTTGGACTAAACCAGACCAAAGCCAAGAAAAAAACAGGACTAAATCAGAACAAACCAATGGCTAAACCAGGTCTAATCCAGGACCAAACCAGGTCTAAACCAAGACCACAACAAACACAGGACAAACACAGATCAAAACAAGGGTTAAGACAGGTCTAAGTCAAGTCTAAACCACAACAAAACCAGGACTAATCCAGGACTGAACCAGGACTAAATCCTAACAAAACCAAGACTTACTAGGTTTAAACCAGGACTAAACCAGAATATAACCAGGTCAAGACTAAGTCTAAACCAAAACAAAACATAAACTAATCCAGGACTAAATTACAGAGTTACCTGCAAGGCAATAAAAAGCATTAAGAGCCATTAAATTGATTTTGCCAAAATTAAGGCCTTAAATGGCATTAAAAAGCATTACATTTGATTCCAACAGGTATTAAAATTGTAATTTTAGTTTTATTCACGAATATAAATGCATATATATACAAAAATAATTACCATTTTTTTGTAGCCTACACTAGTGTGATAGAGTGTGGCAGAACAAGTTTGCTTCCAGCAGGACTAAATTACCCTAACCTCCAAATTGAACTAAAGTTCAGTTCAGTTCAGTTTATTTGCCATTTGCAGCATTAAAAAAATAACTACATTGGAAAACAGTTGCAAGAGCTCAAAGTGCACAGTCAACATTTAAACAAACAAAACATACAACAAAACACACCAAGCACAAGCCTTCAATAAAAAACATATGGATACAGCCTAAATAAAACCTAATAAATACTAACAATTAAAACACTGTATATATAAATAGCAGTAAAAGAAGTAACCAAAGCAATAAAGTGCATGTCTTTTATGTGAGGTATTTCAAGGTGCATTGTTCAAGGTCATCACAGCTTGTGGAAAAAAACTTGACGAGATGTAGTGCATTTAATAGAACGATATCGTTTCCCTGATGGAAGGAGTTTAAACATCTCAGCAGCAGGGTGGCCAGAAGGATCACTGATGATCTGGAGAGCTCTGGTTAAAAGTCTAGATTTGTAAATAATCTCTAAGACTGGGAGGTCACAGCCTATGGTCCTGCGAGCGGAGCGAACCACTTTGTTTAAAGTTTTCTTTTCTTTCACAGTGAGATCACCAAACCACACTGTAACAGAGCTGGTAAAAAGACTTTCAATACCACACCGATAAAAGTTTAAAAGAATAGTTTTGTTTTGAGTGAATTCCTTTAGTTTCCTTAAAAAGAAGAGACGCCGGCAAGCCTTTTTAGCAATGTTACTGGTGTTTGACTGCCAGCTCAGATCTTTGGAGAGAGTAACACCCAAAAACTTACATTTATCAACCATTTGTACCTCAGAATCATAAATGAATATAGGCACATTATTCTTACTACGTCTAAAATCAATAACCAGTTCACAGGTTTTTGAATTGTTCAAGACAAGGTTGTTTTCTTTACTCCAGCGGACAACATTTTCCACTTCTGCTCTGTAATGTGATTCATCATTAGAGATGATCAGACCGATGATGGTATCGTCTGCATACTTGACGATCAGGTTGTTAGATTGAGTAGCAGTACAGTCATACGTGTACAAAGTAAAAAGCAGAGGACTTAAAATACAACCTTGTGGAGAGCCTGTGCTCACACAGAGTTCATCAGAGACACAGCCATCAATTTTGACCTTCTGTGGTCTGCAAGTTAAAAAGTTTAAAATCCATTTGCAAATGGCATCACCAAGTCCAAGAGTTTTCAATTTGTGAATGAGCTTCACAGGAACAAGAGAGTTAAATGCAGAGGTGTAATCTATAAAAAGCATTCTCGCATAAGATTTTCCTTTATCCAGATGTTCATAAACAGAGTTCAGAGCAAAACAAATGGCATCTTCCACGCTCCTGTTTTGTCTGTAAGCAAACTGGAGTGGGTCCACAGACACAGGAATCTGTCCTTTAATGTAGCCCAACACCAGTCGCTCAAAGGATTTCATTAAAACAGAAGTCAGGGCCACTGGCCTATAGTCATTAAGACATGTCACAGGAGTCTTCTTAGGCACTGGAATTATGACAGACTTTTTAAGACTGTGTGGAACAGTACAGTACCTGAGTGACATGTTGTACAGGTGAGTTAAGACAGAAGCGAGTTTCTCTGAACACAGTCTGAGGACACGAGGAGGAATGCCGTCCGGGCCGGGGGCTTTCCTCACCTTGGTCCTGGACAAGACTCTCTTTACGTCCTGCTGAGTGACAGTAAACCCACTCTGCTCACAGCAAAGAGAGGAAAAGAGAGCAGACTCCTTATTATCAGTTTCAAATCTACAGTAGAACTGATTGAGCTCATTTGGCAGTGAGGGGTCAAATGCAGTAATGTTCCCTCCTCTTGGTTTCCAGGAGGTGATGGTGTTCAGTCCCATCCACATGCGCTGTGGGTTGTCCTCTTTCAAATGTCCCTCTATCTTGTCCCCATAGGACCGCTTTGCGGCTTTAATAGAGCGCTCCAATGAATATCTGGCCTGCTTATAGGCAGCAGCATCACCAGATTTAAAAGCCACAGCTCGTTCCTTTAGTTTCATTCTCACATCAGAGTTAATCCAAGGTTTCTGGCTGGAATTTTTTCTAATGACCTTCTGAGGGATGCAACGGTCAATACAAAAGTTTATATATCCAGACACAACATCACAGTATTCATCAAGGTCTTCTGACTGGAAGACAGACCAATCTGTGGCATCAAAACAACCTACTAATTGCATTTCACTGACTTTAGTCCAGCATTGAACAGTACATGTTATTGGCTTTATTTGTCTACTCCTCTGAATGTATGTAGGGAGAAGAAGAATGGAGCTGTGGTCAGATTTTCCAAAAGCTGGTCGGAGAATGGAGCGATAAGCTGACTTTACATTACTATACCAATGATCTAAAATCAGTGATCCTCTGGTAGGATGTTTCACATGCTGATAAAAGTTGGGTAAAATAGTTTTAAGATTACAATTATTAAAATCACCCGCTACTATAAACATAAATATACATGAGTTCTCATGTATGTGTAAAAGGTCACCAAGATCACCGAGAGCAGCTGAAGTGTCCACCCGCGGGTGAATGTACACAGCGCATAAAAACAACACAGAAAACTCCCGAGGGAGATAAAAGGGGCGGCACTTTAAGACAAGACATTCAAGATCAGCGGTGCAGGTTTGATTCATAACAACATTGTCCGTGCATGTTCATTAATAAGAAGACACACACCACCTCCCTTTGTTTTCCCGGTGTGCTCTTTCACTCTGTCGGAGCGGTGAACAGAGAAGCCCGGAGGTTGGAAGGCTGAGTCCGGCACGTTGCTGTGAAGCCACGTCTCCGTCAGGCAGAACACGGAGCAGTCTCTGGCCTCGCGCTGGGTTTGAATACGGCTCAGCAGATCGTCCAACTTGTTGGGTAGAGACTGAACATTAGCCAAGTATAAGGACGGCAGCGGGATCTTAGATAGGCGGCCACGCAGTTTAACCAGCAGTCCTCCTCGCTTTCCTCTGTGCCGGCATTTCCGACACTGGTGGCCCGCATCGTCCCCGCTGTAGGGCTCAGGCCAGCGGCATACGCCGCGGTGTCTCCGCCCAGTCCCCTCGCTGCACTCACGGCCTCCACGGCTCGACTCCTGGCCTCCACTGCCACGAGTGGGGCACGCATTAAAGTCATTACACCTTAATCCAGGTGTTACATTTGAGTGTCCGCCAACTTTGTCCCGAATGTATAAAAGTAACTCACGATCATATCTAATAGTGGCAAGTGCTTCATACACGAGAACAGACAAAACAAAAAGGACACTGCACAGAAGAGCTCTTGCGATGGCACCTTGCCTCGGCGCCATCTCGATAAATCAGAACTGCAAAAGACTCCTGAGTACCACCAGAAGAAGCCCGAAGTACCACCAGTTGTACCTGTACCACAGCTTGAGAACCACTGGCCTAATGCAATGAAAAACTTCAAATATGTTCAATATGTTGGCTATGAATAGGAGAGGACATTAACAAAAAGATGCACATAATGTAACAGGACCTCATCTCTGAAGTGAGATTTCTCGTTCTCTCTGTTTTTCTGTGGTGTTGTGTAAGAACACTGCTTTCTGTTCCATAAGGCTGTAGTGAGTGAAAAGGCTGTGTGAGGAGAGACTGGGCTGCTCTATTAGCAGGTTATTAACAAGTTATTAGCACATTAGCACAGACAGAAAGGAGTTTTCCGTGTGCACTGACTGCAGCAGGAGTCGGGAGCTGCTGCCTGTGTCCCCTCGAGCAGCAGCTACTGTCCCTCGGTGTTTACAGCTGTGTGTCTGTGTCACAGGGAGCAGAGAACCATCTTTGTTACTGCAGAAGTACGGGAGACCGTTTTCAGCCGTGTCCATATGTCCAAATTGAACAGGGGCATAAAGCGGTAGTCCAAGTGTTCTCTGCAAAGTCAAAGTAACAGCTCCCAACAAAAGAAGTTTTCCACATACATATATATTGTTTTAAGTTATAAAACATTAAATGCTAATGCAAAGCTGTCCAACACTATTTCAGAAAGACTGAAAGCCTGACCTTTAATTAAAGGTTAAATATAAAAAAAAAAAATAACATTCCAGTTGGACTTGCTGCCATTATTACTCCAGTGCATTAAGATACAAACAAGCTTGGACCCAACCAATGAAAGTGTCCTTGATCCAAATGGGACCACGCCCTTCAGTTTTGGGCGTGTGATTGCTCAAAAAAAAACAAAACACCCATATAACAAAGTTCAGATGAGGTCTCAGAGTCTTTTTTTTTTTTTTCAGAGATGGATTATTATTCTGTGCTTTTGACAGAAAAAATACTTTTGCTCAAATAATAAGAAATCAGGTAGAGCATCTTTAATGTAGAGCTGAGCATAAACTGGAACTTGATCTAAAGCCAGACCTGTAAATTCATTCATGATGAAAAAGGTAACACTCGCTAACCCCTTACACCAAAGCACCAGTACTTTCAGTACACCTCACTGTGCCTTCCTGGTTGCTCTGTCTCATTCTGTTTCCTATTACAGGGGTGTTAGCCTGGTCGGTCACTGTGCTTAGTGAGTCCCACTGGCTGCTGCCACTTCAGACCATGGACAGTGAAAGGAGAGCGGTGGCATGTTCACTGCACTGGAGACACAAATCTAATAATGAATAAGAGGATTCCGAAGCCATCAGGTGTCTGATATTCCACTCACTCTTCCAATGGAAGAATATGTGTTTAGCACTACCAACTACAATAAAAATATGTACCTGAATCATAATTACTCTATCTCTCTTTTGCATTTGTCTTTGTTGATGAAATTATGTGGCCCTGTGAGCTGAGCACAAGCTTAAGAATGCTGCGATACCACCAAACTTTCACACAACAAGAGTAAATATGCAATGAGTAGATTACAAACAGGAGCCTCTTCAGAATCCATCTGAACCAAACTATGACAAACAAACTCTATCATAACAATTTAACAGTTTAAACAAAGTTTATCTGCTCCAGGGACAAAAAAAGGGAAGATTCAACTTTTCAAATTTAATTAAACAGCTTCAGACTCAGAGTGACAAGTTGTTGCAGAGTGAGTAAAGCTCCTGCAGGCTTCGGAATGCTTACTGTGTGGATGCAATAAAAGAGTTTTGGACTGAAAAATAAGCAGAAGTCAGGAGCCAACTCAAGTCCATAGAGTCTTTTGTTGCCCTTGGTAAGTCTTATTCTATATTGAGATGTCATGAAGTTTATTTTATTTTTTTCCAAGTTCACTATCACCATTCTTACTATTGTTAAATGTACAGGGTCTATGAAATATTCACACTCATAAAGGTGATGCTCGAATGGACAGTCCAGGATTTGGTGCCCAGTACTGCCCATAGCATACACATGGAAAATATCAATAATATGTTCATTTGCACCCTAGAATGCCTTAAAAAGAATATCTGTGTCGGAAAAATATGCACAGATGCTTATCAACAAATCTATGCCTTATTCTGTAAGTAATTCCCACACAGTATACAGTAAGTGAATACTGGCACAGATCCAAAAACTTGTCCAAGAGAATTAATGCAGCAACTGTCGCAATCATAAAAGAAATGTCAAATATAACTTCCTAAAATGCTGCATATCCTATCCTGTGTCCAGGCTGGGCTGCAAAAAGACTGATCCATTCTGCAATTAACAGTTTTTTGTATAAACGTAATATACTCACACACCAAAAATAATGCAGCAATGAATGATTTAATCCAGAAGGTGTCACTATTTTAAATTGTTCTATAGAATGAGTTGTTCTTTGTCAGTGGGGGCATTTGATAGGAACACATTATAGCATCCTTTTTAATTCTTGCTTTTTAAACAATTACTGTACACAAAGTAGATCTCCTCCAGCAATTACGTCATCCTCTCCTTTTGACCATGACCACCTCATACTTTTCCTCTTCCACAAAATTGGGTTGTCTGTCTTGATGTCCAGGCTTCTGGGGTTTAATCAGAATCTAATCCAAAGCCATCCTCTACAAAAACTCTAGGTAAAAGATCATGCCATTAGAGACTTGAATGTTTGTCAGGTAATTGTAATGCCTCCTATGGATACCAATTTGTATGCAAATGTGAGGTAGATGCCGACAATTCACGCACAATATTTATCATTGCTGAACTGATTTAATCATTTGTAAATTAGTTTAAAACTACCAAAGCCTTAGCTAAAGTACTACTAAGTCTCTATTTCTTTATAATTATTTGGAAGAGCTGTAAATTTTCAGGAAGCACATTTTCTAACTTCCGGTTTCCAAGTTACACATACATTTGTAATAATAGATTAAAACTTTATGTACAAACTCCAGAATTAGCTATGATAACCGGTGTTTTTATTGCTGACGGACCATTCCACAGTTTTTGTCGTGAGTGTATTTATGAGGGGCGTAACTCTGGTGTTCCAGGAGAGGGCAGGATATCATACTTTTACAATTTCTGTATTTATCTTTTTTTTTAAAAGCATATTTTGTTTAGAGTTTTTGTTATGAGTTTACAAATTTAACAGGATTTAACATTTATGTTTATGTTAAAAACTGTGCTGCTCTTAATTATTGCAATTATTTTATTTTTATATTATTATTTATATATTATTTATTTATTTATTTATTTATTTATTTATTTATTATTTTATTGTAAATATTTATGTGCCATAATTATTTTATTTTACTTGAAGCACCTATTCACAATGCACACTCTTTACTTATGGTACTTTGAATATCCATACTCTGTCAGACTATATACTGTACATATTTATTATCGTGTATTTAATTGCTCATATTCTAATTTAGTTTATTTAGCTCTGCTTGTAGTTTAGTTTTTTAGTTAATTATCTTTGGCCATCTTGGTCTCTGATACACTTTGTGCTCTTGTGTGATATCACTGTGTGCTACTGCTAACTGTACTTATGCTGTTGCAACAATGCAATTTCCCCACTGAGGGACTAATAAAGGTTTTCTTATTCTTATTCTTATTATTCTTATTTTAAACACAGACTTGATCATAGATGAACAAGGGCCCACTGTAATGGGCCCCTAAACTTCCTGCACCCTGTAGGATCCCACCGAAACACAAGGAGAACATGCAACCTCCACACAGAAAGCCCCCACACAGTCTGGGATTCTAACTCAGGACCTTCTTGCTATGAGGCGACAATTCTAACTACTTTGCCAACACCAACTTTCCAGTTAGAATGTGAAAGTGATTGGTTGTTTGTTAGTTATCTCTAAGTCTCAGGCTGTCCAGGACATACTTCAGCCCCCTGCGACCCCTGATGGGAATAACTTGAAGAAGGTGATTGATTGAATCCTTCTTCCGTGCTGCATGTAAATATCAGGATGCTGCATAATTCTGACACTATTTCTCATGTTGATGCCCTCGGATGATGTGGAAAATAACTGGCTCTACCTGAATGCACCCCATTACTGAGTTAATATAGCCCTCCAGATGCGTGTTTATTAGATTTTGGCTACAGTTATGAAAGTGCATTTTTATAACTTCTATACTCCTGCTGACATTTGGGAACTGAAATGACATGGCCAGAATTAAAACCACTGTCTGAACCACTCTGGACACCTGACTTAGATCTCAGCATACACCCAGAGACAGATAAATTAACAGGGACTCAAAATTAACTGTAATGAAAGTGTTACAACCCACTAAATGTTAAAATCAGCAAGGCCACACAGACAGCACAGTGGACATGTTCCTCCATACTAATGATCCAGCCATCACATTATACAGTTAATTACATATGATTACAATGTCAATAGCAAAATCTATGCCTATATATGCTGCTCTGTGTTAAATATTGACAGTGTGGCAAAGGCAGTCATTCTGAATCCCCTGAGTGCAAATATTAACGTGGAGTGAATGTTGTGAGAATAATCACACAAGACAGAAGTAATATTGACATACAGTGAACAAGATCTTGTGCTGCCAGAACTTCTGATTGCATTTTACAATATTTCTACAGCCTGTGTTTATGTATGGAAGCCAGGGTTTGACATTAAAGGAACTGTATTCTGCTTTTGTTCATCTTCTTAGGCCAATCTTGTTAACTCTAGAACAGCAGCACATTTTTACAACCTTTAAATACATTGTGTGACTAAAACAAAGACTTTCAAATAATTACTTTACTACTGCCATTAAGAAACAAGTGAAGAGACCAGCAGAGGGTAGCAGAGTGCAGCTCTGTTACACATTTATAATAATAATAATAATAATAATACATCAATTTTATATAGCGCTTTTCACACAACTCAAAGTCGCTTTACAATTTTTGATCTATTATTCATTTACTCCTCAGTCACACTTGGTGGTGGTGAGCTACTTCTGTAGCCACAGCTGCCCTGGGGCAGACTGATGGAAGCGTGGCTGCCAATCTGCGCCAACGGCCCCTCCGACCACCACCAAACACAGCCACACTAACACAGGCACACACAGGCAAGGTGGGTGAAGTGTCTTGCCCAGGGACACAACGACAGTATGCGCTTCAGATGGGATTCGAACCAGGGGGCGAATGCTTAACCCACTGCACCACCATCGCCCCCAAACAGAAATTGAGAAAAAAAGCAGTTTATTTCCACTTTGTATGATGCCATTTCACTAGAAAATAAAAAAATAAATGTCTGTGAGGAATAGATAAGTTTATTGTCACATACACAAAAAAGTACAGTGAAATTGAATCAGTGGAAACAGAGCTGTACACTGTTTTTCAGAATCAGAATCAACTTTATTGTCCCAAAGGGAAATTCGTTTTGGGCTAAAGTGCAATGCAGCACCCAATGTCACACAATAAATACAATAGACATAAAAGACATAAAACATAAAATAAATGTTAAGATAAATGATAAAAAAAGTAGTGCAGAAACAGAGCTGTACACTGTTTTTTGGATACATGAATGAAAGCAGACTGGATGTAGAGGGCTTGTTGAGTGGTCAGTGCAAAAGGCGTTGTCGTATAAATGCCCTCCACAGACACAAACATAGACAACCCTTCACACTCTGGACGGTGGGAGGAAACCAAGGCGCCCGGATAGAAACCGCACCATAAAAAAAAAATGTTGCAAAAACTCAACGCAACAGAATCCGTCAAGGTTTTTGTGTTTTGCAGCCAACTCAAAATCTCCAGTGTTCAACAACTATTTTTTTTTATTTGATCTACATACATCTAACTTTTCTTATTTTGTCTTATTTTTTAACTCATCATACAGCCAACTTACTATTCATTGTTCAGAAATTTATTATAATATTTTTTTTTTTTTTTTTTTTTTGGTTAAATTTATTATATTTAGTTTTTATTATTATCAATAATAATACTTTTTCTGAACAATGGACATTCAGTTGGCTGTAAGATGAGTTAAAAAATATAGAGTAAAACATAAAATTGAAAGTTTTTAGACATATGAACGTTACATTAGGCTAACAAAAAAATTTGTTGTTGAAAATGTGAGAGTTTGAGTTGGCCCCAGTTTTGCCTGTTGCCTTGAGTTTTTGAGTTTTCACTTTTTTTTTTTTTTTTTTTTACAGTGCACAGGGAGGAGATGCAGGCTCAACCCTCTGCCAGCCTGAAGTGTAACATCTCTTCACACTTTTCATGTTTTAATTAGTGCTGTCAATCGATTAAAAAAAGATTAATCACACTCTTGGGCTGTGATTAATCACAATTAATCACAATGTATAACTTGTTAGATTTTCCATGACAATATGCAGCATGCAGGGAGGGGGAGTTTAACCGCAAATGAATGGTTTATAGGAGTTTGCGGCTTGTGTCTCCATAAGTTCAGGGATGGCCATGGTTCGCCCCCTGCTTCCATCACGGGTCCAGGACGCACAGAAAGCACAGAAAAAAAAAAGCACACGTAACATTTATTAGTAAAAAGTTTTACATGAGACTTGTGAAGGGAGGGAAAGGAGAGGGTTGTAGTGCAGCAGCAGCAAAAGTGGACTTGTCCTGAAGTCGAACCTCGGGCAAACGTGTGTGAGGCAGCTGCTCTCTCTTCTCTGGACGCGCAAGATGTTCACCGTGAAAGCAAGTCAATGTTATGATATACGCATTTCCAAGATGGTCACGCACCCCCAACACAGCTTCATGCCCTCCAAAGTGCTTTGAGAAGCGCTGGTATATGGCAAAACAGATTGTGTGAATAATTTGCGTGAATAAATGTTCATTATTTTTATTGCATGCGCTAGTTTTAATTAAGGCTTCATTAACTCTTTGACCTCCAATTACAGAACGTTGCCTCACTCGTGACATCACTACTACAGTGGCCCAGAGAGCTCAATGAATTACAAGCCAAAAAACACTTTACAAAAAGAAACTGCCTGCATGGTAAATGTTGTTGTAATGCCATGCGGCAGTTTCTTTTTGTAAAGTGTTTTTCGGCTTGTAATTCGTTGAGCTCTCTGGGCCACCGTACTATACCACCACCGATCAATATTATTATTTTAATAAGAATAAAAAAATTGTAATCTACAATCAGCCTGAAATTAATATTTTTGGTTTCATTAGGGGTCTGATAAAATTATAAAACTGCTGAATTTCTGTCCATAAGAGTCCTCAGACCTATTCTTACATTTGTTCTTCTAGAAGAACTTTTTTCAGCTAAGAAAAAATTGGTGAATGACAAAAATCTTTGTAAGAAGGGCTTAAGTACAAATTTGCTTGTAAGAAGGGTTCATGAATGAGGCCCACTGATCTTACCTTGTTCATAACTAGAATTTTAATGTTTATAAGATCCCCAAGGAATTAAAAAGAGGGACATTATCTTAATAAGTGGGATGGTGGAACAAATGCTCAAATGGCTGTGCAGTACAACCAACAGAGGGACAGGTGGTCACTCTAACAGAATGCAATATTTCATATGTATGGACTTAGCACGACAACACGACACAGGCGCAAGAGCAGACAGGACATGGTCTTAGCTCAAGTTAGCTCAAGTTAGCGAGACGAAAATATGCCTGCCCCTTAAAAGGATTATACGTGAAGAAGACCCAGGAAATGAAATGTGAAGGATGTCAAAAACTGAGCCAGAACCCGGGGAGGATGAGGAGGAAGACCACAGGCAGTGCCCACAGCAGGACGAGAGGAGCCCAGTGCAGCACCAACAGACTGCAGGCTAAAGCTAATTTTGATACTGTTTTGTCATGTTTGTGGTATGTGATGCATCTGATAACATTATTTAACCCAGACAGGAAAGCTGACAATGTAGCAACTGCTCTTCAGGTTAATGTTTTACTTTATTGTCTCTGTAGGGAAATTCATTGTCTACATTTGACCCATCCTTCAATGCTGCTGGGGCATCCTGTCAGGAGCAGTGGGCAGCCGCAGTTCAGTGTGGTCAGGAGTACCCAGCTGGAGGATTAGCCTATTGTGCATGTTTTGAAGTTGATGGGGAAACAGGAGCACCTGGAGAAAACCTACCTAACACGCAAACTCATGGTCCAGGAATCGGACTCGGGACCCTCTAAAAAAAAAAAGAGTGCCCCAGTGGCTAAAAAAAATGGAGAAGAAATTGTTGTATACTAAATGTTATTTATCGTTAAAGAGACTCTCAATAAAACTATAGCACAACACATCCCATCTGTGGGACAGCAGAGATTCTTGTAAATGACCAAAAATGCTGGAACTGGCTGGCAACTTTTTGAGAAAATGCTGGCAGGAAAAAGAGGTAATAGCATTTTTTTTCCTCTGAGTTACTGTGTTCTAAATTAGGGGGGCATTAGGAGCAGAAAAGCTGTTTAATTTCTGTATGCTGTAAAAACCGAACAGTGGCCAATGAGACTGAATGTGTTACCAGCCAAAATGTAAGGTTGGCTAGTGTTCAAGTCCTGATGGTAGCCCTTAAGGGACAAACATTTGTCTATGAACAAGTCATAGAAGGAAGGCCAGATGATGAATTCACTTCAGAAATCACAGTCACTTCTGTTGTTTATACGTGTACGTGTTGAAAATATGAACAAGAATGTGGTTCCCCAGCAGTTTATTTGCTATAGGCAGTTGATCACGAGGAGGTAATAGAACCTTTCAGTCATGTGATATTTTGGGGCTTCCTGGAGGCCACATGGCTACCATCAGAGCTCCCAAAAGCAGAAGCAGTGACAGCAGGTTGATTTCCCTTTGGCTTTAAATTCAATTTGACCACAGGTTCTGCAAGGAACACGTTACAACCATACAGCACTTACCTCTGCAGTTCAGTCTTTGTAACTGGACAAACAGTAGTTAGGAATGGTTGCAGTGGATCGGTTCAGAAACGTGTCATTGTTGCACACTCAGCTTTAGCGGGCTGAGAGAAGGATGGTGTGGAAAAGAGGGAATGACAACAGACCCGCTGCTCACGTCTTCACTTCTCCATGACTTTATTCAAAAGCAGAAAAAAACAGAGTCACACAGGAAGAACAACACTTCCCTTGATTTTCAACTCACCTGTAACAGTGGATCACTGAACAATCTAACACCAAAGAGCAAGGGAATTGTATTGGAATTAAACTAATGCATTTTCTTTATGTGACATATCAAAGTATTTGTATTAAATTGTCAAAATAAAAATATATTCAAAACAAAGAATTTTGCTCTCTAATAACTTGCTGAATTGCAAATGTATTAACACAATCTGTCTGTAAATCCATTAGAACTGTCTTGGACTGGAGTAATAATAAAAAGCTCTGTACAGCAGCACAACAACTTTCCAAAAACTGTTACAGCAGTCTATCTGCGCTGCACTTAGTGTCTCTCGTTTTGCATCACTTACAAGGTTGTGAAGAGCCTACACTTCTATGAGCATGTGATGCTATAGATAAACTGCACAGTATTCTTGGCTGAGTGATGTACTCTATCCAGACATTTTAAAGTAGAAGGTAAAGCCTGCATATAAATTATATCACCATAATCCAAAACTGATAAAAAGGTCACAGCATTAACATAATGAAGACCCTACCAAAGACCGGAGCTCCCAGTTTATGAAATTTATTTATTTTTATTTTATTTTTCAGTTGAAAAGACAAAGTAGAACATTAAATCTTCCTAAATTGGCCTTTCTAAATGGGAAATTTCTAGTTCACGAATAAGTCCCATTGACATTTATGGTGGTTATAACACAGAAGATTAATTCATATTCTCCATATTATGACACAGACTGCTGATTTTATTACACAACTTAATTCTCATTATAATACATCCTGATGGTTTTATTTTTATAATATTAATAATAATATGATGTGTTCACCTTCAGTCAGAACAAAGGCAGCTTTAATGGTGTAATCCAGCACCACCTCTCTGGAGTTTCTCTCAGTCCAGTCAGTTCAGATCTGTCTCCTTGACGTTCATCACATGCGGCTGCACAACAATAATTGGCTAAATCTGCTCATTATAACAACAGACAGTGGAGGAGGGTTCGGTGTGCCAGGATATGTCCCTGGTTTGGTTTTTGTCCCATTACTTGCATGTTTCTTCTGAGCCGTGTAATGCCCCTGTTCTTAGATCCCATTCTCATTCACACTCCACTGCACCTCTTTAGCATGCTTCCAGTAAGTGTGCCTCAGACCAGAGTAAGCTGAGGAATATTACCCACAATCCTCTTTGTTTTGATGTTTCTAAGCAACAAAAAGCAGCAAGTGATGTCCTAAAACTTTGTCGAAGTGCGAGTGACTAGGGTCCAAGAGGGTTTAAAATGAGAAGTGTGACATTACACTTTTCTTGGTAACTCACAGTATGATCGCTGCAGATAAACAGCTGTGATAGGTCGCAACATGCAATGGAAGAAACTACCAATAGTCAGGAACTAAACTCTTCTCCTTTCACAAAGAAAGTTGGTGAGGCTGGGTGGCTATCATTAGGTTATTTACAACTGTATTTGTTACAGCTGATCATGCACACTTCAGTTTACTCCCAATAAATATGTGTAATGATGTTTATTGTATTAAGGGTGAGTAGTTTGGCAATTAACACAATTTTACTGTACGCAGAAAAAAGGTTCCTTATGGAGCTTGTGTTTTAGTTTTCAAATTTGCTAAATAAGCTTTTAAAAGTAATACATGCCTATGGCCTGACATTTTAAAAAAAAAAAAAGCTGCAGTGCTGCATTTTGGCCGATGCAAGACAGTGAAGGATCCACTGATGTATCCTTGGTGAAATAGCCACGTGAGCCAAACAGAGGACACCTGCCTGGGAAGGGCGACAGGTGACGAGGTGGATGCCTACCTGTGATGTAATCAAGGCAAGGTGCATGCATGTCCCTGTCAAATAAATAAATTCAAATTCAAAGTTACCTGGGCTTTGAGAAACACCCCTAGCCTACCCAGACCAACTTCCTATTCTATATAAAGAAGTTAGTCTGGTACCCGTTCACTTGAAGTTCATTTCTATGGGCGGACCAATCACAGACAGAGTAACCAATCAGAGAAACGAAGGGTGGGACTAAGCAGGGCATTGCTAACCTGTAGGCAAACCAAACACAATGGATTCTTGCTGGATTTGCCATAAAAGACCAGAATATACTGTCTAATGAGCAACTCTGTACTTATTACTAAACGGGGACAGCGGCAGAAGGCAGTTGTACAAAGATTTGTGGAGAAAGTCGGTTTGTTTGAATGTGGTCGTTACGTCGGACGTCATCTTGGTTATTGTTGATTGGAGATTGGCTTCTATATTTGTAAGACGTGCTGCTTCCAAAATGACCAGGGAGAAACGCTTCGATTTAAGAACCAAACAGTCCTGCTTTTGAAAAGAAAGTAGGACAGGCTGGCTCGCCAGAAATTGCAGTCATTAAGAAGCAGTAAGCTCCATTATTTATATGTTATTGTAATTTTTCTAATAGCCATGCTAAATAGCCCATTTACATTATTTTAATTTATACAATGTGAAATACTAATGCAAAAGTGTCCAAAATTATTTAAAAAAGCCTGAAAGAGCATAATATAGCTCCTTTAATCACAATTGAAACATAGCTCTGACTGAAGTGTTCCATTTTATTAAAGGCAACATATTTTCCCTCATGACTCATTGATCTCTTACATCAGGTCATGATTAACCTACAGAGACATTTACATGTTTGAAGTGTTTGTTTGAAGACTCTTAGCCTGTGGAGGAATACTTCAGTACATAATCACATTAGTGCAGTGAGTGGCTCTGAGAATTGGGCTGAGGTGAGGGCGCTCTGTGTGTCCTTACCGCTGCCAACGCTAGCAGAGTGCTCTCCTCTCTCCTCCTCTTCCACTGTCTCGCTTCAGGCTGGATGAGAGTGTCACAGCTGGAGGGCTTAGAGCAGTCCCAGCAGGCGAGACATGCTGAATCTAGGAAAGGAAAATCAGATTCTGAGAAAGTAGATACGCTTTAGTGCATAAAATATTATACCAGGAAGGATAAGGATGGACTTTGTATGATGACATAGTGATGCTGAGGAGAAAAGGGTCATACTAAAGGAGTAGTGAAATGAAAAGATTTAAAAAATTTATATCATTTTTTATATTTTTATGATTTTATTGGATATAGGATAGTAGAGACGTGAGAGCAGGGAGAAATATTTAATAAATTCAAGCCCCAAACTCACAAATCTCAGTGAAAAGGTTTAACAAGAAAGGCATCTGGACAAAGTTTGCAATTAGTGACAATTAATGAGTCGTTCCCTACTTCAGAGCCATTAGCAAAACCTGCCCTCTCTGATGTTGATGGTCTATTGCAGAGGTGTCAACCTCAATCAGAGCAGGGGCCAAAATGAGGAATATTTGATAAATAATAAAGCCAGCTTCAATCTAACAGTCTCTCTGGGTGGAGTCTGCATGTCCTCCCTGTGTTACTGTGGGTTCTCTCTGGGTTCTCCGGCTTCCTCCCACCGTCCAAAGACATGCATGTGTTTGGTGAATTGGTGACTCTAAATTCCCCCTAGTGAATGAATTTAAGAGTGAATGTTTGTCTGTCTGTGTTCGTCTCTGTGTCAGCCCTGTGACAAGCTGGCCCCTGTCCAGGGTGTACCCTGTCTAAGGCCCAAAGTTTCTGGGATAGGCTCCAGTCACCTGCGACCCCTAACAGGAATAAGCAGAAGAAGATGAATGAATGAAGAAAGCCAGCTTACTGTATTTTTGTTCTTAGTCAGGCTGCATTAGGCTTTTTAACATAGAATATGTTTAGCCTCCCCACACAACTGCAAGGACCAAGGTTTTTGGTCAGACAATTCACCCACTAACTCCGGGGGTTGGTGGTTTAATCCCTGAAAAATGAAGCCACAGTGAGGCCAATAATGATGCTGTCATTAGGGAAAACTGTTTTCCATAAAAAATAAAAATTAAAAAAAAAATTAAAAAAAATAAAACATTGTAAAGCATTTTTCTTGCTACTTGTGTGTACTGTGGGGAAGGCTTCATCCAGACAGGTGATAGGAGATGAGGTCAAGGAGGGGTCCGGGGTCTGTTGGTTGGGACAGGGGCACAGATAGGGCCAGCATCTGCATCAGGAGGGACAACTTGTGAACATCAATGGACTGTTTTAAGATTGATTGTAATATTGCATATTAAAGATAGTGATAGAAAAGGAAGGAAAGAAGCTCATAGCACCATCCTTCCCCCAGCATCCAGCTTAGTGTCGCCTAGCTCATCTCAAGTTGGCCATACCTGAAAATGAAATGGGAGGTCATCCCTGTTCCTTAGTGACCTGACCATCAACTTTGTCAAAAATTTACATTTTAAGCCTAACCTTAAATTTCTGCCTCTTTCACATGAGCTGGAAGCTGTTTCCATAAAACAGGAGCTTGGTAACTAAAAGTTTCTACCTCCAACAGTACTTTTAGAAACCCTGCTTTTTGGGAATGAATACGGCAGTATTAGTACAGTACACAGTTCTTATGTATGGCTACTGGAGGACAGGAGGGCAGTGGACACACTCTGGGCAGCAGTGTTGACCCACCCACATGAAAGTAGCCAGCCTGTGAAAATTTTAAAGTGTGACAAAGGAAGGACGAGATAACTTTGCCATCCTCGCTGCAGAAGGACATAGAAACCTACTGCACTATTTTGCTGTGAGAGTCAACATCAATCTCCTACAAAGTAAAGAAGTGACCACAGCTGCGCTAAATGTGCTTTCTGACTGAGGAGAAAATACAGAGAGATCCAAATACAAGAGATATGAAGAGAGTTGCATGAGAGTTAGATCAAAGTTTGAGGCTCTAAATTTAGGTTTGATGTCTTGTCTTATTTTTGTGTTGTGGCAGTGAACTGGTCTAGTTTTATTTTTAAATAAAGCAAAAGCAGGAAAGGTAGCTATGCTGTAGTTTGGTCAGGTGATGGGGTTAGGACCATAAAGGAAAAAAATAAATATGTCAGTGTGGGGGACGCTGAAGGTCAGACCTGGATAGGAGCAGTTAAAGTGGAGGTGGAAATGAAGAACCGAGGTGTGAGCGATTAGTGACATGACAAATGACCTTCGACCTGCTCCTGACTCTCACGGGTCACTAAAAGCTTTTGGCACAGAACACTCAAGACCTGACCCTAATGCCAGACACAAGAACTTCTCAATAGACAGAGGGTACAGAAGTTCACTGCAAAAGACGCTGGCATGAGGATGTGCAAATGAACTCTTCACAGGTTGCTTCCTCTGTAACAATTGTTCATATGTTTAAATGAATCACCAAAAATATCACTGAATGGAACTGCAATAATGATACACCTTCTTTTAGCTGCTTTTTCTCTACGTGCTTCACACCTAAGCTCTAATTATTCATTTATTCATTCATCTTCTTCTGCTTATTCTCGTTAGGGGTCGCAGGTACTGGAGCCTATCCTAACTTTGGGCCTTAGGCAGGGTACACCCTGGACAATGAGGAGTAAAGCTGGGGACAAAATACACGATTTTTTGCCCGATTTTATAACGATTCACAGTTGCAGCGAGTCTTTACCAGTCAACAACAATTGCAGGGAATCGTAATCACCAGTCGGCTCTGAAATCCGTTAGTGTGTGATGTTCAAAGACTCGAGTCTCCGCAAAAACCCAGCCTGACATCAGTCGCAAGCAATCAAACATGTTTGAATTTTAAAGCCGACTCTGGACGCACACTCCTGTAGTGTGGGCTGTTTACAGATCCAACTGGGAATTCATGGAGTCCAGCGGCCAATGAAAAACAGTTGATAGGACACAGGAAATACTGTCAGGACGCAGACGAAGCAACAGGAAGCGGTGGGAAAATATAAGCGGAAATTTGAAGAAGAAGAAAACATAAACAACCATGGCAAACACCAAAGAAAGTTGAGCGCTACCCAAGCGAAACTGGATACATAGCCCTTTTTTCTCTTTCCCTTTTTCCAAACAGATAGCTATGCACACAAATACAACAGCGACCCAGGTAGCGTCCATGTTTGTTTACCATTTAGTTCTTGCGAGTTCCCCGCAAGTGTTTGGTTGGCGTCAGTTGCAGTTACAGATCTTGTAGTGTGTGAGGCGCAGTCATTAAATGTGTGAGCCCCAGTCTTTCAGTCATCAGAACTAAATCTGCTGAAACCAGTCGATTGGTGTGTGCTCCTAGTCTTTTCAGAATCTGTAACGAAAATCATGTAGTGTGTCCCCAGCTTTACCAGATCTCCTGACACATGCATGTCTTTGGACAGTGGGAGGAAGTCAGAGTACCTGGAGAGAACCCACTGTAACACAGGGAGGACATGCAGACTCCAACCAGAGAGTTTGGTCCTCCCAAACTAACCACTCTGCCACCGTACTTCCCTAATTAGTACCTGTAAAATGGTTGCTTTAGGGTCAATCCTTAAGCACAGTTTAATTAATTTTTTGAGGTGAGATGTCACTTTTGTCATAACTTGGCTCACAGTTACTGACAAAAACAATGCCAAGCAGCTAGATTTGGCTAATTTTAAAGTTTTATTTAGAAAAAGGTTAACCAAAATTAAGGAAAAACAAGCTAAAACTGTGAAGTCTATGGTGTAAGCGCATGCAAGGTACAGTGTAAAGTGAAATGGGTGCAGTGTTGTAAGATATAAACTAAATGATAAGACAAAAGGTGAGGTGCTGTGTGACCAGTAGCCAACATTTTTTTTCCTTTCTTTTGGCTGCTCCCTTACAAAACTGCCACAGTGAATCAATCAGCGCAGTGATTTGTCAAGTTTTTACACCACATGCCCTTCCTGTCACAACCAGCCACATACTAAGATTGAGGCAGACTAATGTAGGTGAAGTGTCTTCTCCAAGAACACATCCAAGATGGCTGCACCTGTCTGTCTCTCTGTCTCTCTGTTCATCTGTGTGGTTGTTCTGTGTGTTACTACCAACTTCTCATTCTCAGTAAACACTTTATGTTCGTAGTTCACTCTGCTACTTGCATTTCTCAGATTTCTCTGAATCTTATTGAGGTGTGGATTACCTCTCGCCAACTTTGACGCGCTATTCCTCCACTGAAGTCTGTTATGGAGCCGGGAGGAGTGTCTGGTGGATTGTATGTCTGATGAGCACACATTCCATAAAGTTAAGTAAAGTGCTTCTTTTGCTCTGAAACTGGTATCGTGTACATCTTGAGTTGATCCACGCTGGCCCTGATTTTATTAATTTATTCACAGCACCGCTTGCTGGCATTGACTTCCTGGTTTTGAGCGACACTATGCAAAGCCATCAGTTCAGCTGATTCAGAAGGATTCCTACCAGATTTCATACTAAAGCTATTGAAAACAAACAGAGATCTCTAATTGATGTCATTCTCACTAATAGGCCAACAAAGTATACATCTGCAGTTTTCTGCCAGAGCCTTAGTGACCATTGTAGTATCGCTTGTATTCACAATGGTATAAAAGTCAAACACCTTCCATTAATTATCTTTGAATGCCTATTAAAAAACTTCAATGCGCAGGCCTTCTTACATGACCTGGCAACTGAACAACTGCACATAGAATCAGGCTCACCCCTGCTAATGAGTTTCAAAAACTCATTATCTCTATCCTGCACAGGCATGCTCATTTAAAAAAGTCTGGATCAGAAAACTTTTTTAGTCCAGACCTGGCGTCATGCAAGCGAAGGCTTTATTTCTTGATTTTTGTCATGGCAGAGCAGCCAAATGGAAGAAAAAACTTTGTACAGTTATGCAGAGGTAAGAATGAAAGTAAAACCAAGCGAGGGATAATATAGGAGTCAACTGGACTTGAGAGTATTTATGATAGTGCTTTACTCCGAAATGTAGGGGGAGCTATATTAAGGAAAATAAGGCAAAACAGTGAAGAAATGAGCAGAGGAGCAGACTTACTTAGTTTCACTTTAACTGTCTTAAGTGAGTTTTTTGTATTGTGATTATTATTCTGGTGTGTTCTGTCTCATGCTGCTGCCTTTTGGCCAGGTCGCCTTTGGAAATGAGAATTGGTTCTCTGGTTAAATACAGAAAAAATAAAACAACAACAACATGCACTTGGTCAGAGTGGGAACCAAACCACAAACTGGTTGGTGGGCAAGCTGCTTAACCTCCTGCACACTGTCACCCACTAATCCAGGTTTATATACAGTAGCTATAAGTAAGAGAGCATAGCCAAAGTTATAAGCAAACCAAGGCAAGGCAAGGCAACTTTATTTATAGAGCACATCTCATAAATGAGTGCAACTCAATGCGTTTACACAAAAATCAAAGGAAATTACAAAACAAAAGCATTGAAAACTATAGAAATACAATAATAATTGAATTAGAATATAAAATATACACATACACGCATGTATATATATATATATATATATATATATATATATATATATATATACACACACACATACATATACAGTCATGCGTACGCACATAACATACATATATAACGTTAACATACCAACAGTGTTTATTTATAAATGTTCATTTTAAGAGTTTTTAATGTCATCTGAGTGTTGGTTCCAGAGCATAGCAGAATAATAACTAAAAGCTGCTTCCTTGTGCTGGGTCCTAACACTGGGTAGAATAAGTACGTTTCTTTCCTGTGACCTCAGCGATCTGGTAGGTAAGTATCTGTGGAGCATGTTTGATATGTATTGTATTGAGGACCTGTTCCATAAACAGATTGAAAAACTATTAAAAGGACTTTAAAATCTATTCTTTGTTTTACTGGGAGCCAATGTAAAGACTGTAGTACAGGTATTATGTGAGCTATTTTCTTTTTCTTTTTTTCTTTTCTTTTTTTTTTGTCAGAACTCTGGCCACAACATTTTGGACTAACTGTGTCTGATTGTTTTCCCTTGCAGACCTGTAAGAAGGTGCAATAATTTATTCTGCTTGTCACAAAAGCATGTACAAGTTTCTCTAAGTTTTGTTTTGACGTAAGGTCTCTCAGCTTTGTTATGTTTTTAAGGTGATAGAAGGATGTTTTAGTTATTGTTTTTATGTGATTGTTAAAGTTTAGTTTTTGGTCCAGAATCACACCAAGGTTTCTAACACTGTCTTTAGTTTTAAAACCTTTTTTGTCTAAATAAGACATAAGTCTTTCCTCATTTTTCCCAAAAAATATTATTTAACTTTTATCTCTATTAAGCTAAAAAAATAGTTAACATCCAACAATGAATCTGGTCCAGACATTGACACAGCAGTCCATAACCATTGGGTGATATTGCTATATAGATCTGCGTTTCATCAGCATAGCTGTGATACGAGATATTACTTTTTTTTTTTATAATTTCACCAAATGGCAGCATATAAAGACTTGAATAATAAGGGCCCCAAAGGGACCCCACAGGTTAATCTGTAAGACACTGAATTAAGGGTTTCAGTTTCAACAAAAAATGTTCTATCTGGTAAATAAGATTTTATCTACTTGATAACTTTATCTGAGAGTCCAGCCCATGTGCTGTAATCTGTTGAATAATATTGTTTGATCTACAATATCAAAAGCTTGCAGGTCAGATCTAATAATACTAAAATGGTTGCTTTGCCTGCATCTGTATTGCATCTTATGTCATTTAAGACTTTAATGAGAGCTGTTTCTGTGTAATGACTAGCATGGAAGCCTGATTGACAGTCATCTAAATAGTTGTTTAAAATCAAGAAGGAAGCAATTTGGTTAAAAACTTTTTTTTTTCATTAATTTTGTCTCTGGCAATTTAAATATTGGCCGATAATTGTTTAATACGTAAGAATTAAGATTTTCTTTTTCAATAGGGGATTGATCACAGCTACTTTTAATTCTTTTGGAAAGATTACAGTTGAAAAGAAGCATTTACAATTTTTAGAACATCTGCTGACACCAGATGAAAGACAAAGATGAAAGAGTTTGGAAAAAAATGGTAGGTAGAGCATCTAAAGAGCATGTGGAAGGATTTATACTTTAAACTATTCTTTCAAGAGTTTCACTGTCTGTTGATCCACATTCTGACATATAAATTAAATAGTCTTTAATTGTGGCTGGCATTCCAGTGGTAGAGTAGTTTTATAGATGATGAAATGTTTTGTCTAATTTAATACATTTTTCTTTTGAAGAATGATGCAAATTCATTGCACAATTCACAGACAAGAACCCAGGTGCTATCTGTGAGGGAGGATTTGTTAACTTCTCGACAGTTTCAAATAAGGCACGAGTATTGTTTGCATTTCTGTTAATAATGTTTGAAAAGAACGCCAGCCTGGCCTGTTTCTTTGCTGTACCTGTGAAGAGTCTCTTTGTATATTTCATAGTGGACTTGTAGTTTTTGTTTACACCACCTTCTTTCTGCTTTCCTACATTCTCTTTTAAAAATTTTTTACTCACCAAGGTGAGTAAGAAGGTCACATTCTGTTGAAAAAGTGAAATAAACTCAACCTTTATCTTCTGTTTCCCCAATGCAGTTTTTTGCGAAGCCTATATGCACTGTAGGTGAACTAAAGTGTTGATGCTTCACAATGTGACGTACTGTCAGAGGTCATGAAGGGTCAGATTCCCTAATGTGCCTGTTTATTTCCAACCCAGCATAAGCGGTTCCATTCCGATACAAAAACCTGATGTACAGGGTTTGACTGACAGGCGGTAGCGTTGAAAACGGACTTTTCCAAATTGCATGTTCATGTTTATATTTTTCCAGCTGGGTGAAAATGGAGGTAAGAGTGCTTTCTTCCGCTGGCATTTCTCTTTGATAAGGATTGATTGCTGGTGATAAACTGCTCTTAGAAGGGTAAATGTAAAATGTTCCTGCTGAGAAGTGCGATTCACAGGTTTTCTCATCTACGTGACAAGTTCTCGCTGACGTAATTTTAATAATTTCTTAAGCTGATGCTACTCCCAAAAACAACATAAAAATGTCTCTTCTGCAGCCAATAAAGACATCCAACCTCCGACTCAATAATGCACATGATAACGCATAATAACAAAAACGCATGAATGGCACTTTAGCACAAGCCTTCTCTACCATAGGAAAAAGCTCTGATGCTGGTGTATTAGAGATAGGTCAGGTAAGTTTTTTTTTTATTTTATTTTTTTATTCTTCTAAAAGGATGTTTTCAAAAATAGGGCAGATAATAACAGAGAGAAGAAACCAGATCAGCCCTTCTAACCCTAAGGCAACGTCTTCCTCAATGCCAATCTACCATGAAAAAATAAGCTAAAAGTTACAGTTACACAGTTGGTCAGGTCTGGGTTCAGCAATGTTATGTGCCCAAAAATTAGGTCAGCTGACTGCCTGAATATACTGAATGACCAGGTTACTCCATCAATGGATTTTTTCTTCCCTGATGGCACTGGGCTTATTCCAAGATGACAATGCCAGGATTAATTGAGCTCAAAATGTGAAAGAGTGGTTCAGGAGCATGAGACATCATTTTCAGACATGGATTGGCCACCGCAGAGCCCAGACCTTAACCCCACTGAGAAGCTTTGGGATGTGCTGGAGTGACTCCCTACCAAAGTCACACACCAGTATTTTGTTGGACCTTTAGCTTTGATTACAGCATGCATTCGCTGTAGAATCGTTTCAATAAGCTCCTGCAATGTCACAACATTTATTTCCGTCCAGTATTGCATTCATTTTTTTGCTAAGACCTTGTATTGATGAAGGAGAGTTGGACTAGCACAGTCTTCTCCACATAACATTTCTCGGTTTTCATCAGGAAAGAGCGGCCAAACTGCAGAAAAAAACTCTATGGATAGGAGGAGGGGAAAACAAAAGTAAAGCCGTGCAAGGGACCACACAGGAGTCTCCTGGACCTGTTGTGAGTACCGTTGTAACAGTGCTTTACTCCCACATGTAGGGGGAGCTCTGTATAGCTAAATTAATCGTTTCATGGGCTGATTAGCCTCCATTAAGCCAGTCAACTTTTAATATACAGATTGTTCGAAAAGTCAAAAGGAAAAATTAATGGGAATTTTACTTCTGGAAAGTGAAGCTGTGAAAATCACTTGGTGCTATCCCATCCCAGACCAAATGAATGTGTCAATAGGGATTTATACACGGTGTGTGCTGCCCTGATGTGACAGGGAAATTGTGCCTGAGAACACACACATGCACAATGTGTTGAGTGTTCAGCTGTTTCTAGTCCCATACTGATAGTAAATAATCTCCTGTATAACACATCCAGAGTGTCTCCAGGCTATCTTTTACAGCTCAAGGAGAACACAGTATTCCCCAACAGACACAAATCATGGATTCATTTCCACATTTTCAAGTACAAGCTGTCTGCAGGCTGCTACAGCCATACATAACATTTACAATGAAAGCATAAGATTACAGAGTTAAGCTGTGAGTCATGACTGAAAGGAGAAAATATCAAAATATCAGATACAAGCTACCAAGTAAGGTTTTTTTTTTTGTTTTTTTTTTTGTTTGTTTTTTTTGCAAAGTGACTGGACATTCCATAGAGATAGAGTGAGGAGCTCTGTCATCCGGGAGGAACTTGGAGTAGATGGCTTGAGATGTCCCCTGGTGCTTTCCTGAGGAAATGTAATGTCCCCCTGGGAAGAGGCTCCTGGTGAAAGATTCAGGACACACTGCAGTGGCTTTGTTTCTCGGCTGGCCTAGGAACATCTCAGTATTCCTTTGTAAGAGCTGAAGGAAATGTCTGGGAAGAGGCAATGGATATGGGCAATTCTGCTTAGACTGCTGCCTTTCAACCTGGCCAAAGATACTGTAAATCAGAGGGGTATTAGTCAGCTGGTTATACAACATTTGGCTGTTCCCATTACTACAGTGAGTCAAGCGCACTGATTTGGCAGGTTTTTACACCGCACAGCAGCGTCTGCTTTTCAAAGGCAAAATGCAGTATGTACGGTAACAGTGAAACTGAGAAAAAGGGCTTTAAAGTATTGATGTTGTTCCTCTGAGATTGTCACAGCTACAATAATGGTGGTGTTTCAACATCAATTATTAATAAATATAAATTAAAATCTAAAGTATGAATACTTTTTTTAATCACTCACAACCATCACCACTGATTTGACCTTTGACCTCCTAAATGTGGAATTAAAGTACTTTATATGGGGTGTCCTAAAAATGATATTTATTAAGCAGACAGTCAAAATCAAAAACTATATTAGTGTGTGACAATGATACAAAGACAGAGTGCAGTATCTGTGTTTGAAATCATCAGTTATAAGGTTCTAAACTGCAGTTACTGTGTTTTACCTTTGTAGCAGTGTGAAATTTGTAGTTCCTGCAAATATAACAAGATCTCTCTAAAATGGGACAGTTGAGACAGTTGAGCCATAAAACTTTGTCCATAAGTAAAACAGTTGTTATGAAGCCTTCTTTTTTAACTCAATTTTGACAAAACATACACTGCGTTTTATCTTTGTACAGCATAGCTGTGGACAGAGGCTCCAAAAAACACTACAAAACACTACAAAAAGGTTTATCAGGACATCTGAACTTGTGTTGTGTGTAAACCAGGTCTGACCCAGGTCTGATGCTTAACCAGAAGAAATGCGCCACGCACCTCTGTGGTGACGTGACATGTTTGTATCATAGTGTAGCAAATGCAAGCTTTGCATTAGCGCACTGCTAATAGCATACTACTTTCTGAATGGCAGTAAAACTGAGTAAAACATATTTACTCTGTTCTGCTCTGTCTCATGCTGTTCCCTCTAAAGGGGGTGTGTCTGAGCCTGGTTGGAGTGAGCTTAGCAAATCTAGCTCACTTCAGACCGAGGATATGAATGGTGTCGGCGCCGAGAAATCAGTAAACATTTACACAATTCACATGAAAACGACACTGGAAGCAAAAACGTTTCATCGGTCACACTAGTGTAAGCTATGACAATGGTAAATTCATATTTATATATACATATTCATATTCACAAATAAAGCCAATAATGTCAGCAATTTTACCTTAAAACTAGAAGCAATCAGAGAGCGCAGACCTCTGCAAAGCCACTGACCTGAGAAAAAACCCTCAAAAGGGGAAAGGGAATGGTATTTATATAGCGCTTTAACTATGACACAAGTCACCCAAAGCGCTTTACACACAGTAGGGAAGGGGTATTTCATTCACTCCATACTCGGTGGTGGTAAGCTATGTTTTGTAGCCACAGTTTCCCCTGGGGTAGACTGACAGAAGCACAGCTGCACACATCTGCGCCAACGGACCCTCCACCACCACCACCAACCATCACTCACTCACATTCACATAAAAGTCTGGCTCTAGCTCAGTAAGTATTAAAGACACATCAAATTTGTGATCATACTACTGAAAGAAAAAACCTCAGGGCATTGACTACAGGCTGGAGATACTGCTCACTGTTACATCAACTATCCTTAATGTCTCTGCTCTGAAGATCATTACGCATATTATGAAACAATAAAAGTTATTAAATTTAACAAAACAGCATGAAAAGGGTTATGGAGATGTAGTCTATAGCTAAAAATAAGAGCTCGTTCAGAGCAGCTGGTCTCTCGCTCTCTCTCCTATAAATACAAGCTTCATTAAGTTTGTTTTTTTCGCCATGAGTCCATTCCTGTAAGGTTAGAAGTGTAAAGTTTTGTGTAAAGCCAGATTTTCATTTAGAGCAATAAGTAATAATGTGATCTGATGGTCTTTTGCTTTCAGCACCACAGACGGTGAGGGAGGGGCACAGCAGCTGGAGGGTCACGAATATCAGTGAATGTTATCTGAGGGTCGCGGCTCTAAAAAGTTCAGAACCACTGGTCCAAGTAAGAGAGGGAGTTAAGCAAAGCTTGTAAATGTTATCACTGTTGTAACAATGAAGTGTAAGCTATACAGGCCACATGGGAGCAACTTCTGGGTCACGTAAAACAATAAAAAAAATATATATATATATATTGAATTACGTCCTCAAATGTTCATTATTTTCAAATCAAAAAATGACAAATCAAACAGTTATTTTTTTTTCCAATTACATTCAAAAAAAAAAAAGGAAAAATGTTGGAATGGAAATGGAAAAAAACATTTTTTAATTTTTGTTTCTCAAACAAAAATCAATTGAATGAAAGGTACACTGGACCCTTATAGTACCTTTCAAGTACTTTAAAATGTTTAATGTCTATTGGAATCACATTTAATGCTTTTTAATAAACTTTAAGGCATTTTTACAAAATAAATTTAATGACTATTACTGCTGTTTAATGCCCCACAGGAACCCTGATGCAATATCTATTTTAATTTCTGGCTCTAGGGTATATATTTGTGCTTACACTGTGTTTCTTAAATCACACATGCACTCAGGCAGAGGACATTTCCGTAGGTCTACACTCATTTCTTCTGAGACGTCTCAAGTGGGGCCGCTGTGTCCATTAGAGACAGGGATGACCATTAGTATGTTATGTCACATTACACAAGTGTGATGTATTGGGGGTCATCTTAAAAGCTTTTGTTGTCTCATAAAGCTGCAGAGCCCACACTTCGGTTCTTCACCCTGCAGTTAGTGTAACCTGAGATGATCTCAACGCATGTGTTTTCATCATGTGACGTGAGCCGAGATGAAGGAACACCTCAAGACTACTTCACCTTCTTCAAGCCTGTGCAATGATGACACTCAGAGATCAGTATGTTTCTGTTGACTCTTCAGCTCACTTCAAATCTGCACTGGACTCAAAGTCATTTATATCTTACACCTGCACATAGTAAACAGTCAGTATTAGCAGCACACTGTAGAATAATAAATTTTTTCCTGGTATTTCACATTCAGCAGATCAGTCAAATATAGGGTCCGATCTTCCGCTTGGTGCAAAGACCAAGGTGACGTTGATGCAGCTTTTTGTGTTGCTGGTTTCATCAAAGCACTCACACAGCAAAAAACATTACTGAAGTTGAACAAAGTGCTTTCATAGAATATAAAATGATAATAATAATAATAATAATAATAATAATAATAATAATATTTTAGTACAGTGGGAAAGACAGGCAAAAAGATATTTCCATCTGCGCTGTGTGCTCTGCTGCAACTAACCTGGCAAGCTTTTAATCATAATAAGTTATATTATTTACACTATTAAACTGAATCATTTATTCTTAAGAGTGAGTGCAATTGGAAAAGGCACGGCGTCAATGTGCCTGCTTTCAATTTTCCCGTTTCCCAATCAGAAAACAAAAAACTGAAACGAGCCGTTATCCAACATAAATCAAAAAATGAAAAACTTGAGTGCTGTATTTTTTATTTTTTCTGAGTTGTTTGACCTCAAAGTGTGCTTTGGGAAAACGCTGGCTTTGCTCACTGTTTGGACCCAGGCAGCATAGCTTTGTGCGCAGCTGCCTGGGTTGCTGCTGACAGGTGAGGGGCGGGGCTCCTGTCACAGCTGCAGACAGGTGAGGGGCGGGGCTCCTGTCACAGCTGCAGACAGGTGAGGGGCGGGGCTCCTGTCACAGCTGCAGACAGGTGAGGGGCGGGGCTCCTGTCACAGCTGCAGACAGGTGAGGGGTGGGGCTCCTGTCACAGCTGCAGACAGGTGAGGGGCGGTGTGCTCCTGTCACAGCTGCAGACAGGTGAGGGGCGGGGCTCCTGTCACAGCTGCAGACAGGTGAGGGGTGGGGCTCCTGTCACAGCTGCAGACAGGTGAGGGGCGGTGTGCTCCTGTCACAGCTGCAGACAGGTGAGGGGTGGGGCTCCTGTCACAGCTGCAGACAGGTGAGGGGCGGTGTGCTCCTGTCACAGCTGCAGACAGGTGAGGGGTGGGGCTCCTGTCACAGCTGCAGACAGGTGAGGGGCGGTGTGCTCCTGTCACAGCTGCAGACAGGTGAGGGGCGGGGCTCCTGTCACAGCTGCAGACAGGTGAGGGGCGGGGCTCCTGTCACAGCTGCAGACAGGTGAGGGGCGGGGCGTGTGCCTAAGTGATCTGCTCCACTGCTACTGTCCTGTCTGCCTTTTAGACTGAGAAGAATTTAGCCAGTTGCACACGTAGCATCCTCAAACCTTTCACATGGGCTCGTTTTGGATTTGTTCTAAGCTCACAGTGCACAAAAAGCTGAGTCATAAATGTGGCTGGGTCATTTGTGACTTTGTGACTACTGATGGCAGTGAGTGCCACAAAGAATAAGAAAAAATCAGAGCTCTTGTATTGGCGACAGTAATACGCCTTTGAGAATTTAAGTGGGCATTTTAGAATAAGCTGTGAACGCAGGTAGTTACATTAAATGTATGTGACATGTTTTAAGGCCTTAAATTCTGATTTTTAAATGTAAGACTTTTGTAGACTTTTTAAGACGCTGCAGAAACCCTGATATTAATCACAAGGCTATAGCCTACTTATAAGGTTCAACATGTTGTCACCCTAGAACAAGATAACTCTGTCGCTAGCAGTGCTGCTGGGAAGCCGTGTGTGTGCTGGGTGAAAGAGTGTGCAGCTCTGTGTTGCAGCCTAATAATGTATATAGAGTTTGAGAACCTACATCATGAAGCAACCATTGAGTGATGGGTCAGCGATTTGGGTTCACAAAAGGCAAACTATAATAGAGTTGTATTAGTGCATACAAAAAAAGTGTAGAAATTAGCCACGAAACAACTCTTTTCACTGCTTTGTCACTGTTGGTGAATATTTATTACACAGTAAATTATTTAGTAGTTTACATCCTAAATTGCTCCCTTGTGTTACTATTGGAGTGCTCCTTCCAGTATTGATATTGTGTAACTTCAATCGTTTGGAAACTACCGTGTCGCCTGTGAGAGGGTATACAGCAGCTACACCACAAGCACTTACTATTGTTGCCAGAATACGGATTAATACATTTCATTTGTTGTCTACTATCCAGTCAAAGCCTATTTAAAGAAGCTTGCGTTCGTGTTCTTGAAAGCTTACCGTATTTTCTGGACTATAAGTCGCTCCGGAGTATAAGTCGCATCGGTCAAAAAATGCGTCATGAAGAGGAAAAAAACATATATAAGTTGCATTTATTTAAAACTGTATTTCACCAAATCCCAGACCAAGAACAGACATTTAATCTGGAAAAGCAAGTTATTCAACTACGCAACAGCCCACAGAACAACAGACTGAATAGGTGTTCAGTATGTTAGCCAACACATTAACAGTTATTCAGCTACACAACAGCATAAAGAACATACTTGTTCCTGAAGGTTGGAGGTTCGAGCTCTGCTGCCAACATTGCGTACTGTTATTGTGTCCTTGGGCAAGACACTTGAATATTGAGTATGAATGAGTGTGAGAGTGTGTTTGGTGGTGATCTGAGAGGCTATTCGCGCAGAATGGCAGCCACATTTCTGTCAGTCTGCCCCAGGGCAGCTGTATCTACAGAAGTAGCTCACTACCACTGAGTGTGGGGAGTGAATGAATAATGCAGAAGCATCTTTAAGTGTTCAGTAAAGTGCTATATAAGACCGATGCATTATTTATTTATAAATAGCACTGTTCTTTGTTTTTTCTATTTTAAAGCAAAAACAGAAGACATTTTTATAATTTTTCTTATTTTTTAGTAGTTTAGTATAACATTTTTAGCTGATGCTACAGAAGTATGGTGACCAGGACCATGTCACTTAACTCCAGGACACGTGTGGAGCTGCAGGACGCACACAGACGCATCTCCCCCAGAACTGCAGTGCTGTTTGTGTCCTCCATGATCAGCTAATAATGGTATGCTAAAATCAAATTACTAAACAAACAAAACAAAATTATAATTTTGTGTGGCACTGTTCTATGTTACCTTAGTGTTTTCCATTGCCATATTTGCTGCAGGTGCATATCAATAATCAAATACTGTGGAAAAGTGAAAAAGTTCTTAAGTCTAAACCAAAATGAAACACATAGTTATCTTTTACATAATTTTTACAGATCATAATTGACGTCATTAATTATTTTTCTGCTTTTGCACAATATTTAAATTAATTGACATAGACCTGGAGCATATATGCATTTTATTTACAAAATTCTAAACGCTCAACAAATATTGCAAGTACTGTGAAAGTGCCATTATTCTGATAGGTGCTTAATTTACGTTTGATACAGCTTTTTGTGGTCATTATAAATGTCAAAATCTACAGTAATATTCAGACTGTATTTTTTATCCAGTTCAAGTTTATAAAAATTGAACTGAAATAAGAATACTGACTTTTTGTCTTCATATTGCTCAAACTGTTTTGTGCAATCAGTTTCCCAACTGAACTGAGTAACCCCCCCAGAGTTTTAAGTTGTGAAAGTAAGATCAATTAAAGTTAAATTAATCTAATTGGAATATGAACAAGTGACACTTTTAAATGAGTTTGAGTAAATGCAGCATAATTTAACGATTTAAATTATAATAACTCAAACAGAATTTGTAATAAACTTGATTCATTTCATTTAACTCATCAAAAGTTGTTGGAGTTGTTCAGACTCTTTTAAAGTAAATTTATGAAATTCATTTATTTAAGTTAATAGATTTAAATCAATTGGTGCAAGTGGTTATTTGAGTTAATTTGTCAGGTTTTACAGTACATGCGACACAGCTGATAGAGCCTCAGAAAGGTTAGATCCGCTCTGGTCAAGTCAGTCGCTGCAGATCTGCTGCTGTCTTTTTAGGCACTATAACATAGGATCATCTAGGCCAGTGTTTCTCAAACTTTTTCAGACCAAGGACCACTTTAAGATTTTTTTTATTAATTTTTTTTTTGGGACTACCTAACCAGTGAACAATGTGGTCCTATTCACTGTTACTATAGAATGAATACTGTTGTTAAAAAATTACTGTAACACTATGAAAAGTGAATAGTCTATAATTCTGTTCCCTTGTTTGTGCTCTTCCACTGGAGCCAGTTCATGCTTCAGGGAGCAGGAAACCAGGGAGGTTATTAAAAAATGCTGGGGCTTAATAACCTCCCTCGCTACACACTGCCACAAGCCTAAGTCTAGGACAGTTTGTAGTCCACCTCTTTTTATATCAGTAATAGTGCTGGGCATTGATGAAATTTTATGTAATTAATCTCCAGGGTTGCCAAGGCCGCGGTTTTCCCACAGAATTGGGCAGCTTTTTAAGTGTTGCCGCGGGTGAAAAAAATTGTCCGCGGGTTGAGCAGAACTATTTTTTTGTAAAGGATAGGCTATTTCTCCATATTTTGAATGACAAAGCTTTAAAACCCAAAGACAATCGCACTGAAGCTGGGCCAAATCAGCTCATCTCTGTGTCTGAGGAGCTGCTCCGTCTGTGACAGAGAGGCGGCGCGTCTGTGTCACCAGGAGGAGCGCTCTTTCAGCGCAGCGGCACTAATTACAATCACACAGTGTTTTCATTCACTGTTCCGTGGGTTTGGGGTGGTTTTTAATTTGCTGTTGCGCGGTTTTTGACTTTCAGACCTGGCAACCCTGTTAATCCCAGCCTTGTTAGAAGAGCTCAACCTATTTTTCCACTTCAATAGCCTCTCCCTCTCCTGTGACTGTCATGTTCCCCAGCTGCTGCTGCTGCTGCTGAGTCTGCATCAGTCTGCTCACTTCTTTCTTATTTAGGACTACCAAATAGTTATGGGATGTAAACATCCTTTTTTAGGCTCTTTCTGATTGGCTACACGTCACATTCAACAGGGTGTGTGCTCGTTTGTCCTTAGGACACACCACACACGCTGCAATATCGGGCCAAGACAATCCAACATGTTGAATATCCCCTATTTGAGATCGGAGCTGTCCCGACATCCTTCCGAGCAGACCAGAGCACTCTTAACACACCACACACAGCAGGAATATCTGATCAGATTATCTTTAGTGCCATTAAGATAATCGGGGCATCCTTAAGATTGTCAGAAGGGGAGAGCCAGGTCAAAAATCGGCATGATTATCTTGCTGTGTGAACCAGGCTTAAAAATGTTTTGGAACCGTTGCACCAATAATAATTTTCTTATTACATTTGTGGGAATTTATTACATTTGCAGACATGGCATGACCTTCCCACAAACGTAGTAAACAACTGCAAATGTAATAGTTATTACATTTGTGGAAAATTTTGTTATTACATTTGCAGTGGGAAATCTCCTTTACATTTGTGGGAATTTATTACATTTGTGGGTTTATTACATTTAAATCATACAATTTTTTATTACATTTGCAGATTATTATGTTTGTGGGGATTATTACATTAACGGATGTTACACTGATGCCTTGTGATGAATTTGAAATGAGTTAGAAGTTTTACTGCCTCAGCCATTATTATTAGTGACTTTTTACAACTGATTATTACAGGTTGCTATGAAAATAGCTTGCTATGCACACATTAGTTTACAGTTTATAAAAACAAAATTTAAAGCCACATGACTGATTTGCATAAATTCGCAGCAGCATTCAGCATTTTATTTTATTTTTTATTTATTTAACCAGATTGAGAGCCTGGCCAAGAAGCAGCAGCATGAGACAGAACATACCAGAATAATAATCACAGTACGAAAAAAACAAACAAAAAACTTTCATATAATATTACAATACATAATGGGGGTTTGAGTGGATCAGAGTACGGAGCTTCAATGTTTTTTGCAACTCATTCCAATTGTTGCAGGCTGCAAGATGGAATGAGGACCAACCAAAAAACTGCACAGACTTGTGCCAATAATGCTGATTTCTTTGGACAGAGTGGACTGGAGATGTGCTGCTGTTGATGAGTCTCAGAATATTTATTAAAGCCTGTTTTGTTTGTTGAGAATTAAGAGCAGAGTGTTTGTGGAGTGCTTGTCAAGTTTAAAAGAGCAGTAGGTGAGTGAGTGAGTAGAGTGAGTGAGTGAGTAAGTGAGTGAGTGAGTGAGTGAGTGAGTGAGTGAGTGAGTAAGTGAGTGAGTAAGTGAGTGAGTGAGTGAGTGAGTGAGTGCTGACAGCTTGCCAAGGGAACTGTTAAGACCAGATCAAAGATCAGGCTCACCAAATATGACACTCTCCCTTTTGTCATTTACATTAAGGAAGTTTAAAGATATTAATTGTTTTACTTCTTATTTACTTACTTCTGCTTAGCTTTAGATGAGTCAGTTTTAGAGTTAAAAGTTAGATTTGCACATCATGTGCAAAGCAATGAAATTGAATTTTATATTTTTCAAAAATTGAGCCCAGTGGCAGAGGCAGCATGTACAGGGAAAACAGGACTGGACTCAAAATTGAGCCTTGAGGGGCTTTCTCATAGGTAAAAGGTCTGAGACTGACAGCAAAATACCGGTCAAATCCTTGGAACCACTTTAGGCCTGTGCCTTTCATACCTACACATGACTCAAGACAGGATATGGAGATGTTGGTGAGTTTCATAGAACATTTATTACAGCTTGTTTTTGTTTTTTGTTTGTTTGTTGTGGCTTTAAGAGTGGAGTGTGTTGTGGTTCATGTTTTAAATGCTCAGTCATAACTGTACAGTCTTTTACAGTTTTGCAAAAATAGAGCACCTCTCACAGATCTAATTTTCATCCTTGTTTCCTCTCAGTTGTGTCCTTTCCTTGATACTTAGTCATTATCAGAGAGGAAAGGACAGAATGGCAGTTCAGAGCAGTAGGAATTTCTTTGCTTTCCAGATATTTTCCATATTTCCATCCTCAACATTTTGACTTATTATATTGTTGGTAAGGAATGATCTATTTCTTCAAACCAGCAAATTAAACCCACACAGCAAGCCTCAAACACATTCTTTGGTGCAAAGTAATCTTCTTACTTTCCTCAGAATGGCTGTGTGGGCAGGGCAGAAGTACTGTGTGTTCCGTAGAATACTCTGGTGTATATTCTTTGGATAATTCTCCGTTCACATTTATCCTCACGTGGGTACTCTCCTTGCAAATATTGATGTGCAACATACTCTGGAGCAAATGGCACAAAAAACACTACAAATACGAATCTATACAGTTTGCTCATCACACATTCCCCCTGTTGATTATCCATGAATTATTTTAACTTAAAACAATGCAATCCTTTACAGAGCAATTTATCATCAAACTGTAGCATCACTGCAGTTGTTCTTACAGGTTTGTAATATTCAAGAGGTGTGATCAAGGTCTATTTATTAAAAAAATCATCATCAAAGTCCGTATCAGAGTCTATTGAAAAATTGAGGTCAGTGACAATGGACTCTGATACAGACTTTGATGATGATTTTTTGGTAAACAGACCTTGATCAGACCTCTTGAATATACAAAGCTGTAAGAATAATTGCAATGATACTACATTGTCCTTGTCTTGCTCTGCAGTAGATGGTTGTGTGTTGCCTGGTCTATGTGCAGGGTGATCTTGTGGCTCTGGAGTTTTTTTCTGGTTGACAAAAAAAATAGGACTCTAACCCTTAAAAGATTGAAAAAAAAGAAGAAAAAAGAAAGTCAATATTTCAAAACTCACTAGGCAAAAGTTGTCAGTCCTCCCTTCTCTAATCATTCAAGGAGGATGGGAAAAAAACAAATATATACGCAGACAATCGCTCGAGGAATCCCACTTCTGACACCAAATTGTTGTGGAAATTTCTGGTAACTTCTCAGCACTGATGAGTCATGAAACATGGACTTGGATTGATGATCATTTTATTTCTTTGCAAAGAAAGGTCAGACAGCATTGCAACAGAGTGGCTGCAAGAACCAAACAGGTCTGACCCTCGAGTCATGAAGTAGGCAGGTATTTAAACACTGTACAGGGTGAGGGGACGAAAGGACCAAAGGGTGGGGTGGTCTTTTTCTGATACATATCAAAGGATAAAAGGAAGGCGGGGTGAGGAGGGCTTTCTGAATCCCATGTGCTAATTAAATTTCCATGCAGACAGAGGGCAAATTGCACAAAATAACATTATAAATACAAATCTACACAATTTTCCATCACACAACCTCTGGCCCTGGAACGCACTTTGGGAATCACTGTTCTAGAGGAATTGTTGTATAGGAGCTCTACTCAGTGCTTCACTAAATGATTCCACTGGACCCTGTGCTCTTCCTTCTGGCCTTGTCTACAGGGTCTCCCCTGTCCACCTGGCAGATGCAGGGCTCTCAAGTTTTGAATCTGGGTTTGGCTTGAGAAGTTTTGAAACACTTTATATTTACATTTTTGTCCATAAACAGCTTAGTGCTCAGAGTCTGTCTCCCACGAGTTTTTGCAGTACATAACTCTCTTTTCTGCATGGTTTTCTGTTCACCTAGTGCGCACGTGGTCCACTAGACCCAATATCCATTCTATGCTGGAGCGTGATAGATTCACCTTCCCTGTTCCACACTACACTCTGCCACAGGCCTAACCAGAGCCTGAGAAAACTCTGTAGCCCACCTGTCTTTAGTTTATATAGTTTGAGTGCGTGGGCTGTTTAACCTGAACAGACACAGGACACACTCTGTTCTGTGGCGCTGACAGCATGGTGACAGAGCCGAGCAGGGAAAGGGGCAGATTTTCCTCATTTTACACCAAAACCAGCAGCAGGAACAACAACGGCGCATCAGCCACGTATGAATTGCTTTCTGTTTAATGAGTCTGACAATTAACTCCACTGACAGCACATGTATGTCACTGAAAATGCATAATGTGAACATTACACATCGAAAAGTTAGTTCTTGAGGGAGGAATGTAACATAATTTGCCACAAAGCAAAGCGAACTGCTTCTGCAGGGTTCAGGGTCAGAGCATGAAGTGAGTGAAGAGGTGCTCTTGACTGATCAGATGAGTAGAAATAAGTCGTTAGAAATGTCTCACAGTTGGTGCTTGCATTGAAAATTATGCCTGATTCACACTGAATACCTAATGTGTGCAGTATGTCTTTGATACAGTATTCTTGTGGACTCCAATTCACATTGAGTGCATTGCGTGTGCGGTACGTATCTAACAACAGCCAGCGGAGTTCACGGGAGAGTAGTGAGCTTAGCTTAAAGTGTGAGTTCACGCAATAACAACCATGTACAGAGAGCTACATGGAAAGAAAAGCCACATTGCTCTGTCTGACCACAATCTCCCATTCATTCAGAGATTATTTGCTTGACTTTTGTGCTTCTACTATGGGTAAGCATGTTTTGCATATACATACTTTACTTTTACTCAAGTTGAAATTTCCCAGATTGTCTTTACTCGTCCAGGGTCTGACTTCCTGTCCCGCTCCATCTGCTTTGTTCAACTTTATGCATGAGGGCTCCAGCATCTGTGAAAAATAGATTTGATACGTATTTTTGTCAGAGCACTGGAGAAGAAGACATACTGTAACACAGCCAGTGTGAACTTACAAAGGCTGTATGGCAGGGATTCTCTTTTTGGGCCCATGGACCCCTTACAGGAGAGAAAAAATCCCAAGGACCACCTTAAAGTTCCCAATCAACATGACTTACGTGGGATGTCACAATCATTTCAGGAGCTTTAAAAATCTTAAAACCAAATATAAGTGAGGATCATTAGCTCACAATGTTTATTTAATTACTTTAGTGGTTCATATTAATATTTATGAATGTTTAAAATGATATACTATAACAAATTACTCATTATAAATTATTATCAATTAATTTTAAAAAATAACTTATGGGCCAGGGACCCCTGGTGGTCCCCAGACCCCAATTTGAGAATGGTGGTCGTACAGGACACATAACAGACACACAACACATTCCATGTGGACTGGGCGTTATACTCCAATAAAAGGTCTTTTTTTCAGCGTGAGAAATGGGAGGTGTGGTGTGAGAGGTAGAATGCAAGTTTCTCACAGTGAATGTGTGTGACTGAAGAGCTCTGCAGATGACTCTATTGTTTAAACATTTGCATCTGACCAGATGTTCCATCATGTTCCTGTGGATTCACAGGAAACCTCCCACATGTGCAGGTGGTACAGGGAGCAGTTGTCAAGTGAATTGAGCTGGTTTTTAAGTGTTGCTGCCAGGGAAAAAATGTGACCGCGGCCTGGGCAGAGCCATTTCTACATGCACATTACGTGAATGATATTAGGTCATTTCTAAACAAAGGTCCAGATCTTGAATGACAAATCTATAAACCTGGGAGCCTCACTATGAAAAAAAAAAAAAAAAAGAAAGAAATAATAATAAAAAATCTCTATAAACAAACTGAAGCCATCCTGTGGGAACTTCTTTGAAAGGGTGTTTCAGCCTATCTGGTGACTGGACAGAGCTTGTGTGCAAGAGTGTGTCACATTTTGTTTGATCCCAGCTAGGGCTATCATGGTGAGAGAATTTCTCCTGCAGTAATTATTGTATGTGTGGTATAAGCAGTATAGCATAAGCTCATAATAACACCTAAAAAATATGCAAACAAATGTTGACAAAATATAGTTAGGCCATTGCTCTAACAAAAACTTGACAGTTAGGCAACTCTACGGTTGGGAAGGAGGCGGCTTCAACACATCTCACATCTTAGAAACATTCTGCTTCAGGGTTATTTTAATGACACCAAAAACATGAGACACATCAGGACGTCTTTGTTGTGAGACTCTTCTATAGAACCATAGGAAGTCATGTTTTATTCTCTGCACACATACATACATACTTTACACACATACCATTACTGAATGGAGACATTACAGAAAAAAGCCTAATGTGTCGTTCATTTACATACTACAGTATACTGCTATCTCCCCTTTCTTACATTTATCCCCAAGACAGTAGTAGTAGTATAGTTGATAAAAACTCATCATAAATTTTAATAGCAGTTAATTCTGAATTGCCTGACAGAAAGCCAATAGAGCAAGTGCTGAAATTACAGTAAGAATTATTACATAATGCACACAAGATAAAACATCAGTCATTAGCTGAACCATGCCCATAACTCTGACAGTGACTGCCCTTGCACCAAGTGAATTTATGATTTATTTTCCACATTGACTTTTCAAAAAATCCATTTATTAAGAGTTTAAAGGCTTGACTGATGCTAATCAGTTATTTTAGAAAAGACATCTTGTGGCTCTCATATTAACCATTGCTGCTGGTGTTTGCAGCTACATCAGAGAACCTGCCCCAAACATTAGATTTAGCATCTTGACCTTTTTTTCTTTCAGGTTTGGACTCCCAGTCACAATTTCTCCTGCACCTCTATTTTCCATCTTTACTGTTCTGTTATTCTTCATTTGTTTTGACTGGCATTGCCTGGCTTAGCGATGGGTCATTTGCGAATGAGCCGGCTCTAAGAGCTGATTCTTTAGAGTGAATCAGAAGAGCCAACTCCCGTTGATGAGAGATGAATTTTAGCTGATCCTGCTCAGCTCTGCTAAAAATCTGTGCAAGGCATGCAGCCAATCACAGGTAAGGACAGACAAGGATCATGTTATGTGAAAGACGTTTGGTGGACAGCATCTGACTGTATAATGATTATACTGGAGACGGCAAAGATTAGTAAAGAATTTTGTAACTGTATTTTGTGCTTTCCATCTGCATAAAAATAAGGCTTTCATGAAAACATTTATTAAAAAAGGGTTTAGCAACACACAAACCATGCATAATTGCTAAATTAGGCCTAAAATAAAATGCAAAGTGATATTAAATGAAGAGCCATTTAAGTGGCGTAAAAGCCAGCTCTTCTAAGAGCGACGTCAGGTCGTTACATTAATTACGTAAGAGGCATGTAAGGTGAACTACATTAAACAATAAATCTAATAGTAAACAAGGGTTGCGGAGGGATTATATAATGACGTCATGATAAATACATAGACTATGATTTTCCATTAATTTGAAAGGTAAACATTTGTGCACATGCGACACACACATGCTGAATTAGGCATAAGCAGAACATGATTAGTTGAATACAATAATAATAATAATACACTTTTAACATTGAAAATATTGACATTTTTAAAAGCATTTTTTAAATTATTCACTCACTGCTGCAGCTACATAAAATTATATTCATTAGGTGGTGGTGTATTATTTGGCCCAACCCCTTTTCTCCCCTTTTCCCCTTCTCCTAACCTCTACCTTTTGTTTGCATGTTTACGAGAGATGAAGATGTGTCTCAGTTCTCTTTAGGATGGAAGGAAAAGGACGAGGGCTAAGGGCTGTACACCCCTCCAAACAGAGCTTTTCCAGATTCACACTTCAAACTAAGGGGCAGGAAAAGTTTACCATGAAACATTGTGTTTACTGGTAATATGGTGGTATTTTCTGCATTTATGAGTTACGACAGTGTTATTTTATCTTTCATTTATCTTGTGCTTGATATAGTTTGTAATTTAGGCTGCATAAAGCTCATCTAATGGATGTGTAACGCCAGGTATCTATTTTGTTGCTCTCTTCTTTGCATTTATTTTGTAACTGAAAAGTCTCACTATTTTTGCGCTGACAGAGAGGGCCTTGAACATTTTGCCAGTGTGTGTCTGTGGAAAACATCACTATGAAATAAAGGCTATAGACAAGAATTTAACACTTCTAAAGCTTTATCTGCAGAACCTGTGTTAGTTTTAAATTATAAAATTGATGTTTCAGTCAAAAAAAATAAAACATGAATCATGTGATATGCATGCGGCTGTATTTACATTACACAGAGACAGGTGATTTTTACCTGAGCACAGTGAGCTTCTCCTGCCTCATGTAGAGTACGGAGAAGATTATGTAGATGTTTGTAGGCAGGAGTTCACTGCGGTGAGATGGTTGTGGAATCTACCATGTGTTCTGAAGGGAGAAGAAAAGTTCAAGGTGGTCTTGATTGAGCTTGTATGTCAGTAGGTGTCAGCAGCAGAAAACATCCTATCGCCTTAGGTAATGGGAGTTGTTTTGTTCACTTCTGGCACTTAAGACAGTATTATGTTCTTTTTTTTTCCAGAGTGCAAATGAGTGCCTTTATTGTTTCTGAGAGCAAGTAGAGTTACCTCGTCTTTGTTTGTTCCTCTGATTGGTTGTTGTTGTTGCCATCAAAGGCAGCATCAGTTATATTGAGTTGTCTCCTTACCTCTGAACTTCTAACAAATGCAGGTGTTTGTTGCAATATTCCAGAGTGCCAGCGACACTTGCTGCTGAAAACCTGTGTTGCCAGCTTTACCTTCATTTTCTCTTTCTCATACTTTATGTTCTCTAACTTCAGCTTCATTATGTGGAACACGTCCAGAATTACATGCACCAATGATTGCTTGGCAGGATGAAGAAGTGGGGCTCGATGTATAAATGTGCTCTAAGTGCTTTGAACATCAAAAAAATGACATGAGCAATGACAGGTTAGAGAAACATACCTCACAACTGTGCAGGCGTCAGAGGCATTTACTTAGAATGTTTGCACATTTCTCACCTGCATGAATCTATGGGAAAGTATACCACTGGGATCTTCCAGGAGTCATCAATAGCAACTTCCATGACAAACACAAAACATCTCTTAGTTGCTTAAGACTCAGCAATCCTCCATCCAAGGTCCACATATCCATGAAATCTCCCAGTGTAGTATTCACTGTGCTTTTGAATGGTCAGTTCATCCATCACAAGATTGTGTCCTTACCTACCCACCTTCTGTCTTTCCTCTACATTAGCCTCAAGACAATAACATATTGCTACATAAATCCTTGGTCAATGAGATGACATTCTACAAGTTCCTTATGTTGTCTTGATGTGGTAAATCTAATCTATTCTAGCATGCACATAAGCATAGGCCTTGGCGAATTACAAAGTGTAGTGTTGGAAAAACACACAATTCCGTCTGACACGTTTCAGTTATTACCTTGTCCACTTCTGGTGAGAATTTCCTTTGTCACACTGGTGAAGGAATTTTCCATCATCTCTGCACATCCAGTGGAAATTAGTTTTTGGTTTGTTTTTATTGTTGTGTGACCATCCAGTTTTTCTTTTACAGAAAGTCTCCAACTGACACTGTAGAGATCTAGGTGATTGTATGAGTTTGTAGTTCCCTTCTAAATGATGTCAAAGCTAAATCTTTGCTCGGGAGAGGCAACATTTGCAACTTATTGTCTGATGGCCTGTCACTGTGTACTGTGTCTTTCAGAGTCTGAGCTTTTCAAATATTAGTGACTATCATTTGCCAGAAAAAACAACAACTCCTTTCTAACACTCATCTGTTCATTTATCTATTCATAAAACCATTATAGCCATTAAACCAGTGGCCGATTAAAAAAGAAGCTTCTCAAATCTTGGGTCAGACAGTCTATTCCTCTTTGGTGTGAAGGCAAGTTTCACAAGTTTCCTCCAGGGGCGCTGGACAGAGTGGTTGCATTATACTGCATCTAAGTGAATATTTAACTTTTTAGTGCAAAGAGTCTATCCCTTACCTCCTGATTTAAAATAATCTACGACTCGACTTTCAGCAGTGGCAGCAGAGTCTGTGTTGGTGTTTTGGAGTGTTGGTACCTGCTTGGTGGTGTAGATGCATTCTTACAGCACTCTGCCAACAGACCTGTCTCCGCTTTGTCCCTCAATGCCTGTGTTTGCTGCCAATGTAGGCAGAGTCACAGCCAAGACACCATTCTCTAATCTAATCCTGTTTTGATGGCCTAAAATTTTACTTAAGATAATATTATTTTCCCTACACTCAGACCCATTTACATTACATTATGTTTTTCCCAGGAAATGAGGGAGAAAAACAGGGATATGGAGCAAATACTGTAGGTCCAGGTTGGGTATGCCCCATATTGGCTGTTTTTGATCATAACTCTTAGCAAAACTTTAATATGATGAACAACTGGTAATGGTACACATTCCACACATACATTCCTGACAGATTCTCTCCTTTCCCCAGATGAGTTGTAGTTGTATTAATCTGTAAGTTATCTGATGGGTATTTAATTTGACGCACTGGACAGGCAGCCTACATGAAAATGAAAATATGGCAAAAGTTGACAAAATGTTTCAAAAAAGGAAAAGAACAGATGTAAATATACAGTATATATTACAATGTTAATGTTAATATTGCATTATTATTCTCAGGTGTCAATTTAGTGCAACTAGACTAAATTTATTCATCAAGAGGTAAGCTTAAAGGATTATCATCGTACTTGTAAAATTGTCTTCTTTTTTTATTATCAAAATATTTTAATGTTTTTAGGACAGGGCATTAGAAGCAAAGATGCAGCAGCACTGTAAAGTTTTTTTTTTTTTTAATAAGAGGACATTGGGACCACCCTGGCAGAGAACCAGCTTTGCAAGATTGGCATCACTGACGATGTTCGTGGGTGTCTTAAGTCTTGCAAAAAACACAAATTGTTTTACATCACTTCAGTAGACACAGTAACAATAATCCAGCAATGGCTTTATTTCTTCGCAATGCATTGTGGACAATTTGTAGCGGGGCTGCGGGGGAGATGAGCTTGATTATTTGGAACAGCACTCGGCGAGGTTCTGATGACCTAGACCCCTCCAAAGTGGTCCAGCCGTAAAAGATCTTGGCACTTAGGAAACACCCAAAGACTGCACTTTATGCCCAGAACTTACACACCCATGTTGATCTGTAAGAGTTAGAAGCCTCACAGTCTAGACTTTCAATAGTAATATTTTAATACATTGAATTTTAGTTGTAAGTATTATCAAACCTGAATGGAAATACTTAAGCTGTTAACAAACTCCTTCCCCTGGTCCATCAGAATACTGTGTGGAACCTCAAATTGGTCTACAGGTTTCAACTACATTATGCCTGTGCACCTCTATTGCAATCATTTTTTTATTCCAAATACCATACACAAAACAAGTCAGGAAAGTAAATTCTGCCATAAGAATAATTTATTCTTGTACAGTAAATAAAAAAATATAAAAAACAAATCTGGCATGGGCAGGGCATGTTTAAAACAACAAGGCTTTTGCAATTTTTTTGGTAGAGCATGGCAGTTTTGTTGTCTATGTTTATTTTTAAAATATTCTGCAAAGTATTTTATTCAAAAGTAAACAATGTATTTTTCCATTTACGCGTAAAAACAAAATATTTACACAAAATAATTACAAGATTGACAACATCACATCTATTTCAATAGTCACCATGACAGATACAGTCATATCCTCATGGGTTTGTACCAGTTTTCCATAAGGTTTATGCCTATTCATTCAATAAAAACATCAAAACAGCTACTTATGATTTATACTTAACACTGTCACATTGACATCCATCTGCACTCATAACTAAATATTATTTTATCATACTGTTGCCAATGCCCTTCACATTTTGAACTGGTAATTTCTGACAGAAATAAAGTTGAAAGAGAGGAGAAAATGTTCATCGTGGTTGGCTTATATTCTGAAGCCACCTTGACAGAAGAGTCTCTGGGCTGTCACACAGTGCATTCTGACACCTGGATAAGATCATAAAATATGATTGCAATCATACACTATTCTGTTAATGCAGATGTCTCTCTATGTCAAGTACAATGCTGATTGGTTAGGTTAATTAAAATCAGTTTTGATGTTAAAATGAGATACCCAGTGATCAATTTCCACATAAAAAATGTTTCTTGTCTTGATTTCATCTCCATCATTTCACACTGTAAAACAGCTTGTTATTCAAAACAGTAACTTTACTATGATGACAGTATTTTCATAGACCACAGACTTAAATAAATGACTCAGTAGAAGTCTGTATCACATCATTATAGTGTCATTGTGCCATTATCTTAATTTTGTAACTGAACAAAACCTTGTATATTTCCACATCCAAAGAGTCCAGAAGTCAGGAGAGTGTGGGAAACTCAAATTGTCACTTAATATGTGTCGCACCAAAGCTTGCATTGAAATCCAAGCTTAGTATAGACCACAATAGGTTAAAGTATGTTCAGGGTGAAAATGGGAGGGCCACCGAACAGCTCAAACTGAGATTATTACATCATAAATGAATAGGGTGATATCCTGACAACAGACGGAAAATGGTGGACAGTTTAGGAAACCAATGTGAGCAAACTACAAATTAAAAACATTCTGTTCAGGTCCGAGGAGTGAGTTTCTAGGCCAAAGGACCTCTCTGTTCTCTCATGTTCTCGAGTTTTATTAGCAAACAGACAGTGTGAGATGAATTATGGAGAACAAAACTTATGGTTGCAGAGTGGGCTATCTCTATCTTCTGCCTAATTATCAAATAAACAAATGCTAAAATGTCTGGTTTCATCTGCTGCTCCTCTTCTATCACGTGACTCCGATAGAAATGAATGGGACATATGTAACAGCGTCACAATTTGAGAGCTCAAATTGTATAACGTACACGTTTTGCAATGTGCACCAACATATCTATTTTACATTTTGTTGTGAGACTGGGTTGTCCATGTCATGGTGGTGTTAAAAAAAGGCAGTCCCCACTCTTTTGACCAAAGGCTCTCCATCTCAATATTTTTGCTTTACATCCTTTTTATAAAAACAAGGGCAATAAAAGCCTTCAGGTCGGAAATGAAGAGCTTCCACAAACGTGCACTCTCCCAGCAGTGCACCTTGGCAACAGAGCAGTCCCTAATGTGCGTCAACATGTCGGTGTCCATGAGAGACTGGAGCACACTTTGTGCATCCGTGACTTCTTTCAGCACATTCTAGGACTGCTATCTCCCACTATACCCAGTTCTGGGTTGCACAGGCTTCCATTAGGTCCCATCCTTTCCCTGCTTAGGAGGGATATCTACAAAACAGACAGTGCTATTAGGACAAGGGAATTTATATGTAATATTGTAATATGTTTCTTAAAGGTTTTATGTCCTTTAAACATAGCCTAATACATGCTCAAAGAACACTGCTTACAGTAGAATAATAATGGTAATGTGAGATGTGTTGCCTACCTGTAGGCTAGGTCTGTCTGAAGCAGGTGCGTCCTCCGTTTAAAAAGCTGTGTTGCTTGCGCAAGCACTGAGGAAATTCAAGATATTTTACATTTTACAAGAAAAATGGCTTATACCTCAAAGCATATGCCTAGATAAATAAAATAAATAACATATACATACAGTTGAAAGAAAAAGTAAGTGCACCCTTTGGAAATACTTGGATTTTTGCATGATTTGTTCATAAAATGTGATCTGATCCTCAAACACAGTCTGCTTAAACTAATTCTACAAAAAAAAAAAAAAAAATGTTTCCATGTGTTTATTGAATATTCATTCAAACAATCACAGTACAAGGTGAAAAAAGTAAGTGCATTCCTCGGTTAGTGACCTCTTCAAGAGCTACTTGGAGTTAGGTGTCAGCCAACCTGGAGTCCAATCAATGTGAGAAGATTGGGAGAGTGGGTTAAAGTGGCCCTGACCAATAAAAAACACACATCAATTTTGAGTTTGCTATTCTGAAGAAGCATTACTTGATGTGAACCATGCCTCTCACAAAAGAGCTCTCAGAAGACCTACTGAGTAAGAATTGTTGACTTACATAAAGTAGGAAAAACTTACAAAAGTATCTCTAAAAGCCTTGCTGTTTCAATGAGTCCACAGTACGACAGATTGTCTAAAAATGTAGAAGGTTTAGCACTGTTGCTACGCTGCCTAGGAGTGGTGTTCCTTTGAAAATGACTGCAAGAATGCAGTACAGAATGCTCAATGAGATGAAGAAGAATCCTAGAGTGTCAGCTAAAGACTTAAACAAATCTCTGGCACAAACTAACATCTTTGTTGACAAATCTACAATGGGTAAAACATGAAACAATAATGGACTTCATAGGAGGACACCACGGAGGAAGCCAAAGCTGTCCATAAAAAAAAAAAAAAAAAAAAAATACTGCTGCATGTTTAAAGTTTGCAAAAGGACTCCTCGATGTTCCATAGCACTACTGGCAAAATATTCTGTGGACAGATGAAACTAAAGTTGAGTTGTTTGGAAGGAACACACAACGCTATGTGTGGAGAAAAAAAGGCACAGCACATCAACATCAAAACCTCATCCCCACTGTGAAGTCTGGTGGAGGGGGCAGCATTGTTTGGGGCTAACTTGTTGCCTCAGGGCCTGGACAACTTGCTATCATCAACAGTAAAATTATTTCTTTTATAAGTACAAACTTCTGAAGCTGACTAAGTGCAACATCTTTCAAAATGTGTGTATGATGTATGTACAATGATGTACTATGTGGTACTTTGACTGAAAGACAGACTTAGTCACCTCATTCCAAGTTATCGTCCCATTCATAGACACAACACAAGGGGAAAACAACTTCTAAAAGGCAAAAAACGGAAATTGAAATGCACAAGCTTTAGTGTTACATGTAAAGGTCCACAAATATTAAATCCAAAGGTTCACATACTTTTTTCACCCTGTGCTGTGAATGTTTAAATAAACATTCAATAAACACATGCAAACCTTTTTTTTTTTTTTGCATCATTAGTTTAAGCAGAGTGTGTATATTTTATGGCCAAATCTCGCAAAAATCCAAGAACTTCTAAAGGGTGCACTTACTTTTACTTTCAGCTGTAGTAGTATGAATGAAGTATGAATAAAGTCGAGTGCTAAATAATTTTTCATTTCTACCTTGAGATGTACCACAAGATGTGCGCAGAGGGATGTAAGAAGCCACTTTCCCACTGTTACTACTGGGCTCCCCAGAACCCCGGGAAACAACTGGGACTGACAGTTGGACTGAAAATATAACAATACATTTTTGTTACAATATAAAAGGGAGAAAAAAAGTACAATTTACAATAAAGGCTGGGTCTTTATTTTATTTTATTTTTTTCTCAATTAGGCTATGCCATGGCTATTCCAGAACCTTTTCTTTTTTTTTTTTTTTTTTTGTTTATTTAGTCCCTCACAAAATACTACCCAAAAGGAGTAGGATGAAGTACCAACTTATAGACTCCTATCCCCTTTACTCCATATAATCACCAACAATAATTTCACACATAATAATCACAACAGCATATGTACATATCTGTGCATGTCTTCCCAAAGATACACATGCTTTCATACACCCATGCACACAATACACGTGCACGAGTGCACACATAACAAAACCATAGTCAATACACTAAAAAATTTTATGTGTTATGAAATTATGTAGCAAACAGTTTCTGTTTTTATTACACTAACAAAGTAGGCTATTAGTAACCTATTTTTTAAGAAGCCTTTTTTATAAATGAAGTACAAAATAAATTTTGCAAATAAATTAAGACTGTAGCCTAACAATGTGGTAAGCTACAATGGAGGCGGTCGTAGACGGCTCTGGCCTCCTGTTTGCCATCTTCTGAGGTGTAAGGCCACGGCCTCCTCCACTGAATAAGCCTTCCTTACCCTTTTCATTTCGAACAAATTTATCAAATCAGTGCCTAAAATGATGAGTCGTTGTCTTTCTCTCTTTAATCCAAACAAAGCACAACACACTCAAACAACCCAAAGATGTCTAAAGAGTGCAACAGCGCTCGCCTTCCTCAGTTCCCGGAAGTAGATTTCCCATTCATTTTTCTCATATACTTTTTGAAAAATATGTAAATTAAGAGTTTAAAAGCTCGAGGGAGGCTATGTGGTAACTCATGACGAAAACATGATTAATTTCTATAAAAAAATTATCTAAAACTAAAAATTATTCAGCAAAATGCATTTTCTTTTTGACAAGTTTTAGCTACGTGTTTAGAGTGAAATTATTCGTTTTATAGTTGTGAGTTAGCACATGGTTGATTAGCCTCCCCTGAGCTGATGAACTTTTAATATACGTATTTTTTGAAAAGTCAAAGGGAAAATGAATGGGAATTTAAATTCTGGAACTGGGGGTGGGCGGGCGCTGTTGAGCTCCATGACATTGTTAATATAGTGCGATATTAACAATGTAACAACATGGCATGCGGCCAAAGGCCAACTGGTCAGAGGAGGGAAAAATGGTTAGAAAAGATTGTGTATTTTTAGAACTCCACAAACTACGGAAGATATGAAAGACAAATAATTATTAAAAGTCATAAATTGGCAGGCTTTTAAATTGTGTTTTAGCAATACTAATTAGTATTCTAAATAACCAAATGGTCAATTTGACCTTTGTGGCAGTTCTAATGTTGAAGCACTTCACTTTCTTTTCTTAACTTTTTGTATAATGCCATTTTACTACAAAATGAAAAATGTCTGTGAGGAATCAGTGGAAACAGAGCTGTACACTGTTTTTTGAATAAATGAATGTGAGCAGACTGGATGTAGAGGGCTTGTTGATTGGTCAGTGCTTCCTGGAGTGGGTGGGGCTTTGTGGAAGAGCCAGGAGTTCGTGTAACAGAGCATTTTGAGGCCTCAGAATGGCCATGCCAGAGAATTGAGAATTACTTACACATGTATAAATGAAGGAAAACTCAACTCCAGGTGTTTTTGATGTGGGAAAAACATTTTAACATGGTTAATGTCAGAAGCTCAGACAAGTTGATTTTGCAAGGACAGTCATTCTTTTGGCCATATACAGTGAACAATTTCTTCTTCACGTCTTGTTTGAATGACTGAACATATGAAATGAACTGCCAGTGTCAAAAGAAGTGTGGACAGCCAACACCATAAGGAAAAGGTTCAATGTGCTGCCAGTGTTGATAATATAAAACATCATATTGGAAACTTGTGTGTTTGCTTATTTCTTGCATTTGAGGCCAAGACTTGGTTGTTGTTGCTGTTTTTTTTAAGTGGCCTTGTACAGTTCTGTAGAGCTTTTATTACTATTTCAATAGACCAAGAGAGTTAAAAGATGTATTCACAGACTTAATAGATTCAAATTTACCTTGTCATCTCTTGGTGCACTCTCAAGGTCTAGAGAGCATACAGTGGGGCAAAAAAGTATTTAGTCAGCCACCAATTGTGCAAGTTCTCCCACTTAACAAGATGAGAGAGGCCTGTAAGTTTCATCATAGGTATACCTCAACTATGAGAGACAAATTGAGAAAAAAAAAAATCCAGAAAATCACATTGTCTGATTTTTAAAGAATTTATTTGCAAATTATGGTGGAAAATAAGTATTTGGTCACCTACAAACAAGCAAGATTTGTGTCTCTCACAAAGCTGTAACTTCTTCTGTAAGAGTCTCCTCTGTCCTCCACTCGATACCTGTATTAATGGCACCTGTTTGAACTGGTTATCTATATAAAAGACACCTGTCCACAACCTCAAACAGTCACACTGTATTGTCTCTTGTGGTCTGCTGCTGCCTGTTGTCCAGCTTTATGAAAAATGTCTTTTGTGGTATATTGGGTTGTGTTTCTTCGTAGGCAATACATCATATACTGAAACAACACCTTTATGGCGTTGCACTCTATGTTGCCAGATTGGGACCAGAGAATTGTAGACAGGAACATTTAGTTTTTCATACGTCAGCTCAGGAAAAAAGTGACCGAGGGACATTAACCTGTTCCGGTTTTAAAGGGGGCCTATTATGCTAGCATGACTTTTCTGAGCTTTTAACCTTGTTATAATATTGTAGTGGTATTTAGTTTTACTCAGGCATGTTTGAGTAATCCTGTATAATGATTTCTAAAGCACATATACCATTGCCGGACTTGTATTTAATAATGTCAGTGCTTAAACCATGGTCACTACAAGGCAGTTAGGCCATTTATCCATCTATTAGCTTCATGATCCTAATAGCCATGCTAATTAGCCATTTTATCATGCTCATGCACCTATTCCAAGCGTTTTCTGCAAAGTGAAAGTAGAGTTTTCAGCAAAGTGAAAGTAGCAGTTCCCCAAACAAAAGCCATTTTAATAAATACAAACTAGTTTATGTTATAGAACATCAAATAGTAATGCAAAGGTGTCTAAATTTATTTAAAAAAAAGAACAAAGCATAATATATCCCTTTACCTAAACAACTACAGGCTGTCTGCGGTTGACTCCAGCTTCTGAAGATGGTTGCTATTAGGGTTGGGTATTTCCCAAAACTTCATGATACGATACGTATCCAGATACAGGGGGCACAATACGATACGTAACCTTGATACATTCTGGACAAACAAGTTTACATGGATGTTTTATATTCTGTATATAGGCTGTGTGTGATATAACCTAACCAACATGATAATAACAGACATTCGTACAAAAATAATACACATTTTAACAAGTTTTAATATAACCTTATAGCCTTAACTAGCAGCTATGGCTTATCTAGCCTACGTCTTGTCATGTTTTTGTGAAGAAACTAATGTATCTCCATGTTGAGCTAAGCTGTAATGTCCCCAGCAGTGGAGCATACTCTCTCTGTTCCCTGGATGCAGTGATTATTTCATGCCAAGTTAGACACAAGAGGATCAGTAACTTTGCCCCCCCATGTCCATAGCAATCAGCTGTTTGTGCGCAGCAGTACGGTGGCCAGCTGATGACAGCCACGCCGTGCTGTCTGTGGATGCACTGCACATAAATCCTTGTGCGCTCCACAACTTGTTTGTGCTTCACGTTTCTCCGTATAGTTAAGTTGTGCGGTAGATCGAAGTGTAGGGACTCTCTCCACTTGTATGACACACATTGGCTCTGTGCTGTGCTAACGTTACCTGTTGCTAGCAGCAGATCAGCGTAGTTTGTTGTGTGAAGACAGAGAGTTGCTGCAGTAAGGTTACTTCACTGCAGAGCCTACAAACTGCATGAGCCATGTGTAACTCCTGATTCCTTGGGCTTTTAAAGTCCAGAGTTGACAATTCCCCTCAGGTTTTGCTGACTGAAAAAATCACTGGGCCCCTCCACGTTTGTTTATTAGACGCATGATGCTGCTGTGTGCTGCGGTGCTGCCACCTATGGCAGAAATGTGTACGGGACTTAGGGAACAGCTTCAAAACTGCCATTCCAGTGGTTTATAACATATTAACGTCATTTAAACAGCTGTATCGATACAGTAGCATACGTATATTGTCTAGAAGTACTTCACGATATATCCCCGTATTGATTTTTTTAAGCACAGCTCTAGTTGCTATATTCTTATATTCAGGGCTTTAATTTGTAAATCAAACGATGCCGGAACAAAAATTTGACACCAGAGTCCACAAGGCCAACACTGATCCCGGAACGTACACGCAACACAATGTATAGGCGCACACACACATCCCAAAATACCAAGCAAATTATATTTTAACATATTTGTTAACATTATTATAAATGATAGCGTTTCACTTCAGTGTAATGTGTCAGTGTACAGTTTGTGTGATTGCTCAGCTGAACGAGAAATCAGCTGCTACGCATAATTACTGCGCTTTTGTAGACTTAGCTCTGTCATAGACCGACTGTGTGGTCACCAGTCTGAAGCAAGAACACAGACTCATGCAGCTGTGGTCAGAAACAAAGTCTAGACTAGAAAAGGGAGCACACAGCAGAAGTAAGCTTTCAGCCTAATCATGTCTCTCCTTTTGCTTTCGTTTCTTTTTAGTGACTGCCGTGGAGCGCGCAGTCTTCTCTGCATAAAGGTGTTTCACGGCTCCAGGCTCTGTGAGCCTCAGCGCATTAGCTCGAGCTTACAGATTATGCATTTCAACAAATAAAAAAGAACAAACTGCTGTGGATCTGTGACCTGTGCACACAGGGGATATAATGGGGGAATAAAAAGCGCACATCGAGGGTGCATCACGTAATGTTTCTCTGCTGGCGTTTAACTGGCCCCGGGTCTCATCCTGTGACCCATGATCAGCGTTAGCTCTAGCTTCCATATGCATTTGAGTAAATGAACAAACTGACGTGGCACTGCCATGTCCCGTGCGCTCTCGGGACACAGTGGGAAAATAACGCGGCACTTCCAGAGCACATCGCGCAGGTCCCCTCCGCGTAACCAAAATCAGGACAAACCTCAACAGATTTACTGTCTTCTGGCTGTTAGCAAACACATCACTGTTGACTTAGAGAGCAGCAGTTGAACTGTAGAACTCCAAACTCTAAACTCCACTCGCGTTTACACACAGCCTACTCTGGCTCTGTGCAGCTCTGTGCAGCTCTGTGAGCTCTGTGGATGCAGCAGGGATTGGGCGGGGTCGGGGGACATCTCAAGGTACCACAGTGCGTACTGCTGTACACCTGCAGACACCACTGGTGTTAACAGTGGTGAATAGATCTTTCAGTTTGATGTGAAGGTCTTTTCCACCCGATTCCCTGTCCACTCTATAGAGACACTCTATGTTGAAGTGCATTATTGTGAAGAGCTCAAGCGTGGCTTTTATGTTTAAAACATATGCATTTCTGTGTAATTACACCTCTGATCTTCAACACAGGTTTAGGAGGTCAAAAGAGTCAAATGTAGTCAACATTTGTTCTGAGTTGTGCCTGAGTTAGCGGATCCAAGCAAACAGTTGCCGGATCGGACTGCATCAAAATAAGGGCAGTTTCCGGATCCTGTTCCGGCACAATCCGGCTCAAATTAAGCCCTGTTTATATTGTGAGAGAATAGCTTGGTGTCCTAGAGTTGAAAGAAAAGTCCAACACTCAAACTGGTATCCTGCTGGTCGGGGAGGAGGCTGGTGCAGCCTGTTTTTTTCCTTCCACCAATTCGCTTCTCCGAGTACCACCGCTACATCTACCTTCATTTCCCGGACAATTGCACGTTTTGCATTTTCCTCCTCTTCCCATAAATTGAAACTAAGACACTTGGCGGTGGAACATTTTCCCGGTTGCGAGGACCCGTACCATGGATCAGAAATTTGGACTTTGAATATTTTTTTTCCTCTTTTCTGTATTATTGTGTTCATATTTTTGGGGGGTTATTTGTTATTTGTTGAGTTTGTCATTTGTTGGGTTTGTTGGTTTTGTCATTTCAATACCTGGTAAATACCAATACCATAACACTCAAAATTCTGTCCTGTGATTACTGTCCCTCGCCCTCCAGCAGCCGTTACTAGGTCTACTGAAAACTTTAAGTATGTTGCTGCTATAAACTACAGTATTTGCAAAGGGTTTATGGAGCTGATGGAGTGAAGTGGGCGGGGCTAACAGGATTTTAAAGCGATGGGCATTTAATCCGGACATTTCATGCAAAGTGAAAATACCAGCTCCCCAAATGAAAAATTTTCAATACATAGTCTGTAAGTTTTTTTAAAGTCACAAAACAGGAAATATTCATGCAAAAGTGTCTACATTTATTTCAGAAAGCATATGTGTCCTTTAAAGCAGCACTAAAGCAGCTGGTATGAAGTATCACTATTTTTCTATTGAAAAGTGTATTTTTTAAAAGTAATAATTTGTGAAAACATGTAGCTCCAGAAAAAATACATGGGCAATTCAGTAGGATTGTGTCTCTCTGTATAGTAAAGGGCATTTAGTTACGTCACTTGTTTGTTGGTTTGATAAATGACCCTCCTCAGTGTCTTGGACAAACCCCAGCCTCGTCCTGAGTACGTGTTTCAGTGGCAGAGCTAATGAATATGATTATGTGAGCGCTTTCACTTCAAATGTTTTCTGATGCAGCACACAATGGAACAGAAAAGTGCACTTATTTATTATTGCAAAGAAAATGATGGTTGCCGGGAACATGGGGCTGAGAGCAGAGGTTTGCACAAATCATATGTCGGTATATATGCATTTGTCTGGCTTTGATGATAATAAGAGGCAAAGCAGAAGCTAAAAGGCTTAGATGTGGGCAGATAGTACAATTTATAAAGGCATTCCAAAAATTGTACTCTTAATATGCAGATTTTTTTGTGTGGTTGGATAACTACAGCGAGATCATGCACCTTGTTACAAATATAAAAGATCAGATTCAACATTTGTGAATTTTCTTTTTTGATATTTCTTATGAAAATACCAACCAATCTGTACAGGAATACTGGCTCCTGCCCCCATCTGAGAGTGTGACATAATCACATTCTAGAATTCTAAAGGGCTTTAAGATTGAGCTGGAGGCAGGTCAGAGTTCTATAGTAGAATCTGCTGCTAAAGATTCAAAATGCAGATGTCTTGGTGTGGTTTATGGCTAATATCTGTGCAAGTACTGAGGTTATCCACATGAAATAAAAAATAGCACAATGTTCAAATTCTTATATGTCAGAACAAATGACCTAAAGTGAAGTTATTTCTTAGCTCTATAGCGTAAAAATTTGGTGACATGATTTAAACACACAGGCGTGATTCAATTCAATTCAATTCAGTTTTATTTGTATAGCTTCAGTATCACAACAAAAGTCGCCTCAAAGGGCTTCACAAACAGTTGATCAAATATAAACACACAATCAGACTTAACACACAATCAACACAAACACTAACTACACTAAACTAAACAGACCCAGGACACTCTTGTCCTTAGTCCCTCCTTCTCGGTAAGGAAAAACTCCTAAAAAAAAACAGCTGCGGGAAAAAAGAAGAAACCTTATGGAGCCCAACTGAAGGAGAGATCCTCTCCCAGGACGGACAGGCAATGCGTCTAGGACTGTTAGTTCCATTAGCTCATCTATAGGATCATAGATCAGCTCTGTAAGGATTCATCCAGGGAGTGGGGTGAGGTAGGGTTGAGGAAGTCCATAGGATGCAGCAGGTGGGCCTCATCCAGACAGGTGAGTGGGCGAGATAGGTCCGGGAAATTGCAGATTGCAGTCAGTAGACTGGATTAGGCTGTACAGTTATTATGGTGTGGTTGTGGACCAAGTTTTTTTTTTCATTCAAACCTTTATTTAACCAGGAAAAACTCATTGAGATTAAAAATCTCGTTTACAAGAGTGTCCTGGCAAATGGCAGCAGCACAGTTACCAATACAGCGACAGACTTGCAATCAAATTCATACAAAACATTAAATGGTATTCCACAGTTCTCAGATCAGTTAAAACAATGACAGACAAAATCTTTCTGCCAGGTCCTTTAAAGTGCCTTTAAAAGAGTGAAGTGAGACCAACTCCTTCAACTGAAGTTCATTCTGGAGCTGATTCCATGAGGATGGTGCTTCAAAGTTAAAAGCCTTTTTTCCAATGTGAGTGCAGACTTTTGGAACAGTCAATAAAAACAAGTCCTGTGAGCGCAGGTGATGCGTCCCTGCAGACCTCTGTTGAATGTAAGTGTTCAAATAAGGAGGAAGGAGTCCCAGCACTGCCTTGTAAATAAAAAAATGCCAATGAATCCAACGGCGAATGGAAAGGGAGAACCAACCAACCCGAGAATAGAGCAAACAGTGATGAGTGAGAAATTTCAAATTTGTGATGAATCTCAGGGCTCCATGAAACACAGTGTCCAAGGCATGAAGACAATGAGCGGTTGAATGCATGTACAAAATGTCACCATAGTCCAAAACAGACAGGTATGTTGCATTTACAAGCTGTTTTTTGCTTCAAATGACATTCAAGATTTGATTCGGAAGAAAAAACTTAGTTTCAGTTTCAATTTCCAATATTGACAATTTAGACATTGGCCTGTAGTTGTTCATGTTAGCAGGATCTCCTCCTTTAAGAAGGGGAAGAACACTGGCAGAGTTCCATACAGACAGCAGTTGATTAGTAGCTAATGAAAGGTTCATTAAATATGTAATGGGATTGGCTAGCAAATCTGCAGCTACTTGTAAAAAGTATGGTTCTAATTTGTCAGGACCTGCTGATTTTTTTGGATACAGTTCTTTCAAGGCCTTATGTACCTTATGTATGGTTAGTGTTTTGAAATTAAATGCTTGATTTGATATTGATTGATCAAAAAAAGTTACTTTTAAATATTGTACCTCACCTGTACATTTATACAGGCCCCTGCCCTCCATCTGAGGTTCTGATAACATCAAATTCTAGAACAGGAATGCAACCTATTGTGTAAAATTTTGTAGGAGAAGGTAGAACCCACTCCTGCAAATTAAACCACTGAGTCACAGATCATAACATCAATACTAGCTAAGAAAATTATGTCCCCAATCCTCCACTTTCCAGGATAGAGTAAGCAGTCATAAACCTAGACAGACGTAGTATGCTTTGCTTTTGCATTTAAAATTAATTCATTAGATGTTTTTAAGATTGCTGTGGTGGGTAGACTGTAACAGGTGTGTGACATGCTTACACTGAACCCAGAGACTTCCACATGCTCCATAGAGCTGTCTGCTGAGGAGAGGCTGTGGATTTATGTCTTGTATATATGGTATGACTGTACAACACAGTGTTGACACTGATCTTTACAAAGAAGAGTTAGACAGTGAACATCTTTATTGAACATTCCTAGTTCTCAGCACTGAGTAGTTAAACAAGCAATATTATGCTTTTATTCCTCTGCTTTTATTCCTCAATCTTGGTTCGCCTCTAGAACAGCAACACATTTTACAACCTTTAAAAATATTATCTGACTTAAGGATTGGGTGATATAATGATATTACCATATAATGAGGTATGTAAAAATCCCGACGGTATCACTTTCAATACCATGGTTTAAATCTTCTGGGGAATTGTGCAGTAGGTTTTATTAAATACCTAAAATGTGTATCAATGTTCATGCCAATATAATGGGGATAAGTCTAAATCTTTGTCTAACAGCACAAAAACAAAAAAAAAAAAAAAAAAACAGCACAAAACTAAGCATATCTTTTCAAATTAACAGCAACAACATAATGTTATACCTTAATTAATTAGCTCTCTCGATGGACATCAAAACACATCCTCTGATTTTTGATCCTTTGCTGTGTTCTCTAAAGCATTGGCCTTATAGCTGAATAAATAAGTGTGTCATAAAAGCTTAATAACATATTTTACCGCCATACCTCAAGAAAAGAGGAACATAGCTCTGTGTGTAATGCGTGAAGCGGAAAGCCATGTCATTCTGATTAAGGAGCAATACATTATTTTAACAAGTGTTCATGTGTGTTAAATAAATCCTCAAACAGTGGTTTACCGCAGCCATAGCTGTTTTCTGCCGTGACTGTTGCTGCTGTAGTCAGTGTGGCCACAGAAGCACAGCAGAGAGCACAGAGCTGAAGCCCCGCCACATCCCACGAAATGGAAAATTAATAAACTTCTTCGAACAGTTATTTGAACAATGACGTCCACAACCCTCCAGCGCATTGTACAGCCACATTTTAACACATTTTAGCGTGCTCCCAGATGTTTAAAAGGACAAATAAAGTGGAGGACAGAGCGAGACCTGGAGTGCAGAGGAGCACAGGATCACACAGAGGAAAGCAACGCGGAACTGTTTTTACAAATAAGCACTTCAGAAACAGATTTTTGTATTTACTATACCTTTTTTGCCCAAAAAACAATAGATGTCCCTACATTTTCGAAGTACCCTTTTAACTCAAATTTAAAGGCAAGTTTAGCTTAATTAAGTGGATAGACAATAATACCTTATACCCAGGTATAATTTGCGGACAGTAAGATGGTAGAAAAAATAGATATCGCCCAACTCTAATCTGACTAAAAGAGTTTAAAACTTAAAGCTTATGGCTTTATTACTCAGCACAAAAACACTAACACAAATAGGTTCAAACTGGTGGCAGCACTGCTCTAAGAGCTGTAGAACTGATACTGTTACAGCTAAGGTGACAATCACAATAGTTTAAAAATTCAAAAAATGCCCATCTATTTTAAAGAGAGAAAAAAAAAATCTTCACACCGGCTAAGCTGAGCTGTTTGACCTCCACAAAAATGGAGGGAAGCTGTGTGGCACGAATAAACAAGCTAACTGTGCTAATATTAAAATAGTCCCAAGTAGTCCCATTATAACTGTTATAACTGTTACATGTTGAATCCCTAAAACCACACTGTAACCTGTTTAGGCCAATGTTAGCCGTCAGACTAGTGCTAATCCTACATGCTAAACACTGCTACGCAGCGCTAATGAAGGCATGGGCTGCTAACTGGAATTTTCTAAGGAAAACATGACTATTTTTGATGTTTCCACAGTTCTAACAGACAATGCCAAACCATGAAAATATCTCTCAAAATAATTAGTTTGTTTTAAACAGTCCAGGATTAATTTAGGACTCACTATTGCAGTAACTCCACTGTCACATGTTCAAAATTACTCTTTAACACACATGTTCAGTGTACAGTTTTACAGTTTTATGCACTTACCGCAAGTTTTGAAGCTGTAATCCACCAAAACCTCATCCATTTTGTGTTTCTGCTGCTGATACTGACACAGTACCCCGCTATCAGAACTTTCCAGAACTTGTGCTGATGTCACAGCCCAAACCCCTCCCATCTCCTGTAAAAAGTGAGGATTTTAAGTTTACTCTGCAGAGAGCCATTAGTGCACTCACTACTTAAGTTAAGTAGTGTTAAGACCTGGTCAGGTTAAGTAATGACTCTGGCATTTGCAAAAACAAAGCAATATTAGTAATAACAGCTAAACATGTTAAAAAACAGAAAAGCTGGGTTTACAGTGCATATTGAAGGAGAGATCCTCTCCAGGCAACATGTGTCTAGGACTCTTAGTCCATTAGCTCATCTATAGGATCATAGATCAGCTCTGTTAGGATGCAGCAGGTGGGCTTCGTCCAGACAGGAGTATACTGCCATTTTACTACAAAATGAAAAATGAGCAATCAGTGAAAATAGAGCTGTGTACTGTTTTTTTGGATAAATGAATGAGAGCAGACTGGATGTAGAGGACTTGATTGGTCAGTGCTTCCTGAAGTGGGCAGGGGCTTGTGGGAGAGGTAGAGTGGAACACTGCGTTTTGAAGCCTCAGAACAGAGAATGCAGGATTATTTTATTATCTATTTATTAATTTATTTATTATAACAAACGTGAATGAAGCAAAACACAATTCCAGGTATGTTTTTGAGGAGGGAACAACATTGTAACAAGAAAGAAAGCTCAGAAGTCTATTTTGCAGAATCTAGCCGCTCTAAGATATTATTTTTGGACTTTCAACAAGTGGAGAAGTGACAGGGAGTTATGGTGGAGCGCAGGGATAAACACTGTAGCAGTTACACTGGAGTGGAGGGAGTTTTATTACTGGGTCATAGCCAGCCCTTTGATTGCTTGTGGACTGAGAGCACAGCCCCACAGTAGAGAGAAAGGAAGATAGAAGGAACACAGGCTGCAGCAGGATCCCCATGTGGTGTAGAACACATCACATGGGGATGGGGCCAAACAAGCAGATTACTAAATAACAACCAGACAACAGCAACTTACTGGTCAGAAGGAAATGCCATTCTCTGACCTCAGCCCCCAGCGGTAGCCATCACTAAATGGAATAAGACAGCTATAATGGGCCAGGCACAAACAGAGCATTGAGAGAAGAACACGGGGAGGACATGCAGACTCCACCCAGAGAGATTGTGTGATGGTGTGTATTGGTCGGCCCGGGGCTCGAACCCACAACCTCCTTGCTGGGAAGCGAGAACACTAACTGCTCTGCCACCGTGCACCCCAAAGAAAGTGAAACTGAAACTGAAAGAAAGCACTCATGGGCACCAAGCACACACAACGATAGTAGCATTTTTTCTGTTTGGTCTTTATTAGTGATGTGTTAACTTTCATTTTAAGTAAAAAGATTTAGTTTGTGATGTATTATTTTGGTATATTTGCATATAATTAGCATATTTAAACACAATTATAGACTTTCTTTACCAAAAAGTGCATACTTTATGTCAGGATCAATCCATGATAACACAAATAAAGCTCCTTCACCACTCTTCATTCTGATGTGGTTTAGGTTAGAATAATTTAAAAGACCATTTATTTTAGATTAATTTTTGTGGTTAAAAGTGGGCGGGGCCATATTCACTCTAATCGCACCAAATATAAAGCAAAGTTTAACTTTTTAAAATAGAGATTTGTCTTTCATTACAATTTAAATAAAACTCCTGCTTAAAGTATGATTTTTGGTCAATAATGAGGCTCAGTCAGTATATAATGGATTTATCAGGTCCAGTCCTCTAAGGTGAGGGTTAGATTCTGCTGTTATTGTCCTGAAGCTGAAACTCTGCTCTTTCTCTCTGATCTGAAATGCTGCAGACAGTTTGTCTGAACAGGCTGCATGTGTTTGGTTGCTTGTGGCTCCTGTAGGAGGCGCTCTAATAGTATGGTTCTTGAGACCAGAGCAGCACCTGGCTCAGTTCAGACTCTGTCAGGACTTTGTTTTTAGTGATTCGTATAATTATTTTTTACTTTAAAGAATAGTTTTCTGCCTCAGCCAGAGCCCAGAGTGAGGCCTGTATGTGACCACAGGATCCTCTCTGTTGTGTGTGGACAGTGTGGTCCTGAGGACCGCAGTCAACCTGGACAAACTTAAAAATGATAGATAGTGAGCCCCCTGACCTCCCTCTAGTGTGTGGTACAACATATGGATGTCTTGGAAAAGAAAAACTAATTAAATCATAAAACATTAACACAATAAAACATTAAAAATATATAGGCAAATATAGGGGTCATTAGCACTCCCAATACGATTGTGTTTATAAAATTCCAAATTACATCAGAAACCAAAAACAAGTTTATGATGTCATAGACAACAAATAGCCGATAAAGTCATGAAAAATAAGAACAATAAAATAAAGCACCTGCAGACAGACACAAGCAGACAGGCACCGGCAGCACACACAGCTCGACCGCAGGGAGAGAAAGGTCGTGCATGCCACATTGTCACGTCTCCCACCATACCCAGAGGAGAACTCAGACAATTCAAGCACAGGCACACTTTAAAGCCATGTCTCAGTCATGTCTTGCAATCAATGTGAGGATTAGTGAGGTAATGCTCACCCTACCGCATCTGCACAAAGTCATACAAATGCAAATTCAGACCAAGCAGGGGGAGCTGTTTTAATGCTACTCCTTCCAGTTCTCATACGATCCAGAGAGAACAAACTGAGCATGTGAGGAGAAGAAGCACACGCTTGTCTTTTTTTTAGCACACATTTGTAAATGTAAATGAAATGCCCATCAGGTCTCTTTTCTGATGTATTTATTCAAAAGCAAGTCATATATTCTGAAATGTGTGACCTTGCAATCTGCCCTTCATGTGACCTAAGAAGATCAAAAACCTTCACACTCCACCTGAATATCTGTTATTTCAACGTGATAATACACCTGCTAAAAATGTGTTTTGACCAATGGCTTTCTATTTTGTACCACTGAATACCACACCATTTTACACCTTCCAAAGCAAACATGTATATACTAATATGCACTATAGCACTCAGAGTCTGCCCCTGGCATCGGCAAAATAGGCAAATGTTAAGGGCGCAGAGGGGGGCCACTGGGGGGCCACTGCCCTGTGCATCAGCGCATAACAAGGCTTAATGAGCCTGATCAATAACAGTATATACCTAGGAATGATGGACACTAGGGAGAGGTTTGAGTCCATAAATGTGTTCTACACTTGTCGAGCTTTATGTAACTTTTCAGTTTAGCAAAAATCAACCTCTTACTCGTGGCAATACAATCATAAACAGCTCATAAAATAATAGATGCAGTAATGAAAGACGTGATATGAAGCACATAGTACTGCAACGGTGCATGAAGCCTTTCTCACACTGTCAGCTGTATTATTGTAAAAGCAACATAAAACAGTCCAGACGTCCTGACAAAAGCTTCTGTAGCCTGTAGTGTTCTCTGGAGCCTCTGTCCAGGCTCAGTGTGATGAGACTGAAGACTCACACCAAAAGTGACAAAATCTCTTTCCTAAGCTCATTTCGCTCTTCTCGTGTCGCCAGCCCCTCATTAGGTTGCTGACGAGGGGTGGGAGGTTTCAAACGCGTCTTTTGTGCCTGAACCAATTCCTCTCGCGTGTTTGTAAAATCTGTTTCCGTGATTGGCAGTTGCTTTGGCGATGTCGCTCCATATTTGCATAAAGTTGACTTCAGTTCAACTCAAAACTACACTCAGTTTGCTTGATTCGCGTCGCTTGGCACATTCAAGACGTTTGTCGCCTCGACACGCCAGCTTGCATAGCAAATGAATGGTCGCTGGTAGCTGCAGTCGCTCCAGTTGCTGTTGGTGTGAGTCCACCATGACAGAGGATTTCAACACAAGTAATAAGGAGCACTAGTATTAAACACTATGCTCCGGTCTGCGTAGAGAAGAAGTTTGTGTTGTAAATGTGTTATAAGAAACAATGTTTTGTCCTGAAACTTGAAGAAAAGTGAAATCATAATGTATGTCCCTTTTACTACAGTGTAGTAGTGGCTGAAAATCATTTATGATCATCTTAAATGCATTAGATCACAGAATCTAGAACTTAAATCTAGAATTATCCCCTGGCCTTCTATTGTACTACCTAAAACCCTACGAAAAAATATACTAGGGCACAATTCAGGGAGTGGCATGAAACAGGGCTAGGGCCGGCTCTGAATGCACTCTCCCGTTTAGTCATATCCTGAAAGCCCTCATAAGAACTCTGTGAATAACTGTATGTATAGAGATAGTCAGCAGGAGTGCAGCTATTACGAGATGTGCTCTGACTCCAGACCTGAATGTACTCTGCTCTGACAGGTTCAAAAGATTCTCCGGTCAACAGTCAACAGCTCCTCCCCATACTGACACTGCCTGCTGCTGGGTTACTGCTGCAAACCAGAGGCAGGGGGAGAGGGAATGGAGAAGACTGAGACACTTACCTTGATGTCAAACAGTACATTTATATGCACGCGCCGTCGAGGTACGGTTAACGCTTGGCCATCCCAGATGTAATTGGTCACTTGTCCTTGTCTTATGTATGCACAGGGAAAATCGATTTGTTGACTCTCAGCAGCTACTCCAGGAGGGCAATCTCCAACTGCCCTTTAGAGGCACGAACCAAAACAACCAACAAAGACAGAGGCACTGCATTGTAAGGCAAAAAGTATTCATTTATTCAGCTGATCCTGTTTTCAGGAACTTTGTTGTTGAAAAGACTTTCAACTGGCAATACAATCACAATATCACACATATCCAGAGTGGCACAATTGTCTTAAATTTGCAGAGATGTCTTAAATACTTTAAACAAGTCTTAAATATGTCACATACGTTTATTTTCCGAATTTCCAGGCAAGCAGAAACCTTGTTAAAGCTCCCCTATTCTGTGAACTTTCTGAGCTTTTTCACAAAAACAATACAGACCTGGAGTGATATTTTGTTTTATTCACACGTTTAAAGGTATTAGGGAGGATCTTTATGAATTCATTTTTTGGAATATTTATTAAAACTAGCTTCATTGCCCTGTATAAGGCTTATAAATTGGTGTATTAGAAAATATAATAATAATATTAATAAACTGTGGACACTGTGGGACTTAAAAAACCTCATCCAATCGTTTTCGTCATGAGTACGTTAACCATTGTTCCACGGAATCGCCAATCATTCCGACTTCCTAGTTTCGGCGATACGTGCATGTTCTTGTGCCTGCGCATGTGTATACACTATGTTTATGTAGTCCGGCATTAGCGCCGCAATAGCGCCGCAATAGCGCCGCGTTAGCGGCGTTAACATCGTAGCGCGGACAGCCTGACTTTGAAGAGCACAATGGCTGAGGAAAACCATGACCCAGGTGGTCACAAAAGGAAAACAGTTTTTGAAGTGTACCAGAGGAGGAGGAGAAAAACTGTAGAAGAGCAGAATAAAACCCGATTAGTTATTGGTGATTCCTTCAAAGGACGGCGTGCGCTGTAGGAACAGAAAGGGCTTCAGACGATGCATTGGTCACCAAGTTTCTGCTGGACAGGTACGTTTATCTTATCATGTGAAAAAAATGCCTTTTTTCTTTATCTGTTGAACCTTTTCAACTGTACAGCAACGTCAGTTTGCTAATGCTACCAATAGCAGGAGGACATATTTTTGCTCACATTTAGGGACTGTGCATGTGACTGGGTCTGTGTGGGGAACTGAGTCAAAGGTCGCGCAAACAAACAATGCAGGTCTAGGTTTAGGCGAATCTCTGCTGATACCGGCTGTAAACAAACACTCGTGTTCCAACGCTCGTGCACTGTCGCTGTGGAGGAGTTCCTTGGAAAGGAACAGTGAAGGGCGGGGCCTGACACATGCGCAGTATTCAAAAAAGGACAAACAGTCGCTGGTTTCTCAGCAGTCAAAAAAAATCCTCCCTAATATCTTTAAGTAATCCTGTATGCTGAGGCCGCCCTCTTCTCAGGAGCTGATAATGCTCTACCTCACAGCTCTACGTAGACACACGAATCCAGGAAGTGCTCCTGTGCGCTTCTAAAGCCCATACATTCTCACTGGACTCATTCCGATCATTTCAGATTGGCGTCACTATGAAGCAGTCAGCTCATTTGTCTATTGTTAGTGTCATGTTGCTAATAGCCATGCTAAATAGCCATTTTATGCTCTGTCCATTTCCCACCGTTGCCAGCAGGGGGCGACAGACACCTAATCCAAGGGTTCTCTGCAAAGTCAAAGTGACAGCTCACCCAAAAGAAGATGTAAAGGTGTCCAAGACTTTTTAAAAAGTGTAAAAAAGCATAATATGGCCTCTTTCAAATCAAGCTTGCCTTCACACTCAGTAAGTGTTGGTGACACTTGGGCCTGAATAAGGGACTGCTCAGATGGATTTAGAACCACTGTCAAGTCAACATGTGTAAGTCCCACTGCAAACAAGTGCCAATAACATGGCTATTAAATCCCTGATTTCATGTTGTTTGTAAAACTGTGTCCTGCAGGTTAGACACAGGAGCTTAAGACAGGGACACTCCATGAGTCACCTGTAAAGAGATGAAAGCACCAAAAAGGTAGGAATTTTTGTCCATAGCCCAGTGTGAAGAGACTGAAGGCTTATAGATTCTGTGTTATTGTCCTGGAGCAGTGCAGTATCTGGGGCTGGGGCGCCATGGGCACTGGGGAACCACTAAAATAGAAACTTTGTCAGACAGTTACACACAAGTTGATGCCCAAATAGTTTGATTTATGCTCTGGTCTGTGTAGAGAAGCAGCTCATGTTTACAATATAGGCGTTGAATTTTGGAGAAAAGTAAAATCATGAATTGTATCTATATTTTACTACAATGAAGTAAGCTGCTGAAAATTGTTTGTATCATCTAAAATGCACCAGAATACAGGAAAGTACATCTATTTTGTTCCAAAGTTTCTTGGGGAGGGCCCCCTAAGCCCCCTGCTGTATATTGCCTCTAATAAAAACTTGTCTGCTATACACAACTGGGAAGTTGAAGAGCTTCAGTACTCAGCTTATGTAAAGTCTAAATATGTTGTGATTCAAAGAAATTGTGAAACATTAAAATGGGAATGAGCATTGAGGTTCTTTTCTGTCTACATGTATATTACAAACATATGCCAAGGGGCCTCCAGAAGCTCTTAGCCCCTGGGCCTACTGATACGTTAACGTCGGCCCCGCACTTGGGCAGTGGGAATATTAGAATGTCAGGAATTGAACTGCCAACTTTAAAGTTCTTTGGTGACCGTCTAGCCACTGTTGTACTACAAGTGCAAGAATATTCTTGTAACTTAAGGAATTTAAGTTTATTTATTACTACTTCATACTCACATATACTTGTTTGAAAATATTCTATAAAGTAACAGTCATGGGGTTCATGAACACGCAATTATGTAGGCCTGTATTTGTATGTGTGCTTCTCAGTAAACAGAGACTGTCCCATTTTCAAGCTTGTCTCATGCCTCACTGAAAAACACTAATGTCCCGCTTTTAACCAGTCCACGTCCCTATAGTACCGCACTTCAACCAATACAAAAACAAACTTCAACACACTTCTCATAGACTTTATTGAGCTCTTTGTCTAATATTTTGCAATTAATGATGGTAATTAAAAAAAAAACGTAGCCTTTCTTTTTCATGTGTTTATACACTGCTCAAAAAAAATAAAGGGACCACTTAAACAACACTTAATGTAACTCCAAGTCAATCACACTTCTGTGAAATCAAACTGTGTCCACTTAGGAAGCAACACTGATTGACATCAGTTTCACTGCTGTTGTGTAAATGGAACAGACAACAGGTGGAAATTATAGGCAATTAGCAAGACTCCCCCAATAAAAGAGTGGTTCTGCAGGAGGTGACCACAGACCACTTCTCAGTTCCTCTGCTTTCTGGCTGATGTTTTGGTCACTTTTGAATGCTGGCGGTGCTTTCACTCTAGTGGTAGCATGAGACGGAGTCTACAACCCACACAAGTGGCTCAGGTAGTGCAGCTTATCCAGGATGGAACATGAATGCGAGCTGTGGCAAGAAGGTTTGTTGTGTCTGTCAGCATAGTGTCCAGAGCATGGAGGCGCTACCAGGAGACAGGCCAGTACATCAGGAGACATGGAGGAGGCCGTAGGAGGGCAACAACCCAGCAGCAGGACCGCTACCTCCGCCTTTGTGCAAGGAGGAACAGGAGGAGCATTGCCAGAGCTCTGCAAAATGACCTCCAGCAGGCCACAAATGTGCATGTGTCTGAAACAGACTCCATGACGGTGGTATGAGGGCCCGACGTTAACAGGTGGGGGTTGTGCTTACAGCCAAACACCGTGCAGGACGTTTGGCATGAGGGGTACCAGAAAGCACCAAAATTGGCAAATTCGCCACTGGCGCCCTGTGCTCTTCACAGATGAAAGCAGGTTCACACTGAGCACATGTGACAGACGTGACAGAGTCTGGAAACGCCTTGGAGAACGTTCTACTGCTGGCAACATCCTCCAGCATGACCGGTTTGGGGGGCCGCACAGCCCTCCATGTGCTCGCCAGAGGTAGCCTGACTGCCATTAGGTACCGAGATGAGATCCTCAGGCCCTTGTGAGACCATATGCTGGTGCGGTTGGCCCTGGGTTCCTTCTAATGCAAGACAATGCTAGACCTCATGTGGCTGGAGTGTGTCAGCAGTTCCTGCAAGACCAAGGCATTGATGCTATGGACTGGCCCCGCCCGTTCCCCAGACCTGAATCCAATTGAACACATCTGGGACATCATGTCTCGCTCCATCCACCAACGCCACATTGCACCACAGACTGTCCGAGGAGTTGGTGGATGCTTTAGTCCAGGTCTGGGAGGAGATCCCTCAGGAGACCATCCACCACCACAATCACATGACAGCAACTTGCAACAACATGCAAAAAAATATATTGTGAAGCAAATTAGAAATATGACAGAAAAACAGAAAACTTTAGCATACCAAAGTATGTACCCCCTCAAGTTAATCCTCTGTAGAACCTCCTTCTGAAGCGCTTTCAGCTCTAGCATTTCTAGGATAAGTGTTTATGAGCTTGGTTCGTAAAATCACTGGGATTTGTACTCATTCTTCATCTAAAAACAGCTCAGTCTCCTTCAGGTTTATGCATTGTACAGCACAGTTTCTTCAAAAATGTTCCTGTGTTTAGTTCCATCCTTCATTCCTTTAGTTCTGAGCAGTGTCCCAGTCCCTACCAATGGCAAATATCCCCACAGCAGGACACTGCCATCACCAGTGGTTCAGAGTGGTCCTGGGACAGATACAACAGTCTCTGCTGTGGAGCTCTGCAGCTCTTTCAGGATCACCTTTGGTCTTATTGTTTCCTCTCTGATGAATGCACTCCTTGCCCGGTTTATTAGTTTTAGATGGTCCTCTTTAGGCAGGTTTGGTGTGGTTCCTTATCTTTTACATGTTGTAATGCTGAATTAAATTGTGTTTTGTGGCATAATGACAGATGAATTGCAGTCAGACCAACCTTATCTAACTATTTCTGTGACTTCTGAGGCTGAGTAACACTGGGGGCCATATATAGACGGAGGTACATAAGGGGGCGTGTCCAGATCGAATTTGTCCCTACTTAAACAGCGTGGTCGTTGGTCTGAAGAGGCTGAACTTGGGCTGGGAAAAAGTTCAAAGAGGCCGCGTTTCAGTGTGAGAGGCGTGTTTGCTCTGAACCAATCAGAACTCTCTCACAGTACACTCACAGCACATGAAGAGAGGATCTGTAATATGAGAATGAAAACATTTATGTAGCATTTTATAGACTCCATGGGGCATTTAATAATAATAATAATAATAATAATAATAATAATAATAAAGATAAGTCACATTATAGTTAATAAACATTACATGAGCCCCATAAATGTAGCTGTATGTATCTGTATGTAGATGTATCTGTTTTCCTTATTGTATTGAATTATCTGAATACAAAAATAAGAAACTCATTCAATGGCCAGAATTATTTAGAGACTTAAAAGAAAAAATATGACACAGAGAAAAGCAAAAGAAGAAGCTGGAGCTGAACAAGTGAACAATGATATTGGTGAGAGAATTAAGAGAAAGCTAACGTTAAAATCACTGCCTGCGCAAAGCAGTAGCTACTGATCTGTCCAGACTCAGAGAGGACAGAGGGAGACAGGTGAGAGGAGAGGACAGAGGGAGACAGGTGAGAGGAGAGGACAGAGGGAGACAGGTGAGAGGAGAGGACAGAGGGAGACAAGTGAGCGGAGAGGACAGAGGGAGACAGGTGAGAGGAGAGGACAGAGGGAGACAGGTGAACGGAGAGGACAGAGGGAGACAGGTGAGAGGAGAGGACAGAGGGAGACAGGTGAGAGGAGAGGACAGAGTGAGACAGGTGAGAGGAGAGGACAGAGTGAGACAGGTGAGAGGAGAGGACAGAGTGAGACAGGTGAGAGGAGAGGACAGAGGGAGACAGGTGAGAGGAGAGGACAGAGGGAGACAGGTGAGAGGAGAGGACAGAGTGAGACAGGTGAGAGGAGAGGACAGAGTGAGACAGGTGAGAGGAGAGGACAGAGGGAGACAGGTGAGAGGAGAGGACAGAGGGAGACAGGTGAGAGGAGAGGACAGAGGGAGACAGGTGAGAGGAGAGGACAGAGGGAGACAAGTGAGAGGAGAGGACAGAGTGAGACAGGTGAGAGGAGAGGACAGAGGGAGACAGGTGAGAGGAGAGGACAGAGGAAGACAGGTGAGCGGAGAGGACAGAGGGAGACAGGTGAGAGGAGAGGACAGAGGAAGACAGGTGAGAGGAGAGGACAGAGGAAGACAAGTGAGCGGAGAGGACAGAGGAAGACAAGTGAGCGGAGAGGACAGAGGGAGACAGGTGAGAGGAGAGGACAGAGGGAGACAGGTGAGAGGAGAGGACAGAGGGAGACAGGTGAGAGGAGAGGACAGAGGGAGACAGGTGAGAGGAGAGGACAGAGGGAGACAGGTGAGAGGAGAGGACAGAGGAAGACAGGTGAGCGGAGAGGACAGAGGGAGACAGGTGAGAGGAGAGGACAGAGGAAGACAGGTGAGAGGAGAGGACAGAGGAAGACAAGTGAGCGGAGAGGACAGAGGGAGACAGGTGAGAGGAGAGGACAGAGGGAGACAGGTGAGAGGAGAGGACAGAGGGAGACAGGTGAGAGGAGAGGACAGAGGGAGACAAGTGAGCGGAGAGGACAGAGGGAGACAGGTGAGAGGAGAGGACAGAGGGAGACAGGTGAGAGGAGAGGACAGAGGGAGACAGGTGAGAGGAGAGGACAGAGGGAGACAGGTGAGAGGAGAGGACAGAGGGAGACAGGTGAGAGGAGAGGACAGAGGGAGACAGGTGAGAGGAGAGGACAGAGGGAGACAGGTGAGAGGAGAGGACAGAGGGAGACAGGTGAGAGGAGAGGACAGAGGGAGACAGGTGAGAGGAGAGGACAGAGTGAGACAGGTGAGAGGAGAGGACAGAGGAAGACAAGTGAGAGGAGAGGACAGAGTGAGACAGGTGAGAGGAGAGGACAGAGGGAGACAGGTGAGAGGAGAGGACAGAGGAAGACAGGTGAGCGGAGAGGACAGAGGGAGACAGGTGAGAGGAGAGGACAGAGGAAGACAAGTGAGCGGAGAGGACAGAGGGAGACAGGTGAGAGGAGAGGACAGAGGGAGACAGGTGAGAGGAGAGGACAGAGGGAGACAGGTGAGAGGAGAGGACAGAGGGAGACAGGTGAGAGGAGAGGACAGAGGGAGACAGGTGAGAGGAGAGGACAGAGGGAGACAAGTGAGCGGAGAGGACAGAGGGAGACAGGTGAGAGGAGAGGACAGAGGGAGACAGGTGAGAGGAGAGGACAGAGTGAGACAGGTGAGAGGAGAGGACAGAGGGAGACAGGTGAGAGGAGAGGACAGAGGAAGACAGGTGAGCGGAGAGGACAGAGGGAGACAGGTGAGAGGAGAGGACAGAGGGAGACAAGTGAGAGGAGAGGACAGAGTGAGACAGGTGAGAGGAGAGGACAGAGGGAGACAGGTGAGAGGAGAGGACAGAGGAAGACAGATGAGAAGATGAGAGGAGAGGACAGAGGAAGACAGGTGAGCGGAGAGGACAGAGGGAGACAGGTGAGAGGAGAGGACAGAGGGAGACAAGTGAGAGGAGAGGACAGAGTGAGACAGGTGAGAGGAGAGGACAGAGTGAGACAGGTGAGAGGAGAGGACAGAGGAAGACAGGTGAGAGGAGAGGACAGAGGAAGACAAGTGAGCGGAGAGGACAGAGGGAGATAGGTGAGAGGAGAGGACAGAGGGAGACAGGTGAGAGGAGAGGACAGAGGGAGACAGGTGAGAGGAGAGGACAGAGGGAGACAGGTGAGAGGAGAGGACAGAGGGAGACAGGTGAGAGGAGAGGACAGAGTGAGACAGGTGAGAGGAGAGGACAGAGGAAGACAAGTGAGAGGAGAGGACAGAGGGAGACAGGTGAGAGGAGAGGACAGAGGGAGACAGGTGAGAGGAGAGGACAGAGGGAGACAGGTGAGAGGAGAGGACAGAGGGAGACAGGTGAGAGGAGAGGACAGAGGGAGACAGGTGAGAGGAGAGGACAGAGGGAGACAGATGAGAGGAGAGGACAGAGGGAGACAGGTGAGAGGAGAGGACAGAGGGAGACAGGTGAGAGGAGAGGACAGAGGGAGACAGGTGAGAGGAGAGGACAGAGGGAGACAGGTGAGAGGAGAGGACAGAGGGAGACAAGTGAGCGGAGAGGACAGAGGGAGACAGGTGAGAGGAGAGGACAGAGGGAGACAGGTGAGAGGAGAGGACAGAGGGAGACAGGTGAGAGGAGAGGACAGAGGGAGACAGGTGAGAGGAGAGGACAGAGGGAGACAGGTGAGAGGAGAGGACAGAGGGAGACAAGTGAGCGGAGAGGACAGAGGGAGACAGGTGAGAGGAGAGGACAGAGGGAGACAGGTGAGAGGAGAGGACAGAGGGAGACAGGTGAGAGGAGAGGACAGAGGGAGACAGGTGAGAGGAGAGGACAGAGGGAGACAGGTGAGAGGAGAGGACAGAGGGAGACAGGTGAGAGGAGAGGACAGAGGGAGACAGGTGAGAGGAGAGGACAGAGGGAGACAGGTGAGAGGAGAGGACAGAGGGAGACAGGTGAGCGGAGAGGACAGAGGGAGACAGGTGAGCGGAGAGGACAGAGGGAGACAGGTGAGAGGAGAGGACAGAGTGAGACAGGTGAGAGGAGAGGACAGAGGGAGACAGGTGAGAGGAGAGGACAGAGGGAGACAGGTGAGAGCCGTGGCTCTGTGACGTAGCCTATGTCTCTCAGCGCAGTATGAGATCTGCTCTTGAGGTAGACAATAATAATTATTATTGATGAAGCCTATTTATTTTGGCTTTACAGTGGAAAAACGATCATATAAAGCCCTCAAATTAAGTAAAAATAAAGCCAATAAAAAAAAAAAAAAATACAGCCTAGTCTGGAGGAAAATAATCTTGTAGCAGTAGCCTATGAAAAAGAGAAAATAAGGCACTAATCAAAGGGAAACAGCAATAATAATACAAAATAATATATTAATAAGCATAAAAAAGCATTTACAATGAGGCATCATAAAATAAGCCGTGCTTTACATCCAAGCAAGTGAACTGTGCCATGCTACGCAAAATGGATGCGTTTGTCTCTGTCTCTCATCCATGGAGCGTGTGATCAATTACTGCGTCTTAACGAAAGTGAACTGTCGCCTCTGAGTGCGCAGGTTAGAACAGTGCAGCGGGACTTTGCTCAACAGAATTTTTCAGTTGGATTTACACTACATCTACGAACTTGGCCAGAGGGTGTGAAAGGGGAAAGACCTCAGGTTGACACCTGCTGCTGCTAAAAGAAATGTGTGCTGGAGAGGCTTTTATGCACAGAAAAGATCAGCCACTGGTGAGTTTTTTGTATCCTCATGTAACCCAGAGGCCAGAGGCATGTGCCATATTAACTCTTTTCAGCTGTTATATATTGAAAACGAATATGTTCATGAGGCGATGCACAGCAAGTTATATCTTCAATTTACGTAGATTTTATACAGGTATTTTTCAAACATGGTGCAGTCCACGTTGTTCAGTCTTCTGTGTTTTTTTCTTCATCTTGTTTCCATTTTAACAACCATAAAGTTAGGGCTAGACAATATGGCAAAAAATTTAATCAAGATTTTTTCCCCATATTGTTCCCTTGATTTTTTATTTGATTTTATGTTTACAATAAAAACTAATAATCATGGCTTTGATTGATCCTTAGATTTAGATTTTATTGTAAAAGGAAAGTGGGAGATGTATTGTAAAATCTTTTTAGATTTATACAATAATAACAGTAATTATTTAAACAATTGAACGAGACAAGAGGATATGTTGTGCGTTTTAAAACAACTGAAAACATCCAGTTCTTTGCTCTGTGAGAGATCAGCATCTGGACTACAGCTTCAATGATGAGAGCAGGAACAACTCCTGTCTGTCTCTATAGAACTGTCCTGTCTCTCCACATACAGCCTGATCCTAGTTCTCTCATTTTGTCAGACTATTGTCAACTATTTTAAACATGCTGATCACAAAGTGTCATGTGACGTACCTCAGCTGTGTGCTCCTTCAGTTAGCTTAGCTCCTCTATTAGCGCTGTTGCTGCAGTTGTTGTTGCCGCTTGTTTAAACCTTAGATGCATGAGTAACTGGATCCTACACTTGTCCATAAGTGGGTCAAAAATGCCCCATATTAGAATGTGTTAGTGATTTTATGCCTCTTTTGTCACTTTAGTTTAAAAATATTATTTGTTCTATATTTTCTATCATATTTTATTGTACATAAGAATGATTTCATGTTTAAAATGTTTTTGTTTTTCCATTTTTTAATAACTGTATCATCAGTATTGGGGAAGTTACCAAAACTAAATAAGGTAAAAACTCTTGAAATTAATTTAGTTACATTACTTTTGGATCACTACCTCAAATTATCTGAGATGCAAACAATCCAAACTGTAAATTGAAGTATACTCATACTATTCCCCATAACACGCACTACTAATTTTAGTTTCGCATAGACATTCAAGTAGCGTTTCCCACCATTCAATTCAGCCGGGTGGCTCAACTCAAAACAAACCTCCCCTTTAAATTCACCTATCTCTGCTCCTGTGCAGCGTACATACTTTATAACATCAGTAAAAACACAGGGAATAAGTGACTGTGGACAGAGTAGTTTCACACAAGTTTTATTTCTCTATATTGAGGCTAAAATGCAGTGTTTGTTAGCGCCAAAGCGATGCACACCTCTTCTTTTCTCACTGTCTCAGCTGACAGCAGTGCCTAACTCAACCCTTATCTAAACTCTACAACAGGTTGTTAATCTAATATTGGATGATTTACTTGATGGTCCCTATAATGGAGTCATGTCCCCTCTAGTGTAAACACAGACACATACAATACAAGAATTTTGTAAAGTATAAAACGTAAGTTAAAAATTATAAATGCATGACATCAATAACATGTTTTTTGAGGAATACTTTGAGGAGTACTACTTTTCACTACAAAAATATTGCATAAAAAAACCTCACTGGATAATTTTTGACTCAGTTATGCATCTAATGTTTAAATGCCTAGTACATTTTAGGTGGTTATTCTTCTAAACTCCACTCTTGTTCTGTCTGCCTCAGGCTGTAACAGGTGGCAGTAACCGTTAACATGTGTGTGCTCCTCAGCCTCTCTGTTTACTGCTGCTGCACTGTCTGTCCATATCAAATAAAAAGGCTCTAAGCTTATCATCAAGATTGACCTTATACCTAATCGTGATTCAACTTCAAAAGTGATTTTTGGCACAGCCCTAAGTAAAGTCCCGGTGACATCTGACATAACGACCACATTCAAACAAACCCACTTTTTTCACAAGTCTTTGTACAACTCGCTTCTGCTGCTGTCCCTGTTCAGAAATAAGTACATAGCTGCTCAGAATATGCTGTATTTTGGTGTTTTATGACAAAAATGACAATTTGCCATGTTTGTTTGGGTCAGCAGTGCACTGCTTACGTACCACCCTTTGTTTCTCTGATTGGTTATTGTGTCTGTGTTTGTTTCGCCCAGAAACAAACTTTAAGTGAAGAGGTACCAGACTAACTTTTAAAATAGGAAAAGAGTTTATCTGGCTGGCAAGGCTAAAAAAGTACATATTAACAAGAGCTGTTACAGTTAGGTCCATAAGTATTTGGACACTGACACAAGTTTTGTTATTTTGGCCTTTTACCAAAACTATTCAAAATACAGTTATATAATTCATGTGTGCTTAAAGTGCAGACTCTCAGCTGTATTTTTTTTTTATTTAAATTTTTGAGTTTTAAAGAACTTTAACAAAAACAAATAACAAGCACAGACTAAACAAAACAGCATAAGCACACCACTCAATATTCATTCAAAACAGAGCAAAAACACTGCACCCAACCTTTATGTCTTTTTTCCTCTAATAAAATACAAAAATGTATTCCAGATATGTGAGTATGATTCCTTTTCCAGTTTCCAGTCTATCAATAACTCAAAAGATGCAATCTCTGTCATGGTCTTGACCCACTCTCTGTAAACAGGCCCATCCTGGTAAATCCATTTACGGAGAATAACTCTAGCAGCTGAAATAAAGCCTGTAAGGGCCAAAGCAAAAGCTGGTTTAGATAAATTGGGCACACATGATCTGTATCTTGTAGTGCGTGAACTTTCCTCGTTCATCTCTGGTAAACCACCCCATATTGGAAATTATTTTCAGGCATGAGTCAATATCAATGTCTACATGCAAATCCCTCTGCCAAATAGACCTTAAACTCTCACTTTTGCTATACAATACTCTGGCTGACATCTTATAAAACATGGAAGCTGATTGAAACTTTTGGGGTAATTTCAAATAATGCTGTACAACACTGTCCTCTCCAGGTAGCCGCTTAACTACACTGCTCAACCTGCTTCATTTTGTAGATATTTCCAAAAATCTGATTTACTTTTTAGATTAAACTGTGCCCTTATGTCTTCATAAGATTTTAGTGTTTTATTATCCACCAGGTCCGCTTTGTTTCGTATGCCTCCAGTCAACCAGGAATTCAAAAAAATTATTTTTTTCCCCACACTTATTGCTGGGTTATTCCAAGGCGATGAATATGGCTGTTTATAATGTGAGATCTTTAACCACTTGTGAAATTTAGTCCAGACATTTTTAGAATGTTGTAGAATTGGGTTAATCTCTTTGCCCCCAGACTCATTCACTAGAAGGGGTCCTTTGTGACAGAACCTCCACTAGGCTAAAGAGGGCAGTAGTTTCTTGTTCTATAGCTACCCATCCTAAATAATTGCTCTCTCTCTTCTGCAGTGTTTTGTCAATTTGGCCATCTCAAAGGCAATATTGTACAGCTCTACGTTAGGTAGCGACAGCCCACCATCTCTTCTTGTTACATAAAGTTTCTGCAGGTTTATTCTTGGCTTTTTCCCATTCCATAGATAATCCTTCACCAACCAATTGTATTGAGAGAAACACTCTCCAGTTTTTGATATTGGAAGCATCATTGACAAATAATTAAATTGTGGTGTAATCACCATTTTAATAGTGGTAATCTTTCCCCATAAGGTTAAATTAAATGTTTTCCATTTCTTCAGGCTATGCTTTATCTTAGTGAGGAGGGGAGTCATATTAATATGCATTATATCTGATACATTGGCGCACAATTTAATCCCTGAATACTTCATACCAGACAAGAGCCACTTAAAATGGCCAGCGCTGACCATAGCAGGGTGACATACTTTCGATACAGCCATGGCCTCAGATTTATGCCAATTGACCTTATAACCAGAGATTTGGGAGAACAAGTCAATTTTATCAAGAAGTTTGTGATCTCTCCCGCCTGCCTCCACACCCTTGACCCCATTAGCCACCCACCCTTATCGCAATTGCTAATGGCTCAATAACCAATGTAACCAGAAGCAGTGTTTTGTACCCCTGAATAGTCTAAAATAAGAAGAAATCAGTCCATTTGTCACAACAGCTGCGCTCTGTTTTGCATAAATTGCCTTAACCCATTTAAGAAAGTCTTTCCCAAACCCTCTGTTAGAATAAGTGCCAAAAGGTCCAGATTATGCTTATAGTATTCTATAGGAAATCCATCAATTCCCAGAGATTTTCCTACCTTCATAGACTGAATTTCAGCCCTAACTTCTGCCTCAGTGATCGGTGCATCTATAGCCTCTGCCTGATGTGACGATAGCTGAGGAAGTACAAGCCTCCCAAAAAAGGCTTCCATTTTACCCGCATCCATCTGAGAATCTGAAGAATAAAGATTTGAATAAAACCTTTGAAATGTATGATTAATCTCATATGCCTTAGTTACTACGTCCCCTTGTTCATTTCTGATTCCTGGGATTTTATAAGCTGCTTCCTGTTGTTTCAACTGCCTTGCCAGAAGCTTACTAGCTTTGTCCCCATTCTCAAAGAAATTTGCCCTTGTCCTAAAGAGCATGCCTCTGCATTTTTATTTAAGATTTCATTCAAATCCATCTTCAATTTACAAATTTCCTTCAATAATGACGCACTATAATTGAGTGACAAATGCTTTTCTTTGTCCTTTAGTTGGGATTCTAGTAGCTTCACTTTTGCCCATCATTTTTTTTCTTTCTGCTTGAGTAAGCAATAATTTTGCCCCCAATGTAAGCTTTAGACGCATCCCAAACAGTACTAAATTTCTCTGTGGATCCAGTATTAATCTGGAAAAGGGACTTTAGGTCTTCACTCAGCACATCTTTAAATCCTGAATCTTGAAATAAAGATGTATTAAGCCTCCATTTGCTACTCTTAACCAGCTCCTCCCCAATTATAACATCCAGCATCCCTGTTGCATGGTCTGTAGGTGCTATTGCCCCTATTTTACAATTAATGCAGGAACCAGTTATAATTTTAGAGAGTAACAAATAATCAATTCTCAAAGCCAATTTATGCTTGTGGGAGAAAAATGTAAATTATTTTTCTCTTGGGTTAATAAGCCTCCAGATATCCACAAGGTCAAGATCTTCCACTAGCTGGTGAATCGCTTGCCTGTCCCTAGGAATTCGTTTACTATAGGTTGATTTATCCAGTATACCATCATGCACCTGATTAAAGTCCCACCTAACTATATTTGTCCCTTACCAAGTGCACCTAGAAGCCCATTAATTTTGTAAAAGAAATTGGGATCCTCTGTGTTAAGAGCTTATATATTACATAAATTTATTCTGCTCCCATTCATTTTAGCTTCTACACAAATGAGTCTCCCCTCCTCATCTTTATGTTCGTTTAATAATACAAAATTCAAACTCTTATGCACCAAGATTACAACACCACATTTCTGACCCTTAAAACGGCTGTAAAACACCTGGCCTACCCACATACTTTTGAGTTTAACCACTTCTTTATCTGTCAAATGTACCTCCTGGAGAAATGCTATGTCTGTCTTTTGAGATTTAAGGTAACATTTCTTTCTTTTAACCGGGTTTGATAAACCATTTACATTCCATGTAATTATCTTTACATTTTTTGCCATCTTATGTCCTTGTCAACTACCAACTGAGAGTTTTCCACCTGCAGACATCGTGTCAATAGGATCAATAATAATAACAAAATCCTGTGCTGTAAAACAATAATCATATGCTGTCATAGAACCCAAGTCTGTGCCAAAAATCACAAAAAACATAACTAACCTCTGCAGAACATATGTGAAAATAAAAATAAAAAAGACCCCTGTGGAAACTTTGAGATAGTCACCCCCCACCCACCATCCAAAAGAAAAAAATAAAATACAAAATAAAATGAAAAAGTAGCAACTATCTCAACCACTCCCTCTCTCTAATGGTCCGTAAGGCGCAACTGGTGGTCATCCCCACAAAATCCCCCCCAAATCCCCACACTTGAAATCAGTCTTTCTACTGTCTTTCTCGCCCTTAGTCCATCATCTTTAAAATAAATTACATACTTGCCCTTTGCCCAAAAAAGCCATAAACTTGTTTTTCACAATTTTGTCCTTTTTCGAAATTAACTCCTTGGTTCTCCACATGAATCAATCACTCTGCAGGCTGCCATGTTCTAACAGTCATGCCATATGATGAACAAGTTGGTCAAAATCAGTCCTGGTAAAGCATTCTGTGCAACATCACTCCTTTGGACCATGACTTATAGGGCTCTGTGTGCTGTCGATGGTGGCGTTAGCTAGCTTGTTGCCGCTAGCAGTGTTAGCATTAGTAGCTGCCTGTTTCACCAACCTCATTTTAGGATTTGGAGTTGTCATTTTGCAGTCCGTCTATCAAAAATAACTCCAGGAACTCACAAGTCGTGTGAAATGTCTGTTGTATAGTAGAAAGTAAAGTCTTATTCATGAAAATCAAGGGAAAAGTGGGTGATTTATCGGAGGTCTGCTGTAGGTGACCATCATGGTCAGCAGTCCCACTTGACTCCCCTCTCAGCTGTAATTTGCAAGTATTCATGTCGCAAAGGGTTTAGGAGTTACAGCTCTTTAATGTGTAGCTGCCTCTTTTTCAGGGGCTCAAAAGCTATTTCTTGAGCTGCCTGGGCACGATAAGTCATCCTAAACTGAGCAGGTAAAAGGTCTGGACTTGATTCCAGATGTCCATCCATCCATCCATCTTCTTCCGCTTTATCCGGGGCCGGGTCGCGGAGGCAGCAGTCTAAGCAGGGACACCCAGACATCCCTCTCCCCGGACACTTCCTCCAGCTCCTCAGGAGGAACCCCAAGGCGTTCCCAGGCCAGCCGAGAGACATAGTCCCTCCAGCGTGTCCTAGGTCTTCCCCGGGGCCTCCTCCCGGTGGGACATGCCCAGGAACACCTCCCCAGGGAGGCGTCCAGGAGGCATCCGGAACAGATGCCCGAGCCACCTCAGCTGGCTCCTCTCGATGTGGAGGAGCAGCGGCTCTACTCCGAGCTCCTCCCGGGTAACCGAGCTCCTCACCCTATCTCTAAGGGAGCGCCCAGCCACCCTGCGGAGGAAACTCATTTCGGCCGCTTGTATCCGGGATCTTGTCCTTTCGGTCATGACCCAAAGCTCATGACCATAGGTGAGAGTAGGAACGTAGATCGACCGGTAAATCGAGAGCTTCGCCTTTCGACTCAGCTCTTTCTTCACCACAACAGACCGATACAACGACCGCATTACTGCAGACGCTGCACCGATCCGCCTGTCGATCTCACGCTCCATCCTTCCCTCACTCGTGAACAAGACCCCAAGATACTTAAACTCCTCCACTTGAGGCAGGAACTCTCCTCCAACCTGGAGAGGGCAAGCCACCCTTTTCCGGTCGAGAACCATGGCCTCGGACTTGGAGGTGCTGATTCTCATCCCAGCCGCTTCACACTCGGCTGCAAACCGTCCCAGTGCACACTGAAGGTCCTGGTTTGATGAAGCCAACAGGACAACATCATCCGCAAAAAGCAGAGATGAAATCCTGTGGTCCCCAAACCTGACACCCTCCGGCCCCTGGCTGCGCCTAGAAATTCTGTCCATAAAAATTATGAACAGAACCGGTGACAAAGGGCAGCCCTGCCGGAGTCCAACATGCACCGGAAACAGGTCTGACTTACAACCGGCAATGCGAACCAAACTCCTGCTCCGGTCATACAGGGACCGGACAGCCCTTAACAAAGGGCCCCGGACCCCATACTCCCAGAGCACCCCCCAAAGGACGCTACGAGGGACACGGTCGAACGCCTTCTCCAAGTCCACAAAGCACATGTGGACTGGTTGGGCAAACTCCCATGAACCCTCGAGCACCCGATAGAGGGTATAGAGCTGGTCCACTGTTCCACGGCCAGGACGAAAACCGCATTGTTCCTCCTGAATCCGAGGTTCGACTATCGGTCGAATTCTCCTCTCCAGTACTCTGGAATAGACTTTCCCGGGGAGGCTGAGAAGTGTGATCCCCCTGTAGTTGGAACACACCCTCCGGTCCCCCTTCTTGAAAAGAGGGACCACCACCCCGGTCTGCCAGTCCAGAGGCACTGTCCCCGACCGCCACGCGATGTTGCAGAGACGTGTCAGCCACGACAGCCCCACAACATCCAGAGACTTGAGGTACTCAGGGCGAATCTCATCCACACCCGGTGCCTTGCCACCGAGGAGCTTTTTAACCACCTCGATGACTTCAGCCCGGGCAATGGATGAATCCTCCTCCGAGTCCCCAACCTCTGCTTCCTCAACGGAAGACGTGTCGGCGGGATTGAGGAGATCCTCAAAGTATTCCTTCCACCGCCCGACAACATCCCCAGTCGAGGTCAACAGCTCCCCACCCTCACTGTAAACAGTGTTGGTGAAGAACTGCTTCCCCCTCCTGAGGCGGCGGACGGTTTGCCAGAATCTCTTTGAGGCCGACCGATAGTCCTCCTCCATGGCCTCCCCGAACTCCTCCCAGACCCGAGTTTTTGCCTCCACAACCGCCCGGGCCGCCGCACGCTTGGCCTGCCGGTACCCGTCGGCTGCCTCGGGAGTCCCACAAGCCAGCCAGGCTCGATAGGACTCCTTCTTCAGCCTGACGGCATCCCTTACTTCCGGTGTCCACCACCGGGTTCGGGGCTTGCCGCCACGACAGGCACCAGAGACCTTACGGCCACAGCTCCGAACGGCCGCATCGACAACAGAGGTAGAGAACATGGTCCACTCGGACTCAATGTCTCCAACCTCCCCCGAGATCTGGTTGAAGCTCTCCCGGAGGTGGGAGTTGAAGACCCCCCTGACAGGAGGCTCAGCCAGACGTTCCCAACAGACCCTCACAATACGTTTGGGCCTGCCGAGTCTGTCCAGCCTCCTCCTCCGCCAGCGGATCCAACTCACCACCAGGTGGTGATCAGTTGACAGCTCAGCCCCTCTCTTCACCCGAGTGTCCAAGACACACGGCCGAAGGTCAGATGACACGACTACAAAGTCGATCATCGACCTCCAGCCTAGGGTGCCCTGGTGCCACGTGCACTGATGGACACCCTTGTGCTTGAACATGGTGTTCGTTATGGACAATCCGTGACTAGCACAGAAGTCCAATAACAAAACACCGTTCGGGTTCAGATCAGGGAGGCCGTTCCTCCCAATCACGCCCCTCCAGGTGTCACTGTCGCTGCCCACGTGAGCGTTGAAGTCTCCCAGCAGAATGACGGAGTCCCCAGTTGGAGCACTTTCCAGCACCCCTCCCAGGGACTCCAAGAAGGCCGAGTACTCTACACTGCTGTTCGGCCCATAGGCCGAAACAACAGTGAGAGACCTGTCCCCAACCCGAAGGCGCAGGGACACGACCCTCTCATTCAACGGGGAGAACTCCAACACATGGCGGCTGAGCTGGGGAGCTATGAGCAAGCCCACACCAGCCCGCCGCCTCTCACCGCGGGCAACGCCAGAGTAGAAGAGAGTCCAGCCTCTCTCAAGGAGTTGGGTTCCAGAGCCCAAACTGTGCGTGGAGGTGAGCCCGACTATCTCTAGTCGGTAACGCTCAACCTCCCGCACAAGCTCAGGCTCCTTCCCCCCCAGCGAGGTGACATTCCATGTCCCCAGAGCCAGTTTCTGTGTCCAGGGATCGGGACGCCGAGGCCCCCGCCTTCGACCACTGCCCGATCCTCCTTGCACCGGCCCCTTACGGTTCCTCCTGCGGGTGGTGGGTCCACGGGAGGATGGCCCCACGTCATCCTTTCGGGCTGGGCCCGGCCGGGTCCCGTGGGGAGAGACCCGGCCACCAGGCGCTCGCGATCGAGCCCCAACCCCAGGCCTGGCTCCAGGGTGGGGCCCCGGCTGCGCCTTACCGGGCGACGTAACTGGCCTCGTTATTTTTGTCATCATAAGGGTTTGTGAACCGCTCTTGGTCTGGCCCGTCACCTAGGACCTGTTTGCCATGGGAGACCCTACCAGGAGCATTAAGCCCCCGACAACATAGCTCCTAGGATCATTCGGGCACTCAAACCCCTCCACCACGGTAAGGTGGCGGTTCAAGGAGGGGGATTCCAGATGTTACATTTGTATTTGAAAGTTGTTTCTGTGAATCACAACATACAGTATCTCAATGGAAGCGAACTAGACCATCCTTAGGCTGGAGAGAAAAATGGTGAAAAACCCCTTCACAACATCCACCTTAGAGTAGAACACTCTCCAGGAAGTAGATCTATCAGTGTCTAGGTCCACTATAACAGAAGACTTCATGAGAGAAAGTACAGAGGGTTCACCACAAGGTGGAGACTTCATCAGCCTCAACAATACAAAGGCCACATTAAACTTGGCCAAAAACTCCTAAATAAACCAGCCCAGGTCTAGAACAGCATTCATTGGACAGATGAGACTCAGATCAACCTATACCAGAATGATGGGCAGAGAAAAGTCTGGAGAAGGCTTGGAACTTCCAATGGCACTGGTGGTTCCCTGGTGTTTATTGATGTTGTGACAGAAGACAGAAGCAGCCGGATGAATTCTGAAGTGTAAAGGGATATAACTTCTGCTCAGATTGAGATAAAAGCCACAAAGTTGATGAGCGGCGCTTCACAGTACAGATGGACAGTGATCCAAAACATACTGCAAAAGCAACCCAGCGGTTTTTTAAGGCAAATAAGAGAAATATTCTGCAATGGCCGAGTCACTCACCAGATCTCAGCCTGATCGAGCATTAATTTCTCTTGTTTAAGACAAAACTTAAGGCAGAAAGGCCCGCAAACAAACAATGACTGAAGACAGCTGCAGTAAAGGCCTGGTAAACCATTATAAAATAGAAAACTGAGTGTTTGGTGATGTCCATAGGCTCCAGACTTCAGGCAGTCATTGTTTGCAAAGGATACTTTTCCAAAGTATTAAAAATGCTTTGAAAACAATTTATTCATGGTATTGTTCATCTGTCCAATTACTTTTGAGCCCCTGAAATACAGATGCTACTGCTACACAGTGCAGTGCTGTAATTCCTAAACCTTTTCTCAAATTATAGCTGAGAGTCTGCATTTTAAGCACATATGAATTAAACAACGGTATTTTGAATATGTTTTTGGTTAACAGCTAAAATAACAAAACTTGTGTCAGTGTCCAAATACTTATGGACCTAACTCTATACAGTCTTACGGCAGCAGGAATGCTACAGTGCAGGGAGATGAGTCTGACACTGTAGCTGCTTCTCTGAGCTGGAACAGTCTCGTGGAGAGGATGCCTGCTGTTGCTGAGAGTGGTCTGCATCACACTCCTCATCCTCCTCTCAACAATGGCTCCTACCGAGTCCACTCTTCTATCCATCATAGACACACTTCCTGATCAACTTATCAAACCTGCTACTGTTCCTCACAGTCATACTGCTACCACAACACACAACTCTAAAGAAAATAGCACTGGCCACAACTGACAGATAAAAAATGTGAAGCATCTCACTACAGACAATAAAAGATTTCAGTCTTCTAAGAAAGACAAGACTGCGCTGACCTTTTTGTACACTTCTCCTGTTTATACTGACCAGTCCAGTGTGTTGTACAAATGGACTCCAAAATATTTATATGGACTGCATGACCTTGATGGCGTCTTCTTCTTTTGAGACAGGCAGACATGGACATTTCTTTCTGCCAAAGGCCACAATCATCTCCTCTGTCTTAGGTCTATTTAAGATTAGACTGTTGCTCTGCCTCCAGACTGTAAAAGTACTCATGATGAGGGATGGGAATTGAAAAGATTTTATCAATGCCATTGTCGATTTTGCTTATCAATTAGATTCTTTATCAATGCTTTTACTCACTCTTTCTGTTGCTCACACTGTCGCATACTGTTCATGGGGATTGAGCCCCTGCTGTCACTGTGCACAGACATTTAGCTCCTACCTCAGCACTCTCTGGCCTCAGCACTGGCGTATCCACACTGTGAGACGTGAGCCAGGCTAGGCTCTGTGCTTCTCCACCTCTGTGTTGCTGCTTCTCCCATCCCGTGAGTGCATTACGTGTGCGTTAATGAGAGAGAGGTGAACGACATGCACTGCACGATGAGCAGCGTGTTTTGTAGGGTATTCAACCAAGACGATTTTTTGCAGCAAAGTGAAAGTAAAGAAGTGAGGGCCTCGGAGCAAGTCCCGCAGTTCACATGTACGCAACTGCCCAAAGCAGCATCGATGCGAAGAGGAATCGTTAACGGCAGAGGCATACAGTTCCAATGGACTGGAACAATTACAACTGGTTCTCGAGTTGAATCAGGTTTCAGTGGCCATCCCCACTGATGACCTCCCAGTATTCCACTTCATTCTAGCCCCTTACACATGCCATGCCTGCTGCATTGTCAAAATCATTTATACATATTGCCCCGTAACAAACAGCACGTCTCTCAGACAGCACTGCTCAGTAGTACAGAGGCAAGCGTTCACTGTTTGCTTATATCCAACAAACTACTGATTAGACCCCCTTGCTCTGCTGGACACTGTGGCGTTAGTTAATACGGTTTCAGTGCGAGTCCAGCCAGAGCCCATATTTTTCTCCTCTGAATGCTTACAGAGACCAGGAGAGAGAGGGAATTAGTGAGTGGTGTGGGCTGAACATATAACGTGGCCATAGTTTAGTTTAATGTTATGTCATAAATAGGCTTTTATAAACTCTTGTTGACATTTAAAGGCAATTCCATTTAGTAAAGAATCTTTAGAAAGTGCATCTGCAGTAACACGGATAAAGTACAACTGCTTTGCACCATGTTGATTTAGTGATGTTTCTGACTTGACTTGCATTCATGTGTATTGTTCCTCTTCGGGGAAAAAAACTGTTCTTAGAGGAGCACAGTGAGATAATATATTATGTAGGTCTTGCCCCTGCTGTTTTTTTTGTGTGTGTGTGTCATTATCTCAGCTCGGTGCAGTGGGACTGCTTTGTCCAACAGCATCCACAGAAACACAGAACTGATACAGTATCTGTTTTTTCCAAATCGCACACACTGCACTCTGTCTGGATTGTATAGTCACTGTGTGTCTGACTTATTTCACAGGAGATGGAACGTTGTCAGCAAATACAACACATGATAAGGGGACAGATTTCAATCTTCACTCCATTCAGAAAGAATCTGCCAGTACTGCACTTTGTATCTGAATGTGAATAACATGCTCTTGGGGCCAATAAGACATTTTGGGACTTAGACTTAGTCTGTATATAACTTGGAGTGTTGGCTGCTCTCTGAGACATTCACCTGTATGTTTTTACTGCAGTGCAGTTTAGTTAGTGCAGATCCACAAACTTACAGGAACCAATATAATTATTAGTTATAATGTCTTTGTGTAAGCAGAGCAGAGCACAGCGGGCAGTGCTGCTCATAGCCTGCACACAGAAGCCTATTTGTCATGCCCCTGGCTGTGACACTAGTTTCTGTTTTTCCCTGTGTTCCCCTCCCTCCCTTTCCCTGTGTGTGCATGGATGGAGTTTCCTGGGAGCAGTCTACTACACTCACCTGCCACAGACCTGCAATCAAGCTTTCTACTTAGAGTGGGCTCACCAGCCAGTCTCTGTCAGATTGTTACATCAATCACACAGTGAACAAGTTGGCCGCTCAGTTGCTGAGTTTTTTTGCTTACTCTTACCTGTTTTGTGGATTATATACTTACCTTTTTCTCCTGTGCTCTCCAGCTCCCAGAAGAAACTCCAGTGTTGCCCCAGCCAGCTGCTTTCCTTGTTCTGCTCACACCAGAAGACCTCCAACCCTCAGCTCCACATTTTCAAGAACAATAAATACTTACTGTCAAGTAAAGCCAGAGTAGTGTGGGTCTGGTGAAGCATTCATGCTACCCACCCAGTTGGGCTGCAGCCTGAGAAAAATCAAGTGCTCTTTTCACTTCTCCTGCCTCCCAATCACAGCAATTGCTCACACATAAGTAAGCTCACCTGTGTCTCACGGTTCAGAACTGTTCACTGCTTAGAACAAAGAGGTTCAGCTTGGCTTAACAAAAGACACAACTGGTAAGCTAAAATGTATATTGAAATTTGTAACTTTGTGGGGTTTTTTAGTTTTATGTCAAGATAATTGGTTTAAGTTGATTTACTTTGGTGTAAAATTAAATTATTTGGGTAAAGCCTTATTTCATCATGTAGACCATTGATTAAAAATTAATTTTGTAAGATAGGTTAAAAGCTATTGTGCAACTTAATTCATTGGGTTTATAATTAGAGTTAAAATGCTACTTAAATAATTGAAGGTTTAAAATTGTTTTAAAAATGTGATTTTTAAAATGAGTTCATTGTGGTGGTTTTTCATGCATATTTTGTCTTTGTAGGTTATCAACCTACTCCACTAAATTAATCTACAAGGTTTATGTCGACTCAAGCCTACTTGTTGAAGAAAATGTCAATGAAACAATGAATTGAAACATTCAACAATTAAAGAAAATAATTAATAAAAGAAATTAAAGGAGTGAGTTGTTCCAGCGTCCTTTTGTGTGAAGCCAGCCTTTTTCAAGTTTGGGCAGAAGCTGAATGAACTCTTTAAAAACTTGACAGTTGATAACCACCGTGGGCAGAAGGCTGGAAATTCAGAAGAGTTCTGTCGACGCGAGGAGGATTATCAAGTTGTTCAGCACGCTGCTGCAGTCACCAGTCCAAAATGGCATTGGAAATGTTTGGGAAAACGGTGAAGCAACTCAAGCAGGAACGGACCATGGCTAAATCTACATTCACCAAACAAGCCAACTTCCTGAGCAGAGGAGCCCGCCACATGACAGAGGTGGAACTACGAGAGGAGTTCAAAAAGCTCACCACTGAAGCGAGAGATGTGAGCGGGACAAATGAGGAGTACAGAGCTGGCATATTGGCTGATATGGAAGATCGAGATGAAGCAGAGCTTGATAAGCAACAAGAAGTTGATCTGGAGAAGACTATTAATGACTGTGAATCAAGATTGGATGAAGTCAGGAAAATAGTTCAAGCTAACTTGTGGTCCAGATATGGTAAAGAGGAGCTCAACACTGTAATCCAAGAAGCAGAAAAAGCTTGTTGTGATATTATGGAAATATCAACTTCAGCTGTGAATAAAGTTGTATATGGAATGCAGTTGGACTTTGTGGAGAAGCTGATCAAGGAAACCATTAAAATCCTATTAGTTTGGGAGATGTGGATTCCAGCAGAAGAAAAAGGTGACTTAGATGGCAGAGTGAAGCAGCTGAAAGTCACAAATAATAAACTTCAAGCAAGGAAAGCAGAGTTTGTTAGAGCAGAAAAAATTGCAATAGAAGAGGAGAGGGACTCTGTGGCAGCACAAGCAGCCATGTTAAACATTGCCATGCCCATTGTTAGAATAAAGCCAATTAGTCTGCCAAAGTTTTATGACTATAAAAGAAATTTTCACCGATGGAGAAGAGATTGGGAGAGTCTCCAAAAGCAGGGGGAACCAACTGGCTCAGTGGAGGTGAAAAAATCGCAACTTCTGGATAGTGTAGATGAGAAAATCTGTCGGGAGTTACATCTGTCTTCTTATGACACGGCTGAAAACATGTTCCGAGTACTGCAGAATAGGTATGGAAACAAGTCTACTATTGCTCTGGAAATAATTGAAGAGTTAGAGAAAATTCCTGCCTTAAAAGTAACTCAGCCGAGAAAAGTAATTGACTTAATCCAAACTGTAGAAAAGGCCCTTGCTGATCTCACAGAGCTTGGAAATACTGGAGCTATAAGGAACCCTCTGGTCACTAAGTCTATAGAGAGCAAACTCCCTGATGCTGTAAAGAAGGACTGGTTGGTGTACATGGTTAATCCTGATAACAGAGTTACACCAGACAATCATTTTGACAGTCTTCTTAAGTTTCTGAAAACACAAGAAAAAATACTTGAAAGGCTGGAGCAGCTTGGAGTAGGTGAGAAAATGGATAAGTTGGAGAAGAAGTTTGAGAGAAGACATGCTTTTACTCGGTCCACAAGGAAAAATTGAGGCTGCATTGTGTGTGGAGATTTTAAACATGAGGATAAAATATTCTTTTGTAAGCAATTCAAAACCATGAAAGTATCGGAAAAGCTGAATGTCCTTAAGAAGTTGGGAGCATGTACAAAGTGTTTAGGATGTTATGAAGCTGAGGATGAATGTATAAAAACTTACCTGTGTAGAAACAGAGATTGTAAAAAAGGCAATGCCTCAGATCACCATTTCTTCCTCTGTCCTAAAGGAGAACCTAAAAGGAGTGAAATGGAAAGTGGGAGGAAATATAAGCTCACAGAAGAGCAAGAAAAATTTATGACAGAGCTTTCACCTGAAATGGCGGAGAAGTGCAGAAGAGCATTCTCCAACATGACTGCTTCAACAAACCACATAGAAGGTGAAACCCCTGGACTTGTGGAAGCATATGGTCTAAAAGAGCCACCCGTAATCCTGATGTTACTGGAAGTCACTGCCAATGCAGGCCAAAAAATTGGGACGCTAATCGATTTAGCCTCTGATACCAATTACATTACTCACAGTGCTGCCAGAAGATTAAATCTGGAAAGTGAGAACATCACGTTAATTGTCCATGGAGTTGGAGGAATGGCAATTAAAGTTAAAACAAAAAGGTACCTATTAAAACCTCAAGAGGAACTGAAAAAGCACACCAGTTGCTCTGTTATGGCCTCAGTGAAATTGCCAAGGTACATGCAGTCATCCAGCCAGAACAACTGAAGAAGTTCTTCCCTGAAGCTGACCTGGAAGATCTGAAGAGACCAGACAAAATTGATCTGCTCATTAGTCACAGGGAAGGCAGACTTGCTCCACAAAGAGTAAAGGTGATAGGAGATCTAGTGCTATGGGACAGCCCGCTGGGAAAAACTGTGGGAGGAGCCCACTCAGATCTCTGTGAAGAAGTTGATGTTGCAGCACACAGGTCAGAAACCCACTTTGCTCGCTCTATGCGAACAGCAGCTGTGAAATATGAGGAGATCAGCAGTCTAGGAGAAATTAGAGCTGTAAGTCAGAGTGTAGTTGCCAACAAAGAATTCCTGGATTGGTGGAAATGGGAGAGCATTGGGGCAGCCTGTGAGCCAAAATGTGGCGGATGTCGTTGTGGTAACTGTCAACCAGGAGGAAAAGAAATGTCATTAATGGAGGAGAAAGAGCTGGAAATAATTAAGCAAGGCCTCACCTATGTCAATGCAGATGCCCACACTAACACTCCACATTGGGATGCGAAATATCCATGGATTGCTGATCCAGCATCTCTTCCCAATAACAGAGCTGGTGTAGAAGCAACTTTCCTGAGGACAGAAAGGCAGTTGAACAAAGAGCCTGAGTGGAAGACTGCCTACATAGCCCAAGTACATGAAATGGTGCAGAGGGGAGCAGCACAGAAGCTCACAGAGGAGATCCTGACTAGCTGGAGAGGACCGGTGTGGTATGTGAGTCATTTAGTAGCACCAAATCCCCACTCTGTCACAACTCCCGTCCGCCTGGTATGGAACAGCAGTCAGAAATTTAAGGGCTTTAGCATGAATGATCTACTTCTAAAGGGACCCGATGTGCTTAATCCCATCCGTGCTGTCTTGTTGAGATTCAGGAGAGGAGTGCATGCTGTATTGGGAGATATTAAAAAAATGTACAATTCCGTGTGGCTTGAGGACCAAGAGATGCACCTCCATAGATTTCTCTGGAGAGATAGCCAAGAAGAAGAAATCAGTGAGTATGCTATCACCCGAGTCAATATTGGGGACCGTCCAGCAGGATGCATAGCCCAACTTGCAATGCAGGAAACTGCAAAGTTGCCAATATTTGCCCACTTTGAGGAAGAGAGGAGAATCCTGGAGGAGGACAGTTATGTTGATGACATTTTGACCTCTGACAACAACCTGGAGCAGCTGGACAAAATTACAAAGAAAGTTGAAGACATCTTAAAAGCTGGAGGATTCTTCCTTAAACCTTGGGTCTGGTCAGGCCAAAGTGGGAGGCAGAATAGTCCACAATTTTCATCACAAAGTAATGTATTTAGACTCCCAAACCAAATGAGGGAGGAAGATAATAAGGCCTTGGGTATTGGATATCTGGTGAGAGAAGATAAGCTGTATGTCATGACCTCCATCAACTTCTCAAAAAGAAGAAATAAAATGAGATTGGGACAAGACTTGCGTGAAGAGGAAGTAAAAGTAAACACTCCAAATCCCCTCACTCGGAGAGAACTTCTGAGCCAAGTTGCCAGTCTTTACGATCCTATTGGTCTTGTCACACCAACTAAACAAAGAGGAGCCATTCTTGTTAGGAAAGCTTTCCAGGAGGTAAAAAATGGAACCAAACCCAGTGATACCTGGGACAAGCCACTGTCTGATGGCCTTAGGGAGGAAGCAGTTGAGCTGTTCCAGCAGTATGTGCGTCTTGGGCAAATTAAATTTCATAGAAGCCTGACACCTGCTGGCTGGATTGGGAAACCCCTGGGAATAACATTCTCTGATGGAAGTGACAAGAGTTATGGTGCAGTTGTGTACTTCCGATGGGAGACGGAGCATGGAATCCAAGTAAGACTTGTAGAGTCAAAAGCAAAACTCACCCCACTGGACCAAAAAGGGGAGCCAGTCAAAGCAGAAATTTGTGGTGCAGTATTTGCAGCTCGACTCAAAAAGTACATTGAGAAGCACAGCAGGATGGAGATTGGCAGATGGTACCACCTATTGGACAGCCAAACTGTACTTGGAGCCATTCAGCGCGACAGTTATGGATACCAGACTTTTTTTGCAAATAGAGTCGGAGAAATTCAAAGGGCTGGACCGGTCACAGACTGGTGGTGGATACCAGGCGAGTTCAACATTGCTGACTGCATAACTAGAGGAGCGGCTCCTGAGCACCTCAAAGAAGGATCCGAGTGGCAAAATGGGCCAAGATTTTTGTGGCTACCCGTTGAAGACTGGCCTATAAAGTCTGCCAAAGAGATTGCTATAAGTGCAAAGGAAGCCATAGTTAAGCTTCAAAGGAAAGCATTTACTACAGTTATGACTAGAGCCCAGTCAAAGTCTGTCAAAGAGGATCCACCAGAAGGTGCTGTTGAGCGAACAAAGGTCAGTCATGTACAAAGATGGACAGCAAGCTTCTATGCTAAACAACTCATTCAAGAGAAAAGATACAGTCAACTTAAATTAGTCAGAGTTGTTGCATGGGTGTGGAGAGCTGCAGGAAAATGGAAACTCAAACTAAGCCCAAGTAGAAGTAAAGTGAAAGTAAAACTTTCAAAAGAAGAAGTTAAGGAGGCAGCAAAACAAGCTGTGTTAAGCATTGCAGAGTATGAAGATGCACTGAGAGATGTTTTCCTTGCTGGACAAGAGGGTGTTACATTTACTGACACTACTCTAAACAGGCTAGTTGTGTTCAAAGAAAGTCACAGGACTTCAGGTATGTGGAGGGAGGATACAATCTTTTAGTGGTGATATAATGGCAGTTCCACTCCTACCTTATTACTCCTGGTTGTCTACACTTCTTGCCCGTGAAGCCCATGAAGTAAATCATGAAGATATTGCTGGAACACTCTTACGCATGAAAACAAAAGCCTGGGTGATACGAGGTCGGAAACTGGTCAAAAAGGTTGTGGACAGCTGTGTAACATGTAGAAAGAACAGAGCAAAGAGATGTGTGCAAATTATGGGCGATCTCCCACCAGAAAGAAGCCAGCCAGCCAGGACCATTTGAATATACAGCACTTGATCTTTTTGGACCCTATGAAGTGAAAGATGAAACCCGTAAGAAAGTGAGACTGAAGGTGTGGGGTATACTCTTCTGCTGTATGGTGTCTCGGGCCATACATGCAGATCTGGTGAGTGATCAGTCCACCGAAGGGTTTTTGTGGGCCTATCAGAGATTCACGGCCCTGAGAGGGCATCCAAGAAAGCTATGGTCAGATGCTGGGAAAAACTTTGTTGGTGCTAAACCTGCCCTCACTGACCTTTACCTGTTTTTGGACCGACTGGACAAAGTACAACTCCAAAACGAAGCCATAAAACATGGGACAGAATGGAGCTGGAAAATCCATCCTGCAGACTCTCCTCATAGGAATGGAGCAGCAGAGGCAGCAGTGAAGATTGTTAAAAGAGCATTACATAACCTTGGAGGAGATGGAGTTTTCACATGGGGAGAATTTCAAACATTCCTTTACATGGCAGCTAACCTGGCTAATGAGAGACCTATAGATGCCAGAACTCAAAGCCATGAAGACTGCATAGGCTACATAACTCCTAACACTCTGCTGCTTGGAAGGGCAAGTCCTAAAGGTGACAATGGCAGTTTTGATTTTGAAGGCTATTCTTTTAAGAGACTAAGACTCATACAGGCAGAAGTGGATAAGTTTTGGGAAAGGTGGAGTCAGCTGGCTGGACCAAATTTGTTTATAAGAAGCAAGTGGCACTCAAGAGCGCGAAATGTGGCCATTGGTGACATTGTTTGGCTTGCGGACCAGAATTCCTTAAGAGGACAGTATAAGCTTGCCCGAGTGGTCAGTGTGAACAGTGACAAGAAGGGGATTGTCCGAGATGTGCATGTGAAAACTTTTCCAAGTTACCCTGTACCTGCTATGAAGCCTGAAAGACAAACAATTAAAAAAGGGACTAAATGTCTAACTAAAATTCCTTCCACAATTCTTCACAGAGATGTGAGGCTATATTGTGTTATTGCCAATAGAAGAACAAAAAGAGAGCCTTACCAAAGCAGAACTGCAAAGTGCAAGTGATGGAAGCCTGTGAAGATGATGTGATGTGTGACCTCCTTGGGTTCAAGAACCAGGAGGTCAAGTGGGAGGTGTCAAGTAAAGCCAGAGTAGTGTGGGTCTGGTGAAGCATTCATGCTACCCACCCAGTTGGGCTGCAGCCTGAGAAAAATCAAGTGCTCTTTTCACTTCTCCTGCCTCCCAATCACAGCAATTGCTCACACATAAGTAAGCTCACCTGTGTCTCACGGCTTCAGAACTGTTCACTGCTTAGAACAAAGAGGTTCAGCTTGGCTTAACAAAAGACACAACTGGTAAGCTAAAATGTATATTGAAATTTGTAACTTTGTGGGGTTTTTTAGTTTTATGTCAAGATAATTGGTTTAAGTTGATTTACTTTGGTGTAAAATTAAATTATTTGGGTAAAACCTTATTTCATCATGTAGACCATTGATTAAAAATTAATTTTGTAAGATAGGTTAAAAGCTATTGTGCAACTTAATTCATTGGGTTTATAATTAGAGTTAAAATGCTACTTAAATAATTGAAGGTTTAAAATTGTTTTAAAAATGTGATTTTTAAAATGAGTTCATTGTGGTGGTTTTTCATGCATATTTTGTCTTTGTAGGTTATCAACCTACTCCACTAAATTAATCTACAAGGTTTATGTCGACTCAAGCCTACTTGTTGAAGAAAATGTCAATGAAACAATGAATTGAAACATTCAACAATTAAAGAAAATAATTAATAAAAGAAATTAAAGGAGTGAGTTGTTCCAGCGTCCTTTTGTGTGAAGCCAGCCTTTTTCAAGTTTGGGCAGAAGCTGAATGAACTTTTTAAAAACTTGACACTTACCTTTGACTCATCTGTCTAGAGTTCATTTTTGGGTCTAAACATTCTGAGTCCTAACACTATTGCTAGAAGCTGGTTTAACTTTTAGGAAACTCAGAGTTATCTGTCTCCAGAAAGAGATTTGGTTTAGAGATCATGGACAAAGTGGCTACAGTGGTAATTGTGATTGTAACAGACTCCACACAGCTACCCTGGTCTGGAGAAAAGTAGGCTCTGGTTTAGAGACTGAGAAACCAACATGGACCAATCAGCTGTGAGCAAAATGTGACACATCTTCTCCAAACCTTTTGTTCTGGGCCTCAATTTTTTTAAAGAATGTGTCAAAACCTTTCAGTGTTTAAGTACTTTTTTTTTTTTTATGATTGGCTTTACTTAAACAGGTGAAGGATATGAGGTTTTTATATGTAGGGGAGACTGTGGATGGTTGTAACATGGGGAGAGTTGTAACACCACCAGTTCCCCCAGTCAGGAAACAGGGTAAAGCTCTAATGGTCATATCTGTTTGTAGCCACTTCGTCCATGATCTCACCTGGTGATTTTTAAGGCTGGAAACAGGAAGCATGTAGATTTTGTGAGAAAAAAAGTGAGATAAGAATTTTTTTGACCAAAACAAAAATTTTGTGTACTAGGCTCATATTTTTCAAGGTACAATTACAGGCCTTACAGTAGATTAAAGTGTAGCTTCTCAGGCAAATTGTGATGCATTTTCCATCTGCTTATTTCAAACCACTTTACTGATACAGCGAGCTAAACATCTGCAGGCAGGGGTGGGGTGGGTTGTAACAAAGATTTTAAAGGTGTTATAACCAATCCCTTACTAGAAGCATACATAAAACTGGATTGATGTTAATCATTTTTCAGCAGTCCAGGCAATGGAGAAGAAAGACTAGAGATTTGCCTACTGATGTTTTTCTTTAAAAAGCATCTGATGAGTTCACAGAGAAGGCCAAGACAACTCCAGGGCTACTAACACTCTTTTGGCAACATTTTAATTCTGATCAAGAATATACTCACAAATGCATGCACACTGGCTTTGTCTTTATATTTATAAATAGATTAAAGGTATATCAGAGCTACATGTATTTCACACAGGCGCATTGTAGTTGTTTTTAGACTCATTTACACTTCACACACTCCTAAGCAAAACTGTGTGTGTGTGTAGGTACTAACCCTAGCACCTGACTGTGCCCCTCTCTAAAGTGAAGCCTGGTGATGGCAGTGTCCTGCTGTGGGGATATTTGTCATTGGTAGGGACTAGGGACACTGCTCAGAACTGAAGGAATGAAGGATGGAACTAAACACAGGAACATTTTTGAAGAGAATGACTCAAACTGTGCTGTACAATGCATAAACCTGAAGGAGACTGAGCTGTTTTTAGATGAAGAATGAGCACAAATCCCAGTGATTTTATGAACCAAGCTCATAAACACTTATCCTAGAAAGGTTGGAGCTGAAAGTGCTTCAGAAGGATGGTTCTACAGAGGACTAACTTGAGGGGTTACATACTTTCGTACGCAATTTTTCTCTCATATTTCTAATTTGCTTCCAATAAAGTTTTTTGCATATTCATAGTTGTCATGTGATGTAAAGTGACTGATATGAACCTTTCAATGATCCATTTAAATTCTAGGTTGTAAGGCAACAAGAAAGGAAAAATGCTAAAGGGGGTACATACTTTTTCTTGCCACTGTTTCCTATGGTGTGGCCTCTGTTTTTTGTTCTTTTCCTGACTGTCTCCAGCGCGTGATACAACTCACCCCTGCAGTAGGGTAGGTCGTAACACAGCACCATTGTGTATTTAATCTGGGTGTTTTGGATCAAATTTTGGGAACCGTAGCTCAAAAAAATCAGTGAGTTACAGGTGCTGAAGCAAAAAGTGTTAGAATCATCGCTGGTCTCCCCTAAATCGGTTTTATCTTCATTGTGAACCTTCTGTGAACCTTTTTTTGCGATCAACTTCACTTATGCCCTGCTCTGATAGCCCCAGCCCCTTCCCTCTAACCTGAACTATTGGATGAACTGTGCCAGTGTCTGCCTGATCAGTGCTGCAGCAGCTGAGGTAATCAGTGGTTGAGGGTTTAACTCTCAGTTAACAGAGAAAGCTCATAACCAGCTTCAAGCAACACAGGAACCCAGAGTTACAAGGTTTGGATTAGTCTGGTTATCAACTCTGCGTTTGTTTAACCAGCTTCTAGCAGTAGGCTACAGGAGTGTGCCATGGCTGCACACACAATGTAGATAGGAAGAAAAGTGTGTTTCAACTTGGCCAAAGTATGATGCCGACATCATGCATGGACATGGGACGAGAATTGCATGCCAGTGCAACAACACAGAGTAATCTGGCAAAACATTTCACCAAACCTCTTGGAGACCAGAGAAAGATGGTAGGCTAACATTATGCTAGCAGCCCACAGCTGGAATAACCACTGGAACCAACTAAACCCAGTGTTTATCTGTGCACATGCTCATAAACACAGGTAATGCATTTTTTGTATGAAATAGTCTCTTTCTTAAATTATTCTTATTTCATATTTTTATTTAGGTTTATATTTAAGGTGCACTGAGCATTATATATTTTTTATAGGGCTGGAAAAATTATCGCGTTAATGCAGTGCGTCAATTTATTGATTTAATCGCATTCATTTCAATTGATGCATCGATTAATTTGGTCAGAACAAAAATATTACAACAACACTGACAGAGGCAGCAACGCGCCGCAGGTCTTCCGGCGAGGCAGAAATACACCGCGCAAGAGTGCAACAAGTGAACGAGCTAATGCAACATGAATGACCAAAAAGACACATTGCTAAATGGACAATTCTGCTTCAAATCGTCCCCAGACAGCAATATAGACAAAATAAAAGTTATGTGCAGTCTATGCAAGGATGAGTTCAATTACCACTGGAGTAACTCATCCCTAACATATCATCTCAAACTTTAACTTTTTGTGAAAGTTCTAAAAGAGATTACACATGCTTTTGAGGTAAGTTTTGTGTATTTGTTGGTTGTACCTTATTTAGGCAAACTTTGTCTGAGTTACATGTCTCAAAGAGACTATTCATTTATTTTCTTTGCAAGTTTTGTTTGCATTGCACACGTTTACAGTAAAGTATGTGAAGGTTAATTTAAAATAAACTTTCTAAATTTACAATCTTGTGTTTGTACTGTGAATTCATAATAGGATTCATTTTTTTCAGATTTGCAATTAATTAGTTAATTTTTTTAAATTAAATCCTAGCCCTAATTTTTTACACTTCATAAAAATGACCCATGTGTGATAAGATATGAAGTAAACATGTTCAAATCAAAAAGTTTACTGAGAACAATGTTGATTTATTCACAATAAGAATTGATTTTACATAATGGCCATAATATTTTTGTTTTGGTGGTAAAACTGCATTGCTGATTGTTCAATCAGAAAAGAGACCATTGTTTTGATTTAGCCTACAGTACCGTGTTCAAACCAGTATGAGCGCTTGCTGCTTACAGTACCTTTTTAATAGTATTTTAGATTAAATTATTACGTCAGTCACCTATATTATGACTGAAGAATGTCTACATTTTTTTTGCATTCCTTATTAGTTTTTTGCACAAAGTATACATTTTTGGACGATCGTCAATGCAGTTTCACAGCCAAAACAAAAAATGTAAACAAAAATAACTTGGCCATTATGTAAAATATATTTTTACTTGTGAATAAAACAGCTGTTCCATTCTTATCAGTAAAACTAATATTTGATTTAAACATGTTTACATCATAACTTGGGACACAGATGGGTAATTTTTATAAAATATTAAGAATATATACTGCTCATAGCGCCTTTAAGACTGAAGCTCTTTTGTATTATTAATGTGAGTAAACTATACACTGAGAAGTTCCTTAACTGGCTTTTAAAACATGAATTATTAATGAAATATGAATGCACACAACAGTGTAAAAACAGAGATGTGACTTAGAAGAATGGGTAAAATATGAATTCATACTGCCAATGGAGGATTATTAATATCTATAATACAATATCACTAGTTTGGTATTATATCTATATATAATATATATATATATATATAAGACTTGAACGGTCAGTATCTCCACAGTTTCTGAGACTGTCAAACAGAGATTGCAAGAAAGCTCACAGTCTCATCAGATGACTTGTTGTTGATGTCTTGCTGCTACTTCCTGATAAATCGGTCAAGCCCTCTGGCACAGACACTGCTGCTGGAGCTCTTCTGTTTTGACTGGCAGCTCCCGCTCTCTGTCTCTGTCCCTCCCAATCTTCTGGACTGTCCTGGCTACTTTCACCCTGGTCCTCATGGTTCCTGGCATAGGCTCCAGCCACCCAGGGCCCCAAATGGAAAACCAGCAAATACAGGACTTCATTCAGGACTAAATGCAGTAAATCCAGGACTTAATCTAGAGAAGCACATGCAGTATTTTCTTGGGCTGTCTATATTGCGATATTTGATTAGCAGAGGTGACCTTGTGATGAAAAAAATCTGCCTTATTAACAGTCAAACATACAGTGGAGTGAGGACTTCTCAGGAAAAAAATTGTCTAATTTTAGAGTTAGGTTTTGCAGTGTGGATTCTACAGAACAATGATGCAGCATGGAATAAAACTAAGATGAGACTAATGAATTCTCCAGTGGCCTGTATTGAACACTCTACTGAATAAAGGCTACTTTCAGTTCAGTGCAGTTCATTTTTTAGAATGGCTCTGCTGTGTGTCAGTGCTCTGGTATGAATAGTAATAAGTGAGCCTTCAAATATTCAACATAACAATAGTTAATTTTCAGCCTTTTAAATGGATATACACTGATGTCATGTTCATATGGCACACCGGCATATTACAGCTGGTGTGCCATACTTTCAGTCATTTAGTCGTTTTTTGCTTGTTCTAATTATTTATACCATAACACCTTTGGCCAGTCATTTTTACCCTATTCAGAAACCAAACTTAGAAACAGCAATTGGAGGCTAACGACATTCAGGCATAACATTATGACCACCTGCCTATTATTGCTGGTTATAGTGATACTTGTTGTAATTTCATTTATTTATTTGCTCATGGACCTATACACGGTATGGAGCACAAACATTCATAAATAACAAAGCAACATACACTGGGAAACAATAACTCATTGATGTAAGGGAAGAACTCCTTTCAAAAAGTCACACAGCTTACAAATTATTTTATTTTTTTCCCACTGAAGTAACAGTACAAGCTTATACATTGATGGGTGATTTAAAGGTGCAATGAGCAGTATATATTTTAGATATTTCATAAAAATGACCCACATGTGTTCCAAGATATGATGTAAACATGTTTAAATCTAATATTAGTTTTACTGATAACAATGGTACAGCTGAGTTATTAATAATTAAAAATATATCTTACATAATGGCCTGGTGTATTTTTTGTTTTGGTTGGACCATGCATTGCCGAATAAAAAGCAGAAAAAATGGCAACTCACAGACCATTGTTTTGATTTAGACTGCAGTACTGTTTTCAAACCAGCAGAGCTCATGCAAGTATATTTACATAAAATTTTGGCAAATATTATTCTCCACATTTTATCACCTCAGGATTTGTGCACTCAAATCAGACATGAAATTCTCCCTCAACACAATTATTATCACACAAATTTCAAATTTGCAAATGTCTTTCCAAACCTTTATACTGACCAATGACTTTAGCTTTAGGTGTTATCTGTTCTATTTGTTATTTGACCACCTGTATTATTTGCAGCCTGTACATGTGTTGTGGTACAAGTCCATGTTCAGCTTTCCAGCAGAAACAGCGATGAGTCTATTTTTGATGGATGCTGCAGCCCCTATGCATAAAGTTGAACAGAGCAGATCAAACCAGACACGAAGTCAGACCTGGGACCAGTGAAGAGAATCTGGTAAATTTCAAAATAAAACAGCATGTACAGAGTCTTGCACACATCACTGTGTATACATTATGTCTTAACTGGAGAAACACAGTGGTCACAAACGAGGTCAGAAACCATTAAATGTGTCAGAATAAAGTATTTATTAGTATATAGTATGTATGTAGCATGCCTATGCATGGTAGAAGCACACGGGTCCGGAAATAATATTCAAATGAACAGGAGATCAGGCAAATGTGGCTTTTGATTATGTGTTGGTCTCTGTAGATTGTTGTTATTGTGTGAACTCATGACTTCCAGCATGGACTCGGCTGTGAACTTGTGGTCTTCCCAGGTGGCTCTGGTCAGATACGTGCCGCATGTCCCAGTGTAAACTGGGAGTCTGCAACAAAACCACATTGGACTGCGCACACAACACATTCTATCAGAACCAGCATTAAAACCCTTTAACTTCCACACTAATACATACTGTATATTTGTAAGACAAAGTGAGAGTGTGTAAAATTAGGCTCTATCCTTATTTTGTTGTTTGTGCTCCCCATTCAAACAAATGACTCTCCCTGTATAACTTAAGCCAGACTGTAGAACCTGAAATGGCAATGTTTTCTGAGCACACACATATACAGTTGAAAGAAAATGTGTATGATCCCCTTATCCCCTTGGAATTACTTGGATTTCTGCATGATTTGGGCATAAAATGTAATCTTCACAAGTCACAACAATAGACAAACACGGGCTGCTAAAACTAATGCTGCAAAAAATAAAATACATGTTTTCATGAGAATCAGCACCTCCAAGTCTGAGGCCATGGTACTCAACCAGAAAAGGGTGGTTTGCCCTCTCCGGGTTGGAGGAGAGTTCCTGCCTCAAGTGGGGGAGGAAGGTGTTCTGGGCATGTCCCACTGGGAGGAGGCCCTGGGGAAGGCTTAGGACACGCTGGAGGGACTATGTCTCTCGGCTGGCCTGGGAACGCCTTGGGGTTCCCCTGGTAGAGCTGGAGGAAGTGTCTGTGGGGAGGGAAGTCTGGGCATCTCTGCTTAGACTGCTGCCCCCGTGACCTGGCCCTGGATAAAGTGGAAGAAGATGGATGGATGGATGTTTTCATGTGGTATGTTGAATATTTATTTAAACATTCACAGCACAGGATGGAAAAAGTATGTGAACCTTTCAGCTAATGACTTGTTCAAGAGCTAATTGGAGTTAGGTGTCAGCAAACCTGGAGTCCAATCAATGTGAGAAGATTGTAGGTGTGGGTTAAAGTGGCCCTGCCCAATAAAAAACACACCCCAATTTTGAATTTGCTATTCTGAAGAAGCATTACTTGATGTGAACCATGCCTCGCACAAAAGAGCTCTCAGAAGACCTACGAGTAAGAATTGTTGACTTACATAAAGCTGGAAAGGGTTACAAAAGTATCTCTAAAAGCCTTGATGGTTATAAGTCCACGGTACAAGCAACTGTCTATAAATGGAGAAGGTTTAGCACTGTTGCTACTCTCCCTAGGAGTAGTTGTCCTGTAAAGATGACTGCAAGAGCACAGAATGCTCAATGAGGTGAAGAAGAATCCCAGAGTGTCAGCTAAAGACTTACACAAATCTCTGGAACAAGCTAACATCTTTGTTGACAAATCTACAATGGGTAAAACATGAAACAATAATGGACTTCATGAGAGGACACCATGGAGCACAGCAACATCAAAACCTCATCCCCACTGTGAAGTCTGGTGGAGGGGGCATCATGGTTTGGGGCTGCTTGGCTGCCTCAGGGCCTGGACAACTTGCTATAATTGACAGCAAAATGAATTTCCAAGTTTATCCAAACATTTTGCAGGAAAACTTAAGACCATCTGTCCACCAACTGAAGCTCAACAGAGGATGGGTGATGCAACAGGACACTGACCCAAAACATAGAAGCAAATCAACAACAGAATGGCTTCACCAGAAGAAAATACTCCTTCTGGAGTGGCCCAGTCAGAGTCCTGACCTCAATCTATTTGAGATGCTGTGGCATGACCTCAAAAGAGCGATTCACACCAGACATCCCAAGAATATTGCTGAACTTAAACAGTTTTGTAAAGAGGAATGGATCTTCACTACAGAAACTCAAATATGATGTTCTGACCTGAATATGATATGATCTAGAAATCACATCTAAAAATATTTTTTCTTACCTGCAAATTTGCCTCTGCAGTGAGTGATTTTGAATTAGATGGTCAGGGCTGAGTCACTTCTGCCTTTTTTTCACAGCTTTCAAACAGTAATTTTTCTGAACAGCAGTGCAATTCAGTGGATTTAACTGGTGTTTCTGACTTAGTGGTCTTCACAAATGTAAGCGTCAATAAAAGCATGACCACGACAGGGATCAAACTGGTTCTGTCTGCAGCTACTTTTAGTGACAACAAGGGGAGACATGAGGAGACAAAGCAGTCGCGTCGCCTCTGCTGATGGCAGTCAGGCGTTGGGTTGGTGTGTCCCAGGCCTTAGACCTGATTTGGTGCCAAATTAGTCCTGGTTATTTATTGGTTTAATCCTGGTTTAGATCAAATTTAGAACCTTGATTATTGATGGTTATTTGCTGGTTTAGTCCTAGTTTAGAAATTGTTAAGTCCTAGATTAGTCTGGTTTAGTCCTATTTTGTCCTTATAGTAATACTCCATAGTAGTGTTAGTGTGTTAGTGTTAGTCCATAAGCCAGATATTTTCTGAGATGGCACTTTGTGTTTGAAAACCACTAAGATACAGTCTGTACCAACATCATTTGGTCATTCTAGGGGTTATTTGGATGTTCTCTGAATAGTGTCAGATGCCTCATGCCTCATACATTCTGCAGACTACATAGAGCTTGTGCAGCCTTGTAGTACAAATCCCCTCCCCCGGGTCTGAGTCAGTGGGCTGTTCTGGTGAACATATGTAGAGGCTGACCATCTGTAGAGACAGCTCCTAACAGACAATGCAACGCAGGGCCAGGAATGTGACGCACTGAGGCTGATAACGGCTCATGTTTCTCAAGAGCTCTTCAGCAGCATTATGCTCATGACGCACGTGTATTCTGATGGTTATTAATGTGAACGGCCGTGTTTACTGCCTAGTTTCTAACGCCCATGTGTGACATCCATATGTTTTTTTGACCTCAGATTTTCCCACCAGTCAACAGGAGCGGAAATGTACATGATAAACATGCACTAATGACATATACAGTAAGCATAATCATGTGTTCTTAGTGGTGGAAATGTCACAGCAATGTTCTGTCTGTAGGTGCTTTCAAGCGGACCAAACAAAAGTCCACTTTGCTTTAGGAGGTGTGAATGTGAAATAAAACTTGTATGGTGCAAACAATATAGGTGTCAGGTTGAACTCCAATTGGGTTCCAATGAGAAGAGAATGCAAAGTGATTGATGAAAGCACTGTTCATTAAACGCATAGAAACAAAACAAATTGGAATCTAGTGTGAAAAGTCCAATGCTACATGTAAGATCCAAAGAGTCATGTACTATATTTGAATTGAGTAAAGTTTCTGGAGTAGATACAGAACACTGTGTGGATCAGGAACTGTTTTAGCAGCAGCCATCGATCTTCTACCACTTAGCCAGTGCCAGGTCACGGAGGTAGCAGTCCAAGCAAAGGTGCCCAGACTTCTCTCACCCCACACACTTCCTCCAGCTCTGCCCCAAGTTCAAATCCCAATGCTTACTGAGATAAAAGAGGTCAAAAGAGGTCAGTCTTCTTTTCCTTTTGGCTATTCCCTTTCAGTAGTGCCTCCATCTAACTATCCTCTGCAGCCTCTTCTCTCATACTAACTTAATCTCCTCCTCAAACAAACTAAACATTTTGAATAAGGTGTTTCCCCCCTCGCCTGTGTTAGCGCTGTATGTATATTTACTGAAGGAGAAGACAGGAAAAACCTGACCAAGAAAGCCCACTCATCTATTTGTCAGTGAAGAGCAACTACCTTTTCCATTCAAAAGAGTGGCATCAAATTCAAGTGGTGTTAGGTTTTTTGTTTTGGCTTTTACAAATGTGTCAGACATATGATGCAACATTGGCAGATGAGGCAGCAGACCATGGAGAATGTTGTTTTTAAACTAGGCAAGGTGTTGTCACATCTCCACCTTGAACTCCTCAGGCACATCTAAAGCCTGCAGCACTCGGACATACTTCTCTGCCACTGCAGACTTCTTCATACAACACCACAGCCCCTCTCTGGCCTCTCTGTCAAACGCCTTCTCTAAATCTAGAACGACACAATGCAGTTCCCTCTGGCCTTCTCTTTATTTCTCCATTCTCATCCTCAAAGCAAACACTGCATCTGTCGCCGTCTTTCTTGGAATGAAATCATACTGCTGCTCACAATGCTCCCTTTGGCCTTATCCTAAAGCTTCCACTACTCTTCCCCAGGTCAGTAATGAAACAAAAGGTAACTTACTAATTATTATGATGTCTTGGTGAAGGTCTGAGTAGATGTGATTCTAGTTTTTGTGCATTCACTGCGGCTCCACACCTACAACTAGAGTTGTTCGACACATCCTCTTGCTATGTTAAAAATACAGCAACCTAAAAAGAAATGACCACTTATGCAAATTATAGCTTAGTGTGTGCAGTAATAATTATATGTAAGAAATCTTGTTGCCTGCACAGATTGGAAATCTCTGTAGCCTGGCCAGCCAGACAAATTACTTTTCTATACCATTTAAAGATTTTAGTCTGGTACCGCTTGGTTTTTAGTTTGGTTTCCAGGTGGGTGGAAGTAACAAAAACAGAGTAGCCAAGAAATGATGGACTTAAGCAAAGTGCTGACTAGAATTAACAACAAACATGGCTGTGCAGTAGAGACAGGTTACATTTTGCTATAAAAACACCAGAAAGGATTGTATTATGGACAACTCTAAACTTATTTCTGAACCCGGACCACAGCAAAAGCCAGTTATTAAAAGACAAGCAGAAAAGGTCTTTTTTTTTTTTTTATGTGGTCGTTGCATCAGATGTCAACTGGACTTTATTGTTGTTAAAATGGAAACAAGATGAAGAAAAATGTATACAGAGGACTGAACAACAATAACAAGGACTTCAGCAGAATCCACAAGTGACAAAGGAAAGCACTCATCACCATCAAATAGGTGACAGAAGTTGTAACTGTTGCTCTGTATTAACTGGTGCTATCTTGGTTATTTAGAATCGGAGATATCTTCCACTTTTGTATGTCGTGCTGCAGATAAGGCACTATATTTCCAAAAGTATTTGCTCACCCCCCTTTACACGCATATGAACTTAATTCTTGCTCCATAGGGTTTAATATGACATTGGCTCACCCTTTGCATCTTTAACAGCTTCAGTTCTTCTGGGAAGGCTTTCCCCAAGGTTCAGAAGTGTTTATGGGAATTTTTGACCATTCTTCCAAAAGCACATTTGTGAGGTCAGACACTGATGTTGGATGAGAAGGCCTGGCTCACAGTCTTTGCTCTAATTCATCAAGGTGTTCTATTGGCTTGAGGTCAAGACTGTGCAGCCCAGTCAAGTTCTTTCACACCAAAGTCACCCATCCATGTCTTTATGGACCGTGCTTTGTGCGCTGGTGGGCAGCCATATTAGAACAGGAAGTGGCCATCCCCAAACATTTCCACAACATTTACCACAAAGCTGCAGCCTAGGTGCTTGATTTTATAAATGTGTAGCCATGGAAGTGATTAGAACACCTGAATTCAGTTATGTCAGTGGGTGAGCAAATACATTTGGCAATATAGTGTGGGTCAGTTCAAACTGTAACTCTGGAATAGACTCTCTGTTGCAGAGAAACACATTATGCTTGTTTTTAAGCTTTTGGGTAAAATTTAGTAGTTTTAAGCTATTTTAAGTTATGGAATGTGGTTTTCAACCTACTGTGCATGAAAAACTCAGCATAACACACTGCATGTTTCAAAAACAGGACTAAATCCTAATACGGCATACAGCTTAGGAAAGGTACTAAATCCTAAGCACTGATTTGGGCATGCTTCATGGTCGCCATGATAAGAGCTATGAGAATTTTCCATTTAATAAGAAAAGGAGATAAGAAAGGGGCTTCCTGCCTCCTTTCCTTTGGTACAGGAAACTTACTGACATCCCACAATCCCCTGTACCACCACAAAACTCCCCAAATTATTGATATAAAATATGTATCTGCATAGATGCTGGATTATAAAAATAAGAAGAGAATCACAAATGGGAAAAACATACGGAAGATATTTGTGTTCAGAAAATTATAGTATAAAGCAAAAGAAAAGGAACATGTGGGTGTGAGTTTAGTTTCCTTATGTGTAATCAGAGCTTGACATTAACACTAGCCATCTTGCCAAATGGGAATAGATTCTTATTTTGGCTAATAGCACAAATACTTTGATTTCTGATACTGACTGATACTCTGACTATGTACTTTTAGAGGTTAGGGCTCAGTTTATGTTGCTGTGCTTGAGTGTACACCATTTAGTATCAGTAGTATTTCATCATGACTAAAGAAATACAAATATGATGTAATAACATGTTTTAAAACATGTCACATCATATGCACAGAGATATCATTTATTCCGGTGAGGTAAACCTGTTTTTTAAAAATTGATAAATCCCTGTTCATACATGAAGTCAAATGTGTACATTTCTTTAAGCAAATTGTATATTATAAAATACACACTTAACTAATTAAATTGTAAAAAAAAAAAATATAAATAAAAAATAGCCAAAGTGGTCAGTGAGCAAACAAGTAAATGTCAAGGCCTGTGTTCATGTCATGTTTTTGTCAGCAATTTGGTCCAAAATCCTGCTATATTTATCTTATAGATAAATGCCCTGTGTACTAAGGTGCAGGAAGTACACTTAGGGTCAACAGTTTGGATCAATGAAAACAGGAAAAGACAGGAGGCTGAGCTGAAGATGTTAAGGTTCTTTATGGGAGTGATGAGGATGATCAGGAATAAGAATGAGTCCATCAGAGGGACAGCTCATGCTGGATGTTTTGGAGATAAAGATTCCAGATTAAGATGGTTTGGTTTGGAGGGATAGTGAATATAAAGAAGGATGCTGAGGTTAGAGCTGTCAGGCTGGAGGTCTAAGAAGGCAAAAGAGGAGATTTACGGATGCAATAAAAGAGAACATGAAGTTAGTTGGTGTGAGAGAAGAGGATGCAGAGAACTGAGTGAGTTGAAGGAAGGTTCACTGTGACGACTCCTGAAAGGCAGCAGCCGAAAGGAAACGCAGAAGACTTTGAGGGGAACAGTGGAAAAAAACCTTTCACCTTAGTTAATTTGTGCTGAGTTAAACTTTGTGCCAGTTTTTGTTTCATGTGGATTGTCCCAGAAATTGCATATATTAACCATAAATGACGTCAAAGCATCTATATTTAGAAGCAGATTCTTCCATATATGTTTGCCTGCATTCTATCTCAATCTCACACCATGTGTTTATAGACCGTTCTCAGTCACGTGACTTGGTTTGTTGGCGCTGCCATTTTGGATGGCAAAAAGTCGGTGGAGCTGGCTAGCGATTAGTGATCATGCATAGAAATTGAGTTCATATTTACCACTTTCTACATCGGTTCAATACTTAACGTTAAGTGTTCAGGTCAGACAGCGATATTTAGAGAAATGTTCACTTACCCATATGAAATTACGGTTTACCAGCCTTCAACACACAATCCGCTTTGGAATACCACAACGTTTACAATTATTTAGTCAATCAATCGACAATCTCACTTTAGAGGGACACATATAAAAGCTCACAAGAGGCAGAGAGCTTCTTAGAGGCATAAAAATATTTAGTGGCAGGATGGTGACAGATCCTTTAGTATGGAAAGTGCCCTAAACAACTGTTGTCCATGTGAGTAGGCAGATGAGAAACGCAGATTAGTGAAAAGGCAATATAAATACTTAAATAAAGTAGGCTTTCCGCAGAGGTTTACAAGTCTAAAATTATAAATCAAAATTTAAGGCCTTAAAAAGTCGCAAATTTGCTGAGATACGGAGTATTAACATTTACATATGTCTAAGCCTCATTCAATCTAGCGGCGACCAGATTCAGAAAGAAACTCCGCGAAAATAATTTGCACGGTTATTATTTTGTCAATACAGGCATGATATACATCGTTAGAAAGTTTATGTTCTGTACAAAATGGGAATTAAGTTAACTTTATGCTTAAAATAGGACATATGTGTAATTAATGACCGATTCCTCAGTATGCCCAAACTGAAAAAACAGACTTTTTACCTTTGAACACTGGTTCTGTCCAAAACCAGTCCAATCCAGGATTAGTAATGCTCAATCAGTTCGTATAAATCCACGAGTAAATATCGAGATATACAAGTATTCTATGTTGTGAAAATAATCCTGTAATCGCCATATCCTCACGCAGAAAAGAACAAATACCAAGCTGTCGTGAACATTGTATTTTCTTTTTCTCCCCAGTTTGCTAAATGTCCGTGAAAACGTGTTTACCCTGCTAATAAACCTGAGCAGACAGTAAGAACTGACCTCAGATCGGTTTTTACTTTATTTGACGATTACAGCAGGAACGATCTTTTATGTGACTTTTTTAAAGAATAAACTTTGTCAAACAGTGCAACATTAACTTTTTTACTTCAAATGACAGCTGGTAGATGCTATCACAGATATAGGACACATTAAACTATTTTTGATGAGTAAAACAAATGTAATTTGTTAGGCTAACAGACAGCAGGACTGATTCAAATTTGGCCATGACAACCAGCTTTTGCCATTCAACATGGCCGCTCTGTGCATCTCCGCAGAAATCACGTGATCAGATGACGCTGGCTGAGAAGGGTCTATAGAATGTCCCAACGTAACCTACTCACGTAATATTTTGTGGCACATTTGAACTTTTTACGGTACATTTTATTATTCTGAAGTACAAGCACTTGAATACTAACATTTCTTTCATAAACAGACCTTATTGGTATGAAATGATAGCCTGGCCATTCAGTCCCTACTTTCTTTCAAAAGTCTGGATCTTCAGCCATAGTGATTTGGAACTGGCCTATCACAGCCGATTATCTGCTGCGCATCTTACAAAAGTGGAAGATAATCTTCTTTTAAAAAATACCTCAGATGGTGCTGGCTTACACAGAGTGAATTTAATAACGTCTTCATAAAAGGAAAGCACTATTTACCAGACTAACTTCATTGTCTAGAATAGGAAACTAGTTAGTCTGGCTGGACAGGCCGATGAAATGATATGATGTGGTTTATTCAGACCATGGCGTGCGGTTGGATTTCAGAACCATTAGAGCGTTTTACAGAATAGTTACTCAGTTCAAAAGCTTATTTCTCAGAATTGTCCTGGTTGTCCTGTCCTGCTCACTACATTTAGTCATCAGTGATGGATACGGTGCCATTTTCATAGAACATTTTGGGGACAGTGTAGTCATTGTACCTCCCCCTCTTGCTTTTCATTGCTGAAGCTGCAGAATCAATTCTCTAAACACCTTTTCCTTATGAAACCTTCTATCTCCTTTCTTTTCTATGATGTTACAAAGGTTACGGATGGCTGCTTAGGAAAGGACTTTAGGAGCCACTCTTCTGCTTCAGCCACTCATTCTCCTTACTCAGAACATAAGCAACCGCCCTTTTACAAACATATACCATTGATTAGCTGCCATTCTTGGGGAAAAAAAAGTCAATAAGCTATTTAGTGTTTTTCTCCAAGCCAATAAGAATAAATGGGGCTTTGGAGTGGCCATTTGATGCAGCAGCAGCACGCTTGAGACATGGCATCATAATATCATCTGTTTGCGAAGTCACCCGCAAGCCAAAACAGCAGTCACCTTGCAGCCAAAACAGCAAAGATGGCTGCAGGCGGGAGAGGAGCAGTCACTGCGCTCCTTGTCTACTGTTTGCTTACAAACTTTTTAAAGCCTTGTCATGTTAATTCGGCTCGGAGGGTTGGCAACAGTTTTCGGTCATTGTATGACAACCTGAATAAACACAGTCTGAGCTTCAAACAAACAGACCATGTAATGGCAAAGACAAGCACCGGCTTTGGAATCTACGTAACTTTACTGGCTGTGACTTTAGTCTACCCATCACTATATAATAAGATCCCCAAGCGGACTAAAACAACAGCAACACAATCTTCGCTAACCACCGGACTTATCATCGCAATATGTTTGATGTTATCCGGAGACATCCACCCGTGCCCAGGCCCGCACCACAGGACACTGGAAGAGGCTAACCAACTAGCAGAGGATACACGCGTCATTCTAACTTACAGGTATGCTCTTCTACACCTCCGTGTTCTTCTGCACAACATACTAATCCTCTGAATCATCTGTACCCGTCGTCAACTGCATCCAGGCTGTTTGTCCGGGGAGCCGAGGGCATTGGTGAGGAAGTGGTACCGGGGCGGTGTGTTGGCGAGCTGAATGGGAAAACAAGGGTGTGTGTCGGAGCATCGCATAGAAGCTACAGTCGAGAGTCCGTGGGTCAGCTGGGAGCTACAGCCTCGACCTCATATGGGAACGGGAGACATGATCCGCACATGCAACAACATCAAACTTTTCTTAACGGCCCCGCAGTCACCATGGCGATGCGCGTAAACAGGAAGCGGCTCAATCCAGGGGTAGTGAAAAGCCGGAAATGGGCGTTTTTTCAGACTGTCAGTCACTCAAAAATAGTTTGGGACCCAAAAGCAAAGCCCAAATGTCTTTTGGGCGGACATTTAAACATAAGAAGGATCATGTTAAAAACAGAACAAGTAAAGCACCTACTACTCAACTCAAATCTGGATTACCTTTGTCTTTCTGAGACTTGGCTTTATAAAAATGCCCCTTCTGCAGCACTTACCATCCCTGGCTATAATTTATTTAGAAAAGACAGAGAAGGTGCAAAGGGTGGGGGTGTTATGAGATTCATAAAAAACAATATTCAGTGTCAGGAAATACAATGGTCCAGTGAATATGAATTGGAATGCTTGGGTCTAAATATCATTCTATCACCACAAATGTCATTTGCAATTGTTGTGATTTATCTGTTCAGCAAATTGACTGGGATCAGGTATTACAGGGATTGATTGTGAAAGGGACTGTGAATCTTTGGTAGAAACACTTGAGAAAACAATTAAAAACTTTAGTTCCAAACTCAAACGCAAAAATAATAAAAACACACTACCCTGGAATAACTCTGATATAGTGAAACTAATGAAAGAGAGGGATCTTACGTTAAAAAAGGCAAAGCCAAAGCAAAAAATTTTCTTGACTTTAATTGAGAATGCAAAAGGGGACACTAAAACAATCTGGAATCAACTGAAAAAAAATTGTAGGACAGGACACAAAAAGCAAAAAACATTTAGAATTGAAGATAAATGGACAATTTACAAATAATGCACAGACAGTTGCAGATGCCTTCGATAATTTTTTCATTGACTCTGTTTCCAATATTGCCCAGTGTTTTCCATTTAATACATTAAGGGCCAGATTTATCAAAGGTTTGCGCTGCACGCTAAATGAAAAAGACGTGCTAAAAATGGAGCAAACCCAGGCGCAGCTGAGATTTGCGTCTCTCACAGGAGCAAATTCAGCGCAGCGCAGATTTTGCTCCTGTGATTCAATGAATATGTAAAACAAGGCATTCTTGCCAAAACGCGCAAAATTCAAGGCATGGAAAATGCAAATGAAGTCGCTTTGCAGTCGCTGTTTGATTTATCACGAGTACGGGAGCTAAATCTGCATGAAAATTTAGCTACGTTGGAGAAGCAGGTACAAAGGTTTTGTGGAGGTAAGAGTGTAGCTTTTAGTGCACAGATGAGGCGTTGAAAATAACTTCTAATGCTTTAACAGGGCTCATTTACAAAGATACAACAGTAATGTGTTGATTTGAAGACGAAGGAAACAAAGAAACAGACTTTACCTGCGGCACTTTTTCCTTGATTCTCGCTCGTATTTCCCTGAACTTCAGCCTTTTACAGCTGCTGTCTCTGGGCTTTCAGTCTGTTTAACATTCTTTGAAATCCTTACGGTGTCAGAACAGTCTTTAAACGCTGCACAAACTCTACTCACTGTGTTTATCTCATTGCCTCCCAATGCTCGCTGCCTCGCTGAACAGCTGCCCCTACAGAGGCTCAAGACTGTGTGGATTTGATCGAGCGGAGGACATCAAAAATGTTTTTAATTGTTATTTTTATTCGATCACCATCAGCACGCCATATAGGCTACTGATACATTTTATATAATTGTTTGAAAGGTTACTGGCTCTGACAGACAGTGAAAAGCACTTTCCTCTCCCTCCACTGTCTTTCACAGAGGGGAAATAAGGCACGTGACTCTGTTCAGTGGCAAAATCGCATGAGACATTTAACAAGGATGGACTACACAAAGTTAATAAAAGAAAGTAAAATGCAATAAAATAATTCTCCCTCAGATACAGTGAACACAGCTCTACTACAGTCAGTCCTGTTATTTGTTGGACTCTCAGATTGTGTTTTGTGTTGCATCTCTGTAGGAAAGATGCAGTCAGAGCTGGCAAACAGCGTTGCTCTCACTGTCAACTGTGCGTTTTATGCTCACGCAAAATTCTCATTTACATATCAGATTTGCGGCAGCAGTTACTTGCGCAGTTTCTCTTCGTATATCACACGCAACACGCCCACAAATACCAGATGCTATTTTTTAAGCTGCACTTGCAATTTTGCACTTGTCTTAGTAAATATGGCCCTAAGTGTTTGTCCTATAAATGCATCAGAGCCCATTTTTAGTATAGTGTCTTAGAATCAGAAGTCTCACAGACAAGTAAGTTCACTCAAACCTACCAGAACAAAAGACATATTTAGCATAGATACATTTATGTTAAAAGAACTCAGCCCCAACTTAATAACTCCATTAACCATCATTCTCAATCTATCAATTTCTGAGGCAGTATTTCCAAGTAAATGGAAATCGTCTGCTGTAATCCCAGTCTATATAAACGGAGATACATTATTACTTTCCAACTACAGGCCCATCAGTATCATACCTACAGTGTCCAAAGTCGCAGAGAAACTCATTGCCCAACAAATTCTTGTACATCTCAACACCACATCATTTTCACTTCATCCCATGCAGTTTGGTTTTAGAGCTCAGCACTCAACAGAGACGGCTAATTTTTTTTTTAATTGAAAATCTCAAAGATTTACTGGATAAAGGTGGTGTGGTTGGTGCTGTGTTTCTTGACCTGAAAAAAGCTTTTGACACTGTAAACCATACAATATTATTGAACAAACTGACCAAGTTTAACTTCTCCTCACATGCAATAAAATGGATAGAATCAAATCGATCACAGTCTGTCAGAATGGATAATTACCACTCCCCTTCCCTCCCTCTGTCTACTGGTGTCCCGCAGGGTTCCATTCTGGGGCCATTGCTTTTCTCTCTGCACATAAATGACCTCCCTTCAGTCTGTTCCAATGTCTTCATTCAGATGTATGCAGTCATTGATACAGTCATTTATGCACATGGTAAAAACACAACTCAAGTAGCTGATAAACTTACACATTCCATGGTCCATGTGTCAGAATGGTTAAATCAGTCCACCTTAAAGCTCAATGTAAATAAAACAGTAGCAATGTTCTTCTCTAAATCAAATATTACAGGCAATAGTAATCAGGCAGATGTTTTTGTGGCAGGAGAAAAAGTACAAGTTGTATCAGAATTCAAATATCTTGGGGTCCTAATTGATTCAAAACTAACATTTAAATCACAAATCACAAAAGTATGCAACCGTGTAAAGTTTAACTTGTCCAATTTCAGATTCATTAGGTCACATTTATCACTGCAGGCAGCTAAAATGTTCATGCATTGCTATGGTCTTTTCTCACATAACATACTGTCTTACAACATGGTCACAGGCAAACAAAACAACACTAAAACCCACTGAATCACTATACAAACAGACAATCAAGATTCTAGATAAAAAACCTTCAAGACATCATCATTGCACCATTTTACAGAAGCATAAACTGTTAAGCTGGGAGAATGTCATCAAGTATTCAAATCTCTGTCTAATATATAAAATGAATAATCATTAATGGCCTGTCATCCCCTCCACTCAATCAGTTTGTAAACATAAGAACTAGCTCAGAGAGGGTAACACGAGGGTCTGTCCGATATTGTTCCTCTGAGGAGAAGTGTCTTCAGTCAGAGTGCCTTCTCAGTTACAGCTGCACAGGAGTGGAACTGGGTCCCTCAGAACATCAGAGAGATGAGCACCTATATTCTGTTCAAAAAACATTTAAAAAAAACTGGTTCATAATGCATCAAACATGTCTGCATTAACAATACTAATGACTTTCCCTTGACTAACCATACTAGCACTGTGTTTTCTCTTGAATTGGATGTTGTGGAATAGCTGATGACTGTCTTGTATGATGCCTGTGTTTTGCTTGTCTTTTCTGAACACTTTTGTTGACAGTGTTTGTTATATCTGTTTTTAATGTTTTTTTTCTATAGTATATTGTAATTTTCATTGTATAATATTTTTGCTCTTGTTTTTAGGGAGACAGCTTTGCCATCTGTCCAGGGACAACAGATGAAAAATAGCCTTTTGGCTAATTCTGGTGCATTTGCAGCAATGCTATGAATGTACACTGTCCCTGTCAAATAAACCAATAAATAAATAAATAAATGCCTGCCATCACTTGTGCTTTCAGATCAAATGAGTTCACTATGACAGCTGTACCCTCCCCCTACAAGTGTCTATCCACCCACTCCTCCAGGTGATGTCACGCTGAGAAAAGAACACACAATACCTTATTAATATTCCATCAAAAAAATTACAAAGAATGACGTGGATCTTGAGGAAAAATGTCACCCTGCTGCAGCGCGTGATCCCAAGGACATGTAAACAGGTAGGGACCCATGTCATCCGTTTCAACATGGCCGCCTCTTCATTGTTTACAGTGATACTTTTTATAGAAGTAGCACGATGATGTCAAACAGGCTTCTCCTCTCCAGGGAGACAGGATATTTTTACTCTCCAGGTATGGTCGGAAGAGACAGCAGTGGTCAGATATGGACACTCTTAGCCAGTTTTTTTTCCAGTGGAACAAGAGTTGTTCAAAAGTATGTGCTTTGAATATTTCCAATACAAAATATTCATCAAAAAATGTATCAATTATATAAGTACCATACATGAGGATGATCATAATTGATTCATTTTGGCCGGTAGTATGTCAGCGTTCCTATAGCTCTGTCTCCCCACATTTAGCAGATTTATGTAATGCAAAACACAACGAACTGGTGAAAAAAATACATTTGACAATACAAATTCAGGGCTAAAGACATTGCAAAACAAAAGATGTCACATCATTACAACAGTCCATGTATATGTGGGGTGTCTGTGTGGGTGGGTGTCTGTGTGGGTGGGTGGCTGTGTGTGTGGGTGTGTGGGGCAGACCTGACAGGTTTAAATTAGGATGAGAGAAGTAATAATAATTAAAGCAATTAAAGCACTTGGATAAACTTAATATACTAACCCCATCACAATATGGTTTTAGGACAAAGAATACAACCTGTAATCCTTGATCTTACTGAAAAAATCAATGACCCTATTGATCAAGGTGAGGGTGGGATTGGTGTCTTCCTCAATTTATTAAAGGCATTTGACACGATTCATTTAAAAATTCTCATAGGCAAATTGGAACATTATGGTGTCAGAGGCACAGCTCTCAGTTGGCTCAGAGGTATCTACTTGAATGGGAGCATTATGCACATATACTGCAAATATCTTTCATAAAGTAATTTTTTGCTGAGGACACAAATTTCTTTTTGTCACACAAAAATTTGGAGCATCTCCAAAATCTGGTTTAAATGTAATAAATTAACCTTAAATATTAATAAAACTAATTTCATTATTTTTTGTTCAAATAGAAACCAAAAGAATTTTAAACATATATGAATTGAGATAAAGGGCTGAGCTATTGAGAGGGTAGAGTTTGTTAAATTTCTGGGAACATTTATTGATGAATGCCTAACTTTTAAAAAGCATATTGATGATTTGAAGAAATTATTGAAATGTGTTGGTTTGTTTCTGAAGTTGAGACACTTTCTTCCTCTTGAAGCTCTTCTAAGCTTGTATCAGTTGTAGCAAGAAGCTGGACCAGGTTTCTACCCTTTTTGCTGACCTAATTGATGAAACTACTCAAAACTTTCCAGGAAGTCATTCTACAGCCAAAGTGACCTTTTTGATAATCCTGGGCCACAAGCAAAGGGTCCCTATCTGTCCCATAGGCACCTCATGACAGCTCAAGGTTGATCTAAAGCCCTCATAAACACCTCCAGCTAAACATTACCAAACTGTGACAACACTACGTCCTTTTGAAGCTGACCAAGTACTGAGCTCTTGTTTATGACTGGACTTCCCAAAGATGACCCAAAGCTTGGGCCAACATTGCCATCTTTGTGGTCAATGACACGGTTAGTCTCATGGTGAGACAATACAATGTTTCTACTTATCTGCTCAACAAAGGGACTTTGTTTGCATTCACATGTGTTGCTTTCACAGGACAATAGCATAACTGGTTTTATGAAGACTTACAATCATTGTATTTAACAACTGTTGGGTATTTGTTTCATCCACTGTTATTCACCAGTGATATTTGTATTATGTCATCATGAAACCTTTTCTCAGTAGGAGTGTAAAATGTCTTTAAACCTAGCTAATGGAGTGGAGTATTTGAATGCATGTCCTTGGGGATGACACTTAGTAAAGGTCATCTGATGTCCATACACCTTGCCGCGAGCAAGTGACCGCCCCTTTTTGGCACTCATTTAAATATGCCTGCTCGTCCACATTGTCGCAACGTCTTTTCCTTTACTTTTTACTTTACCCTTCTTCTGTTCGTTTCCTCCCCGTCCGTTTCGTTTTGTGCTTCTTTGTTTCTCTTGTTATTTTCTCGGTGGTAAATTTTCTTCTATACTTTTCAAACCACCTCAGTTATTGTTTTACTTTAACAGAATTTTTGTTAATTTTTATAAATATAATTTTTGTAGTTTATTTTGGAGCCCGCCGCAGCATCCGCCAAGCGTTCGACACAGCAGCTGTTTTGACAACAGCTGTCTGATAAGTTTTTCTTTTTAAAGTTCGAGCCGCTGTAAACAGCATCCTACCGAACTTTCATCCTGGCATTAAAAGGACCTTGCCACCGCTCCAAGACTTTGACGCTGCCTCGCACTGTACAACAGCAACTTCCCATAGCAACGCTTACGATCGCTGTTAAGGGAAGTACAACCACTGGCACTGGCGCTGTAGAGCTTCTGGAGGACCTGAGATCCCAGGACCGCGGCTTGTGGCTGGAGGACCAACCGGCACCACCCCGTGGCTCGGAGAGAGACCGACGCCTGAGACTCCGCCAGCAAATGGAGCCCACTCGTCCGTCACCACCCCTCCTCCTCCTGCTCCAGATCACCGCCAAGTAAGCAGTGCATTTATGACAACTCAGAGTTTGCGTCAAATCTTAGGAGTTTATTTTCCACCTTTTAATCCCTTACAATCACCCATAAATTATAAACCATGCAAATGCTCCACTACAATTAGCATCATTGCATAACTGTTCTATTCAAAGCCCATCCACGTTACCTGTGCCTTTCTGTACACTATTTACATAAATCGTGTGCTGGTAACCCTCCCTAGACAGTGGTTTTGACTGTATAACTGAAACTACTCAGTGTGAGACTGAACATGGAGCTAAACACATAACCCTTGTCTCTATGTTACCATAATAAAATAAATATATGCTACACAGTCTCCATTTGAACCTCATTTAAACTACTGTAATGTCCTATGGTGTAACAAGTATCCAACAGATGTTACAGAACGTTATACGTAGTGTGTACCAGGTTAAATGTTCCCTCTGATCCTCTTCAGTGCAGTATTTGGACTCAATGACAAACTCAGCCACCTCATTCCAATTTATCTTCCCACTCATGGACACAACACAAGAGGGAAAACAACTCTTAAAAGGCAAAAAACGGAAATTGAAATGTTTCAGTGTAACATTTAAAGGTCCACAGATTTGGAATGAAATTGACACTATCTCAAAATAATTAAAATCCTTTAAAAAAGACATTAAAATAAAAATTGCCAATAAATTATGTAAAAGTCTAAACTCTGTAGCTGATGGATTCCAATTAAGTAAACTTTGTATGTATTAGTTATATGTATGTGTGTATTAACTCTGAATCAATATCTGATGTGTCAAATGTCATCTTAGTATCTATGAATTAATCTTGGGATGCTTTACGGTTTAGGTCTGAAAAGTAAGATTTGGGTAGTTAGATATTTGTTAGCTAGTTAGGTGTTTGTTTATATATTCTCTGCAGGGCTCGAAAAATCGCTAGCCCACGTCCCAGGGCAATTACTTTTTTCACTCAGGCTATCAAAATTTGACAGCCGTGCTCTGTGTTCTGTGGAGTTGGGACGAGACAGCACCGTCCCTCTCCTGTGAGCAGCAGCGTTTCTCCTCTCAGCCCCTCCCCTGTCCACTCTCACAGCATAGCACTGACCTGTCAATCATTTGTGCGGAGCTTTGCTTGCGAGAAAATGGTTTAACCTCTGTGCCCCGAGCAGAGCAGAGTCAGGGCAGAGACAGGACAGAGACAGGAGCAGAGTCAGGACAGAGACAGGAGCAGAGACAGGAGCAGAGTCAGGACAGAGACAGGAGCAGAGTCAGGACAGAGACAGGAGCAGAGACAGGACAGAGACAGGAGCAGAGTCAGGACAGAGACAGGAGCAGAGTCAGGACAGAGACAGGAGCGGAGTCAGGACAGAGACAGGAGCAGAGTCAGGACAGAGACAGGACAGAGACAGGAGCAGAGTCAGGGCAGAGTCAGGAGCAGAGTCAGGGCAGAGTCAGGGCAGAGACAGGAGCAGAGACAGGACAGAGACAGGAGCAGAGTCAGGACAGAGACAGGACAGAGACAGGAGCAGAGTCAGGGCAGAGTCAGGAGCAGAGTCAGGACAGAGACAGGAGCAGAGACAGGACAGAGACAGGAGCAGAGTCAGGACAGAGACAGGAGCAGAGTCAGGACAGAGACAGGACAGAGACAGGAGCAGAGTCAGGGCAGAGTCAGGAGCAGAGTCAGGGCAGAGTCAGGACAGAGACAGGAGCAGAGTCAGGGCAGAGTCAGGAGCAGAGTCAGGACAGAGACAGGAGCAGAGACAGGACAGAGACAGGAGCAGAGTCAGGACAGAGACAGGAGCAGAGTCAGGACAGAGACAGGAGCAGAGTCAGGGCAGAGTCAGGGCAGAGACAGGAGCAGAGACAGGACAGAGACAGGAGCAGAGTCAGGACAGAGACAGGACAGAGACAGGAGCAGAGTCAGGGCAGAGTCAGGAGCAGAGTCAGGGCAGAGACAGGAGCAGAGACAGGACAGAGACAGGAGCAGAGTCAGGACAGAGACAGGAGCAGAGACAGGACAGAGACAGGAGCAGAGTCAGGGCAGAGACAGGAGCAGAGTCAGGGCAGAGACAGGAGCAAAGACAGGACAGAGACAGGAGCAGAGTCAGGACAGAGACAGGAGCAGAGTCAGGGCAGAGACAGGAGCAGAGACAGGACAGAGACAGGAACAGAGTCAGGACAGAGACAGGAGCAGAGACAGGACAGAGACAGGAGCAGAGACAGGACAGAGACAGGAGCAGAGACAGGACAGAGACAGGAGCAGAGACAGGACAGAGTCAGGAGCAGAGTCAGGGCAGAGTCAGGGCAGAGACAGGAGCAGAGACAGGACAGAGACAGGAGCAGAGACAGGAGCAGAGACAGGAGCAGAGTCAGGACAGAGACAGGAGCAGAGACAGGAGCAAAGACAGGACAGAGTCAGGAACAGAGTCAGGAGCAGAGTCAGGACAGAGACAGGACAGAGTCAGGAGCAGAGTCAGGACAGAGACAGGAGCAAAGACAGGACAGAGTCAGGAGCAGAGTCAGGACAGAGACAGGAGCAAAGACAGGACAGAGTCAGGAGCAGAGTCAGGACAGAGACAGGACAGAGACAGAAGCAGAATCAGGACAGAGACAGGAGCAAAGACAGGACAGAGACAGGAGCAGAGTCAGGACAGAGACAGGAGCAGAGACAGGACAGAGACAGGAACAGAGTCAGGACAGAGACAGGAGCAGAGACAGGACAGAGACAGGAGCAGAGACAGGACAGAGACAGGACAGAGACAGGAGCAGAGTCAGGACAGAGACAGGAGCAGAGACAGGACAGAGACAGGAGCAGAGACAGGAGCAGAGTCAGGGCAGAGTCAGGGCAGAGACAGGGCAGAGACAGGAGCAGAGTCAGGAGCAGAGTCAGGAGCAGAGTCAGGGCAGAGTCAGGGCAGAGACAGGAGCAGAGTCAGGAGCAGAGTCAGGGCAGAGTCAGGGCAGAGACAGGAGCAGAGTCAGGAGCAGAGTCAGGAGCAGAGTCAGGAGCAGAGTCAGGGCAGAGACAGGAGCAGAGTCAGGAGCAGAGACAGGAGCAGAGACAGGAGCAGAGACAGGACAGAGACAGGAGCAGAGTCAGGACAGAGACAGGAGCAGAGACAGGAGCAGAGTCAGGAGCAGAGTCAGGACAGAGACAGGACAGAGACAGGAGCAGAGTCAGGAGCAGAGTCAGGGCAGAGTCAGGGCAGAGACAGGAGCAGAGTCAGGACAGAGACAGGAGCAGAGTCAGGACAGAGACAGGAGCAGAGACAGGACAGAGACAGGAGCAGAGTCAGGACAGAGACAGGAGCAGAGACAGGAGCAGAGACAGGAGCAGAGACAGGAGCAGAGTCAGGAGCAGAGACAGGAGCAGAGACAGGACAGAGACAGGAGCAGAGACAGGACAGAGACAGGAGCAGAGACAGGAGCAGAGTCAGGAGCAGAGACAGGAGCAGAGACAGGACAGAGACAGGAGCAGAGTCAGGACAGAGTCAGGACAGAGACAGGACAGAGACAGGAACAGAGTCAGGACAGAGACAGGAGCAGAGACAGGGGCAGAGTCAGGACAGAGACAGGAGCAGAGACAGGAGCAGAGACAGGAGCAGAGTCAGGACAGAGACAGGACAGAGACAGGAGCAGAGTCAGGACAGAGTCAGGACAGAGACAGGAGCAGAGACAGGGGCAGAGTCAGGACAGAGACAGGAGCAGAGACAGGACAGAGACAGGACAGAGACAGGACAGAGACAGGACAGAGGAGAGAGGTTGGACCGCTCTGTGGCGTGTCAGGAGGGGCTGCTGCTCTGATCAGGTTACCATCATTTGTGTGAATAAATGAACATAAACATCTCACATATATAGTCTACAGTATAACAATGAAGATTTGGAGACAAACACCCAGTAACTCCTCACTGTAAACCATTTCAGCATTAACCAAGTTCACCAGCAGCAGCTGAAGATGAGTGAGCACCTGAGAAAGCAACAGAGCTACAACTGAAGAAGATATTCACCTGGCATACTATATTATTGAAATATTTATTTGGGCTACTTAATTTCACTTCGGGCTATTAAAATCTGCCTGCCCCAAGGGATATTAGGTATTTTCAAATTTTGCGAGCCCTGCGCTGTAATTAAATGTCTGGGTGCCTGTTCACAAGCACTGGAGCTTGTGGGAAGTTTCATTTTACAAAAATTTTACTAAAGATTGTGAATTATGTTTGAAGGTTTTGTAAATAAATGCAATAAAAATTAAAGCAACAAATCAGTAATACTACTATCACCACCACTAATATTAAATATTATTATTAAAGAAATAATTAGAAGGATATCAATAATACAAGGAAGTATTTCATTTAGACTGAAATGTTTGGTCAGTTGCCCATAGTGATGTGATGTGTGAGGACAGCAGAGATGGGGGCTTGAGTCCTGAACTCAGACTCGATCCAGTTATTGGCCTCATTTTCGGGACTGAACTCAAACACAACTTACAACTGATGAGTTTTGGACTCATGAGTTTCTGAGGGGCAGTGACTCGACCTGAGGTTCATGCTGATGATTCAGATTTGAATACTATGGACTTGCCCTGGACTCTGAATCAAACCAGCAACCTACTGAGATTTATACAACTTACTCTCCCTTCTCAGCCAATTTTACCCTCAAAAGTCAAACACTGCTCTTCTCTCCACTATTGTTGGAAATGGTTTTAACACATTTAAAAATTCAAATACATACAAACTACAAAATAATACAAATAAAACTATACCAATTATTTAAAAAAACATATGAATTATATCATTAGACCAAAGGCCTGTACTACAAAGCTGGATTAGAGAGTTAGCAAGGTAACTTCAGGGTTACCTCTGGGTTTTTGGTACAAAGCTGGATCACTTTCTATCGAGGTAGAGCTCTATAGAAACATACACTAAAAGGCTAACCTGGTCCTATCCACAAGCAGAAAAAGCTAAGCTCATCAATACATACCACACACACACCTCATAGGTACTGTATCCTCAGGACCTATGTTCCCTTGCCCATAGAAACTAGGTACCGAGGAATATAGTGTAGGTATGCACCTTATATATCCGACGGCCTGTTAGCGAAGGTTAGAACTGTTGCGTCACAGTGAGTAGGTCCCGGGCTTGATTTTGTGGAGAAGGGTCCCTTAGCGCTGTACCGTAATTGCCCACTGTTCCTGACAGGTTGTCCCATTGGTACTGAAGAGTGGGTCACATGCAGAGAACAAATTTCCCAATAGGGACAATGAGTATGTCTAAGTCTACCATTATGCCATGTAAAGTCACTTAAATTCTCTTTCTTCTCCATTCTGATCCACTTTTCCATTCTCCCTCAATGTGTGCAGTTATATGCATATTTAATTTAAGCAGAATAGGTTTGTTGATGAGTTGCCTTTAAATGCATTAGAACATGCTCAATGAGAGTGCCACTATACTAAAGTTGTATGAAGTGTTGCATGTATTGCGTCACAATGCTGCCACTGTGGCTATTTATTGCCTTAGAAAACAGAAATCCTTTAATGGCTGTGATGGATGTAAACACCTTATTTCTGAGTATAATTAACACACATACAGACCTTAATTGAGCTTTATTGTAAATATTGAGTCATTGCTTGTTTCCATGGTAACCTACTGTTTTACTGCACAGGTAGCGATGTGCGATATGATTGGCTGTTTACATTTGGTGTAGCTGCTGCACTTCCCCCTTCCACCGTCTCTGTCCTGGTTCTTTCAGCTCCAGCCCTGTGTTATTATATGTTTCCGTGTTGGTCCGATGAAAATTCAAAGCTTTGTTTTTGGGTTTTGGGTTATTATGGATTGGGTTGCAGTTCAAAGCAGCACTCATGTCCTCTGGCTCCAAGCAGAGATGACTTGGACCTCTTTCCTTCTGTTTGCCTTTGCCTCGCCGTCACACTCATTATTATTGTGCTCCTATAGGGACCTCTCTGGATGTTGTTGTTTTGGCAGACATATTGTGATCCATGTTATGGCGCCCACAGGAGTGAGGGGAAAAATGGAACACTGTATATTAAAAGAGATTTCTCATCCTGTGGTCGCGTCAGAAAGCACACATTTGGACTTCATTTATTTAGTTCTGTCCAAAGACACTCCACTAGGCCATCAACGATATATCATTAAATAGGACAGTGATACAGTGAACCATAGAAGACTAACAGTCTTCATGTCTAGTATCTTTCTTTTATGATATACTGTATGTGTAGTGGCTAAACTAAACCTAAACTTGAAACCACTGAGATATGTGATGCTGATCCCTATGGCTGAAGCAATACTATTGACTATTATGTGTACTTTACTGTTCTCAACATAAACAGTCCATAGATGTTCATTGATGCATGTAAACAGAAGACTTATTGTCTATACAGATGCAAAATATTCATAAACGCAGGAAGATAAGCAAACAAACAAAACTCCAATCAAATATGAGCAGTCAAAAACCACTGGCTGGGTCACACACCTAACTGCATCATCAAAAGCCACACCTTTATACCTGAGCCCCACAGGCACAATACAAGAGTGCCAACCACTTCACACATTGATTTGATTCTTACATTATGTACTAAATATGTAAAAAAAAAAAACCTGCTAAATGACATTTTAGCCTATTTTATTCAAGATGACTCTTATCTCCAGCAGGTTAGACTACTGTAACGGTCTGCTCACTGGACTCACTAAGCGAGCTGTAAGACAGCTGCAGGACGTCCAGAACACTGCTGCTCGGGTCCTGACCAAAACCAGGAAGTACGACCATATTAGTCCTGTCCTCAGGTCTCTACATTGGCTTCCTGTTGCTCAGAGAATAGACTTTAAAACATCTCTGCTTGTGTACAAGTCTCTCCATGGCTTAGCACCAAAGTACATCTCTGACCTGTTGGTCCCATATGAACCATCTGGGACTCTGAGAACCTCAGGGACAGGTCTCTGCTGGTCCCAGAGTCAGGACTAAACTCAGTGAAGCAGTGTTTCAGTTTTATGCAGCTAAACTCTGGAACAGTCTCCCTGACGATGTTAGACAGATCTCTACTCTGACAATGTTCAAGTCCAGACTTAAAACTGTTCTTTTTAACTGTGCATATGCCAACTGAAAGTGTTTTATCTGCACTCTTCTCTTTTAATTTAATTTTAAATTCTTAATTCTTAATTATACTCTTTAAATTTGATTTTATTGTTTTAATTGTGTTTTGTACTTTTAAATTTGCCTTTTTTTTTTTTCTTCTGTAAAGCACTTTGAATTGCTCTGTGTATGAATTGTGCTATACAAATAAACTTGCCTTGCCTGCCTTGCCTACTGTTTTCTCAAATAACAGAAAAAAATTGTACATAAAGTGAACAACAGATGAACCTTCATCCCACCAAGTGGGGTCAAACGTGACCCCAGATGAATCATTTTGGTCCTGTCCCAGAGAGATATTATCCCTCTCATCTTTCATTAATTTTTGTTGCTCTATATGTTAACAATTTAATGTGGTAGTTTTATGTTTCTGATGTTATTTGAGTTTTTGAAAATGCAATTAGAGTTAAGCAAAGCACAAACACGCTGACTGTCATGGACAGACACACAGCATATGTGTCATCAGCTGTCCTCTGGACCTTCTCCACACATTCACACATCTGATTGCTCTGGGCACAGCACTAGAGCCGCTCAAGGATTATGTGTGGCACTCCTCAAGATTTCAGGAGAGCGTCTGATTGACAGTGCATTTCTCCTAACACACATGCATGTCTTTGGACGGTAAGAAGAAGAGGAAAGAGCCCACAGTAAAAGGACATGCAAACTCAGACAGATGGTGTAATTACACTTACGCATACTGTTCATTATTAAAACTGTAAAAATGTATTCATAGATGTTATTACAAAGATATAGCTCATGTTTTTATTCTATTACTTTTGTCGTCAGCTCTCTTCTGCCCTCATATATTCAGATTTTTTTAGAGGCTATAGATTAAACATGATAACATAACAGTATACATGATTACTCCTGGGCCCCAGCACTGCCTGGTGCTACAGCGCTGTCCAGGTGCGCCTCATATTGTGGCAGATGAGTGTGATATTTTGAGAGATGCTCAACACCAATAACCATTGCACAAAAAATCTGGCTTTCCAAGTGCCATCTTCAAAACAGGCCTAAACCAGGACTAAACCAGGACTAAACCAGGACTAAACCAGGACTAAACCAGGACTGAACCAGGGCTTAACTACACTCAAAAAAATGATTCTTGGCCCTAGTAAACTCTAAAGTATAATGTAAAGTAATATTTAACTGAAATATTACAAAGACGGACATTTATGCGTTCTAAATAAATAAATAAAACGTAAATTTACTCATTGTAAAATGAGGATAAAAAAACATGTAAAGGTTAACTGAATGTATTACATACCAGCGGTTCTGTAGTTTCCCCTCCATAACAATAGGGGGCAACATAAAGCACTCCTAATGGTTTGCAGCCCCTTCCACCGCCACCCCACCCCCCACCCCTGAAATTCTGCTTGGTAAACCCCGCACAACTGGGCTTTGAAATCGTGGCCTTGACATGGAGCAGAGCAACGTCTCAGGATGATTCCTTGTGTGACTGTAAGTATAATCCCATTTATCAACTGTTATAAGAAATATCTACTATATAAATGTAATTATGGCGTTGAGGGGTAAAATTAATTTGGGAGGTTTTCTCTCCTCCCAACTCTCATTTTGACTTGTTAGCACTTGCTGTAAAAACAGGTCAAAGCTAGCTAGGTAATGCTATGCTAGCGAATTTTTGCATTTGGATGTCAGAACATGAGGCTGGCAGGTGGGGAAGAAAATATGGATTTAAATGTAACGTTTGATTTAAGTTAAAAATGATATGACTTTTCATGGTTGGGTTGTGCAGATTTGATAGTAGTGATACATTTGTCCGTTTTGGCATTGCATTTATTCTAAAGCAGTCAGCTCTGTCTTTTTTTTATTTTATTTTTTTATCGTTTTAGCCTTCAAATAGAAAGGGTTTTAAGTTTTGCGGAATTATTTAACTAATGTGTACAGTTATAAGCAGCTCACAGCAGCACGCTGCCTTTTCCCTTCACATTCGGTGCTGTCACGTGACACAGCAGCAATGAAGAGCAGTAATTGTCCGCTCATTTTACATGACAAATGCGTTTTAATTACATACACTAAAACCGTGGTCCTCAACCCGCCGATCGCGATCTACCAGACGATCGTAAAAGAGTGCGGGTAGATCCTATGGTATTTGGGTGACACGTAGATCGATCAGTCTGAGATTCTTTCCAACACACAGGACACCGCGGAAGCGCGAGTAAACCGCAGGAGCTATGAACTAAACAGAATATAAGCAACTTAATAACAGAGTTTTGGCCACTTTCACTTCAGTTCTGTTGTGGAGGCTGCGGGTGCCTCGCGCTCAGCGGCCGCCCTGAACAGCGCCGTGGGGCTGACGCGCGCGCAAGCACAGACAGGGAAGAGGCAGCGGTGTCAGGGAGGAGACAGGTGAGGAAGGAGTCAGTGCCTGATGTATTCTACCTGTTGTGTTTTTGTCCTTCAGTAGTTGTTGGGAGGCAAGCTGACTTTGTCGAAGTCTCACGAGCTCACAAGTTCCTCCCCTGAGCGTTACCGTGGAGCTCTTGGAGGATGACCCTTTGATTGGCGAATTTTTGAAAAGGTGGCCGGCCCTGTTTACAGTGTATGAAGTACGTATTAGTTGTATAGGGTCTTAACGCTGTACATTTTTTATTTTTCTAATGTGTGTAGCCATAAGAACAACATTTTCAGTGTTTTAAAGCAGGGGAGTCCAAACTGTTCACTTTTAGTTGAAGTTGGTGTAAACTACTATTGCCATTCGTCTAATCCCAAAAGTTATAAAGGCAAGGGTTTCAATTGGATTGAGTTTATATTGTTCAACATATTTCTGCTCTAGAGAGTATTCCAGTCATTTTTTTGCTATGAAAATTAAAAAAAAATTAAGACACCCCTGCTGTAAAGCATGTCAAACTAAAAATTAACTTGACGAGGACTGAAACAACTCATTTGATTAATCATGATTATTGGACTTTAAAATTGTATATATATATATACACACACACACACATTTTGCATTTAAGACAAGTCCTCTTTGTAAATGTGTTCTATCCAGAAGTCCCCAAGTGAGAAATATTGTACAACTTTTTTTTTTATGCCCCTTTTTAGTATAGTTGACAGATTAATCAATTAGCAAGATTGTTAGTTGCTTAAAAGTAGCTTAAAATGCTACACTTGTAGTTCATTATAAACCCTATGATTTATGACTTTGTTTACTTTTTCTTTAGGTCAGTGCTGAATTCATGTGCATAACTACCCTGCCCTTACAAGCCAAGTTTTTGGGAGAGCTTGACAAATGCTCTGATAGGCTCATGCAGATCTTCAAGACTAAGAGGCGGTGTTGCTGGGAAAAAAATACGAATGCTCATGGCTCCAATTGCTAAGGTAAAGATATATACGATATGGTGTGTTTTGGGGTTTCTGTTGGACATTTTATATTGCAAAACATGAAGGGTTAAGTAGGAGATGTGTTTTTGATCAGTTTACGTTTGAATAACAAAACGGCAAATACACTGCCCTCCAGATTTATTGGCATTTTTGGTGTATATATGAGCAAACAAGGCAGTGAATAAAAAAAGTTTTCAGATTTTACTTCAAATATTTATAAAATATCCTGGAATTTCATTTTTCAGTGGGAGAAAACACAACAGTTTTATAAAGAAAAATATTTTTGCTTAATTTTAGTGTCACAATTATTGGCACCCCTCTGAATTCACATTAATAAAATATATTTGGAAAATTATTCCAACTGATTTTAATATTTTTAGTATAAGTGTCAAAAAGGAAATCATGATTTTCTGATTTAAAAGGCAATAAATTAGGTTGTACAGGGACCAAGCTGCCTTAGTCACCACAAAAGGTAACACCAAAGAACACAGTTTTAGTGTGTGGCAAATGTTTGTGGAGCTTCACAGAATGAGAAGTAATTGTAATAAAAATGTAAACTCTGAAAATACACATTTTCACCATCAGGACAGTAATAAAGAAATTCAATTCAACTGGAAGTTGGTGAAAAAGCTGAAAAGGGACATTTTTATTTTAACACAGCTCACTGTTAGAAGGATGGTCTAAGAATCTGAGAACTGCAGGTGTTAGTTGGGTCTTAGTGTCATAAATTCTCAAACTCCAATCAGACATCACCAAATTATTTGGAGGGTTAGAAGAAAAGCATCTATTCTCATTCAGATATAAATGTAAGTTCATCAAAAAACTTCAAATAGATCGGGTTCTATGATCACATGTAAATAAAGTTATTGGAAACAAAACACAAGAGGTGAGTTTGGAGCACATTGAGAGGCTAGGGGAATCCTGCCAAATCCTCTGAATTTCTCATTTAAAATTTGTACATTGTCAAAATTCTACAAATTCAACTATTTTATGTCTATCAACACTAATGTAGGCAGATTTATCTGTAAATTTCAGATAATGGATTAACATCAATAAGTAGCTACACAGTGACAATGGTACAATTTGCTGAAATCATTTATAATTTTTTTTTTCAGAATGACAACATTGACATGAAAAGGGATTGTGTAATCAAGAGTCTGTCTGTCTACCTTGGTGAGGATTGTGCCGCACTTATCAAAGAGTACACCGTAAGTTATATATTTTTATATATATGCATGCAATTGAAACCTGAGAATTTACATACACTATATAAAAATAGCCTTTGCTTTTTCACATTGTTATCAATGCTTGTTGATCCCTGGTAAATAAAATTGGTCTCCTCCCTGAGTGGTATGATGGCTGGACATGACCATGTTGTTTGTACTTGCGTATAATCGTTTGAAATGAAGAATGTGGCACAATGAGACATCTGGATATTGTTCCCAAAGATGAACCAGACCAGTATAGGTTCACAGTTCTCTTCCTGATGTTTTGTCTTTTTTCTTTTTTCTTTTCCCTTGCCACAAAGCAAGAAGCAGCTTGCTTAGGTGGTGGGGCGTGAACATGCACAGATGTGTGTCCATTTAACTCAGTTGTCAGCCTTTCAGACCCTTTCAGAGCATGACCTCATCATCTGGGCTCTCCTAAATTGTTTAAAGGCCAAGTGTATGTAGAGCTTTGACTATTTGTGTAAACTTGTGGGAATAATAACAATTTCTCCAAAAACATCTTTTTTTTTTTTCTTTTCTTTTTTTTTTTTACATTTAAAAAATAAAAATTTTAGTAATCCTAATTGACCTGAAACATGACCAAATTTAGTCAGAAATAATGTCAGACATTTAGAGAGAAGTTTTGTTTTTTCTCTGTAGTGCATGTAAATCTGCAAACTATTTTCCTTTTCATGTTTAAAATTCAATTCAGTAAAACTGTTATTTTTTTAATTTAAGAATACCAATGAGGACACTGTGGCAGAAATTGCTCAAACAACCATGGGGATTTACGTCATCAACAAAGAAGGAGGCTATGAAGATGATGAGCCAGAGGATGTAGGAATCGTGGTTGAAGGAGTGGAACTATTACAAGGTCTGCGATCTGTTTCCTCTGCGTATGTAATTTATGCTTTGAACCTGACCTATCCACCCAACCTCAAACATACGTTTGAGTTCTTTCAAAAAGTCTTAATGAATATGGATGGAAAAAAGCTTTCACAGAAAGTCCAAACTCTGAAAATAAAAATGTTAGGATAAAAGTTGTTTTTTGTATTAGGGCTGCACAATTAATCACAATCAAAGCAGAATCACAATGTTAATCTCAATAGGCAAATTGGGAGCAATATATCTTCTGCACGAAACACTTGGTAAAACCAAGCTCCAGCTCACCTTACAGGTTTAACTCTTAAAAAAAACGTTCTAAAAATGTTCTAAAAGGCATCTTTCAAGTGTTAATTCTACTTGTGCTGTGGACTTGATATTTTGCAATCAATGTTGCAATCCAATCACAATTAGATGTACATTTTCAACATTGTGCAGCCCAAATTTATATGCACATTTTCTGTACAATATTTTGCATTGAAGATGAAAAAGCTTTATCAGTAAATATACTCCATTCTGATGTTCTCAGGTGGCATAATTTTAGCTTGACATAGTTCTAATTTTGTAAAAAAAAAAAAAAAAAGTTTGCCAGCCTAGACAACAGATTATTTGATTAGCAAAATTATCAGTTGCAGCCCTATACTGGAATAATCAGTTGAATCAGTATTGTATTTGGTTTGGAGTTTTGCATATTTGAACTAGAGATCACCTTTTTGTTTTGTTTTTTTAACCATTGGTTTATGTATTCTATTACCGGTGGTTCTCAAACTGGTACGGGTACCACTGGTACTTGGGCTTCTACTGGTGGTACTCGGCAGTCTTTGGAAGTTTTAGATTAATTTATGACTAGTTTTATTCCTGGTCTAGTCCTGATTTAGTAATGTTTTAATCCTGATTTAATTCTGGTTTAGTGCTAATTTAGACCTAGTTTTGTCTGGGTTTAGTCCTGGAGTTGTCCTTGTGTAATGTCCTGATTTAAAACTAATTTAGTTCTGGTTTAGGCCTGGATTTCTCCTGGTTTAGTCATTTACAAATGGTACTTTAAAACCCAAATATTTTCCAAGGTGGTGTGAAAAGTTTGAGAACCACTGTTAATATACTAAGAACATTACTGTAAGCAATGCAAACTGTTAGTGCTAAATGTTCAATAAAAGCACGATAAAACATTTTCTTAATCTTCTTTATTAGAATAGGAATGTATAGCCAAGGTTAACAATTGCATAACACTTATTTAAAAGTTTGCTTTAACTTTATTAAAAGCACAACATTTATTTGAAAGTTGGGCTTAATTATATGTATATTTATTACATAACTTTTTAGAATATATGTGAAAAGTTCCTTAAACTCTAGTTGTCCAAGTTAAACAATTCCATAGAATTTATTTAAAAGTTTACCTTAACTTTAATGAAAGCACAACATTTATTTGAAATTTGGGCTTTAGTTTATGTATATTTATTACATACATTTTTGCAGTATATGTGAATAGCCCCATAAACTCTAGTTGTGTTAACTGGCTAAATAATTAAACTTTATGTGACTATTTTCCTAAAAACTACATGGTTTATGTTATTTGTTTACATAAACTTTACATGTTTGGTAACTGTTAAGTTTAATATATATTTTACACAACATATAGCCAGTAGAATTACATGGAAAATTAAGATGTAATTAAATTACATAAAGTCTGTATTTTTGGGTCAGTTATTTTTTTGAGTGTAAGGTATAAAATAGGGTTTAACACAGAAAAATGCAAGTAAAGTCTAAACCTGTTTTAAAACTAGGTCTACATCAGTTCTATACCAGGTCAGGGCTTAACCACATCCAAAACAGCTCTAAATCAGGTTATACCCAGGGTTCCCGCGGGACTTTAAAAAGCATTAAATTGATTTCAACTGGCATTAAAAATGTATTGCTTCTAGTGGAACCAAATTACCCAAACATCAGATGTTTGACTTTGAACATTATTGGTGCTTTATGAACTGTAGTTTACAGCAGAGGTCCCCAGAACCGGGCTGTGGGCTCTTCAGTACTGGGCCGCAGAGGAAAATGCAACACTATATTTTATGTTATCACTGTTTTGTAGTCTACCTTAGGCTGCTAAACTTGGTAACCATGAGTAAAAAACAATTGTTCTTTCAATCGAGAGCCCACTGATTCTACTTTAGTGAGTCATGTTACATTTATATTACTGTATTTGTAGAAATATAGAAATATGCCTTGGGGAAAAAAAGGTTAAAGGCCGATGTTTTACAATACTTAAATACATTTTAACAATTTAAGCTGTTGCAATTGTATGTTTTTATGTATTTGTGTTTTAATGGCATTAAAAAAGTTAAAAAAAAAAAAGGGGGGGGGGGCATTTAAAAGCATTAGTTAGTATTAAATTAGACTTTCTGATATCTTTTCTTATATCTTAAGTACAATTTTTATGTATCTGTACTTTCCTTGAGTTAATTTTACAAGGAGTACTTTTACATTTACTTCAGTACATTTTAGAGGAAGTATCTGTACTTTTTACTCCACTACATTTCTGAATTGGTTTGAAGTGCAAAGTATTTTTATTTTGGTTTAAAATCATGTGTTTTTGTGGTGCCCGCATTGTAGACACACAGTACTTAAATATAAAAGATGCAGTAAAGTAGTACTGCGTTAGAAACATCAGAATAATAAAGACAGAAGACCTCAGTGACAGATTCAGTTTCTTCTACTGCACCAGTTTGTTCATTTTATCTGGAATCAGCACCATTTTTCAGCAAAAACCCTCACATTTAAAGGTACTATAAGCAGCATGCACTCGTATTGGTTTTAAAAAAGTACTGCAGTCTAAATCAAAACAAAAATTGGATGATCGGCAATGCAGTTTTACAATCAAAATAAAAAATAAAAAAACACCTGGCTATTGTGTGTTTTTTATTTGTGAATAACTCAACTGTACCATTGTTGTCAGTAAAAGTAACATTTGAGTTAAACATGTTTATATCATATCTTGAGACACATGTGGGTCATTGTTATGAAGTATCAAAAAATAAAAAAAAATAAAAAAAATACTGCCCATAGCACCTTTAACACATTACTGAGTTCTCGAGTCTGTGCAGAATCCTTTTACTTTTTAACTCACAAGCACATTTGAAAGTAAGCACTTTTATGCTTTTACTTAAGTAGATTTTTTAAGGTGATACTTTAACTTTTACTTGGGTAAATGTTTGCTTCTTTATCTACTTTTACTTAAGTATGGAAATTGAGTACTCCCTCCACCAGTGGCAGGAACCCTGATACCAGTTGTATGTTCTAGGATAAACCAGGGCTAAGCCAGTACAGTACCAAGTCTGGTAAATGAATAATCAGGACTTGAAGTGGACAAGGCTCCTGAGTACCACCAGGAGAAGGCTGCGGACCACAGTTTGAGACCCACTCTTCTATTCCATTAAGGCTTTAGGGATGGTTTTGGCCACATTTTAGACATTTATGAGACGAAAACAGAGAAGAAAGAACAGCTTGACCTATAGTTCTTCTCCTGACTGCATTCATTCTGTCTAAGACGCAAACTTTTCTGCCCTCACTCCATGTCTCTGTGTGCCTCTTTAATTCTGTCTATGTGTACTCTGACTACTGAGGAGCTGTTTGCTTTGGCCAGGACATTTAGAGCCTTTCGGTTAATGAGACCTTTAAGTGGAGGAAGAACTCATAATATGCAGTATCCTCAAGTAAAAGTACTTCAAAATAATATGACTCAGGTAAAGGTGTTCATCAAAGTTTATACCAAGAACTAGGGATGTCCCGATCCGATCACGTGATCGGAAATCGGGCCCGATCACGTGGTTTCAGACTCGATCGGAATCGAACGTTACCTCCCGATCAGGACTCGGATATATATGTATATTTATTCTCATTACTTTTTATCAGATCTGTAGTTATGCAGTGGTACAGAGTGAGACCTCCTGACTCCACACAGAAACAGCAACGTGTGTGGCATGACATCACTTTGCTGCAGTGACACTATTGGTTGAATGCCGCCAAGCGAAGCAAAACACGGAAGCAGCTTGAAGCTTGGGCCGCGAGTATGTCTGTGGTGTGGAGGTATTTTAATGTGGATGACAACAATCTTGCGATTGCAAAGTGTGAGATATGCAAACTTGGGATTTCAAGAGGTGGCAAGGAAAAGGCTGCATTTAACACGACAAACCTGATACAGCACCTGAAAAACAAACACCCGACACAATACAGCGACTTTACCCAGGCAACCCAGCAGGCAAACATCCTGCAGCGTGGGCTGACTCGTCAGCCCACGCTGCAGGATGTTTTGAAGAAGAGAGAAAAAAATGTCCCATGACAGTGCGAAGGCGGAGGGCATCACAGCCAAGGTAGCGCAAATGATTGATCTGTTTCTTTGCTCTTCATTTTTCTACTTCTTTATTTTTCTACTGTATTATAGAAGTATCGGATCGGGACTCGGTATTGGCCGATACTCAAAATCAAATGACTCGGACTCGGGGGCAAAAAACCTGATCGGGACATCCCTACCAAGAACTAGAAAGTACTGGTTGTGAAGTTCACAAAGTTCTTTTGAAAAAATATTTTTGTAATTGCATAACAAAATTAATACTGCTACTACAACTACTGCCACCAATAGCACCACAGTTATTAAGCTTCTGCTTTATTTACTACTTTACTATTGACTTTTACAGCCATAATTAAAAAGAGAGAGTGCTGCATAGTACCTGTCCTTAATGAATGAATATGACTGCCATCCACTAAACATAATTTGTAAGAGGAAACTGCATTTTAACAAAATGTAACATTTTTTTAACATTTACTCGTAATTACATATTATTACATTATTGGTAAGTTTTTACATAATTGGTTTTATTACACTTTGAATTGGCCAAAATGATTACAGTGGTATTACATTATTGGCCATTATTACAATCTTGGCTGCTACAAACCTCTCTGACCGGTCCCGTTCCAGTCCCGAGGTCTACTATAGCCTGCCCACCCCAGGGATTCACACAGGGTCCCAACAGGACCCTATGGGTCCCAACAAATTTTAATTTGTTTTAAATATGTTCTCCACAGGGCACGACGTATCAGCTTGTACTGACACACCACACTCACGCACACACTGTTCAGGAGAATATCAGAAAGCTTTAGGCTAAGTCGACTTAAATGGACCATTAAATTATGCGTCCATGTGCTGGTGTTTGTTATTGGGCTGCAGGTTATATTATGTCTATGGAGAATAAAAAGCGTGTCTCTCAGTTCTATCACTCTTCTTGCTCTGCTCTGTCTGTTTGCTCTTGGCTGCTTCCTCTGACAGCAGCATGTTAGCGTATAATTCCCCGTGTAAGCTGCACACTCACCCACAATTAGCTGTAATTGCTACCATAAAGACCAGTATAAAGGTGCACTCAAAATTCTCTGGATGCTTGTTACAGCCCTCGCCCTCCGACCCGCCCACTCCCGTGTTCTCTTCTGCCTACCTGTCTGTGCTTTCTGTTTTGTGCTATGCAAGACTAATGCATTATTATTATTATTATTATTATTATTATTATTATTATTATTATTTTAGTTAGTATTTCAAATCTTGGTTTTATGTTACTTCTAGTGCTGGGCAACGATTAAAATTTTTAATCGTGATTTATTGCAAAAAACAAAACAAAAACAAAACAAAAACATGCAATTAATAGCAGTCTTGCTATAAAATTAATGTGCTGTTTTGACTTGGCTGTTATTTGTGTATATACAGTGTATAGTACAATTACAAACATTTTTGAAACCCAAATAATAATAATAATAATAATAATAATAATAATAATAGACATTAGCCTATTATTTTGCAGATAAAGAGCACTACAGCAGATAGAGCTACATCAAGAAATGCCCCTGTTAAAAATAGACATTTCTAATTGGATTTTTTAAGCCTTGGAGTTTAAATGACTTTCTATTCAAAAGTCTCTCCTTCTCCTGTGGCTCTCATGTGTCTGTCCTGCTGCTGCTCAGTCTGCTCTCTTCTCTGTCCCTTATGACTATCAAAAAAGTTATGGGAAGAAGCCTAAATATCATTTTTAGTTGTTTTTCAAGTGAAACATCATTGATACGATCAGAAAACTTAGCCGCGCGTATATTTAACAGACTATATTTAACATCATTACGGTTGTAAGTCTTTAACAGGTTATATCTCAGTGATGCCTGGACCTATCCACATGAAACAAAGGAAGTTTAAAGTCTGCTCTGTCAGGATCATCAGCTGCTATGTCTCTACTCCTCCTGGTGTCATGTGTGCACCCATTTACAAACGCATCCCGCTCCTCCCTGCTTTGTTTCACAGCAGCAGGTTGTGCGGAGAAAGCACCTCACTTATGGGAGTGATAATAACACGTTAACATGCCCAGTCCAAGTTATATCCCTTCCTCTCTAGCAGAGCTGGTTGTATCAGCGGTATGTTTTTGCTTGACCACCCACTTCCACCCAATTCTGCCAAATTTGCATCAGACCCGCGTGCTGCACCTGGGCGACACCACACTTTTTTAGAATTGATATGACATGGAATTTAGTCAATACCATTTGTTGGATATTATTTGCTGGTGAAACTTGATAACAATGCGTACAGAAATGATTTGAGGTAGCAGATCAATTATTTTATTTACAGGTGAGTTGAAGAAGAATGAAGTGTGGAGTGGTAATGATTTTCCGAAAACAAAGGCAAAAAAAAAACCTTTCTAAATAATGATGAATGGTGAAAATAAGCTAAACATGATCACTCACTTTACACTGGGTAACAGCAGGAAACCAAGAGACCTGCTCAGAAAACTGAGGCCTTTATATAGACTCTAATTGGCCTGATTAGGCACCTGGGTTTGGGAGGGAAAGTGTAGTCACATGACAGAGGAGTCACATGACAGAGGAGTCACATGAGAGGCTCCTCAGGCCACCGGAGCAGCAGGCACTGGATCCACTACAGTTCTCCTACCAGGACCACATGGGGGTGGAGGCGGTCCTGTACATGCTTCATTGGACTCTCTCATTTTTAGATGGGAATGGGGGGTATGTGAGGCTCATGTTCTTCGACTTCTCAAGTGCATTTAATACCATCCAGCCTCTTATCCTGAGACCAAAGCTTGAAAAAATGGGTGTGGATCCCATTTTCATTGCATGTATCTATAATTACTTGACAGGGCGGCCACAGTATGTCAGGCTGGGGAGTACGGTTTCTCAAACGGTGGTGACCAACATCGGGGCCCCTCAGGGAACAGTATTATCCCCATTCCTCTTCACCCTATACACCGCTGATTTTGCATGTGGGTTTTCATCATGTCACATCTAGAAATATTCTGACAACACTGCAGTTGTGGCATATGTGGGGGAAGGGGGGGGGGGGGGGGGGGGGGTCGTACCGGGAGGTCATCACCAATTTCACGCTGTGGAGTAAGGCAAATGGTCTAATTTTAAACACGTCAAAACAAAGGAGATGACAGTGGATTTTAGCAAGCAGTAGAACCCTTCTCGTCTGCCTGTCTCAATAAATTGTGAGAACATTGAGGTGGTTCCATCACATAAATATCTGGGAGTACACCTTGACTACAAATTGGACTAGTCAGTAGAGGCTAACGCAGCAGATAAGAAAGGTCAGAGCAGACTCTTCTTTCTCAGAAGGCTGAAAGCATTTGATGTCTGTAATGAGATGTTGTACCTTTTTTACCAGTCGGTTGTGGTTAGTGCTGTGTTCTTTGGTGTTGTCTGTTGGGGGAACAGCGTCACAGTGAGGGACAGTAACCGGCTGGACAAGCTGGTCAGGAAGTGTGTGTCTGTGCTGGGCGGAAAGGTGGACTCTGTAGGAGCCTTGATGGAAAGAAGGATGAGGAGCATGACACAGGCCGTTCTTAACAACGGCAGTCATCGTCTGCACAAGATCTTGGCTGCTCAGAGAAGTAGCTGGAGTGAGAGTCTGCTCTCCCTGCGCTGTGGGACAGAGAGATTCAGGAGATCGTTCATTTCTGCTGCTATTAGAATGTACAACAGCTCTACATAAACATGTGCACTATGTTTGGATTATTACTATTGCTAGTAACTTTTACCATGGTATTTATGTATTTTTAAATGTATTTTTATTTATTTATTCTGTTTTTATGGGTATGCTTGTCTATCTCTCTATCTATCTATCTATCTACAGGGTTTCCGCCAAAAGAAAAAAAAAAAAAAAGTCCGTAATGGAACTGTACATGAAATACACACGCAATGTTTATTGTGGGCGCCATTGTGATCACATGTTACTGCGCAGGGAACTCCGTCTAATATAGTGACCTACTGCGCATAACATCACGGAAGTTTACATCTTTCGGGGGGCAGACTCTGGTATATGACTGGCTAGATGCAATTTTATTAAACTTTACACATTCCACGCAACTGTAATTGTAAAAAAATTGCCTGCTGAATTTAAAAATCAGTTGGTGTTGCATTGTCACTAAAACAGCATCTCTTGTTATGTAGGAACGTCCATCCATCCATCCATCTTCTACCACTTATCCGGGACCGGGTCGCGGAGGCAGCAGTCTAAGCAAAGATGCCCAGACTTCCCTTTCCACAGACACTTCCTCTAGCTCTACCGGGGGGACCCCAAGGCGTTCCCAGGCCAGCCGAGAGACATAGCCCCCAAGGGTGTCCTAGGTCTTCCCCAGGGCCTCCTCCCGGTGGGACATGCCCGGAACACCATCCCAGGAAGACGTCCAGGAGGCATCCGGATCAGATGCCCGAGCCACCTCAGCTGGCTCCTCTCGATGTGGAGGAGCAGTGGCTCTATTCCGAGCTCATCCCGGGAGCACCCAGCCACCCTGCGAAGAAAACTCATTTCGGCCGTTTGTATCCGGGATCTTGTCCTTTCAGTCATGACCCAAATCTTATGACCATAGGTGAGAGTAGGAACGTAGATCGACCGGTAAATCGAGAGTTTTGCCTTTCGGCTCAGCTCCTTCTTCACCACAACAGACTGATACAACGACCACATTACTACAGCTGCTGCACTGATCCGCCTGTCGATCTCACGTTCCATCCTTCTTGTTCACTCGTGAACAAGACCCCATGATACTTAAACTCCTCCACTTGAGGCAGGAACTCTCCTCCGACCTGGAGAGGGCAAGCCACCCTTTTCCAGTCAAGAACCATGGCCTTGGACTTGAACAAACTGCCCCAGTACACACTGAAGGTCCTGGTTTGATGAAGCCAACAGGACATCATCATCCGCAAAAAGCAGAGATGAACTCCTGTGGTTCCCAAACCAGACTCCCTCCGGCCCCTGGCTGTGCCTAGAAATTCTGTCCATAAAAATTATGAACAGAACCGGTGACAAAGGGCAGCCCTGCCGGACTCCAATATGCACTGAGTACAGGTCTGACTTACTGCCGGCTATGCGGACCAAGCTCCTGCTCCGGTCATACAGGGACCGGACAGCCCTTAACAGAGGGCCTCGGACCCCATACTCCCAGAGCACCCCCCACAGGACACTACGAGAGGACATGGTAAAACGCTTTCTCCAAATCCACAAAACACATGTGGACTGGTTGGGCAAACTCCCATGAACCCCCAAGCACCCAATAGAGGGTATAGAGCTGGTCCACTGTTCCACAGCTAGGACGAAAACCGCATTGTTTCTCCTGAATTCGAGGTTTGACTATCGGCCGAATTCACCTCTCCAGTACCCTGGAATAGACTTTCCCGGGGAGGCTGAGGAGTGTGATCCCCCTGTAGTTGGAACACACCCTCCGATCCCCCTTCTTAAAAAGAGGGACCACCACCTCGGTCTGCCAGTCCAGAGGTACTGTCCCCAACTGCCATGCGATGTTGCAGAGACGTGTCAGCCATGACATCCCCACAACATCCAGGGACTTGAGGTACTCAGGACGGATCTCATCCACCCCCGGTGCCTTGCCACTGAGGAGCTTTCTAACCACCTCAGTGACTTCAGCTTGAGTGATGAATGAGTTCACCTCTGAGTCCCCAGCCTCTGCCTCCTCAATGGAAGGCATGTTGGTGGGATTGAGGAGATCCTCAAAGTATTCCTTCCACCGCCCGACAACATCCCCAGTCGAGGTCAACAGCTCCCCACCTCCACTGTAAACAGTGTTGGTGAAGCACTGCTTCCCCCTCTTGAGGCGACGGACAGAATTTCTTTGAGGCCAACCGATAGTCCTCCTTCATGGCTTCCCGAACTCCTTACAGACCCGAGTTTTTGCCTCCACAACTGCCCGGGCTGCAGCACGCTTGGCATGCCGGTAACCGTCAGCTGCCTCATGAGTCCCACAAGCCAACCAGGCTCGATAGGACTCCTTCTTCAGACTGACGGCATCCCTTACTTCTGGTGTCCACCACCGGCTTCGGGGGTTGCCGCTACAACAAGTACCAGAGACCTTACGGCCACAGCTCCGGACGGCTGTGTAGGGTACATATATAAAAATATATACGCTGAACTAAGACAAAGATTAAGAGTAATAACTCCGCATTGGTACCAGTTAGCCTTGCGCTAACGTGCAGATTAAAACACCTAAACTAATGTCTTAAGAGGGAAGGATTGACCAGGAGGGACTCAGTTTAATAGATAAAGACCACCAAACTCAACTTAATTTAGATTAAGTATAACGTTTATTTACACAATAAGGTGGAATAGTGTACTGAGGCACAGGTAAATATTGAAAGGAATGTAATTATGAACGGAACCGTTATGCAGAATTATTAACTAATGATGAATTGCAGTGGAGTAAGTAATAAATTGACTTATTAAATTATTGGAAATTTAGGAATAAGGGAGTAGACTCTGAGACTATAAGCGCCAATTCTGTATCATACATAACACTGGTGTACCGTCGGAACAGGAGGGGAAGGTGGTGACGACAGCCAGCCTCCGGTTTCAGCCAGGGGCTCGGATGTTGTTCTTTGTCCTTTAGAGCTGCAGGGTGTCGCAGGGTTGGTCTTCCCGGTCCAAGCTGCGGGTCGTGGTGTGTCCTCCAAGCTCAACAGCCAGTCGCCAGGTGTCCCGTTATGTTGAACAGGAGCGTGATGCCGCTCAGGGAGAGTTTAGCTGTTGTCAGCGTAAGGCAGCGTCAAAGTCTCAGAGTATGGCAAATGTCCCTTTTATTGCCAAATGAAAAATTCAATAAAAATCCTTTCACAGCGATTCAAAACTTTAGAAGTATAACTTCTTAAATTAGCTGCTTTGGTCAAGGCAGCGATTGTTAAAGCTGGCGGATGTTGCGCGGCACGAGGCTTTTCAAAATAAACTACAAAAATGATACTTGAACAAATGTTTGGGCGACTTATTGTGAAAAGATGTTATCACCGGCAAGGTGAACTTAACGCAACAAAAATGACGAGAAGAAAAGAAAAATTAAACTTAAAAGACGAAGGAGAGACGGAGACGAGACGAGACAAAGACAAGACGAAGACAAGACTAAAGACTAAACTGAGGAATGTGGGCCGCACCCCAAGATAAGACTGGAGTAAAAGGGGTGTCCCTGGTTCGTCCCTCTGAACTGATAGTGGAGGGGATTCAAATTACCTCTGCTAGACACAAAATAAATGTCATAAAAAGAAATGTGTCTTACTCCACTCCAATTTACATACCTTTAAACACATGTTATATTTAACAGTTTGCACAAATCATAGCTATGACATTTTCCTGTAAAGTAACATGTTAATGCATATAAAGTCTTTTAAATAGATGAGATGTACCAGGTCTCTGGTTCTTATCAGAGAAGAGAGGAGGCCTCTTCTGGCATATTTATTGGTCTGCAGTTTGTATAGGACAGATATATGACTTTGTTTTGCGTCCTTGGTGGGTAAGAGCAGACTTCTCGTCTCCTAAAGGAATGTCCATTTTTGATAGAATTTCAGCAGTGGTCCAGATCTCCTACAGCTGCATTGACAATAGAGGTGGAGAACATGGTCCACTCGGACTCCATGTCTCCAACCTCCCTCGGAATCTGGTCAAAGCTCTCCCGGAGGTGGGAGTTGAAGACCCCTCTGACAGGAGGCTCAGCCAGACGTTCCCAACAGACCCTCACAATACGTTTGGGTCTGCCGAGTCTGTTCAGCCTCCTTCCCCGCCAGCGGATCCAGCTCACCACCAGGTGGTGATCGATTGACAGCTCAGCCCCTCTCTTCACCGAGTGTCCAAGACACACGGACAAAGGTCAGATGACACGACAACAAAGTCGATCATTGCCCTCCGGCCTAAGGTGTCCTGGTGCCACATGCACTGCCACGTACCCTTGTTCTAGAACATGGTGTTTGTTATGGACAAACTGTGACTAGCACAGAAGTCCAATAACAAGACACCACTCGGGTTCAGATCGGGGAGGCCGTTCTTCCCAATCACACCCCTCCAGGTGTCGCTGTCACTGCCCACGTCTCCCAGCAAAACAATGGAATCCTCAGTCAGTGCACCTTCCAGTACACCTCCCAGGGACTCCAAGAAGGCCAGGTACTCTGTACTGCAATTCGGCCCATAGGCACATACAACAGTAAGAGACCTGTCCCCAACCCGAAGGTGCAGGGACGCGACCCTCGTTTACTGGGGTAAACTCCAACACATGGTGGCTGAGCTGGGGGGCTATGAGCAACCCCACACCAGCCCGCTTCTTCTCACCGCGGGCAACGCCAGAGTGGTGGCGTCCAACCTCTCTCAAGGAGCTGGGTTTCAGAGCCCAAGCTGTGCGTGGAGGTGAGCCCGACTATATCTAGCCGGTATCTCTCAACCTCCCCCACAAGCTCAGGCTCCAGGGTGGGGCCCCGGCTACACCATACCAGGCGACGTCACGGCCTTTGATATGAAACTGTTCATAGGGGTTTTATGAACTGCTCTTGGTCTGGCCCGTCACCTAGGACCTGTTTGCCATGGGAGACCCTACCAGGGGCATAATGCCCCAGGTAACATAGCTCCTAGGATCATTTGGGCACTCAAACTCCCCCACCACAATAAGGTGGCAGTTCAAGGGGGAGATGTAAGAACATGCTTTCATAAATATAAAATGGAAGCATTAAGGCTATCAGTGACATATAAAAACACAAGATATCAATTGTAAGCATGCATCTAGAAATCCACGCAATGGAACCCAGTCATATTTCTGAATTTCTGTATGATTTGGTCCCAATCAAAATCTGTCAGTTCCTCTTTATGCATGGCAATCCTCATGAGATTTTCCAAAGTGTCATTCTTCAGTCGAATGCGAAGTTCTATCTTGGTGTCATTCAGCAGGCTGATGCTTCTCTCAACAGATGCTGTCACCACAGGTATAAGGCATGCGAGAATTAGCAGTTTCTGGCATTCAGGATAGACTCCACTCCTCTGTAGCCTGTATAAATCACGCAAGGGATGTGCTGGCCCATAATAGTTCCCTCTCTCTTCCAGCTTTGCTGCTTTTTGCTCCTTTTGCTTTTTTGTATTTTCTGGCATTGCTGTACCTTCAGCCAATACTCTAGCAGCATGTTCTGTCTTAAGATTACACATTTTGTTGCCTGATCAATAAGGGCAGAAGCTGTGATAGCTAGTGGCTCTCCATTCTGGTGCAGTGTGTAAGTATCCTGCTGAGCAGTACCATAGAAGGATGACAGCACCTGCAGTTGACTGAGTCCATAGTGTTCCCTGTCAGACATGGCTGATGGCAGGTTCCTTGGATCCAATATGCTGAAAGCAGATAGCAGTTCCCTGCAGTCAAAAGCATTATCCAGTTCTTGTTTGAGGTCCTGAATTAATAGCCCAGCAATCTGACTCACAAATGAGTTAAGTCTCTCAGCATTGGAGCTCTGCTTCCTTGACATTCTAGCACCTTCCCTCCTCTTGCTAGCTTCCTGCAAGAAACCTTCAAGTTGGTCAAAATGAGGAGTTGGTGAACATGCAAAATCTGTGTTTGAGCCAGTGATGTGCTCCAGAATAGCATCAAGTTCATCATGGGCATTCTTCTGAAGTCCTGGGACAGAAGCTCTCCAGTCTGCCTGTGACTGACAGAACGTCACAAAGAAAAAGCCACATGGTAACAAATACTTCTTCTGTTAGGTGAAGCTTTAATCCCATAGCCTCTGGATCTTTGGTTTCGGCATAAACTTGATCTAGCGCATCAATGATTTCACTGTAGCGTTCATACACTCTGAGGCAGCAGTCCCTGTGTGATAACCATCGAGTGGTTGATGGCATAATGATGGCAAACTTCTTTTGGGCTGTAAACAGTAGGCATTTCAATAGCTTTTTAATTTTCTCCCTGTTTTCTTATTTTCTCTGTTCATTTCCCTTGTGCATTAGATGCACAACAGAATTCTGCCCAAAATCTCTTCTTTTCTTCTCTGAGAGGGACTGGCATGCAGTTACGTGCTTCTTTGTGTCTTCTAAACACCGTTTGGATGGTCATCTAACTTGACACCTTCTGTCACCTTCTGTTTTATCCCATGTGGAACATATTTTGCATATCCATCCAACACAATGAAAACTGAACAGAGCCCAAGGGTACTGGCTATTGTCAGAGCCTGGCATCTAACTTGAACACTGGCTGCATCTTCATGGCATGTTTCCTCTTCAGATGAGGAAGTGTGCTCATCTTCTGTACCTGTAAATATTATGCTTAGTTTAGATACACGTAAAGAGCAATATAGAATGTGTTACCTTTGCGTTGCCAGCTGATTTTCTGCTTATTTATTCCTTATAACTTATATAATCTTGATCTGACTAACTGATAAAGTGCCCCCCCAGACATAATGCATCACCGATCGTCAATCGATAGTAACAAATACATCAGTAGTGCTTATTTGAATGGCCAAGGACACACTTTTGCACACATTACCTAATGTGGATGTATTCCTCAGCGTCACTGATGATGTACTGGAACGTTGACCAAGATCATTCTGCTCAGATATAGCGTCATTATCGCTGGTGTTGTCAAGTTTCCTTTTTTTGGCCACTGTGACCTTGCCAAAGAGTCCAGTGATGTCTTGACAGCCGGTGGCGTCTTTTTTTCAAAAATTTTTTCACGTAAACTCTGGGCACTTTGAACTTTGTAACAGTAAGCACATGCTGCAAACCAATGCTTTGTAAAAGCTGTACACGTAGGGATACACAGTCTTCGCAGGATAAGCTATCACAACACACAGCCTGCGCTGCAGCAAAGCCAGGACCTGACTGGCTGGTATCCTTACCAGTAACTGCACAGTATGAGGTACTACCTGGGGTAAAATAACATTTGATTAGCTGGGGGAAAATGTCAGATTACCGATCGAAAAAAAAGGGGGTCGTGGGAACCCTGATCTATCTATCTATCGATCTATCTATCTATCTATCTATCTATTGATCGATCTATCTATCTATCTATCTATCTATCTATCTATCTATCTATCTGCTTCTAACACCATTGCCACACCCAATTCTCATGATTTCTCATGGATGTAATTTTTGATTAAAAAACTGTTACCCTTGATGACAAATCCCATGACTAATGCTGGCTATTTAATGTGCACTGTATAAAATAAATAGCTTAAGAGTGCATAGTAGTGACAACTGCTAACTTCTTGCCACATGACATGGATGGACCAGACCAAAATGCTGCTGTTTGGGGGAGTTTTGGCACAAAACACTGGAGTAAGATACCCAAGTGATTATTTCACATGCATTAATTAATATTGATACTTTATTTAAGTACTCGATACCCAACTGAGTATTGTGTGAGTATCAATATATCGATTCTACATTATCAATACTCCCATTACTGCCATAAAACCTACTACTAAATTCACATTGAGAGGATTTAAGAAAAAAAAAATCTGTAAAATGTACTCACAAAGTTTCTTGAATAAATGTAACTGAACTGGAGTAGCTAGTTTTTTAAGCCCATTTGAGAGGCAGCTCATGTGGAATCACAATCTTGTATATTCAGCTCATCATCTGACACTGTCACCATGACACTTACAACTGAGCCATCGCCATGGGGACGCCATGAACTGTGATGACTTCCCTGAGCTCCATAGGTGATATAAGTAGTCAAGTTTAGGAGGTTAGTCAAATTTATTCCATGATATATTTGCATAGCTTGTGCTTTGAGGCTCATGTAAACAGACAAAAGGCCGCTCTGTGAGATTTGGAGAGAAGTGCCTCGACTCGTGGCTGGATCAACACTGATAAACTCACAGTGTTTACTGACAGGCTGAGAACAGTGTCAAAATACGGCTCATAATTAATGCCAGAGCCTATGGGCAGGATCATCACTCATTTTCATATGAACCTTGGCTTACCATACAGATTGAGAAGTGGCTCATTCACAGTCACATGTGGAAAATGCATGAAATGGTGGTTAATTCACAGCTCCATGGCTCTCTGTCTGTAAAAGAGGAGAGATGTAACACTGCGCAACATTCAGAGAAATGTTTGATGTGCTGAGGACATAATGCCTGGAATAAAAATGGCAAGATCAACGCAAACAAAACATGCAATATTTGACATACAAGCAGCTGGAATTAGGTAAGCCCTGAAGATATCAAACAGAAATCATTCAGTTGCTTTTCACCAGTAACTCGAGCCACTGTTAGAGGTGACTGTGAGCTCTCATTTAGGTGAACATCATTTTCTCAAAACGTCCTGTCATTTCAGAGCTCAACTTTCTAGAAGAGCACACCTCTCTCAGTGAGGGAATGCACAAGTTCTGCAATTGTGGCTGAGAGATACTTGAGCATGTGATCATGTGTGACCTTGAACTTATATAAACAATGTTTTATTATGAAATAGTGTTTACAAGCTGGGCCTTGTGCAATATCTATATTTATTATATATTCTATATTCTATATTATTTTTACTATGAGTCAAGCACTTTTTTAAAGGGATTCCGTGCAATAATTAAATGCAATATATAGGAGTATGTGCCATACATACTGGGTTTAATACAAATTATAATGAATTCTCATCACTTTTCATTCTTCACTTAACACTGTGTAATTGTCTGTACTAACTCTGACCATGAGAGAGCACACGGTGTGGTGTGGTATCTATGTATTTGTGCTTGCTGTGGTGTGTGTCCTTCTATGTATATCGTCTGTATATTTCATTTACATTTGTTCTAATGGTCATTAGTATGCATTGTCTCCTTTGTGAAATAAATAAATAAATAAAATAAGATGTCAATGTGGCAGTAATAAACTATGCAGGGATGGCTGGTATCAGTGAGCTCCCTGTCATTTTTAAAGTCAAAATGTACTTAGTTTTATAGTAAATTAATATATAATTTTAATAATCTTATATGTGTCTTCTATGAGATTCCAATCTTGCATTGTATTGGCTACATGCTCGCTATAGTTTTTTGTTTTAAAATAAACCAATACTGCTGCAAAGAAAGGAAAAGGGGCCCAACAGCCGCACAGCACATTACGTTAGTGTGGTGCTCCTATCTACAGCATTATGGGCTAGAATTTTTTAGCCCAGAGATCTCAGTTTGGTGTTGTCTTTACTTTTGAGTGATGGCGGCGCTAATAATAAGCTATAGTGACCGAAGTTGTTTATTAATGATAATCTACAGCAGCACAGAGTTTGCAGGATTTTTCTAAGACACTGAAATGAACTGAAGTCACCATTACACCCGGAGCAGAGCAGTGTTTTTGAACACTGAAGAGGATAAAATCATTTCTGTGTTTTAAATCTGACATTATACAGAAACCACCGGACCACAGTGACGGAGTGATTAATGTGTTTTATTCGCTAAAAGCTTCATTTTAGGTAACTTGCACATTTCTCCTCCACCTCCCTTACAAAACATGACATGTAACTTTAGGCTAACAGACTGCTTTCTGATCCTTCTGTGATTGTTTACCTCTTGCCATTGTCAGGTTGTTGGATGATAGATATATGTATTAATTGTTGAGTACTTCTTTGAAGTTATGTGCAAGTGTTTGTGAGACAACTTGACATTAAATAATATTTTCTTTGTGTGGAAGTTGAACAGTAGCTGTCTGTGGCCTGGTGTTGATGCTGAGTAGTGTGTGCTATTATCAATGCATTAGCTCCTGCACCCAGAGTCACCACCAGCCATCCCTGGAAATATGTCTCAATAAATAGAGTGCACGTTCATCAGAAGATACGCATATATATGGATTTGGATTAGTTTATACTTTTGCTTATTCTGCACATCCCTGTTACTTTGGGCCTGAGGCAGTGTACAATCACAGAGCACAATTTTAAAGATGACAGAAATTCATTCACAATGGGACATTTACATTCACTATCTCACTTATATGCTATATTCATGTACAGGCAACAACCGTCTTGTGAAGGAAGAGCACTAACCACTCTGCCACAATGCACCATATAATTAATATCATGAGTAAAATACAAATTTCATGCACTAGGAAAAAATAACAATGTAATCCAACTATAGAACAGAATAGTAATAGAATTCAGGTTTGTTTACATGCACTTGAGTATTAACCTGGCAAAATCCAGATTGAGATAACGTTAGCTCTGAGTTGCTGAAGTTATATCCATCTGGAATGTCTCCTGTTGAAAATGTTTGTGAAGGGGTGGGACTTTTAGTAGAATACTTTAAGGTGATTGGATGAAGCGCCAGCTACATAACTAAACAACAAACCACTCCAACAGTTAAACAACACAAAAAGACAAAGATTTTTGCTGTTTTTGTACATGAATAACAGCATATGTTACTTTTTTCTGCATCGCCATGTTGTTAACAAGTATTGCTAAAATTATTTGTTGCTGTCGGCAAACCTAAAACCCGCCCACTCACAGCTCTACAGCCACATCATTGGCCTGGGCCCAAACAAATGAGTGAGAACCTGGCAAGATGGATTTTGTGAGTTTGTGAACTCACAAATTTCACGAGAATCCAGCTTGCTCCCAGGTAACTTGAATATCTCAGTTATGAGCCTTATTCTGGATCTTACATGCACTCAGAGAAACTGGGATACTTGAATCTCTGTGTAAATGTTGAATTACAGCTTCCTGGATTTATAAGGGAGCCCTGTGAGATGTGGGTGCTCATGACACATATGACAGTGAGCTAAGCACTGTGGAGAAGTTGCTAACACATGGCTTAGGTGACACATTTATAATGACAGAGGGACTATCAAAATAAACATGTAAAACTGTTGTGCCCTGTCACAGCTGCAGTGCAAGATGATATAAAGAGTGGAAAGAATAAGGCCAAGACTGTAGTGTGGAGACAGTTTGGTTTGAGAGCAGTGGGACACAGACACTAGAACCAGGCCCAGTGGTGAGCATAAAGGTGGCTGTATTGTTAGGTAGATTATTATTACTGGATTAAGAGTTCTGAAAGCACAGGTACAAGGTACAGTCGCTGTGGCAAAGTTACCACTTACGCAATTGGTGGGCAATTATTTTTTCCTGAGGGCCACATTTGAATCTGGGCCAGTTGCAGAGGGCCAGGGCAACACTAACTTTGCTTGTGCTCAATAACGACTGTGTATCTATTTATGTTTAAACTTAATAAATCTAAGCAAGCAAATGCAAAAAGAATACAGGAAACTTCAGCATTTACCAAAACAGCATTAACAAAAACAGATTGTTTAGTTTAAATGTGAATTTAGCTGTATTAGTGTTTAGTTTACTGAACAGTCCAATCAAATCAACCAAATGTCAGCAGCTCCAGTCTGCATCTGAGAGCTTTCCTTGGTCAGAACAAAACTCATGGATCTCTTTCCTCAGGTCCCAAACTCCTTTTCAATCCTCTGCCTACACTGAACCTCTGACAGCAGCAGAGCCCAGGTTCACTCCTGCTCCTTTAAAAGTGCAACAAGCTGCCTGTGATCCATAACTCTTCTTTGTTATAAACATTCACTGAGGTCCAATCTGTGAAAATGTCCTCAAGTTAAGTCCAGAACATCACAAGGTCTGTTTCATGCCTTCAAATAGCATTTCTTTAAATTATATATCATCAATAAAATAAAAAGGTACATTTTATATTCTTAAGTATAAGTAAAACTAATTTAAAAAAAAAAAAAAGATTTGATTGCTCTGAATACCTATTTTAAAAATAAATAATCAGCTCTTACTTTTAAACTTAACTTGATTAACATTGTTGTGTTGTGACTGCTGGAGTGAGGTCTGACAGTGAGCTGCGGTGCTTGGTCTCTGAGCTGGTCTCTGGTCTCTGAGCTGGTCTCTGGTCTCTGAGCTGGTCTCTGGTCTCTGAGCTGGTCTCTGGTCTCTGGGCTGGTCTCTGAGCTGGTCTCTGGTCTCTGGGCTGGTCTCTGGTCTCTGGGCTGGTCTCTGGTCTCTGAGCTGGTCTCTGGTCTCTGGGCTGGTCTCTGGGCTGGTCTCTGGTCTCTGAGCTGGTCTCTGGTCTCTGAGCTGGTCCCTGGTCTCTGAGCTGGTCTCTGGGCTGGTCTCTGGTCTCTGAGCTGGTCTCTGGTCTCTGAGCTGGTCTCTGGGCTGGTCTCTGGTCTCTGAGCTGGTCTCTGGTCTCTGAGCTGGTCTCTGGGCTGGTCTCTGGTCTCTGAGCTGGTCCCTGGTCTCTGAGCTGGTCTCTGGGCTGGTCTCTGGTCTCTGAGCTGGTCTCTGGTCTCTGGGCTGGTCTCTGGTCTCTGGGCTGGTCTCTGGTCTCTGAGCTGGTCTCTGAGCTGGTCTCTGGTCTCTGGTCTCTGAGCTGGTCTCTGAGCTGGTCTCTGGTCTCTGAGCTGGTCTCTGGTCTCTGAGCTGGTCTCTGGTCTCTGGGCTGGTCTCTGGTCTCTGAGCTGGTCTCTGGTCTCTGAGCTGGTCTCTGGTCTCTGAGCTGGTCTCTGAGCTGGTCTCTGGGCTGGTCTCTGGTCTCTGAGCTGGTCTCTGGTCTCTGAGCTGGTCTCTGGTCTCTGGGCTGGTCTCTGGTCTCTGGGCTGGTCTCTGGTCTCTGAGCTGGTCTCTGGTCTCTGAGCTGGTCTCTGGTCTCTGAGCTGGTCTCTGGTCTCTGAGCTGGTCTCTGGGCTGGTCTCTGGTCTCTGGGCTGGTCTCTGGTCTCTGAGCTGGTCTCTGAGCTGGTCTCTGGTCTCTGAGCTGGTCTCTGGTCTCTGAGCTGGTCTCTGGTCTCTGAGCTGGTCTCTGGTCTCTGGGCTGGTCTCTGGTCTCTGGGCTGGTCTCTGGTCTCTGAGCTGGTCTCTGAGCTGGTCTCTGGTCTCTGAGCTGGTCTCTGGTCTCTGAGCTGGTCTCTGGGCTGGTCTCTGGTCTCTGAGCTGGTCTCTGAGCTGGTCTCTGGTCTCTGAGCTGGTCTCTGGTCTCTGGGCTGGTCTCTGGTCTCTGAGCTGGTCTCTGGGAGAAGTCGTTTTCAGTCCAGTCTGACTTCACCCTGTCCCATGCCTGTCTCTATCTCTCCTCTCTCCACTGCGAATTTCACTTCTTGTACCCGAATGCATGGTTGTGATTGGCAGATTAGCGTCGCATGTAAAGACTCACAGTCGACTTAATTTTTTTCGCTGCAGTAACTGCACCCCCCATAAAATGAAGCAGCACTTTACCGTGCCTCAAAAGACACGTTGCTCCCCAGCTTCCCAGTAAATACAAGGACGTTCTCTCCTCACTCTGTTCTGAAGAGAAAACTTGTGTCTGTTGCAGTCCTGTCTCTGCACACACAGTCTGCAGCGTGCTCTCGTTTTGTCAGATAAGGACGGACATTGAAAAACCCCGCACTGTTCCCGTTAAAGCTTTAAACGGCCCGCTGTGTATAGCGTTTTCACAGCGTGCACCGAGACTTCTGAGACTCTAATGTGCTCTCCCTCTCTCTCTCTCTCTCTCTCTCAATCTCTCTCTCTCTCTCTGTCTCTCTCTCAATCTCTCTCTCTCTCTCTCTCTCTCCCTCTCTCTCTGTCTCTCTCTCAATCTCTCTCTCTCTCTCTCTCCTTGGTGTGGTACCCCGCCACTGGCTGGGTTGGAAGAGCTCTCGGGCCAGACGTGGCCCGCGGGCCGTAAAATGCCCAGGTCTGAATTATGCCATGTTTGTTTTGCTGTGTCACTCAAGTTTGCACATGCTCAGTTCACCTACCGCAGTTAGAAACTAGGGTACTGCATATACACGCCACTGTATCCCGGTTACTATTGGTATTTTCCAGGCAGAGTATCCCGGTTTCTTGTAAGGATACTGGCTTATCCTGGATACTGAATTTGGGATACTGTGTGTACACGTACAAGACAAAACCGGTATGCTTAAAAAACCTGATCATATCTGGGTTACTTAAGTGCATGTAAATGTAGTGTGTCCATAGAGACATTTGTCCTCTGCATTTGACCCATTCTTCCAACGCAACTGGGGCAACCTGTCAGAAGCAGCTGGAAACGGTACTGCTCATAGACCTTCTCCAGGTGTTGAGTCAGGTTCTTGGTCAGGAGTACCTATCTATTAGCCCTATAGTGTGCATGTTTTAAGCTTGATGGGGTTAGTGAGGGAAACCAGAGCAACCAGCGGAAACCCACCCAGACACGGGGAGAACATGCAAACTCCACACAGAAAGGCCCCATAATTAGTCCGGGAATCAAACCCAGGATCTTCTTGCTGTAACACTGTCGCCCTATAAAAGTAACAAGCCATGTACTCTTGGGTGCTTTTGTGCTGTATTCCAATTGAATGATTGAATATGCAAATGCACTGCACTGCACAGTAGAAGGGAAAATCTGAAAGGAAAAGGAAAGAATTGAAGATTTTGTGACTTACCTTTTTATCTTTTTTAAATCCGAGATCGTGCTGCAAGCAAAAAAAAAACAAAAAAACAAGTGAAGTGGCCTGCTGTAAATTCAGAACTGCTCACATTCCGCTCCTACCACTCAGCCGACCTCAGGCATAAACTTCCACCTCTCAGCCAATCACCACGCAGCAGTCAGGAGTTAAAGTGGCCTCTTTCAGCTACAGTAAGTGCCAAGATGCACTCTGCTCTTCAGTGAAACACACAGATCACTCACTCAGCAGTGGAAGTTTCATCATTCAGCCTGTCCAAGTGGGAGCATTTCCTAGCTACTATGAGCCAGAGGCCAGTTAGGGTGACACTTACACTGACTGACAACCATTCACTCTCACATTCATTTGCTGTAAAATCCAAATTAAATCTATACATACTTCAGATGGAGAGGGGGGCTGGACATGGAGAGAGCCTGCAGGGAGGAACTGCAGACTCTGATGAAGATCTTCTGGCTGTGGTAACATAAACAGAAGAAAAAATTAATCTGTCTCTTACTAATTGGCTACATAATGCAGTTTTCTCATCTGTCAACTTCTTTATCTCTCTATCTCTCTCAGTGACTTCTATTGACTCTAATTGTACTGTGGTTAGTAGGTCCCGGGTTCAATTCCTGGGCACTGCACTGGCCTTGGCCTCTGCTCCTGACAGGTTGCCCCAGTGGCATTGAAGAATGGGTCAAATGCCATCCATCCATCCATCTTCTTCTGCTTTATCCGGGGCCGGGTCGCGGGGGCAGCAGTCTAAGCAGGGACACCCAGGCATCCCTCTCCCCGGACACTTCCTCCAGCCCGTCTGGAGGAACCCCAAGGCGTTCCCAGGCCAGCTGAGAGACGTAGTCCCTCCAGTGTGTCCTAGGTCTTCCCCGGGGCCTCCTCCCGGTGGGACATGCCCGGAACACCTCCCCAGGGAGGCGTCCTAGAGGCATCCGGAACAGATGCCCAAGCCACCCCAGCTGGCTCCTCTCAATGTAGAGGAGCAGCGGCTCTACTCCGAGGAGCATGCCCAGGCATTGTAGGGAGGTCATACAGGCACATGGAGGCCACACACACTACTGAGCCTCATTTTGACTTGTTTTAAGGACATTACATCAAAGTTGGATCAGCCTGTAGTGTGTTTTTTCCACTTTAATTTTGAGTGTGACTCCAAATCCAGACCTCCATGGGTTAATAAACTTGATTTCCATTGATATTTTTTGTGTGATTTTGTTGTCAGCACATTCAACTATGTAAAGAACAAAGTATTTAATAAGAATATTTCATTCATTCAGATCTAGGATGTGTTATTTTAGTGTTCCCTTTATTTTTTTGAGCATTGTATTTCTGGGGGAAGAGCCCCAACTGTTTTTTTTTTTCTTCAAGTGACTAATTTCCAATTTTAACTAATGAAATTGGAGCAAAAGTATGTTTCTAATGCACGTCGGTCATTTTGAATACTATTTATAAATGTGTAAGTCATTTTCAGGTCTTTGAAATTTAGTCAAAAGTTTTGAAAAAGTCATGGAAAATTCTTGGTAAAAAATTGTACGAACCCTGCCTCTACATCCAGTCTGCTCTCATTAATTTATCCAAAAAAGGTTTACAGTTCTGTTTCCACTGATTTCTCACAGACATTGTTCCATTTTGTAGTAAAACGGCATCATCCAAAAAGTTTAAGGAAGCAAAAGTTTTTCCTCTGTTTGGGTTTGAAAGAGCTTCCACTCTGCTGCCCTCTGCTGGTCTCTTCACCTGTTTCTTTATGGCACCAGTAGAGTACTTATTAAAAACATTTTCTTTTAGTCATATAATGTTTTTTAAGGTTGGTGATCAAGATTGTTTAAAAAAAAAAAGAAAAAAGTACAATAATAGTCTCTAATCAATAAACCATCCACATACAGTACATCTATATATTAGAATGTAGGAAGAAGATATTTTAGTCTTTTAGATGCTCTGTTGACGCCACCCCTATTTTGTATGCAGAACTTTTTTTTTAACTTGCTGTTAGCATTGCTCATAGGCATATTGCACATCACTCATATTCGTTAATTATTCATTTTGCACAGTACTTCTTAATATATTTTTTGCACTACTTTTTTCTGCTCTTCATTGTATGCATATACCGTACTAAACCACAGTACCTCCAGGGGTTTGATTAAGTTGAATTAAAAACTAAAAATAGATGGGAACATAGACTATCTCCCATTTCAAAGCAAAGTATTTAACCATAATTATTCTAGTCACTATCTGTTATGTAATTCTAGAAATGTTGCTTTTTTTGACCTTTGACCCACTTTGCTGATTTCATGCAGTGATAAACAGATCTTTATGAAAACATGGCCCAGTTGGCAGAATATTAATGTCGTTGGTGTCTTATGGATACACAACATATGGCTGCCCTTCCCACATATTCTGTATAAAGGCTGTGAGCAGACTCCAGCAGGCGTTTGCAGCAACTGTCAATACTATCAGCTATTCATTCCAAGAAACTGCGTGGTTATACCTTTCATTTAAAATATTATTGTTCATATTTATGCATATTAATGATTTAGACTGTGAGTTGCTGTGGTTGAGATTTACATGCTTCCTGGAAAGTCCCAATAATCACATTTCTCCATATGACAGATTTTCATAAAGGCACATTTCCTGAACCATGCTTTGTCACACACAGAGCAGACATGACACATGGCACAGCAAAGAACTCTGTCTCTGAATGTGTTTTCAATATAAGATTGGCAAATACTAAAAATGATAAGATAATGAGCTCACTCTAATAAACATATCAAAAAAGTACAAATGCTACAGTAGTAGAAACTTGTATATGTTTTAGAATAAACAGTAATGAAACCAATTTTACATATTCTTGTCTTGGTTCTGGTTTGAGCCTTGGTACTGGTCTTGTTTCAGGTTCAAGTCTTGGTTCAGCTTCTGGTCTTGGTTCCTTGTTCGGCTCTTGGTTCAGGTTTGGTTGAGGTTCAAGTCTTGCTTCAGCTTCGGCTCTTGGTTTAGTTCTTGGTCCAGGTCTTGGTTCTGGTCTTCCAAGGTTCCAAGGTGTTCCCAAAAAGCAGTCAAAACTGTTCAACTTTTGGCACTTCTCCCCAATGGGGTCCAGCTCGGTTGAGAGGTCTTGAACGGTTTGAGGTGGGCACTGCTGCGAGCTGATTGGACGAGAGATAATGCTCACGCTGGCAAAAACAACAAGACAAAGAACAGAAATAAAGGGGAAATTTTTCTTTTGAATCAAATGCGTCTTTCGGTGAGAGGATGAACTGAATGTTGTGATGACTTTTTCAAAAAGTAAAGCTAGCACATGTTAGCAACAGCTGTTTTCAGTTTAGCGAAGTATGGCACTTGTATCGTGAATCTAAATAAAATCTTCATTTTTATTTAGATTGGTTGAAACGTGTTATATGGTCAGTTGTTCAAATGTGTTAAAGTGGAGCAAAAAAGTAAATTTTATGCAACAAAAGCTGGTGGTAAGAAACCTGAAGTAATCTCCTGTTTACTGAAATTAATACAGCTTTAGCTCCAGCCTCACACAGACACACACCAACCTCACACAGACACACACCAACCTCACACAGACAAACACCAGGATTTGCGCTCGAATTTTTATTGAATATTGGCACCTTCTTCATGTTTTAAAAGTCAGCTTCAAACACATTTTTATCTCATTATTAACACAACTTCTGTTGCTCCTGTGTGACGTCAATGTTTATGTAACAGACACCGGTCTCCTGGGCCCAGAGTAATAGAAACACAAGCAGGTCTGCTAAGCTCCACCGCCATGCTTCCTTACGTTAGCTAAGATCAACTGTGCACCGACAAAGATGGTGGGAATGCAAGGAATCTAATACACAATTCTGCGATATGAACTGATGATCTATGTCTAAAGCCCAGCTTTATAACTACAGAATCCTCTTTTATTCCTTTGTTCCTCATCGAAATAAACCAACGATGACCCTCAAAGCTGTGTGTGGCATGATCTGTATCTAAATTCTGACTTTTTTGCATCAAAATATAATGCTGTTGTCCCTTTGTCTACATGTCTCTGAATGGTCTAGTTTCACAAAGCACTGAAAAAGACTTAAACTTTCCCCAGGCTAAATATGGCTCATCTTCTCATGTTTAGTATTGTTTAAAACAGCCCCCACAAAATGAAGTCATTGCAAAGACACTGTTTTAGTGAGTGGGATGAGATGTGCATGCAGATTAGCACAGTGTTGATGTATAAGCGATAAAGCCAAAGTGTTTAAAGAAAGATTTGGAAGGCTTATAGCAAGCACAGAAAGAACTGGACCAACTGAGAAACTGGGCCATCAGCTGGGACGAAATTTGCAAAAGTTATGGTGGATGTTGTTGATTTTGGTGTTGTACCTTGAGTTATGTCTACACTCTGCCCTCTAGAGGAGAATATGAGTAACAAACATTAAAAAAAAAGAAAAGAAAACAGAGACAATAATGCAATGTTCAACTTGACCTTAGAGGTCAAAAAAGCGACCCTGGAGATGAATCAGCTCAGCGTTACCACAAGCTGACATCTGAAACTTTTTTAAATGATGTAGCATGAATGAGGCAACAATTTTATTTTATTTTATTTTTTTATTTTATTTTTTTTTTGCTGGATGCCCTTCCTGACAGAACTAGCCACATACTGTACAGAGACTGGAGGTTTTGGCAGATTGGGCAGATCTGAACCCCTGATCTTCCACACCAAAGGCAGGGGCACTACAACCAACAGGTGACCTAAACTTTTGGACTAAGTACCACCTCAGAAAATATTTGGCTTTCAAAGTACCAGCTTCAGTGGGCTAAAATAAGCATTACTAAATCAGGGATTAAACCAACACTAGACAAAGCCTAAACCTGGACTAAAAATAAATAGGTAATAAATAGGTAAATCAGTGCTACACCAGGGCATAAAGGACATAATAGGATTAAACCAGGACTTATGTAGGACTAAACCAGGTCCAAACCAGAAATAAACCAGCACACAATCAGATCTAATCTAGAACTAAAGCTGAACTAAACTGTGCTTTACTGTGCACCATTATTCACCAGTGGAGGATTGTACAATCCTGGCATACAGCTGTTGCTAATGAACGCTAGCTTTTTAAAAAAATCTTTATGACTGTTAACCATGAGCACAAGATATTTTTATTTCAGTTTTAGGGTGGACTCAAATCAGAAGTGACAAAATTGCTTTTCTAAGCTCAGTTTGCCCTATTTGCATCTCCAGTCCTCAATGATGTTCTTTGCGAGTGGCAAGAGGGTTAAAACAGAACACAGTAACTGCTGTTTTGGCTCATTTTTCTCATTAGAGCTCCCCCTTCAGAGCACTATCGTAAATACTCACTCAAGTCCAGTTGACTCCTGTGTGATCCCTCACTTGGCTTTTGCGTTCTCATCCTCATTTCTATACAAAGTTTTTTTTCTGCCATTTGGCTGATCTGCCAGAACAAAATTCAATAAATAAAGCCGTTGTTTTGCTCTAACAGCAATGCGCCACTTTCTCGCGAAACTTGGGACTTAAGTGACACTGGCTCAGAGACACTCACTGATGCAAGTGTCATTTTCAGCCCAGAGATACCAGGGGAGATGCCAGACGCTTCATTTACCCCACAACAACTCATTTAACCATCACACAGAAACAGTTTATTTAAGGTAGAACAATTACTGAGTTATGCGTTAAAATGCGACTTTTGAGCCTGGGAAATTTCTTTCAAGTGTCTATCAAATTTTGCTCCATGAATGGTGGTCACTGGTGTCTGGAGTCTATGAACATCACCAAACACTGGATTTCTTATTTTATTATGCTTTGCCAGGCCTTTACTCCAACTGCCTTCAGTCTGAAAGAGATGAGATTGGCAATGCAGTTCTCTTTCAGAAAAAGGGGGTTGTTGTGGTTGGTCAACAAAAATACTAATGTACCATAGCTAAACTGGACAACACTGAGATGACACAATACAACAATATCTATGGCAGTATCAAAAACAACAACTCAAATGTCATATTTATATTTGTTTAAAATTTATTTTTTTTAGCTTTTTTTTTTTAAAGTAAATTAATAAATTACTCCTCTTAAGTTCAGCTGTAATCCCAGAATTCCACGAGTTTACATTTAACAGAAATACAGTTCTTCTTTATATCAGTTCTAACGCCTGTTTTTAAACATGTCCTCTCCCCTAAGATTATATTTATCATCTCTATCTTCAAACATAAACAATATGCTATTTAGCAATTTTTTACTTTCTACATAAATAATGCTGTATTAGGACTCACTAAATCATAGAATTTTACGGCTTGAAATTTGATAAATATTGGTTTAGTAGATTCATTGTAAGCAGAATGGTTGATGATTCTTATGTTTTTTTTTTTTTTTTTTTTTTTTTTCTGTAAAATAAAAATTGGTTTTGTATTTGTTGCATAAGTCTGCCCCCAAACTTCAACACAGTAGGTCATATATGGTAGAACAAGAGAGCAATATGCATGTATAGTGTAGTTTTGTTTAAAATATACTTAATTTTAGAAAGGATTGCAGTTGATTGTGATATTTTTGTTTGAATATGCGTTATGTGCTGTTTATCTTTAATTTGTCCATTTTATTTGTGAAAATAAAATGTCCAAGTTTATAGAGCAGATTTAAATTGTGCTGTAACTGGCCAGATGCATGCTGGGAAATAAGCCAGAATAGTTTCCTGTTTGAGGCACAAATTCTCCTCCAACAGTTGGCTCAGGTCCTGTTAACCTTGGAATTATCTCCTCTCTCTGTGATGATACAAGGTCTTCTGCTGGAATAAGACAAAAGTGGTCGAACCACTCTCTTGTGAATGAATAAAATAATAATAATAATAACCTGATCCCTTAAGGACAGCATCTTTTATAATTTCTGATAACACAAATTATAATACGGCCTTGAAAATGACAGTTATTATTCGCCTAGACAGTTGTTACTTAAAGTTTTCCTCATAAACCTCTATTTTGGTTCATCACTGGCCTGGTGCCACCAGCTGCACCTGCTGCGGACACACAGTTTGTCACGTCCACTAAATTTCATCCAGGTCAATATTATGGAGTTATAAAAAAACATTAAGTAGCCATTCTAATGTGCCACTCCTCCTTTATAGTTTAAATTCCCCCAGTGGTCATTTCTATCATAGCAGCCTCTGTCTGCTCTTATCACCCCTCCTTTCTCTACTCTCTAGCTGCTGCCCTCTCTGCACATTTTTTTTTCCTTTTTTTTTTTTCTACTCTGTGACTCAAATGTTAGACTATAACTGAGTGTTGTAATAATAAGTAAGCATAAACAAATTGCAGAATAAAAGTAAATATAAGTAAATATAATTAGAAACCACAAAGTATGATTGTAATAAAGACTGTGTATATAGTTGATAAATTGCAAGGTTACTCATAACTTTCTTCATTGCTTTCTAAAATTAACCTCATCACATCACTATATATAATAGAGTATTTGATTTTGCTTATGTTTAAAGATATTTTATTTTAATCAGATCAAAGTTTATTACACATTGAGCCCCCACTGGATGTGGGAGGGACTCACAACTAGCATTGGACAATCTACTAAACTTTTAAGAGAGAGACAGCAGAACTGGTAGAAGCTGTGAGACTCCGTACTGAAGCAGCTGTGAGGAAATGCAAAGGACTCAGAGGAAACGAGGCAGCGATGAAGCAGCAAAGAAAGCAGTTGGTTATGTGGGACCTTTTAGGAGAAAGTATACAGTCTGTGTGTGCAGATGAATGCAGAGAAATATGAGGGAAATACAGTGAAGTTGACAGAAAGATGTTATTGACTTTGACTCATACAAGACTGTATGAGAACAGAGTTTGGACTGACAAAGGTGCAAAGAAGGACAAAAAAGTACTATGGCACTATCATGATGGAAGTCTAGTGGCACTTAGCAGACTATCAAGCATGTTAGCTACAGAAGCTCACAAGCTAGGACACATTTTGAAAACTACCTCATTATGGTGACAAAAGTATGTAAATATTTTGTCATACAACATTTTGGAGTTTGGTTGAGAACAAATTACATTCTGTAAAGGTATTTGGCTAAAATCATTAACTTCATCAACATGAAAAGGGCTGTGCAATAAATTGAATTATAAATTGTACTCTTCATTGTGACCCAAAATAATTGTGATTATGATTTTTTCCATAATCGAGCAGCCCTAGTGGGATGCCTTGCCATTAGCGCTGATGGCAATGCGATCCACACCTGACAAACATCTGAATCTCTCTCCACATGAGATCTTAACTGGGAGAACGATGGACACTCCTCTCCAAACTGAAATAAGTGTCCTAGAAATGACCAAGACCATGAAATCTCTGACTACTACAAGTCAGTTACTAACTTGAGCCTAGTTCTCTCCCAACAGGTCCTGAACCTCGAGGATTCTCCTGACACCACACTGAAAGAACTAATCAAACCTGGTAACCGGGAAATGGTAAAGACTATTTAACCTCAATGGACTGAACCCAAATTTTTAGGTCCATATAAGGTACTTAACAGCCGCTCTAGAGCAGTTAGAGTCGAAAAAGACAGACAAAAGTCAAAAGAGCAAGTTGAGTCATTGGATCCATATCACTCACTGTGTTAGGGCCCATCCTCCTGAACGCTCATTAGAACAGATTAGAACTGATTTGGCCTGACTTACTTAACCATGACTTGCATTGCCAGGTGCTCCATCAGAGGCACCATGCTCACCCTATTTCTGTTTACTATTCTGATTGTCCCACCTATTTTCTGGTACTTCGAATCAGGCCAACCTACCACTTCTCTTAATACTCATGACAGGACTAAAAGAGGAGCCCAAGATCCGTTCTCATTGGTTTGGAACGCTACCACCTTTCTCAGATTAAGTGAAAAAAAAAAAAAAAAAAATAGATGGTATAATTGGCTTTCTACCTGTGCTAATTTATAACTCTCAGGACAACCATGCCTAGTATGTACACTTTATTATCCAGACTCAAGCTCCTTTTCTTATATTTCTAATCATCTTAGTTTCCCAAACTCTTACTTAGATTAGCACTATTTCTGACTCTTAAGTTAAACATGGGGAAAGTTAAATTTTTAGATTATTATTTTGGGGGTATTTGATGTTTTTCGTTTAAGGTTGGTTTAATCATATTCATGTACGAGTACTGTGGATCTATATAAGTGTCTCTGGACGGTTGCTGGGGCAGCAGAACCATGAGATTCTTTTCCCATCTGAAAGTCAGAAGGTTACAGAACATAGAACTGCCTGATGGGTTTTTCGGTCTCATGCTGAATAGATCCACATGCTTATATTATTCTTATTTTATTTTTATGTTTGCCTATTGCAGTCATGTAAGAGTAATGTATGGCATGGAGGGTTACAATGGCTCCAGATTACAACGGATAATCTGTACATGGTTAGTTTAGATTACTCTTGGTTGTGTTTTGCTTTGGCATAATAGGTTATGGGTTTGTCTTTTGATTTTTTCTTGTGGATTTTATATTATGCTTTAGAGAGGTTTAGTTTTTCTTGTTTTTTATTTTTTATGTTTGTGTGATGTCTTTGTTTTTAGAGGTTGTTTCACACCATGTGATATGGTGTGAAAAGGGGGAATTGTTGAATATTTCTACATATGGCTTTGCGTATTACCACTAAACTATATTTTGATGCACTACTGCTAAGGTTAATAAATGCTTCAATAGTACTAAGAATGCTTTGATTCTAAAGGATGTTTTTCTCCTTTCACTCAAAAGGTCACTCTGCGATTACATTGTGCATTTGCAAAAGTGCACAATAATGAGCTGGTTACAAAGTTAGGAAACTCAAGGTTACAGGTGGGGGGTCCCATGGCCCTGCCGTTGCGTGGGACGCTCCTGAAGATAACAAAGATTACGCACTGCAGTAATGAGAACTCTGGCCTGGTCGAGGCACAGGAGTTTCTTGAAGAATACATTTTAATGATATGCAGAAATCGTCATACATTGTCATACATAGTATAAAAACTGTGATCACTCCTTTTTGGACGGCTTGCTCACCCTATCCCTTTCAGCAGGGCCTGCTGTTGTAACCTTACCTGTGTGATACTGAATAAACCTTCTGACTTGATTATACTTATGAATCATCGTCCTCTTTGATGCTTACACCCAAAATGAACAATCCTAATAAGTCGTTGTTTGTTTGTGGGTCTTTCTGCCTTAAGTTTTGTCTTAAACAGGTGTAATTCATGCTCGATCGGTCTGAGAACTGTTGACTGACCCCTTGCTATTGCAGAATATTTCACTTATTTTCTTTAAAAAAAACTCCTCAGTTGCTTTTCCAGCATGTTTTGGGTCATTGTCCATCTGTGCTGTGATGCGCTGTCCATGAACTTCGTGGCTTTTGTCTGCATCTGAGCAGAAATTATATCCCTATACACTTCAGAATTCATCTGCTGCTTCTGTCTCTGTTACATCATCAGTAAACATCAGTGACCCAGTGCCATTGGAAGATCTGCATCTCATGGATCACACTGCTCCTCCATGTTTTACAAAAGATGTAGTGTGCTTTGGATCATGAGCCTTCTCCAGACTTTTCTCTGCCCATCATTCTGGTACAGGTTCAAAGAAGACTGTTTCAGAACTGGGCTGGCTTCTTTAGGAGTTTTTGGCCAAATCTAATGTGGCCTTTGTATTGTTGAGGCTGATGAAGTCTGCACCTTGTGGTGAGCCCTCTGTATTTTCTCTCATAAAGGCTTCTGGTTATAGTGGACCTAGACACTGATAGATCTACTTCCTGGAGAGTGTTCTGCACTAAGGTGGATGTTGTGAACGGGTTTTTCACCATTTTTCTCTCCAGCCTAAGGGTGGTTTGGTTCACTTCCATTGAGTTACCGTATGTTGTGATTTCACACATACAGCTTTCATTTACAAATGTAACACCTGGAATAAAGTCCAGACCTTTTACCTGCTCAGTTTATGATGGATTAATGAGGGAAATAGCCCATGTAGCTCAAGAAATAGCTTTTGAAGCAACTGTCCAAATACTTTTGAGCCCCTGAAAAAGAGGCAGCTGCACATTAAAGAGCTGCAATTCTCCAATTTGGACATAAATACTCTTAAATTACAGCTAAAACTCTGCACTTCAAGCACCTATAACTGTATTTTAAATAGTGTTGGTAAAAAAGCTAAAATAACAGTTAGGGTCTAAATACTTATGGACCTAACTGTACATAATAAAATAGTGCAAAATTAACCAATGTCTTGACTGTAGACTCTAAACCAGGGTTTTAGTTATTTTCATATTACTCATATTATACAGTCTCACTGCTGTTGGCAGGTTGTACTGATAGTCTGAAATTATTCCTGTTCCGCAGTTGTTTGTGAATTGTGTCTCATCTCTCTGACTAACTGAATGGCAGCCTGCTCTCTCCTGCTCTGAAGTGAAGGAAGTTCAGGTGATGTTCCTCTGAAGATGATCTTAAGGGCTCTCTTTTACACCCTCTCCAGCTGTGCAGCCTGGCTTTTATTACATCCCACAAAGAGGACACTCCTGTATTCCAAACATGGCCTCACCAGCATGGTGTAAATAGTTAAGCCAAAACAGTCAGGAAATGTAGGTGCTTGGAAGCTTTCCTTACCATTTGGTCTATGTGAGAGTACCCACTGAGGTCAGAGTCCAGGTAAAAATCAAGGTATTTTGTGGTGGTAACAACTGGGAATTCCTCCACAGATTTATCCCCATTGAGCTGCATGCTGTGTTCTTCAGCCCATTTATCCAACTGCTGGGCTTCCAGTTCTGTCTCGGTTGATGTTGTTTAAAGGGATGGCTCATGACAGCCCTATGTCGTCTGCATAGCCAATGTCCACAGTGTCCTGAAGAATTGTTTATCGAGTAAACATATACAGAAGGAAAAGATATGGGGAAATGACACCTCCCTGTGGAGGGATGTGGGATGTGACCTCAGCCCAAGGACAGTAAAAACCGTTGGCCATGATCTTTTAACCTTGCTGTGAGGTGGCTGTGCAACCAGGTTAATATTTTAGGGCTCAGCTCTAAGTTGTCCAGAGTTTGCATTAGCCTGCTATCATCCACTCGATCAAATGCTTTTGACATGTCATGACATGCTAAAAGAACCCTGGCCATTGTAGGCTGTTTGCTGTCAGCAGCCACTAACCAGGAATATACAGATTTAACAAGGGCTGTTGAGGTGTTGGCCTTAGGAAGATAGGCATGTGGGTTTTTATATTTGGACAGAGCTGTTGGCATAATGTTTTTGGCTGTAAAATGTTCCTGTATTTTTCCAACACAGGATGTTAATGATACAGGCCTTTGGATAGGATATGAGTCTTTGGTATGGGAACTGCATTTGAATCCGTCCATGCAGTTGAAACTTTCCCATTTGCATAAGATGCATTCAGAATATGAGTTATAACAGAAGCCAGGTCTTCTGCATTGTTCTTCAACAGCCACGGTGGAATCCTAGGTCCACAGGCCTTTTGAGTAGCTAGTTTTTTTAAGGGCCTGTTTCAAAAGCCTTATACTGCAGAGTTGTGCATCTCCAGTGACAGGTGACAGAGGGAAGACTAATGAGGAAGATGTGTTGCTGATCCATACCACAGCAAAATGATGGTTTAAGGCCAACAGTATAGTCTCAGTTTTGCATTACAGCAGAATTTACCACCTTTTGTAAAGAGGACAGTACACTCGGGATAAGGGGCCAAAGGCCAAAGTGGCATGTTCCATTTTTTCCGACAGTTTGGAGCCCTTTGGAAAATCACTTGTACTGACCCACACAATATACAGTCCAGATTCTGTAGAAACAAAGCGTGTCTGTCAAGTATGCTTCAGGACCCACAGAATTTAGACAACAGAAGTATCTTCAGTCTAACAAACAATGCTCTCTAAACAGGAACAACTTGAAATTTTCAAATATATCTCCTGCTTCAGACATTTCATGTTGTCACTCGTCACTAGTTTAACAGTAGTGTGGCATCTGATGTCAAGAAGCTTCTGGCATTAGCTTTCTCTGAGCACTCTCCCTCTGTCTGTATGAGGTTTCACTAATGTGTTATCTAAACATAAAGGTGAAAGGTTAATGGCATACTTTATACAAACATACACAGCATGTACAAGAATAATCCTGTCATAAAGCAGCCCGCCCTTTGTTCGTTGGAAATCAATACTACGAGTGTGAACATAAGCCATTGTTAGTGACACCGGTGTAAAAATAGCAGTTGTTAGTATGAATGTGTGGGCACTTGATCTTCCTCACACTGTCCAGAATGAATCTTTCCAGTTGGACCAGTCGCTGCCGTTACTCCAGAGTATAAAGATAAGTTTGGACTCAACCAGTTAGGTTCCCTGTTTTGCTAAATCGACTTTTTTGAGGTTTTAACCATCGGCGTACCGTGAGGGCAAGCAAGGCAAGCAGTGCTTGACCAATCAAATCTAAAAAACACACAGCTTAAAACTATAAAATAGAAAATAAAATAGAAAATAAAAAAAATGTATAGAAATTAAATCGCTATCTTTTCAAACATTTCATTTTGCCGTTCACTTCCATAGAGAATCAGTCTATTACCTGCTTCCAGTCACTGTGTACTTTTCTGCACCCTGCTGGCCACTCCAGTACTGTCAAAGCAAGCCAGGTTGCCTCTCTGTCATTTATTTCTGTCATTTTCACCTCTGTGGAGGCGGAGTCATGGTGTACTGTTTCTGCCTGGGGCTTGTGAAGCTGAGGGCCGAGCAGCAATTTGTTTTGGAGGGTTGCATGCGTGCTGTGGTCAATCTCAGGCTCAGTGACAGAGATCTCTGGCTGATAGCAGCAGGCGACAAGCAGCAACCTTTTGAGCTGGCTTGAGTAGAGAGGTGAGTGTAGTGAGGCGGTGTTTTTAAATGGAGGTTTGTGGTGTGGCTTCTTTTGAGGTTTTATTACAGTGAAGCAGCATTAACAGTGCACTGGTCTGGTGTTGATCTCAGAGTGAGTCCAGATGAACAGGCCTCCCTCATCTGTGAGGCTGGAACCTCACTCATCCATCCATCTTCGTTTTAGAACTGAAGTTAAAACAAAAACTGAGAGCACATTCTTTGATAAGGCGACAGAGAAGGCCAGCTTTGTGGAAAAAAATGGTTGTAATGACACTGATTTGTAAACAAACAGAGCTGTTACTATAATTAAGTAATTATAGAGGAAGAGTGTGAGATAGTTTGAAACAGCCTACTACACAAATAATGATGGGATTGCAGTTACCCAAGTCATTTTTAATAAAATTTAAATTAAATAAATATGTTGTCATAAAAAACTTAATGAAGTCAAGGTGTCTGCTTGCCCGCTTGAAAAAATCACCGCACGCTACTGGTTTTAACTATGTTTTAACCCTTATGCTCTGTCAAGGGAAATTTGTGTAGTTAAGGGTGCATTTATTGAGATAATCTTGGCTGTGATTGTTCAATATCCATGAAAATTGTCAAGAAAGTGTGTTTTGCAATGACTTTTGACATTTCTGAGTTTCATCCATATCTGATGTACTTTGAATGTGTAAGGTGTTTTTATTTTTTTACGTTAGTGCTGTTAGTGGAAATTTGTGAACCATAGACTTCCATTAAAAAGTCATTTGTTTTGTCGTTTTGTAAAATTTCGCAATTCTCTTTAATTTTACAGAATTTTATGGAGTTTGGTGCAGGAAAATGAAAAATAAAAGACAAAATCTTTTTTTCACTTTTCATTAAAGGGGGCTCAAAAAATGTGTTTTGAATGGAAGTCTATGGTACACAAATTTCCACTAACAACATAAATATAACTTTTTTATTCAACCTGACAGAAAACCAAAACAAATAATGCACCAAAGTCAATCTTCTCACAGATTATTGAGATTGGTCAGTTATTGAGTTTTAGTGTATTTTAGAGTGTATTTAAAAAAAAAAGAAAAACAACTTAAAAACTTGGATTTAGAAAGAAATTTAGAGAAGATTAAAATATGGTAATTTTGTGAATTTTTCAAATTTACTTACTCAATTTTACTTAGATATTAGGGAGGATCTTTATAAATTATTTTTTTGGAATATTTATTAAAACTACCTTCATTGCCCTGTATAAGGCTTATAAATTGGTGTATTAGAAAATATAATAATAATATTAATAAACTGTGGACTCTGTGGGACTTAAAAAACCTCATCCAATCGTTTTTGTCAGGAGCATATTAACCATTGTTCCACGGACTCGCCAATCATTCTGACTTCCTGGTTTCGGCGATGCGTGCACGTTCTTGTGCCTGCGCATGAGTACGCAGTATGTTTATGTAGTCCGGCACGAGCCTCATCATAGCGCAGACAGCCTGACTTCGAAGAGCACAAAGGCTCAGGAAAACCATGAACTGGGCGGTTGCAAAAGGAAAACTGTTTTTGAAGTGTACCAGAGGAGGAGGAAAACCGTATAGGAGCAGAATAAAACTCATGTGGTTCTTGGCGATTCTTTCAAAGGATGGCGTGCGCTGTAGGAACAGAAAGGGCTTCAGACCGATGTATTGGTTGTCAAGTTTATGCTGGACAGGTACGTTTATCTTATCTTGAAAAAAATGCAACCGTCAGTTTGCTAATGCTACCAATAGCAGGAGGACATATTTCTGCTGTGCATGTGACTGGGTCTGTGTGGGGAACTTGGTCAAAGGTTGCACAGACAAACACTGCTGGTCTAGGTTTAGGTGAATCTCTGCTGACTCGTGTTCCAACGCTCGTGCACGTCGCTGTGGAGGAGTTCCTTGGAAAGGAACAGTGAAGGGCGGGGCATGACGCATGCACAGTATTCAAAAAAGGACAAACAGTCGCTGGTTTCTCAGCAGTCCAAAAAAATCCTGCCTAATATCATTAATTTTGCAAAATTGTATACTGTTTGCTACAGAAAAATGGAAAATAAAAGAAAAACATTTTTTTTTTTTTTTGAGGAAAGACCGTCCTTCGTGTGCCGCACTGTTTGCTTTGTTTTGGCTAATGCTACTGCTAGCACAGTCCCCAGAGGGACGCAAATACTGATTGTGGAGACTCCGCAGACGCTAAAAACACTCATAATCAAAGAGAAACAATTTGTATTACCTCTGTAAAAGCTTCATTCGGTAGGCAGTAAACTGGTAAAAATGAACAGGTGGTGTGATGTGCAGCCTGCAGCAGTAACTTGTGTAGCCTACTTTGTTTTTGTATGCTAATTAGCCATGTATGCTCGATGGCTATTTGCAATGTAAAGCATCAGAAGTAACTCTTCTTAATGTTTAATTTACACATTCACAGATGTGCATTAAATTAGTTACTTTTTAAAATATGCAATGAGACGCAAGAGTATCTCTTATTCAATTACTCAATTAAGCAAACAAAATAATTAGATAGATTACTTAATTACCAAAATAATTGATAGCTGCAGCCCTAATCCTGTATGCTATATTCTATTGTATCTATTAGCATCATGTTATTATTAGATATGCTAATATGCCATTTTATACTCTGTCCATTCTCCACCGTTGCCAGCAGAGAGCGACAGACACCTAGTCCAAGCATTCTCTGCAAAGTCAAAGTAACAGCTCCCCAACAAAAGACGTTTTCTATACATATACATTATTTTAAGTTATAAAATGTGAAATACTAATGCAATCCAACACTATTTCAAAAAGCCTGAAAAAGCATAATATGTGAATGTGTGATATGTGATAAAGTATCTAAATGGAACCATCCCCCTCTTTGTCTTTAGCATATGATTGGTCAAAAATTTCAGTCCCTGGTCTAATTAGCTTCTATCAAAAGTGCTTCCCAGTAAAGTCCAAATGAGTCTCATTTTTCAAGAGATGATTTTTATTATGCTGCTGCTGACTGAAAAATGTGTTTTCTTCAAATACAAGAGTGAAAAATGGGAACATGTGTGCATCTTTAATCACATTTCCACTAAAATCTACATTATGATGGACATAAAGCCAATGGAATGCCTAGGTTAGATATGCAAGAATATGTGCCCTGCCAATGGCAATGTGTGGGGGTCTATTATACAGTGTTGGGATATTCAGTTTAGTTCAGATAAGTGTGACTGTGAGGACACTCGGGCTTCACACTGTTCAAACACAGCATGCACTGTGTAGTCAATGAGCATCAGAGGTTTTAGATTCCCAAATTAAATCTATACATACTTCAGAAGGACCTCAGGACTTGCAGAATCCTAATAAATATCAGCCATCTTGGAAATGGATTATTGATCTTGATCTTGTTGATATGAGACAGTAGACAGTGCTAACCACTCTGCCACTATGCATCCTGTAACGTTAACATGAACAGATGGGGAAAAAATTAATACTACAAAATAAAAAAGTAATTTCGCCATTACTAATTACTAAAATGTGTTTCCAAGTCATTGTTTTCAACTTACATGATGCAGTTTCTCAGCTGCCAACCTGGTGATCTTTGACCCTGATTAACATCAAGGAACCATCCACATACATCTATATATTAGGGAGTTTAAAAGATAAATAAATTAAATAAATAAATAATGCATTAATTGTGTATAGCACTTTTCTAGACAATTAAAGTCACTCGTGATTTGCATATTGATTTTGCATGGCTTTTACACCGGATGCCCTTCTTGATGCAACCCTCTCCATTAAAGGTGTTCATGGTTAATCGGTTGATCAATTAATCAGCATTAATCATTCATCAAAAGCATTAATAATTAATCCAGCCTTGGGCATACTGGCTTGTGACCCCTTTTGGCTGGATTAGACAGAACTATTGTATAAATCCATAAATGCCCAAATAATATATGGGCCTATGCTAACAAACATTTAGAAAACTGTTTTAAATACGGTGCCTGTATGTTTTACAGTGAAAAATGGTGACTACAACAAAGATTTTGCATAAATGTAACTTCCAAACACTTGTTTAAAATATTGTTCCTAAATAGACCTGACAATAATGTGAGTTGATGTGTTTTTTTTTTGTTTTTGTTTTTTTGTTGGGGTTTTTTTTTGGGGTTTTTTTTTTTTTTTTTAATTACATATCTTCAAAAATACAGTGGTTCCATCTTGAATTTGGAGGAAAAAAATAAGTTGCCAAAATCCTGCGCTGTGCAGTGTGCCCGCTGTTTGGATTGTTTATGAGGAGGAGGCGGCAAGAGGGGGGAGGAAGGAGAGAAGGGAGAGGAGGAGGAAGAACGGTGGATCCACCTGTGACAGCAGGGGAGACAGAGAGAGAGAGAGTAAGCCGGGCTGCTGCTGTGGCGTGTGGCTGTCAGTGATGGAGAGGAGAGCATAGATAGCTCCAGTGACTGCGGCGCGTAACGAAGCGGACACTATATGGGGCGCGCGAGCTGTCAGCGGTCACAGTAATTACCGGTAAGACTCTCATCAACATTACAGTTCATTACACTGGAGCTTTAAGCGTTTTAACGACTGGAATGAAACTTCAACCGATCACGCGAATAACTCGTGTTTTAGTGTCCTTGGAAATGTCTCCTTTTTTGTCTTTAAAGATTGTTATTCAGTGCTTTAATACGAGCACTGTTGCAAAAAAAATAGCTTATGTACATTAGTTTTTAACACTAATGAACGTTTTGTACCTTGTGTGTTATGCGCCTAAGAATTTTTGAGCACGTTACAGGTGCCACTTAGAATCTTTAGAGGTTGAGTCATAACTGGCTTAAGCATTGGTATATTTTTGGAGATTTAAGGACGTTTTGAAAACGTGCGTAGAATGCCCGAGCTTTAAACCTCTTAAACATCTCCCAAACACACATTTTGACGCGCATTACTCCAAGGACACTACTTTACGCAAAGCTTCCGTGACGCAAAGTCTTTTTTTTTTTTCTTTTTTTTTCCCTCCTTTTGTTTCATGTCAAGGCACCGATGGCTCGTTAAGTGTCGCCTCTCCTGTGAAGACCCACGCCACGCCACACAAACATGTTCCACCAACTCGCGGACCCGGCCGTGAACGGGAGCTGCGCGGGGCTGGTCTTCTCCTCTGCCCAACAGTGCAACAGGAGCGTGGACGAAGACGCGCTCCAGCTGCCCACCTTCTCCGCGGCGGCCAAAGCGCGCGTCATCATCACCTTTGCCCTGTGCGCCGTCTCCGCCGTCTGCAACCTGGTGGTTCTGTGGGCGGCCAACAACGGCAGCAAGCCCAAGTCCCACGTCCGGATCTTGATCATGAACCTGACCGTGGCGGACTTGCTGGTCACGTTCATCGTCATGCCCCTGGACGCCGTGTGGAACATTACGGTACAGTGGCAGGCGGGGGACTTCGCGTGCAGGCTGCTCATGTTCCTGAAGCTGGTGGCTATGTACTCCTGCGCTTTCGTCACCGTGGTCATCAGTCTGGACCGGCAGTCGGCCATCCTCAACCCCCTGGGCATCAGCGAGGCTAAACGGAAGAGCAAAATCATGTTGACGGTGGCGTGGACGATGAGCGTGGTCCTGTCGCTCCCACAGGTAAGGCGCGCGAGATGGTGATGGCACTTTACGCACATCAGAGGTGACTGGGGAGAACGGCGCGCTTGTTGTGTGGATAATGTGTCTGCGGTGACTGGTGCTTAAGGGGTAGAGAGGCATTGATTGGGCGAAATTAGGTCTGGAGGGAGATGGACTGAATGGCACTGCTGTAGAATTTTATCATTAAGTCGGAACAATGTGGAATGATCTTTAAAAGTGCAGTTTAAGGCAGTGAGCGGCTGTGTGCAGGGGAATTATATGATGCCTCTGTTAACTTTGTAAGTGCTCCCAACGTGCGTTATAAGGAAAGATAGGGAATGTGACTCAACAGAGGCTTAGTCTTTCTATGCCACTTGACTGACACAATTTAAATAAGCTATAATATGATATACTTTTAGGTCAACTTTTAACACTTAGATGCACAAGTGGGTCAAAAAGGACTTGGTGAGGTAATTTTTTTTGCAATATTTTGTAATAGGAGGTGGTTATCACTTCATACTCCAGGTATTCCCCAGAAAACTTGGTATTGATGTCATGCTTTTTCCTTATTTATATATATATATATATATATATAGATAGATAGATATAGATATAGGTATAGATATAGATAGATAGATAGATAGATAGATAGATAGATAGATAGATAGATAGATAGATAGATAGATAGATAGATAGATAGATAGATAGATAGATAGATTTCTTTACCTTATATATTTTACACAATTCTCTTTTTTGTACAACTACCCCAAGTTCAAAGATGGTCAAAGATGACAAAAATTTTCTATGGATTTTCATGCTGACTTTTGATTGTTTTTAACTGTGACTGTCCGTGTGGGGTATGGGAAATAGTAAGAATATTCTTCAGTTTACAATTTGGATAGTTTGCATCTAAAGAGATTTGAGGTGGTAAAGTAACTTTACTTAAAGTAAGTTACTTTTAAGAGTTAGTAACTAAGTAAAGTAGGCTAATGAATTAGCTGTTTACTTTTTTGGTCATTTCCTCAACACTGATGTTAAAGATGTTAAAAAATAGAAAAGTAAAAACATTTCTAAAATGAAATGTTATTGCCATTGTGTAGACTAAAATATGATAGAACATATAGTACAAATTGTATTTTTAAACCAAAATAACAAAAGAGGCATAAAAACACATGAGTCGCAATTGTAAAACCCCCCAATAAATATCTAATGAGCCAGCCTCTCCTACTTTCTTTCAAAAGCAGGACAGACTGGTTCCTCTCTGGCAGCAAAGCATTTCCCTCTGGTCGATTTGGAACTGGCCTATCACAGCCATTTATCTGCAGCACATCTTACAAATACAGACACTAATAAAGGTAGCGCTGGCTATTTAATAACTTCTCTGAACTGATTAACAGCATTTAGTTCTTTCCTTTGTCACCTGTTGATTCTGCTGAAGTCTGTGTTGTTGTTCAGTCCTCTGATTTTTTTTTTCCCTTTGTCTTGTTTCCATTTTAACAACAGTAAAGTCCCATTGACGGCTGACATACCGATCACATTCAAACAAATGGATTTTTTTCACAAGTCTTTGTACAACTGGCTTCTGCTGCTGTCCCTGTTCAGAAATAAGTACAGAGCTGCCCATAAGACACTGTATTCTGGTGTTTTATGACAAAAATGGCAAACTGTTATGTTTGTTTGGGTCAGTGTTACACTGCTCGTTTCTGTGATTGGTTACTCCCAACTGTGATTGTTCCACCCATAGAAACTAAATTTAAACAAAGAGGTACAGACTAACTTCTTTGTATAAAATAGGAAAAGAGTTTGTCTGGCGATAATGCTGACTGGAATTTAACCCCATTGTCGATAAATGGATCTGACTGGTCAGCTAGAAGTTATTTCTCATTCTGAGAAAGTAGCTGAGTCTGAATGTACAGGCTAGAACATTTTTGTTGACAAAGACCACCACATTTTCCAATGGTTAGTGCAAAAAAAAATCTCTGAAAACATACTTCTGTAAAGTTATTATGATGAAAAGTCCATTGCGGCTGCTCCCTTGCTTTCATACTAAAACATACAACCTCATAGGTGCATGGGTAATTTGACATAGTTTTGTTGTTTTTGTTTTTATGCCAGATGCCTCTAACTTTTTTTAGATATCCATTAATATGAATGATACAAGACCTTCATCCCATTAGTCCCTATAGATTTCTGTAATGTGTCAGACATCAGAAGTAATGGCATAATTTTTCTGTAATCATAGTACTGCAGAAAAACAACTTTTAAATACATTGGTGATCGTGTGTGCGTGTGTGTGCATGTGTGTGCATGTGTGTGCGTGTGTGTAGGTGTGGGTAGGTGTGCGTGTGTGTGCGTGTGTGCGTGTGTAGTGGTATCCACACGTCTCATGCCATTGATTTTCTGTAACACTGTGCTGTTGCACTTATGCTCGTCTCATGTTGATCTGTCTGGCTTCGTCTGGAATAACGTTAGGCCCACTCCATGGGATTTGAAAAAGACTGACATCTTTGGATGTATGTAGCACCTGTTGTGTCCTCTAGTGTGTCCTCTAGAGTGTCCTCTGTATGTCCTCTGTGTGCTCAGGATTAGTGAGAACCCTGTTGGATGCTGTGAGTCAGATCCAGTCAAGTTTACAGAAATAAGATCATGCTTTCAGTGCATTTTGATACGTTTTAAAACAGTATTGAGTTTACAGATTACGCAAAATAACAAAGCAAATGTAGATTTTCACATACCTGGCATAAAACAGGAAACACAACCAGAACACCTTGTATTAGTCACTCCAGTGTTCCATCAGTGGAGCTGATTCTTGCTCATATAATGGATGAATGACAGAGCCCACCGCAGTAGGGCTGCACAATATATTACAAATTTGTCAAGATCAAGATATCAGCAAACGCAATATTCATAACGCAAGAAGCTAAATCTAGTGTAATAACCTTATGGTCCTCCATCTGACAGAGAGTGACGCTGTTATAATAATCGTCCTATCACAGCGTTCACTACATAATAATAATACATTGTGATCATATAAAAGTATAAAAAGACCTGATTTTGTTATGATTCCTCAAATTATTTTATTTATTTATTTATTTAAGAAAGGAGACAATGCATATCAATGAATATTAAAACAAATATAAATGTGCAAGATTATAGCCTTGGGCTAATTTCCATCTGCAGTCCCCTGGCAGGTTGATGTTATCAAAAGGAATATACAAAGAAAAACACACACCACAACAAGGACAAATACATAGACACCATATGGTACAGCATAGTCAGTGTTAGTACAGACAAGATAATAATAATTACAAAATCCAGGTCACACATGATCACATGTTTGTGTATCTCTCAGCCACATTTTCAAATGTATTTTGAAATTAACTAAACTTGTGCATTCCTTCACTGAGAGAGGTGTGCTGTTCCAGAAGGTTGAGCCCTAAAATGACTAAAAAACGATATTTTGAGAAAATGATGTTCATCTAAATGGGAGCTCACAGTCATCTCTAACAGTTGCTCGAGTTACTCGAGAAGAGCCACTGAGGGATTTCTGTTTGATGAAGTCATTCAATGGTGGATGGGCTAAACCATGTAAGACTTTATAAACAAGACGGGCAAATTTAAAGTTACACTGTGTAAGATTCCCGGTCTTGCGCCTCTAGAGGCCACAGGTGCCACTGCACCGTCGCAAAACGTAAACACTAGGGCCCCTCCTCCTTCTGAAACTGTGCCAGCGTGCATCTATTTCCATCATTGTTTCAACTTTAGTTGACCTGCTGCTACCTTTGGAAGTTTGGACTGGATCTTCTATAGAGTTAGCGCTAGCTTTAGCTTATCAACAAATATCGCGCAATGGTCGCAGTAAAAACAACTAATAACTGTATGAAAAAGCACGTTCTAAAGAAAAAATAAATAGGCTAATTTACCTGTCCAACAATAAAGATGCAAAAATGTGATCCGATTTGCAGCCTTCTCTGTCTCTCATCTGACGCCAGCGAGCAAAAGTCTGTCCGATGTTGACTCTTGTCTGTGATCTGGTGCGGTCCCTTTCACATTTTCTTTTTCTTGCCTCGTCCGACATTGTCTTCATCTTCTCGTGTCCTTCGGCCCTGACGAACTGGCGAAAATAACAACGCTAAAAGTAGCTTCATGGTTATACTGCACCTCAGGTATAAGAGCAGAAGGGAATGCCGTAAAGCAAGTCGTTGCTTGTCACGTGACTTTTCCTGAACAGCGGAGCGCTCCCGGCCAAGTTGCGAGGGCGGTTTCTCAGAACAGAAGCCCCGCTCGGAGCAACAGATCGCGCCTCAGGACTTATAATCGCTCAAAAAATCACAAAAACAAGTCAGTATGCCCCACATATTTAGGAGAAAAGTTACACAGTGTAACTTTAAATAGTTTGAAATTTGAGAAACTCAGTAGATTGTACTTATCAAGAATGTGGCAGTGATGGTAAGAAAAATGTTTCTTATCCAGGACTTTCAGTGCTCATTTGTAGCATGATTCAACAGATCTAATAATAGAAGAACCAGCATATGACTAGCTGGTGATGGAATACTCAATATGAGACAGTATCATAGAATGTAAGAATGTGTTTGCTGCTTTATCTGTCAGGGATGCTCTATTGTGTTTAAAATTATGCAAATTAAAATTCAGTTTTAACAATATTTTGAACATGTTTTCTGAAGGATAATTTTGTTCAACAAGTAAACCTTTGCTGGAGACAGTTTTTTTTTTTTTTTTTTTTTTGTCTCTTTTTGGTGAGAATCAACTAATCATGTCTGAAAATCATTCAAAGCAGTTCAAAGTCGTTGAGCTGCTACATGAGGGCTTTTAGCGTATGTAAAAAATAGTTCTGGTTTAGTCTTGGTATAGTGCTGAGTTAGTCCTGGTTTAGTTCTAGTTTAGTTGTAGTTTATTCCTGATTAACTTCTGGGTTAGTCCTGCATTAGCTCTGGTTTAGTCCTGGTTTAGTCCTGATTAAGTTCTGGTGTTATTATTAAAATGATAACCTGGTAATGGAATGTGCTCATCAGAACTTAAACCAGTGGCCTTCGATCACCTGCCATTCACTTTCACTATGCCCAAACAATAATCCTAGAACATAAACAAAGCACAGAGGACTGTCACATGATCAATGCAGTCCTTTGTGTGATGCGGTTCCTCTGATGGTTGTATTTGATGACTGAATAAGAAGCTGTCCCCTTTGTCCTCAAACTGCTGCCAGTGGTGCAACAGTCAATGACACGAGACGACAGCCCACAGCTTTCACCACACAGAAAATGATAGATTTGATCAAAGGGGCTTTTTCATGTTACAACCACAACTGTGTAATGGCAGACTGGCAGCTATTAATTGCCATTACTGAGATGTTGGAATGCAGGTTGATACAAGCAAGAGCCTGGGGTGGAGAGCTAGATGGAGGCTTTTGAACTGGACACTTAAAGGGGACATATTCTTAGTCTTGTATTCATCTTTTTTAACCACCTCTTGGTCACCTCCAGCACCTCATATCCCAAAAAGTTACGTTGTTACTGTTAGGTTATAAAAGTGTCCCCATCACAACACATCATAAAAAATGTATATATTCATATTTTTTTTACATAAATCTTTTAATTAACTTTTTTTATTTTTTGTTTAAACCTTTTTATGCCAGCCCTGGGTCTGTCAAATATTTTGCCTGGAAAATCCAGACTGATATGTCTCTGTATTATTCTACAGAGAAATATCAGTCTGGTCACCACGCCGTCCGCCGTGGTTGGATTCAAATCTTGCAGCACTAGAAGCCTTTATTTAAAAAAAGATGTTTTCGAGTTGCTCACTTTCTTGTCGCATTGTTAACGTCACATCCGCCATTTTCTGATTGGCTAACTCCGCTGTCAGTTTACTTGGGTTTGCTCCGCCCTAGAAATCGAATTGATTCAATGGCGACCAGACTCATCCACTGGTACAGCGGTGAGTCTGGAATTTCCAGGCAATCAAATACAGACAGGGGCCAGGGGCCAGCTTGTCGCAGGGCTGACACAGAGATGAACACAGACAGACAACCATTCACTCTCACATTCATTCACTAGGGGCAATTTAGAGTCACCAGTTCACCTAACACATGCATGTCTTTGGACGGTGGGAGGAAGCTGGAGAACCCAGAGAGAACCCATGGTAACACAGGGAGGACATGCAGACTCCACCCCGAGAGATTATGTGTTGGCCGGCCCGAGGATCGAACCCACGATCTCCTTGCTGGGAGGCGAGAACAGACCCAAGGCTGTAATAATGCCTCTTAAAAAATACTCTTTGCCCTGAGAATATTGAAAATATATATTTTTTTTTGTGTTTTTTTTTTTTTTTTTTTTACTAAAAATGTAGATGCTATTACATACATTGGCATAAAAAAGGGTTAAAATTCTGAAAATAATGAAATATCTAGTATTTGTGATTAGGGCAGCCATTGATTAAAAAATGTATGCAAAAAAAAAGTTGAAAAAATATATGACAGAATTAGGGCTGGAAAAATTATCGCGTTAATGCTGTGCGTTAATTTATTGAATTAATCGCGTTAATTTCAATTGATGCATCAATTAATTTGATCGCAACAAAAATATTACAATGACACTGACAGAGGCAGCAACACGCAACGGGTCTTCCAGCGGGGCAGAAATGCACCGCGCGAGGGTAGAAGACACATTTCCGTTTCCATCCATCAGGCGCGTTTGAGATGAGCCAGACTTGCGCAGTTTGGATCAGTGTCGGTCTGTGCGCAGTGCTCAGGTTAGATTTGTGTCCGACTTGTTCCCGACTTGCTCTGATGCCACAAGTGCGACGGTCACTGTGAGATCCAAACGAGACCAGCGCCTGAGCCGCCGCAGTTCATCAGGAACAACTGCGGAGGCTGCACGGCTCAGTGCATGATGGGAAAACGCACACCTGTCAGCGGTTAATGGACAGGTGATTGGATCTGAGTTTAGTGCTGATCAGAAACGTAACGCACGACACTTCACTGCCCTCCTCTCCTCCTCCCCCGCCTCTTTTTTTTTTTTTTTTTTTTTTTTAAATACAGACTAAAGTTAGAGTTTTGACCTGGACAAACCAACACACGCGAGAAGTGGATTTGGGGCGTGATGGTGCGTGATCTGAGCCACAAACTGTCCGACTTCAGTACAGGTGTATTTCCCCTCCTCTCATTGCGGCCGTGCACTCTCGTTCACAATCCAGGCGAGGCGCAGTTCATCTGGAACGAGCCTAATGCAACAAGTGAACGAGCTAAAGCAACATGAGTGACCAAAAAGACACATTGCTAAATGGACAATTCTGCTTCAAATCGTCACCAGACAGCAATATAGACAAAACAAAAGTTATGTGCAGTCTATGCAAGGATGAGTTCAATTACCACTGGAGTAACACAGTTCATAGTATTTACACTGGTGTGAACCACAACAATTGTTATTCATTGAAGAATTAAACTTTTTATTAAAGTTCTAAAAGAGATTACACATGCTTTTTTAGGTAAGTTTTGTGTATTTGTTGGTTGTACCTTATTTAGGCAAACTTTGTCTGAGTTACAGGTCTCAAAGAGACTATTCATTTATTTTCTTTGCAAGTTTTGTTTGCATTGCACAAGTTTACAGTAAAGTATGTGAAGGTTAATTCAAAATAAATGTTCTAAATTTACAATTTTGTGTTTGTACATGAATTCATAATATGATTAATCGCGATTAATTTTTTTCAGATTTGCGATTAATTAGTTAATTTTTTTTTTATCGATTCCCTGCCCTAGACAGAATATATTTTATTATTTTTATTCACAGGGACACTTTTGTCACTAAACAGTAACAATGTAACTAATTTTGTAAGAGAGTGTAAAAATTAAGTAATATTAGATTTGTGTATAAAATATAAAAATTTGTGATAAAAGGCCTTCATTTTTGGAAAATTTATTTAATGACTTTTAATACTTTTTAATGCCCCGCAGGAACCTTGTTTATAACTAAAAATAATGTATTTGTGTGGAAAATGTCTTCTTTTGTGGAGCTGTTACTTTGACTTTTGCATAAAATGGCTATTTAGCATGGCTTTTAGCAACATGACTCTATCAGAAAATAAATGAGCTGACTGCTTCGTAGTGACGGCGGTTTAAGCAATGAAATGATCAGAACAAGTCTGGTGATGGCAAGGGCGTAACTTTGGGTGTAATATTGGGGGGTTAAACTCTCCGCCTATTTTTTTATTTTTATTTTACACATTTAATCATGGACTTTTATAAAAGGAGTATGCTAATTTGGAGTTTCTGTATTAGAAATGCATTAAGATACTTTAACTGTGTTAGCACAACAGCAGGGCTGATTAGTAAATAATGTAATCTCCCCATTTACTTAAATTAGCATTCAGTGGTAAATTGACATTAGCCCTGCACACAGCACTTATTCTGTGGCAGCCTCCTTAGCTTTACCTCACACTGGCAATTTAGTCAAATCATCAGCTAATTTGACAATACGACTGTTTACCTCCTCTTGGGCAGTACTTTTCTTTCTTTTTCGTTGGGGTTGGCGCTGACCAACACTGTCAAACTGTTGACTGGCTCTTTGGTGCTCTTTTCATAATAGCACAGGTTAGAGACAGCCAACTATCACCGCTACAACACCAGAGACTGAGCGACACACAGCAGACAGCCAATGCTCAGGAGAGACAGTGGACTGGGCCGTACCAAGTATTCTGCACAGGGAGGGGAGGGGGTTTTGCTGATAAACGAAATCAATACAGAAAATTGACAAGTTATTCATGCAAGATAATTCATATTTGTATTCATCACAATGTTGTGATTATTGGGGGGTTATATTGTTGTTGTTATATTAAATAACCCCCCGGAATATACACGCCTGGGTGATGGTGAAACGCAGAAACTTCCTGGTTTCTTCATAAAGCTGTGAGACTGAGCATTTTCAGCTCTAAATAGGGGATGGCCTCAGCATACAGGATTACTATAACAAGCATGAAAGAAAATACTATGTTTTTAAGGTGAAAACAACACAACAGCATGGTTAAATGATTTAAAAAGTTGATTTAGCAGAATAAGGGACCTTTAAGTGTCTTTAGAGAAAGTGTTCCTTTAACATAACGAGATTAATCTGGTTACACCTTACTGCATCCTTCACTCTTCTGTCTCCTGCTCCATGGAAACAGCATGAGCGCTGGTAAAGGTAGCAGGATTTGTACATTAGGAACAGGCAGCGTATGTTAGCACACGTCACCGTGAGTGTTAGCGTCACATACCCTCCGCCCCTCCCCCCTGCGCCAAAACTAATTATGATCCACTGACATTCCTAATATTTCTTACAATTACGTTGGGCGGCAAAAAAAAGTGTCACCTTTTGGATGTGTGTGTAGCACCTCGCATATCACCTGTTTAATGACGCAACTGAGAATCAGAGGCAATGGCGTGTAGGTTAATTAAAAACGATTCATAACGGTGATTCAAATAGATATGGCGGGTTTCACATTTAAGCCAAGAAAGCCTGAAGTGACTTTTATTAAAATGTAAAGAAAGATAATAATGTCTTTTGTCTGGATGGGAGCCCATGTATAGCGACAGAGTGCTGGCATTATCCATAAGCACACACTAAAGGGAGTGCAGTGGTGACATGAACACATGATACACACCTGAGGATGTTAAATTTCTGTGAAGCATACGCTGAGCTCATATCCACAGTGTGTTGTTGTGAAGAGGCAATACACAATATGCCCACTGACTCATGGATCTCAGAAATAGTCGAGTTGAGTTGAATTGAGCTCCAGCCATTGAGGACTATTGTGGCTACAGCGTGAAAAAAAAGTGGCGGAAGCTGGTCTTTCAAACAGAGGACGCTCATTTCTCCCAGCCTGCTCAGCTTTTTAATTGTCAAGGCTCATTTATACTCTACATTAGATATGCATAGTGTGACAACCTGCATGCCACTGTGCAGGCTCAGTCACTATCAGCATCATCAAGTCACCATTCATCCCTACACACTCACTTTCACACAGTGTCGCCAACTATTTAAGGGAAGTAGATCGATCCTGCTAAAAAAGTGGTCAAATTTGGAATTATTTGCATATGTCACCATGCCAAATTTGCATAATAGGCAGCACAGATACAGTACTGGAGAAAATATAAGATTTTTTTTTTTTTTTTTTTTTTTAAAGGACATCATTTTACAAGTACATAACTTCACATATATTTAGATATCTTTCAAAACCTAAAGTATAATGTACTTGTATAACAAACAGAACACCAAAAAAAAAAAATAACAGCAACAAACACACAGACCAAACAAAAGCAAACAAACAAACAAAAACATTGCTCTATTTTGTACATGATTCCTGCAGGTATCAGCAATCTATTTCATACACCCCTCTGACCTCTCTAAAAACCTCTTTGCTCCGCCCTGTTTGACAAACAAAACTGCCATTATGAGAGACCTTACATCACTTACATTTTTAAGGTTCGTTGAGATCAAATTTAAATACTCATATACATGTATATATACACACACATATACATATATATACATATATATATATATATATATATATATATATATATATATATATATATATATATATATATATATATATATATATATATATATATATATACATATACATACACACATACACATTCAGAGCCTTAATTATGTAACATCAGTCCAGTAACCTTTAATACTTTCTAATACTTCGCAGGGAACCAGTAATAATCAATAATTTATTTTATTCTAATCAGGGTCTACAGGGAAAATGTTATTGTAATAATTTATAGTTCTTATACTTTTTTATTACTCATATTTTTTAATGTTTCTATGTATATATTTAATTCTATAAGAAAATTACTCATTTTGGGGAGGGTTTTGACAAATTTAGCTTTATGAATATGGAACTTTCCAATTAAAATTAAAAAATTTGTAAAATAATTTACGGTGATGTTGTTTCCTTCTATGCAGGTTATAATATCGTTGGTTGTGATATTAATATTATGTCCGCTGTTTGTAGATATAAAATTGGAAATATTAAACCAAAGGTCTGAAGTGTGGTGACATAAAAGATGGAGGATTGTTTCTGGTTCACTGTTACAAAAGGAGCAATTACTAGTGATATTGGTAAATTTGGAGATGATGCTATTGCAAGGATAAATATTGTGCAATATTTTAAAATGCACTTCTCTGACCTTATTGGAAATACAAAACTGAAAAGGGGATATCCAAGTTTTCTGCCAATTAATATTACTAAATTTAGAATTCCAATAAATTTCCCCTTTTGGCACCATTTTAATTTTACTTATCAAATATTTTCTAATTAGTTTATTAGTACACTTCCTATCAGTTAACTTCACAGACCCAATTAATAATTCTGGTCTCTTGTTAGAAATTATTTGATATTTTAGATGTGCCTTTATTAACTGGTGTATACCAGATGGTATTGCTTTAATTATATTTTGAAATTCTCTATATTTAACAGGGATAGATCTTTCATGTATACATTTTTCATAAGTATATACATTACCGTGATGATCATAAATGTCAGAAATAAAAATTACCTCTCTGTTGATCCATGTTTCAATATATAAACTTTTGTTTTTAATAGTGATATTTCCATTATTCCAAATAATTTCTTTATGGGGAGAGAAGTTGTGCACATAGCATAATCTCCATGCCAATAATGCTTGCTGATAAAATTTAGAAAGCTTTATCGGCAATTTTGACACTGTGTAATTGCAACCCATTAAAAATTCTAAACCTCCAACTTTTAAGAAAATATTATGTGGTATAAAACTCCATAGAGGATTTGGAATTTTCCAAACATTTCTTCAACCATTTGATCTTAAAGGTATGATTTAAGTCAAAAAAATAAAAAATTTCTATTCCTCTCTAATCCAATGAGTTCCTTTTTGAGATGATGATGTCCTTTTTTCCAAATAAAATTAACAAAGCAGTTATTGATATCTTTACAATATAATTCATCAACAGAAAGTGATAAAGTAGGGTAAACAATCTCGATATTCCTTCCGCCTTCATTAACAACACATAAATGGATAAATCCCTCAGTAACCACATATTAAGAATTGATTTTGTAATTTGTATTTTAGGTAAAAAATGTAACTGCTGTCTAAGGAGAACATCTTTTGTGATGTGAATCCCTAAATATTTCTTTTATAGGAACATTACATATAGTCCTTTCATCAGTTTTATATAAACATAAAATTTCACTTTTGCCGATATTAAGTTTTAGGCCAGAGGCGTTTGAAAATACCTTAGCTGCTTGTAAAGCTTTATGAACTTGTGACCTATTTTGAAGAAACTATACATCTGCCAACTGGGTCATTTTAATTTCTCTATTAAAAATACTTAGACCTTTGATCTCATGGTTGTGAGAAATATGTAAAAACAAAAGATGAGCCGCAATCAGAAAAAGAAAAGGGGAAATAGGACACAACTCACGTCAAACGCCTTATAGAAGTCTAGAAATAAAAGCAAGGCATCAGAATGTATATATTCTGAATAATCAATAAGGTCCAAAACCAACCGAATATTAGAGCAAATATGCCTTTTAAGCCATGAAGCCATTTTGATTTTCACTTATAATTTCATCAAGATATTTTTTGAAACGTTTTGAAAATATTTTGGCAAAAATGTTATAATCTATATTTAATAATGAAACAGGTCTCCAATTTTCAATTAATAATTTGTCTTTACCTGGTTTTGGAATTAATGTAATGAGACCCTGTTTCATTGTTGTTGTCATTTCATTTCTATTTCTACATTCTTCCAAAACAAGGAATGGTTGCGGTTTAATTATGTCCCAAAAACAAAAGTAAAATTCCACAGTCAAACCATCGCTACCTGGTGATTTCCTGAGTTTTTGACTGTATTGCCTGATCTAATTCTGACTGCTGTAGCTCCCCTTCACATGTATCCTTATACATTTCTGAGCTCTTACAAGTAAATCGATTTATATGTTCCATAAACTGTTGACATCGTAAGAAATTAAACTGTGATGTATATAGTTCACCATAAAACAAAGTTACATAATTGGAGATTTCTATAAAGTCAGAACTAATATTACCATTAACATTAAGTGATATAATATTGTTTCTCTTCCAATTTCTTTTTTCCAAACTAAAAAAATAGCTCGTATTTTTTTCCCCCTCCTCCAACCATTTAGCTCTAGATCTAATAAAAGCACCTTATATACCTTTTATCTAATTGTTCACTACACATTTTTAACAGTTTCTTTTCTTCTTCTGTAAGATCATGCTTAGATGTTAACTCCTGTATCTGCTTCATTAATTCCATTTCTTTAACTGAATTTTGTTTTTTTAGTTTTACTGTATTCTATTGCCATTTCTCTTGCTTTATATTTAAAAAACTCCCACTTTTGAAGACAATCCATTTCCTTTTTAGAAAATATATCTCTTGCAAGACGTCTGATATTTTCTTTAAATATATTATTTTCTAATAATGTGTTATTTAATTTCCAATATCCCCTTGAATTGCATTTGTCTTTGTGCCCTTTTAACTTTAACATAATTATTTTATGATCTGATAATGGTGCAAATTGATGAGAAACCTCAAAAATATACTCAAAATCCTGAGATGACATTAACCAAATATCAATTCTAGATTGTAGTGTTTTACTTGCCTTGGACCATGTAAAGTCCACAGTGTCAGGATTCATGAACCTCCAGACGTCAGAGCAGAAGGTGGTCACAGAGATCTGTGGTAGGTTTAAAACCAAGCGGTGGTGAATCTAGGGGGCCATCTATCAATGCTGTCATCTGGAGCATCATTATAGTCACCTCCAATAATAATGATAGCCTCCTTGTATTTCATTTTAAATTCAGATAACTTTAAATAAAGATTAGAAAACACATTTCTAGCTTGACTATTCTTATTAAAACCATACAAATTACAAATGATAAACATAACACTTTCTATTTTTAATATCAAAATAATCCATCTGCCCTCAGTGGAGACAGCAGTATCTATTACATCACCATTGAATTTATTTAACATTATTGCAACACCTGCTGAGTAATCCGCATTACTTGAATGAGTTTCTTGTAAAAAATATATATTGGCTTTCTGCTGTCTAATGAAAAGAAAAAGTGCTTTCCTTTTAATATTATCCCTTATTCCCCTTACATTAATAGAACATAAATTTAAAGAACTAAATTTCGACATACAGTAATTTACCTAATTGATGTCTGACAGAAAGTGAACCTGTAAATCTAGGTTATGCAATAAAATATAAGACTAGGTAAAAAAAAAGGAAATAGTCAGTTTTATGGCGTATGATAACTGTTAACACAATTTTAAGAAATGAATTGGAACATACCAATATCTTCTATAATAACATTATGATGATGCCTGACCTGAGCTTGTTTTATGTGAATAAAAACACTCATTATTTATTTAGTATAAGTCAGTTTGCTGTTCAAACTGAGCAGATAGGGCGTCCTGATCACTGCGGTGCCACTGAGTCATTCAGAGAAGGGGAAAGGGGCGGAGTTATGGGCACTGTCTGCTGTTGCCCTCGATCTCAATAAACAGGGCAGAAGCAAAGCAGAATGTGTGCAGGGAAAGCCGGAAAACAACAGCTCACACTCCCTCGCTGGATTTGTTGCTCGTGTTTTTTTACTAAATAGTTGCTAATGGGGTCTGAAGTTGCAAAATCTAGTGACAAATCACTAAACACTTCTCCATTCAATCTTTCCCCTTCCTGGTGCTTTTAATGCCTTTCGCTCAGAGCAGTGGAGCGCAGACTCAGTACCACTTCTATACATACAGTGAGGCATGTTAAAGTTTTTCTTTTTCATTTTTTAATTTTGTTCATAAATGTCATTTTTGAACATTTAAGTTTCCTTTTTAACAACTAAGTAAAAACTAAAAAGAACTGAATAGAATTTTTTTTTTTTTTTTATTACATTTGGAATACCTGGAAGTACCAGAAGTTCAAGGCATTGGGGACTTTTGTGTTTTTGGACTCGCATTACATTCAAACCAAACTCAAACACAAATTACATACAATACAATAGACAAAATACACAACATGATTTACAACATACAACACAACACAATACAACACAGTACAATACAATACAATAGAACACAATACAGACAGGCTTACTTGTCTCTCTTTTAAATCCAGTGAAGATTTCATTTTAATTATGTAGTGATCATTTTGTTGCATTTACCCAATCTTGCTTTCTTGCTGTAAAAAAAAAAACTGCTCATGCTGCTCCAACCTCTCTAATCAATCCAGTGAATGACTCTTACTGTGAGTTTTCTTCATTCTCCAGCTTCCTCCCACCGTCCAAAGACATGCATGTGTTAGGTGATTTGGTGACTCTAAATGTCCCCTAGTGAATGAATGTGAGAGTGAATGGTTCTCTGTCTGTGTCTGTGTCAGCCCTGCAACTAACTGGGCACTGACCAAGGCCCACAGTTTCTGAGATAGGCTCTGATCTACAAACACTCACAGCCTCGAACAGAAATAAGCAGAAGAAGATGAATGATATAGGTTCAACCTCTAGTGAAAACAACCATAATATAAAGAGAAATGGCAAAAAATATAGTGTAAGCACCATAATTCAGCTCAGCATAAAACAAAGTGAAAACCAAACACTTCTAGAATTACAGTAGGCAGTAATGTAAACATAATGCATTCATATCTGCTCCATAGAGACTACTGTACATTGTTTGCACAGAGATGGTTCTCAGAAAGAACTGAGTTAGCTGGGTTTAGTATTTTTGCACTGCAGTCGCCCTCTGGCATTGAAGCATGGGTCAAATGCAGAAAACAAATGTTCCTATGGGGTCAGTAAAGTATACATTACTTTACCTACAATGTACAAATAAATGTTATTAATTTTATAAATACACAAAGAATTAATCTGAAACCTGCTGATCTGAGTAAATGCAGGAACAAATGGATATGAAATGAATATGAGATAAAATTAATTAGTTCGGAATCTGAATGGGTTTGGCTGACAGGGATAATAAGCTCCCTCTTGATGTTGGTAATAATGCAGGATGGACAGAATAGAGAAGAGAAGATGAAGAGAAGATGAAGAGGGTGAGCTGGGTTTTGTGCCTGAACCTGAGGACAGCCTCGCACTCTGGGCTCAGAGCGTGTTGTTTTCTGACCATCTCTTCATTTTAAAAAAATAGCAGGAAGGTTATGTGCAAAATATAAAGCAAGTTTCTTTGCTACTCTCTTTCTCGCTCCTCATTTACACCGAATGCATTGTGTGTGGTTTGTCTCTGTTCCCACCTCTGTAACAAACAGCAGCACTTGCATCCAGTCTATTTTTGACGGATGCCACTGCCCCTATGCATCAGTAGTCTGTTACCCCTTTGCTTAAATTTTGTTTCTATGGGCGGAACAATCACAGGCGGAGTAAGCAATCAGAGAAACAAAAAGCCAGACGTAAGCAGTGCACTGCTAACCCAAACAAATAATGAGTTAGTGCTGTTTTTAATATTTATAAAATTATTGGTTTCTGTAAAGTTTGCTGTGCTTGTAAAGTGACTCCTGAACGTTTGCGCTCAAGGACTGTTCATTTATATTTATTTAGGTTCAAAATTGTTACACTAAAATAGTAAAATCCAAGTTGGCTCTACAACATGGCACTGTGCAAACATCTGTGTATTACTACAGCTCTGCCCCCTCTCTTCCTTTTTTGTTTTAGTATTTTCTATTGTTTTTAGACATGCTTTTCTTTTTTTCCTTTAAACTAGTCAGAACCTGGTGCAATTCTGCACATGGAGAGCCTACTTTTATTACTTTTTTATTTGGATTCACGGCTCCATTGTTTACACCAGGGATCAGCTGTTTGCTCTGCGCGGTACTGCTCTTCTCTACGCGGAGAAACCGGAGATTCCTGTGGAGATACAGAGAAAGAGAAGAGGCTGCAGAGTGGGACGAAAGCTCCAGGAGAGGAAACGGAGGTACAGACTATATTTACCCTCGATGATTATGGGAAACGTTCGTTCCCTCTCCAACAAGACTGACGAGCTCACGGCGCTGACCAGGCTACAACAGGAGTTCAGGGAATGTAGCTATGTTAGCTCAGGTTACTGTGGAGAGGCTGACGTCCTGCCATGATTCGACTTGCTAAGCTAGCTAACAACAGCACATGCTGCTGGTCTCTGGTGGTTGGTCTGTACCCAAAGACATCAGTGAGAATGCCAACGCTGCCCCCAGTGGTTGTCAGTATGACAGGATTTCCTTTGAATCAATTCAAAACGCGGAACAAATGTCTCAAAATTATCCACAAGTGCAGAAGTAATGAATCTGCACATTGGAAGGGCTGAATGTGCACATAGGGCAACCCACAAATGCATAATCAACTATTCACATGCAAAATGCAGATTTATGAATTAAAAACACAAATCATTTTGAAATAATTACAACAGATATATTTGCAAATTACAGTATAGCTGCATACCCTCAGTGGTTGTCATTGGAACAGGATTTCTTTTGTAAATAAATCGGGACATATGTCTCTAAAAGATCCAAATGTGCAGAGGTGATGAATGCACGAATGGAGCGATCCACAAATGCAGACTGGACTATTCACATGAAAAACTGACGATTTATAAATGACAAACATGGCTGATTTGTGAAATAATTGCAAATAATATATTTGCAAATTAGAATTGATTTGCAAAAATCACTGTATGCAAGTCACAAATTAGGGATTTTGAATAAATCATTCTAGTTGCATCAATACATTTATTGTTGCATCTATTCATTTTAATTTTGCATCAATTCATTTTATTGAAACAAATATAGCTCCATAGCAGCGAGCCTTGTGAGGCAATGGATAAACACATCGGGATTGACACTTATTGCGTAGGCTTTATGCAGACTCTTCAGTCTTCATTGTAAGGATTTAAAAGTATGTGGAACAGACTGGAAACCCAGCGACAGCAGCTGTAAAAGGCTGAAGTTCAAGGAAATAAGAGCAAGAATCAAGTAAAAAGTGTTGCATGTAACATCTGTTTCTTTGTTTCCTCCGATTTCAAATCAACACATTATTGTTGTATCTTTGTAAATGAGCCCTGTTAAAGCAGTATAACTTATTTTCAATGCCCACTAAAAGTTGCACTCTTGCCTCCGCAAAACTTTTGCACCTGCTCCTACATGCAAAATTTTCATGCAGATTTAGCTCCCGTTCTCGTGAGAAATCAAATAGAGACCGCAAAGCGATTTCATTTGCATTTTCCATGCCTTGAATTTTGCGCACTCTGGCGAGAACGCCTTGTTTTACAGATTCATTGAGTCACAGGAGTAAAATCTGCACCAGGTTCATTTTGCTCCTTGTGAGAGACACAACCCTCAGCTACGGCTTTGCTCCACTTTTAGCTTGTCCTATTCAAACCTTTGATGAATCTGGCCCTTAGTCTTTTTGTGCTGATATTATTTTTGCCCTGCCACAATTGCAGCAGTAAAACATCATGCTGTCTGTCAGAGAATAAACCCCTGTAGTAACGTGAGCCAACATCTTACTAAAGCTGTACAACAAATGATGTGGTTGTGGACAACCCAGCAGCATGTCAAGCTAGAATGGATATTTTAGACACCTGACAGTTATACTTTTTTGACTCACGACTCACACAGACTAACGACGCACTACGCACCATGGAATCTCCTGTTTGTTTGCCTTCTGCAGGATTTGAGAGCACCACTCTTCAGGAAACTTCAAAGATGAGCCTATTATATTTCAAAGCAGACGTAGCAAAGGGCCAAACCCTGGATTTTTTTTTTTTTTCTTAAATATATGTATAAGTGAAATAGCAGCTTTGGATCTGTCTGCAGACTCCACTGTCATGGATATGGAGGGAAAACTTCAGCTAAAGTTTAGGGAACTGTATTTAGTTTCATATTCAGCTGTAACATTTCATACCCAGGAGCAACTCTGTGTGAGGCAAGTCTTACAATGGAACAAAATCAAAATTAGCTTGAGGAGAATTGGAGAGATTAATCCCAGAGCACTGTTGTTGGCTGATTTTCACTCATTTGGTTGTGTTCATGAGTTTCTTTGTTTTGCTGATGTCTGAGTTGCCTGGGTCCTTGGGTAGGAAGCTTCAGGCTATGCACTGATGCCATCGAAGGCACATGTTTGAGCAACTTTCACCCAACAGGGTTTTCCAGGTGTATTATACTCAATATTAGTGTTTATGTATTACATCAAGAAAAAAATGCCCTGTTTATTGGTATGGTCTGCTATTTTAGTTGATATCCTTGCCAACCAGCCCCTCCTTTTTCATTTCTAAAGCTGGAGAGTCTGGTTCCTCAGCAATGATGAGCTTTTTTCAATCAGCTCACTGGATACCGGCCTATCACATCTGATCTGCAACGTGTCTTACTAAAACAGAAGATAATCTCCTCAAAATTAACCAAGATGGCGCCAGCTTATACAGAGCGAATTTAATAACTTCTCTGACCTGATTAATGCCATTTAGTTCTTTCCTTCTTCACCTGTTGGTTCTGCTGAAGTCCTTGTTCTTGTTCAGTTCCCTGTGTGTGTGTGTGTGTGTTTTTTTTTTTTTTTTTTTCCATCTTGTTTTGATTTTAACAACAGTAAAGTTCCGCTGATGTCCCACATAACAACCACATTCAAACAAACCAACTCCACAAGTCTTTGTACAGCTGGCTTCTGCTGCTGTCCCCATTCAGAAATAATTACAGAGCTGTTCAGAATGCAGCATGTACTGATGTTTTATGGCAAGACTGGCAACAATTCTTCATAAGTGCCTTGTTTGTTTGGGTCAGCGGTGCACTGCTTACATCCTGTCCTTTGTTTCTCTGATTGGTTACTTCACCTATGATTGTTTCGCCCATAGAAATGAAAATGGACAGGCTAGTTATTTGCTCTATATCATGCACAACTGGTATCCTGTCTTTGTGACTCTGGGATGCCAACAAGTAAAGAATGTAAGGTGTAATACTAGTGGGAGTGAGGGAATTTGCATGCATTGTTTATTTAGTAAAAAAAAAAAAAAAAAAAAAAAAAAAAATTATTTTATTTTTTTATTTTTTTTAGGCTCCATGTGACTGGAGCCTAGCCCAGCAACTATGGGATTTAGGCTGCAACCTTGACAGTGACCGGTTAGTCACAGGGCAGACACATACACAGACAGACAACCATTCACTCTCACATTCGAAAAGGTAAAAGTTTTTTCATTCAACAGTAGAAAAAGCTTCAGCAGATCATTAATGAGCTGCACAGATCCCAGGCTGAAGGAGAGAGTCCGTCTGTCAGGAGCAGCTGTGCTCTGAAAAAAGGATACAGTCAGTACCTCACACTGCTAATGTAAAGTCATTTGAGCCATACAGTAAACTCTGAGATAGTCCCAGGGGGTGACTGGAGTGCTGTAAGACCTGTGCACCAGGATGGCTTTGGCTCCAGGGAAAACAGATGTGATGCAGTAAGTAAAATAATGTCCTGACCCAAGACCTGACCATGACCACCTGATCCCCGGCATGGGCTGGAAGTGACAGAGAGAGATAGAGAGTAGATTGTGTGCCTAGTTCACGGGATTTAACCAAAGCACACCTACAGTAATCTTCAGCAAGACTTGGTTGGATTGGAGACTAAAGTATCAGCATTGACATGGATCTAACTGGTCTGTGGACTGTGTACGATGGGCTTTCATGAATTTGGAATGAGACTACAACTATATTGTCAGCTGATTAGTTTAAAACCTCTTTTATTTATTTTTGGCGATAGGCTTATAAATAACAATATATTCATTCACTGATTCACCTAATTACATTTATTTTTGTTGCAAGTGGCTGGAGCCTAAAATAATTGTGGGTCTTATGCTGCTGTCTCAGGCAAAAGATTCTTTAATTGTGGGAAAAATTGTCCATCATAGCTCAAAAACTGCGGTGGTATGTCCCTGTTCCTTGAGCCCCCCCTTGATACCCCTGGTTGGGAAACATGGCACTACATGCATACTTCATGGTTTAATAATGTATTGCCCACATATGTTTTAGCAACAAGTTTCATAGAGTTACCTTGATGAAAAGTCCTAAATTATTGCTGATCTGCAGAATAATTTTCAGCCTCCTATAGAGTCAGCAAAAGAACTGAAATATAAGACACAGGGTGAATGGATGGTGATCATTTCTCTGTCTCCACTTGTTAATGCACACGCTCCAGCCTCACTCAACTAAATATTAAACCAACAGCAGCTTTGACAGGATCTGCCAAGGTCATTCCACTTTACATTATTGAACAGTGAATGTGCCAAGTGCTCTTTTGTGAGTGCTTCCATTGCATTCCTATGAGGTGGAATATAACCTTTTTCTCTCTTTCACGTCTAATTTTTGTGCGACAGGCTCTGGACAGCTGCAGACCTTCAACAATTGAACATTTTCTCCCAGCATATTTCTCCAGGGAGCCCGCTGTTCACTAGAAAAAAAAAAAAAAAAGAATCTCACTCTCCAAGCGTCCATCAGCACTGACCCTCTGATATTTAAACATCAATTACGTGCCTGTGCGACAGCAAAGGTCTCAATTTAATAAATCCTTTGGTCACAAGAAATTTCATCTTCTGCAACAATGACCTTTGTTGTGTGAGCTTCTAAATGTGAATCAATCTTATTAGGCTGGAATTATGATGCCTTGGACAGCCACCAAATGGAGTGACTCCGGAATTCGTTACAAATAAGGCGATAATGCGTACAAAGGTCACCTCGGCATGCACACTTAATAGCTTTTCCGCTTTTTGCCCGTGTTGCTCTGGGTTCCCCCTGGAGTGGTTTATCCTCCACAGCTCAGAGGAAAGACAGTCCAAGCCCCACACGTGTTACGTCATGAAAGGCCAGTGGATCGCTGCCTGCATTTACAAACACTTAAAGAAGAAAAACAGCAGGAAAAAAGACCAGCAAAGGAGCAATGGGTCACGGACAAAATTAAAGTCATAGCCATGTTTCTGTCAGTCTGTCCCAAGGCAGCTGTTACCACCACTGAGTGTGGGGAGTGAATGAATATTGCAATTGTAAAGAGTCTTTGAGTGTCCAAAAAGGACTATATAAGACTGATGCATTATTATTATTATAATTATTATTTTATTTTATTTTTTTCACCCATGTTGAGTCTGTTGTAGCAATGAATTCTGAAAGGATCAGTAATGGTCATCTGTTGCCAAAACCATCTTAATTATTCATATTGTGTGATTCTTGGTGGCTATTTTTTTTATTTCCTCCATAGAGAATGTTTTGTGGTCTGCTCAGCTTATGGCATCATTTGGTGTAGGCAGCCATTATACAACACTAAAAGGTTTTACAGCATGACAATTGCAGAGAAGGCGATAACCCTTTTATTTGAGGCCTAATTGAATCATCCAAACACATCAGTTAAGCCAGTGATTCCCAACTGGTAGGTCAAGACCCAAAGGTGGGTCATGGGAGGGTTGAGTTTGATTGAGTTTTGAGGGTTGAGTAGGGTACATGTGTAAAGATCTTTAATTATTCAATTCTTTTGTACCTCAGCTTTCACACAAAAATCAAGGTAGAGGTTAAAGCATGTTGGTCCTTTTTGATTGGATGCTATCTATTGCCAGGAATTTTCCAAAAGATTCTGTAACATGAGAGCAGTTCGTTTAACTCTGTGTGATATAAAGGCTATAAGGGCTCCACATACAGGCTGACACAGTGTTATCTTCTGGAGTCTTTATGTCCTTCCTGTGTTCCTCTGAGTATTGGACTTTCTACCACCTCCCAAAGACATGCATGTGTAAGTGAACTGTTGAATCCTATCCTGAGCTGCTGTCTTTGAGCCACTGCTGCAAACTCATGTGGGACTATTAGCTTTCCATATATATCTTATTTATTCAAGTTGTGATGTACATTTGATTTGATGTGAAGGGATCCGGTGAGGCTTGTGCTCCTAAGAGATAACTCTGTGGCATGTCACTCACGTTATGCTGCGGAATGGTCTGTCTGTCAAAGCAGACATATGTGTCTTTAAAAAGGGGGTTGCCTCCCCTCGCCTGTCAAGAATCCATCAAACTGAATTGAGCCTATTTGATGACTGTCAGACTCAGTATTTTGAAGTAAAATATTACATATACGGTTATTTTAATGTCATATAGAAGTATTTGACCCCTACAAAGCAGTAACAACAGCAACAAAAAATAAGCAGTCTAGAGTTTTTATAGTAAGTATGTTTTAAGCAGAATAAACAAGATAACAACAAAAAATCCAGAAATACAACATTAAAATAGTTCTGTACATTTATTTGCATTTGATCAAGGGAAAAAAAAAAATTCCTAATGAACTAACAAGAATACGGACCACTACAGACCGGGTAATGTGCACATTAAGTACAGAGATTAGTTCTGACACACAGAGACTCTACCTGTTTTGAATGGAAGAGAATGAGTGAATGACAAAAAGAGCTGGTAACTGTGGGGCTATTATTGTCACAAAAGGATTTGTGCTTGTGTAAACAGATGTGTCTGTATTAAGGTGTGTGCATACCAAGTTTTGTGTGTGCGTAGGATTTATGCGTGTGTACTATGATTTGTGTGTGCGTATTACATTTTGTGCTTGTGTGCTTAATAAGTTTTGTTCATGTGCAATATGATTTGTGTGCGTGTGATATGATTTGTGTGTGCGTAATAAGTTTTGCGTGTGCATTATACGATTTGTGTGCTCGTAAAACAATTTGTGTGTGTGTAAAACAATGTGTGAATTTTATAGAAATGGATATTAAAAGTGCACTAGAATGTGTTTAACTTTGTGAGTCATTCATTAACCAGCTCTTTAGTCTGGTTCTCCAACGCCACTGCTGATGTAACCCCTCTACTTCTAGCCAGGCTGCAGGAACAAGACCACTCTCCAAGTTTGTCAGGATTTAATAATCAGTCTGAAATCACAAAATATTAACAGCAATAGTTATGGTGGTGAATGGCCTCAGCTTCTGCCCCTAAACAATGATATTAAACACAAATGAACATTGTAACTGTTACAGGATGTTCACTTTACAATGTAACGTATGTGTGTCCTGAGTCGGACACTTTCAGCTAAAATTCTATTACTTTTTTATCTTCAACAAGTCATAAACTCACTCATTTATTATCTTCATTAATGCAAATTGTATAAAATAAAAGTACATTTTCTTATGTTTATAACGATATATTGGTTGGATAGTTTCTTTTACAAATATTTTGTTGTGGCCGTATGAAAGAGCGCTTTTCTCTGAGGTTTAAGCTTGGCATTGCTATAGCCCTGAGTCGGACACACGGAAGTTCTAATATCGGACACGCTCAGCTTTCTGGCTTTTTCAGCCTTATTTGTTGGATTTTTTGGCTCTAATTTAAGGCTGGGATATTTACATTAACAAATTTTCACACTCGGTACCTTGTTTCCGTCTTTCAAAATAAGGTTGTGGGCTAAGCTAACGTTAATCAGAAAATAATGAGACGGACAAAGTTAGCTACAAAAACACTAAGATCACTGAAAGAACGTTGCCCGAGTGTGACCTGAGCGTTCCCTGCGCATTTCCCTATCAAAATTATTTTCATATCATGATTATTTTATAAACACTTAGCATAAATACACAAAAATTACCACAGAGGTAGAGCAATATGCAGAGTTTTTGTTTATCTACCATTAGCCAGTTAACGTCTTTGCGAGCGTCTGTTAGAAGACTGAAAAATAGCAAAAGGTGAGCGTGTCTGACTCAGGGCCATAGTGTCCGACTCAGGACACACATACGTTATCTTTATCCAGCCATAGCAGGTACACTCCCCTGTCAGGCTAACTGCCAGTTAAGTGTACAATTTTATTAAAAGACATTAAATTAGAGAGCCCAACTATTTACATACCGTTCTCATATCTCTCAACAGCAGAAGGGGAGGAGCTGAGGGGTGTTGCTAGGGTAACCACCACCACCAGTTAATAAGGCGTTTAAATAAAATGAGGGAATTGCAACTTATGTAAAAAGGACAGGAAAACAGACAATGTTTTGACAAAATTCAATACAAAATAACCCTGTTACACTGAGAGCTGTTTTTTTCATAACAAAAATGCAAGATGCTGATTGGATAAATGCACCATCACGCTGGCTGATCAATGATGATTGGGAAACTAGCAGAAGATTTTTGACAGTGAGACCCATTATCAATATGAAACAGGTCTGGAACCTCTCACATTAAGACTGATGATTCAATTTCAATCCAATTGTGTCCATTGGTTCCATTCGTTCATCTTCTTTCATCCACTCCAATTAGGCCATTCTTTGCAAATCAAGTTCAAATGGACAGGAACCAGAGTAATTGTATGTATAGAATAGTATATAAAATGGGTGGCCAGTGCATAGTCTTTTGGTGACTATCTCCCTATACAGGCACGGAACATGAACTGTGTTTAAAATAGAATAAGGTTTAAAGCTAAAGCCTGTGTAACGTGTTCCCCAGAGTTCTTTCTTCTGAATAATGAAGGTTCAGAAGATGTAACCCTGCGGCTGCTCCAGCACATTTACATGCCTTACATTTACATGAGGCTAATGCTGTTAAATGGGCACTATTCATAAACCTATGCTTTCTTAAAGATCATGTCACACTGCTGTATTCCATCATTCTGTTGTGGCAGCCGTGGAGGGCTCACACACAGCAGATTCACAAAATAGAGCAAAACAAACGTATCATGGTGTTTGACTCAGAGGCTCAGCTGTGGCACTGTCAGTCTGTTTATCACGGCTGCCTTATCCATGACCCCAAACAAACTGCTCCTAATGCGCTGTTAGAGAAACGACCCCAGGGCCACATGGCTGTGCTCAGAGACTGCGAAGGCCAATCAGGAGTCAGATAGAGGGCTAGCCGCAGGGCTCGACTCTGAAGTGGGAGTTAGAATCGTTTGACCTGCCTGTTTAGAAAATAATGAATAGGAGTGGATCTAGATTCTATTACTCAAGTAGAGTTTGCATGTTCTTCCTGTGTCTGGGTGGGTTTCCGCCGGCTGCTCTGGTTGGCTCTGGCATCCACCCACTTAAAACATGCCCACTATTGGGCTAATTTTCCAGCTAGGCAGTCCTGACCAGGATCCTGGGTCAGTCCCTGGGTGCTGTCCTGTGGTTGCCCACTGCTCCTGACAGTTTTCCCTAGTGGCATCGAAGGATGGGTCAAATGCAGGACAATCTAGTTTTCCATAACCTTAATTCAGTTAGATGTGTTTATTTTCTAATGCATACTTTAATTCTAACTTACATTTTTAAGGAAGATATTATTTTTCCTGAGGTAAATGTTTAAAGTCTCTAATTAAGTTAACAGTTTTGGTCATGGTGGCTAAGTGGGTAGGACACTCTCTTCACATCCAGATGCTGGGTAGTAGCAGTAATAATAATAATAATAATAATAATAATAATAATAATAATAATAATAATAATAATAATAATGCATTAGTCTTATATGGTGCTTTTCTAGACACTCAAAGTCACTTTACAATTTGGTGCATTATTCCTTCACTCCTCAGTAACACTTGGTGGTGGTGAGCTACTTCTGTAGCCACAGCTGCCAAGGGGCAGACTGACAGAAGCGTGGCTGCCATTTTGCACCTACAGCCCCTCCGACCACCACCAAACACAGTCACACTGACAAATTCATACAGTAGTAGTAGCAGTGGCAGCTGTAGTAATAGTAGCAGTAGTGGTAGTAGTAAAGAATGGCGATGGAACCAGTAGTTAGAGTTGGCAGTCCATTAACCTACAATGTTTTCATCTTTTTCAAGTAATAATTTTGTTGACTACTAATATTATTTTGAAGCAACAGTACTATTACTGGAGTACAGAGTAATTAATGGGCCTCTGGCCTCACATTTGTATAAACAACAGGGAGTATTGTGGGTAATTACAGTTGTGTAGTGCTGTGGTGTGCAACAGCTCGGTAAAGCTATAGCCACAGGAGAGGCTGGGAATATCCTAATGCAGCATTAGTTACTTTAACGAGAACACAATTAGCCATCTAATTAAAGGAACGTGTTGAGAGGAAACCCAGGGCTCCTCCGGGGCTCTACCTTTATCTGTCTGCCACAGTTGTAATTACTGGACACCATTTTCATTAGGAAAGTGTTAGAGATCCAAGACTTCGATGCAGACTCTTGGGAATGAGTTTTTGTAAAGATAAATACTGACATTTCTGTCAAAACCAATTGTAGAGCAGTTGTAGATCAGATTGTCTCCTATAGTGGAGTCACAAGGGATTTTTAGCTGTTATTTACTATATACAGAGAAGCCATGTTTTGCTTACAAACTAGGACAGATTGGCCATTTACTATAAAAAAAACAAAAAAACATGAAGTTTCTGGAGAGTGCAGGCTCAAAGCTTTTAAACTCTCCTGCAATGGTAGATACTTTCAGGCCCAATCCAGGACTAAACCAATTTTAAACCAGGACAAAACCAGGTCCAAACCAGTACTAAACCAGGACTAAATCAGGACAAAACCAAGACTATTCCCAACTATATCAGGATAATTTCAGGTCTATACCAGGACTAGACCAGATCTAAACCAAAGCTAAAACAGAACTAAACCAGGTCTAAGCCAGGACAGATCCAGGATAATTTCAGCACTAATCCAGGTCTAAACCAGGGTTAAACCAGGTCTAAACCAGGTCTAAACCAGGACTAAACTAGGACAGATCCAGGATAATTTCAGCACTAATCCAGGTCTAAACCAGGGTTAAACCAGATCTAAACCAAGACTAAACCAGATCTAAACCAGGTCTAAACCAGGACTAAACCAGGCCTAAAACAGAACTAAACCAGGATTAAACCAGATCTAAACCAGCCCTAAAACAGAACTAAACCAGGACTAAACCGGTCTAAACCCAACCCCAACTGAAGCAGGACTAAAACAGGCCTAAACTTAATCATAAATGACTCCTGAGCACTACCAGAAGACGGCCACGTACCACCACTGGTGCCTGTACCACAATTTGAGAACCACTGCTTGAAGACATTGCTTTGTGATGTCCAAACATACATTTTTATTTTTAGAGTTTTCTTAATCACAGACATTGTCTAACACTTAAGGGCCGAAGGAGACCAGACTTATCAGTTTGAGGCAGTTATTGTGAGTACTTGTGGGTTAATTGCAAGGCTAAAACTTAAAGACAAAAGCCCTGCACCACTCAGTGACAACAGCAGCACTAATCTGGATAATCATGTTGTGATTGACAGGTGTGAGGCCCTCAACATCCATTTACCCAGAATTCATTTAAGAGGCCTGGATTTGGGTAAAAAGCAGAGACAGAGAGGAGATGTGGTGTTGAGAGAAGGGACAGTATCAGACCAGCCTTAAGATTATCAGATGGGTTTAACTTCACACAGTTGCTCTGGGTAGAGTCTGTGGGGTGCTTCCGCTCCTGCCCCAGCCTCGATTCGGTCCAACTTTCTAATAAATGGTACTTTTTGGTCTAAACAAGCTGCCATAGTATGCTGCAGAAAACTGGAGAAATGGCTCGTGGTCTGACTGGAGATGACAGGTTCAAATATCTTCTGTATGCAATGTTTTTTTAGTATAAACAGCAGTAATTTTAAAAATGTCTTCTTTTGGGGAGCTGTCACTTTGACTTTGCAGAGAATGCTTGGATTAGGTGTCTGTCACCCCCTGCTGGCAACACTGGGACTGGACACGCTAACATAGATAAATTAGTTGCCTGCTTCGTAGTGACAGCAATTTAAGTGCTGAAATGATCGAGACCTATGATGGTGTATGGCCTTTAGAAACACAAAGCACTTCCTGGTCTCATGTGTCTATGTAGAGCTGTGGAACCAAGCGTTTTCAGCTGTTAAGAAGGGGACAGCCTCAGCATACAGGATTACTCAGACATGTGTTGTGTTAAACAAAATATTACTCTGGGTATGTTTTTGAGGAAGAAACAGTATAACATGTTTAAAAGCTCATTAACCATAAACTCTCGCATTTAATACATTAAGTAGTTGTTGAATCTGTAAAATACTTTTTAAATCAGCCATACTGTGTGCCGTCATCTTTAGTGAGTGGCCCTCCTCTTCATATATTTTTCAGTATATGGCCCTCAATGTAAAAAGTTTGGACACCCCTTATTTAAATAGATATTTTTGTGTGATACTTGAATACATTTTTCCCCCTCATGTGTAGTGAAGAAAGTGACTCTCATGTGAATGCATAGGTTAAGAAGGAGGTTGACATTCTTTAGGCAGAAAGTGTAAATGGACTTTATCATACTGTATAACACTTTTTTTTTTTTACCTCCACTCAAATCACTTTATATCAAGGAACCATTCATCATTCACTGAAGGATTGGGACTGGCTCAAAGAGAACACTGACCTCTGACCCCTTGTGACTTGTTTTTTAAGTTACATAGATGTTTTAAATGTAGTTCATGTTTTGGTGAAACAGTAGCTTTTCTTTCTCAGTTTAAATGGGTCTACTGAAAGGGCAGCCCATCTCAAATGTGTGTTTTCTGCTATAAACTTTGGAGATTACTGCTTTTAATTGCCCAGCACCCACCTGCAGTCTCAGGGCATTTAGATGACAGCGTGTTTTGCTGAATCCGCAAAGGTTCGATTGCAGTTTGGCCTTTTGTTTACATGAAGACGGGCTTTCTCTTTTCCGAATCCTCAATCTTTTGAAAACGCTTGAGGTGTTTTGGTCTCACAGTGGGAGCTGCTCAAAGCTGCTCCGCTCTCATGTAAACTGTGAAAACTGTAAAGGAGGGCACAACTCTAGTCAAGTCCGGTTAGAAATGTGTTTATTACACAAAGAGGCACGAGTGTCCAAATGATCCCAAAAGGCAAAATCCAAAATCACAAAAAGAAGTCAGAAGAACACACAATCTCACGAGGTAAGTGGCTGGTACGCAGGCAAACTGAAATGAAGTGACGAACTAGCAAAGGACAAAGGGAAGTAGGGGCTTAAATACACTGCGGGATGTGGAGACAAGTAGACACAGGTGAAGCACATAAGCGAGGGTCAGGTGGTAACATAAGGCGGGAAACCAAACAAGGGCAGGAAGTGAAGGGACCTGAAATGAGACAGGTGAGTCCAAAAAATAAAACAGGAAATGCATAAAGACAAAAGAAAAACATGACCTAGGTGCTAGTGCTGGACATGACAAAAACAGCAACTCACTGAAAACTATGACATAACAGCTGCAATCTGAACAGTGACTGGCTGTCTGCCCGGCACTTGTCAGCTGACTCGCGAGTGCAAAATACAAGGCTTTTATACCTCACACGTTCATATTTATTCCAGTAACTGTCAGTAATATCTGTATAAGTACTTACTTTGATGAGAGACTTTATGAGAATGGCTCCAGGATTAGTTGGGAAGTTGTAGACTAGAACAAAATTTTCATCTGCTGTTTACTCACCGTGTGGTGTAGAGCATTTGTGGGGCCCGCAGCGCCATTTGATGGACAAATATGGGTACTAGAGCTTACTTTAGTTTTCTTTACACTTAAGCGTTTTCATGTAAATGCGAATCGCGGGCAGCATGTTGCGTTTTGCGACCAGTGTTGTCGTGTAAACAGGTCTTCAAACAGACATCCTGACTTTGAGGCATGTTTAAAATCAGTCAAGTGACAAAAGACCTTTGTTTACCAGTATCCTGTCCTGAGGCAACAACAGTAGTATTAAACAAACCTTCACTTTAGCTCAATATGAATGACCTGTCAGGTTCTCACAAATGTAAAATGGAATGACATTGCTCTAAATGTTTTCTCTACCCACTCACTGAGGAGCCTGGGGAAATAACCACACCATGGTTTAAGCCAAAAAAAAAATCCATGACTCTATTAATATTTTATTATTGAATACTTTGAGGGCCATGGAGAAAACCTGAGAGTTTCTATATGTGCCTGTCTGCAGCATTGGAATAAAACCATAGAGATATATTTGGAAATGTAGCTTGATTGAGTTTGAGCTGCTTCACCTGCCTGGCCATATTTCCACTGTGAGATAATCACCTGTTTATGATTTTGTCTGCTGTTTCTTAATACGGGATGTCCAAACATTTTTTTTACAATTAAAAAAAAAAAAAAGTTACAAAAGCAAATGAACAGACAAGTATGTGGAAATTATTACAAAATGAGGAGTAGCCATTGAAGTTTTTTTTGCCTCATTTATTACACCTCTATATGGGCACTATTGGTTGCATGAAGCACAACAAGGCAGTACTGGATTCGCTATAGCAGAGCCTCATCAGTGGTGATCCCACAAAACACATTCACCGTTGGACTTTGTCTGTGAAGTTCCTGAGTCACGTGATTAAAAACTTTGATAACCACTGAGTGCATAAAACAAATCTGATATAGATATCTCAGCAATTGCCTATGTAATATATTTATAAATTGTAAAGAGACTTTATGAATATGTATTATTAAAAAAATGCGTAACATTCAAGGGGAGGAATGAATATTGCTGCTAAATAGCTGGAGAAAAGAGTGCAGAAAGTACTTTTTAAAATTAAAAAAATTAAAAAAGTATTTTTAAAATTCAGCGCATGAATGGCTGATAAACACTGCAGATTTTTGGGGGGGACTGGTATGTACGGCCAATTTTCTTAATTTTATGACAATATAATTTAGCCATTTGTTTTAGTAATGCTTATTAAAACACAAACAAATGTTTTTGGACAGTTGGACAGTGAGAACAGTTAAAGACTGACAATGATTTTTTGAGAAAACCATTTAGGAAATCTCATTCAAACTTGTTGTGCAGGTAGAGCTGTGGGAGAGCTAGAAAATTCTTATGTATTTTTTGGTAACACTTTAGTTTAGGGTTCACCTATTAACCATTAACTAAGTGCTAATTAGCATGCTAGTTAGTGGTTAAATAGCGCTCAATTGGTAATTATAAAGCACTTATTAATTACCCTTATTCTGTGTGACAATATTCTACAATATTTTCCCCTTAGTTAACTCATAATTACTGCTCATTAGTAGGAAATAAGGAAGTTGTTGGACTTCCTTACTTCCAGAAATGATTATCTTAATGTGATTTTTGGAGTATAAGCATTACTCGGGAATAGTACCACAAAAATCTTATTAAGATCATCATTTCTGGAAGTAAGGAAGTCCAACAACTTCCTTACTTCCTACTAATGAGCAGTAAGAGTAAGAGTTTATTAAAGAGAAAATTAGTTAATAGTTGCAAATTAGTTGTAGAATATGGTCACACAGAAGAAGGGATTAATAGGTGCTTTATAATTACCAATTAAAATTTAATTAACCACCAACTAGCATGCTAATTAGCACTTAGTTCAAGGTTAACAGGTAGACTCTACACTAAAGTGTTACCAGTTTTTTGTTCTATGAGGTTCTATGCCAGAGAAACGAGCTATTTTTTTTATTTACTTATTTAGTTTTAATTTTTTTTTATTGCCGTTTTGAGCTTTTCAGGCTGAGATACAGCATGTTTGGATGTTTCTTATGAACTGCAGTGTAAGAGCCCAAGCTGCTACAAGATGGTTGGGGAAGCTGGGGTCCTCTGCAAAATCTGCATTCAAGTGCAAGCCAATTGTCTAAAAAATGCAAAAATCTGTAGCTCTTTCATCTTCTTATCCGATCCCAGTAACTATGGGCCTTTGGCTGGGTACACCCTGGACAGTGGACAGTTGGTCGCAGGGCTGACACTTAGAGACACACACTGGCATACTGTACAAGTATTCACTCTCACAGGTCTTTGTTAGTAAATGTATTTCCAAACAAATACTTTCTGAGTGGTCATAACATAAGGATAAACATAGCCTTTCTATTTGATTCAGTTATCTACATATACTGTAACTGGTAAATGGTCACATTTATCAAAGCATAGGCATAGACAGTATGGGCAACTGCATATGGGTGCCACGTGACTGGGGGTCAGTTCATTTAGAAAATAAACCCTGGGATTAGTGATACATTATCATTTTAATCAGAATAAAACACATTCCATTGCTGGGACATTATTATTGTCTTATTTATTGAGGATAATACAATGATCATGTGTGGACTAATTTCACTAAGGGTGATAATATATACCTCTGTTTGAGTGAGACCACCATTTAGGATTTATTATATGCCCAAAATGTGCAAAATATAGCTACCTTGACATATGTTCATGCAAAAAATGTCAGTAAAATCTAAGCAGGCAACAATAAACTTTCATGTAAAACAATTTTTAGTTCAAAATTGAATTCACTACAAAAGAACATTGTTAACAATATAAATAATAAAAGGATAAATATACTGTTTACAACAGAGACTAATGTGTGTCTGTGAGCATGCACACTGTGTATGCACGCCTCTCCTCGTCTCTTTCCCTTTCTGCGTGACTCTCTCTTCTCTTGAGCTTGTACTCTTCTACTTTTTTCTTATGTTTTTTCACAGTTGGCAAACAAAACAGAGCTTGTTATTGTGACACGAGAGTAAAAAAAAAAAAAAGAACAGTTTGTGCATCACACTGACATGGAAAAAAGCTGTTCAAAAGATTCGTATCATCCGTAAACATTACATCTCTATTATAGCTTCGAATGGAAAGGGGGGATGATCATGCTTTTATGTGTTTGTGTTTTTTTACAGATGTTCATATTCCGCGCCGTGACCATCACCGTGCCAGAGAACTTCACACAGTGCACCACCCACGGCAGCTTCGTGCAGCGCTGGCAGGAGACGCTCTACAACATGTTCACCTTCGCTTGCCTCTTCCTGCTGCCCCTCATCATCATGATCTTCTGCTACACACGCATCCTCATCGAGATCTCCAGCCGCAGTAACTGTACTTTTGTTTTTTTATTTCATCTGCATTTAAAGCTGCACAACCATCACGACATTTCAACCGTCACAGTTCCATCCTACAAGCCCCATTACTTAATGACAACATAGTAACCTGCTGTTATAACAATAAAAGAGGAAAACTACATATATACTGCCGCAAAGTACACACCCCAGATTTACACAAGAAATATTGCTGGACTTGCCCCTAGAGCTGTTCCTGCTACGCTGCACGTGACAATCTCCCCCCTTCATATAAAACCAACTACTTACCTTTTGAGGTAGACTGTATTGTCCCTGTAGGGAAATTTGTCCTCCACATTTGACCCATCCTTCAGTGCCTCTGGGACAACCTGTGAGGAGCAGTGGGCAAAATCAGTGCAGCGCTACGGTACCTGCTCTAGATGTTGGGCCAGGATCCTGATCAGGAGGACCTAGCTGGAGGATTAGCCTACAGTGCATGTTTTAGGTTGATGGGGGAAACCAGAGCACCCAGAGGAAATGAATGCAGTGCTAGAAAGCCTTAAGGCTAGGACACACCTGGATGATTATCGGCTGTCTGGCATGGTTGGACAGGTTGACGCATTTGGGAACGTGAGTCTGTTTGGTGTGTTCTGCACTGTCGTACATAGTGGGACACAGTTGGCCCTAGTTCTGGCCGACTGAACATGTCGAATCTGCATCAGGTGTCGTGCTGAACGAGCTCTGATTGGCTGTGTCCCATTCACAATTTGTCCAACAGCAATTATACATCAAAATATAAGGAACTTTTGTTCTACAACTTATGTTTCCCACATCTGTGACGCTAATGTGCTGCAGTTAGCTTACCTTAGCTTTAGCCTTGCGCAGATGAAAATATAACCCTCCTCTGAGGCAAACAGCTGCAATAATAATAATCCAGTTAATTTTATTCATAACTGTGATCAGATGATTTTAATTTAGCAATGATTTACTATGGTTTTTATTTACTGATAAATACTTGAGTGTTGCAAAGTTTTGTTTACCTTACCCCATATATCTGCGAAGTTTAGTGACTAGCGCCTCCTGCTGTTGTAAATAGTTTACCTCTTTAAACATGCGCACTGCTTGGTCGTGGGTCTGAATCTCTTCAGTATGTCTGCAGTTATTTTTAGTGAAGACAAGGGGAGACATGAGGAGACAGAGCAGTCACCCTGTCTCTGCTGACTGCAGTTGGGCATTGGGTTGGTGTGTCAAAGCCTTTATATAGTTCTATGGTTCGCTCTGTTTGGGAGACATCATGTGACTTACCTGCTCCACCGAGTTACATAGTGATAGAGGAGAAGAACAAGAAGTTCTCAGGGGGTTGGGGAGGGCCAGTTTGATCTTTTAATACCAGTGATCTACCACTGAAATAATTTTGGAACCATTCAAACATCCCAAAAATACAGTAGGTTGCTGTTCTAAAAGAGCTATATCACATTCCATACATCCATAAAAAAAAGAGAGGACAGTTAAGGAGCGTTTCCTCTGGAGCTCTGGTCTGCTCCTTAACATACCATTTCATAAAGTGCATCCCATTTTATTTAGTGGTTGTAATTTGTCAAGTAGAATTGGTTTTGGTGGAATAGGTTTGAATAATAAGAGTTCTAGACCCACTTTGCTTCACTAAGAAAGTGAATGGCTGCCCTAGCTCCACACATACGCTCCACACACTGCTCTATTTCACTCAATTACAGCTGAACCAACCCTACACTTCTCCTCTCTGCTCTAGTGCTGTCTCGAGACGTCCACCTGCGCCGCTCCCACAACAACATCCCGCGGGCGCGCATGAGGACCCTGAAGATGAGCATCGTGATCGTGACCTCCTTCATCGTGTGCTGGACGCCCTACTACCTCCTGGGCCTGTGGTACTGGCTCTTCCCGGAGAAGATGGAGGAGACCGTGTCACACTCTCTGACTCACATGCTCTTCATTTTCGGCCTCTTCAACGCCTGCCTGGATCCCATCACGTACGGCCTGTTCACCATCCGCCTGCGCCAGGGCATCAGGAAGTGCTGGCGGGTGTCCCACAGCCGCACCGACACCGAGAACAACACCTGCTTCATGCAGATGACCAGGCTGTCTTCACGGAGGAAAACGGCCTCTCCCAGCCACAACTCGGATGGAGAGGAGGGGAGCGACAGTATCAGGAGTGCTCAGAGGCCCATCATGCCTGTGAGCCAAATATAAAGATGTGTGGTTAAAAAAATGAGTAGTTCTGTTCTTTTGTTATTAGATACTTGGGATACTTTTGCCTACAGTACTCAGTCTTAAAAACACTGCCAGTTTGGAGAAAGTGACAGGCGCGTTAGTACAGAGGTTACAGCATGTTCTAAATGTGACTACTCATATCTTGATTTTAAACACTTTATTCCAATCTGTTGTGCAAAACCCATTATAATCACTGGAATGAGCTTTTTTGAACTTTGGGGGAGACTATTTAAATAAAGTGCACGGTTTAAAGTCAGGTTTGGGACTTACAAATGGTAGTCAATGGTAGTTTGGCATTTTGTGGTTAAAAAAAAAAAAAAAAGACATCTGAATCGTCATCTTTAGTGTGTGACTTCAGCAGAGTCTCAGTGTGCACACCACCAGCAACATCATATTTTTTAACTCCTCGTGCAAGGAACAAAGTGTTTGAATTTTGAAGTTTTAAAAGACACAAATCCGTTCCTCGAGTCAGCCATGTTTAATGCATTCTGAATTGCTCTCAATTTCTATCAAAGTTTGTCCTCCACATGATAGTCCACTGTGCACGGCTCCTGTCTCCCGCTGCTGGTTCACTGAGCAGCTCCATGATTCAGAGTTATGCTAAACATCTCTGCCTTCCTGTTGGCTTTCTGAAACTTTCTCTAACACACCTCCACTCTCCACTTAGCCAAAGTGAAAGAGCATGATTTTACATGACCTTTGAGTATTTTTCTTTAAATGAGCTGCCTGTGTGCTCAGACTCGCACCTTGTGCAGTTTGAATAAGTATATGCTGCTATCTTTAAAATTACAATATTAAATAATATATATAACAATATATATTAATATAACAGTATAAACTCCTGTTAGATTTGGTTGTTATATAGTATATTTTATGATCAAAATAAACTAAAAATAATAAAAAATAATAATAATCTAAACTCTATTAAAAACAACATTTTAAAAAATCTGGATAACTCTTTGAAACGAGCTATGTTTATGGATGTATTATCTAACAAAATAGAATTTTGAAATATTTTTAGCTCCTCCTTTTCATGAGCAATAAATTTCAATTGACGAATTATCATTCACGAAGTACTCAGAGAGAACCCACAGTGACACGGGTACTCTAATGCAGTGTTTCCCAACAAGGGGTATGGGGACCCCTAGAGGTACTTGAGCACTTTGCAGGGGGTACGTGGAGCTATTTCATAATTTACTTCCTGGATGAATAAAAAATATTTGAGATCTTTTCATAGTGAACAGTTGAAATTTATGGTTTATGATGAAAAGAAGGTTCTAAAAATATTTGAATATTCTGTTTTGTTACATAGATAATATATACATAATAACTTGTATCAAAGAGTTATTCAGATAGTTTAAAATATATTATTTCATTGTAAAGATTATTATTATGATTATTAATCTTATTGTTATTATGATTAGTATTAATATTATTATACATTTTTGACCCTTTAACTGGCTCCATTAGCAGGTCCTTATTACACATAACAAAAACCTTGTGCCATTGCTCCTGTCTGCTTCTCCAAAATGGCAAAATTCTGACAATGTCCCATCCTTTTCAAGCTCAAATAGACCCCTTCTTTCCAAAACACTAGAATATCCCTTTAAACCTCAAACCTGCGTGCTAGCTCCTGGCCAAATGTCTCACTTAGTTCCAGTTAAATCAATGCTGTGTTGCGGCTCATGTTGCCACATAAGGAGGCATGACATGAGGCAGAGTCCACACACAAGAGCGACCTGTGTGACGATCCATTAGCACGGGCTCCCTCTGATGCCATTTACCTCCTGAAACTCACATGCAGCTAATGCCGATTTCCATAGGGATGTTTGAAAGAGAGGGTTTTATTTTGACATAGCTCAAACTGGGAAGAACTCTGCCATATTCCGAACAAGTTTATGAGATTGAGTATTTTGTAAATAGGCTGATGACCTACTGTTATGGTGTGAGCTCCAGGTTACATGAGTGTGTGGTATTGTTCTGTGCAAAGAGGCTGAAATGTTAAAGCAACCAGTAGCTAGGGAGCTACCAATGGCTCTCAACCACTTTCCCCCAAGTAGTAGCTCCCCAAGCACTTTATGAATTCTACATAAGCTTCAGAAGTCAGATTTATTTTATCACTTGACTAACTGCAAACCAACTTGTGTATGTATCCAATCAAATTCATAGGTACTTGCCTCCTTTGTGCACAAAAAGAATATTTTAAACTTAGATGATAGAGTTTTGTTTTTTAAGTAAACAGGAGAAACTAAATATTTTTGTTTTGTTTTTTTTATGTAAAATGTGATTTGCAGACACCAACATTTTGTAAATGTTCAGGGAAAACAAAATTCTTTTTGTTTGGGGTGTACCCCACCTAAGGCCCATAGTTACTGGAAGAGGCTGGAATAGGAAGAAGTTGTTAGAAAGCATGAGTAGCTCTCTGTCATTTTCATTTTATAATAGTAGCTTTCTGGGGAACAAAGGTTGGAAACTCCTACGTTAAAGGTTACAGCTAAACTATATTTTATTTGCCATTAACTTCTAGTATAGGTCAAAAGTCTCTTACATCCGTGGCCTGACCTGTACAAAAGTCTAGAGCAGTGGTTCTCAAACTTTTCACTCCCAATTGCCTCCACAGAAAACATTTGGCTTTTAAAGAGCCATCTTTAATGGGCTAAAATTAGCATTACTAAAAAGGGAACCAACCAGGACTAATGGGCTTGACACATGGAAGGTGACGACGCTTCTCTTCCATTTGTTTTTAATGGAAGCTGAGCGACGAAGCGAAGATTGTGAGCCTCCCTTGTGAATGTTTGCACTCGTGCATGTCCTTAGGCACACGTTGACTTGCATCACAATCCAAAATGTTCAACTTTTCATTGTCTTCGTCTGACAAGAATCAGCAGGAGTTTCATTTACGGACCAATGAGCTGACAGGATGCTTTTTCTCAGCCACTTCCAGATCAACACGGAGGAAATATTAATACTCCTGTGTCAGATTTTCCAGAGCTTTATGGCATTTCCAGAAAAGATTACAGGAATGTAACCACAAAAACAGTATTCACCTTTTTTTTCTTGACTGCAGTATGGGGTGTACCCAGGTACGTCTTGCTGTGATCGCCTAGTTCAGGGTTCTCCAACCTTTTTTTCCCTGAGAGATACTTCTACAAAATGAAAACATCAAGGAGCATCAATTCCTCTTTTTCTTCCACTTATTTCTGTTAGGGCTCACAGATACTGGAGCATATCCCAGTAACTATGGGCATTAGGCGAGGTACACACCAAGTAGTGGCCATTTAGTCACAAAGCTGACACTTTCAACCCAAAGAAAATTGATTTTGTGTTACCTGAGAATTTACAAAATGTTGGTATTCACAATTTACATTTGCATTAAAACAACAAAAATATTTAGTTCAGCTGCATGTGCATTTTGTGTTTGTATGCAGCAACGAACTCACTTGCATTGCAGATTTATGAAAAAAATGTTCTTCCTCTGCATTGACGTCATTTTTAGCCTTTTAACCCTCTCCAGGCAGGCGTTGCAGCTTTGCAACAGCTAAATGCTCATTACCTAATTACAAAAAAAAAAAAAAAAAAAGAGTCAGAATTGTTTATTACTACCCCATATGATAATGTCCCCCAAATATCAGATTTTTCCTGTTACTAAAACTTAATTTGAGCCTGAGAGGGTTAACTGCGGTCATGCTTGCTGCCAACCTCACGTAGATACACAGGATGGTTTTCTAAGTGACACATGAACTTTGACTGATGAAACTAATATATTCATTTATAAAGTACTTGGGGAACTATTTGGAAAGTGGTTGAGAGCTAGTGGTAACTCACGAGCTTCTGGTTGGAGACCCCTGGCCTAGTTTATATTTGCATACTGTTTAACTTAAAACTTAACTGTTTTACACCTGAAATTCTCTCCAATTTGATAGCCAGTGAACTTTGTGAGACCGACAATTTACTCTGAAACTGAGCGCATTGTGTCGCTGGTTGCTGCCACTCGTCACCTCACGCTCGTCGCCTTCCGTGTGTTGGGTCATCACATGGTGCCGATTATTTTTTCCGGTTGCTGTCCATTAACCATGACTAAACCAAAACACAACCATGAGTTACCCAGGACTGATCTAGGTCTAAACCAGTCCAAACCAGGATTAAACTGTGCCGAAAACCAGGACTAAACAATGCTCTGCTAAATGAGAACTGCAAAAGACTCCGGAGTACCACCAGAAGATGTCTGAGAACCACTGTTCTTAGGGATGTCTGCATTTACAACATACAGCAGGTGGACAAATGAGTCAACTTCTCCAAGGTGATGATGGTTAATGCACTCATGTTGACAGTGTTCCAACATGTAAGACATATCAAACAGTGTACAGGCTTCTGTGAGAACCCCGCTTACAGCAGCAGCCACCATTCATATGGATCCTGGGCTTGCAACCTCATCACCATGCCTCCTGGGACACATTGTTTACATATTGGATTGTATAAGGCCCTGAAGGGAATCCTCCTGGAGAACTTGGACTGAATTGTGTTCGCACATGCACTCAGTGAAGTCAGGAGCATAATAACGCCTGTGAGGAAAGGGATTACGTAACCCCTGACAGCGTCTTATAGATGCAGTGCTACACAATGAACAGGGGAACAAAGGCACAAACAACATCATGTATAGGTTATGTATTCCGCTCAGTCGGTTGTCAGTGTATTCCCAGTTTGGAGAAGTGCACAGGAGCAAAACCATCTTTGGCAGGGACATGGAGCAGTTTCAAAAGCTTTTTAAATATAAATAACCTTGATTTTGGGGCTGCGGAAAAGGATGTGGGTAGGGTGGGCAAATAAAAGGCAAGGCATAAGTCCAAAATAATTTTTTTTTTTTTTTTTTTTTTTTTTTTACAAAAGCTATAAAAATACAACATTTATTTGAAACTATTCTAAAACACTCAAAATGAGTAGGCTCAGCAATAGGCCAAGGGCTGGGGGGCTGCAGGTGCACATGGTGAGAGGCCACAGCTTGTACATGGGACAGAATACTCACTACGCTCAGTGTAATACATTCACACATGACTCAAAATATTCAGAGGCTATTCTAATAACTTAATTAGGCACAGAAGATAAAGCAACAAACAGACAGACCCAAATTAAACAGCAGTGGCTACTCTATCTACAAAGAGAGATTCACATTAATATGGCCAGTGCGCTGATTAAAATGTGTTAAAGTTTTTCTGTTCAGTTGATTCAGTTTTACCTCTCTGCTTGGGAGCACAGTGGCTGCAGCTGTACGCCAAAGCTCCGTGGCTTTGACTTCAAGTTGATGCCGCACTAGCACAATGATGGCGGTTCCACGCCGAGGCAGCCGGTAGCAGGGCTACGCCGCACATGAACAAAGTGACAGACAACAGTTTATATCCACAGAAAATCACAAATAAAAGAGAGCAGGACATCTTTCCAATCAGGGCAGGTGCAGAGCAGCGTGCGACACAATGGGGCAGGGCAGCTACACTGCTCTAATAGCTAATTGCTTGAGCAACCAGGAAGGTGCACGCAGGCCAGCTCCCCTCTGCAATATGGCAACTCACATTTAAACCAGTTGCACCTTTCCTTTTCGGTGTGGTATGAACAAAAATATCTCGATTCTACATTTCAGACAAAAACTGCCCACATGTTGGTACCAAAGTAATTTTGAGTAATATTCTCATATAACACAGACCTGCACTTAAAGTAATGTTAAACCAGATTAAGCCTTACTGTCTGTTAAAATGCAGTATTCTCTTTTTACTGCCCCATTACTAGACATATCTGATAAACAATATGTATGCATCATGGCTCCTGTCTGCTTCTCCAAACGGTGTGTGCTGATAATTGCCTCATGTAGGGAATAGTGCCCAAGTGTCTGAGAGAAAATACAAACCTATCTCTTTATCAGCAAGTCATTCTCAGGAAGTACCACAATATGGCTTTATGCAAACTTAACCACACGTTCCGGATGTTCATGTTCTACAGGGAAAGTGATGAGTTCTGCTTTTTGGTTGATCATGATTCCTGAAATGTCACAAACTCATTGTGCGTTACGTTTTTCAGCAGTGTTTTCATGCCATTGCTTATCAAAAATACTTTACTGTATGTAGTACTGTACATAATATTGTGTGCAATATAAGAGACAGCGCTTTAGTTTTGTTATGACTACTGACCACTATGGCCTTTCAAAATGAGCAACTACAGTGTGAATGAATGTATTTGCCAGTGTCATGTTTGTATTCGGGGCAAACCTTATGCATTGTGTTACATCTTTTATTGGAATTAGCTGGTGTTGTTGGTATTTTATGTAGTGCAGTGTACTGCTCTTGTGTCAGAAATTTACATATAAAAATATATATTGACAACAGCACTGAATGCACATTTGAATATATTTAATATTGTAATAATTTAATGTTTGTTTGCTTTATGTGATCCCTCAAAATGTGACATAGTATTTGTTTGCATATTCTTTAAGTATTTTAATGTAGTGACTTGAATATTGTTGAAATATTGAATAAATGTTTATTGATTTTTGCAAAATCAGACTGGACTTCTGTTCCTTGAGCCAGACAGTAACACACTGCCACTGGTGCCCAGCCCAGGCCTTTTATTTTCCTTTCCTTTCAGCTGTTCCCCTCAGTGGTAACCAAAGGTGCTGCAACAGAACAGGCAAACCGGGAAAATATTTGGGGCCTCAGGGAAAAAAAATAGGAAAGAGGGTACCCTAATGGTTGGTAAAAATAATAACAACTCCAATTCTCAGGTCTAAGGTTAAAATAAGTTTTAGCTGAAGTTTTAGGAGCACTAAAATGTCATAATTTGATATTTTATCATATATTAACTACTGACTCCTAACTCTTAGGGTTAGGGTCAGGGTTAACTCTTAATTTAACCACACACTCATGTAATTACCCCTAATTGTTGTATGTGCTGACTGTCTCTATCGGGACAGCCTCAACAAATAGACACCGTTCTAGTCAATGTGTGCGTCCCCACTGGCTGTGATGCTGTGTGTGTTTGCTTTAATCCATTCAAGTCTATTTTAATGGTTGCTGCAGTCCCCAAGCTTCAAGTTGAATAGACCAGATCAATCCAGACAGGAAGTCAGACACGGGACCAGTGAAGAGGATCCGGTATATAAAAAAATAAATAAAAAAAAAACACACATTAATCTGAAAGCTTATGTGTCATGTGGTCTTAGCAAGCAAACCATATAAATGCAATATAAAATCAATAGCAGCAATGCAGTACTTCAGTACTACAGCCTTGAGGTCATTTTAAAACCACTCATATTTACTTTGTCTCCAGAATCTCCACAACACAAGACGATGTATATCACACTTTTTAGAAAAGTCATGGACTGTGAGGCTTACAGTTTTTATACAAAGTTACATGCATTTTAACAGGTGAGAAGATGACCTCTTGGCTGTTCTAGTGTTAATATTTTTCTCTTTTTATATTTACATATATAGTATGTAGCTGTTATTTGCTGTAAAGTTGAGCAATGTAGTTATTTTTCCTCTTGAAGAGACTTTTATCGTATACAAACCTCATAATTTTTAAATAAAGTTTGCAAAATGATAAAAGTCCCTGTGCATTGTGGGCCATTTGTATCGAGGCGAGGCCGCACAGGATCCACAGGTGCATCCTTCAGAAGAGATGGGGGATTTAATCGTTTGGAACAGCACTTGGTGAGGCACTGATGATGTGGATCACTCCAAAGCTGTTTGGCTGCAAAATGATTTTGGCAAATGAGAAACATCCATGATCTCTCATGGGTTTAGAGGATACTGGGATGTTGGCAGCTCTAGTGCTTGAAACATTGTTGAAAATGTTGATGACGAGTGAAATTATTCATTCATTCATTCATCTTCTTCTACTTATTCCTACTAGAGGTCGCGGGTGACTGGAGCCTATCCAAACTTAGGTGGGGTACACCCTGGACAGGGGCCAGCTTGTCCCAGGGCTGACACAGAGACACACACAGACCAGGGTTTCAGTTAGCTGGCATATGCCGGCTTTTGGCCGTTTTTAAATGCAAATGACCGATCAAATTAATGACCACCGGCCAACATGAACGACCAAAAACTATAACCTGGTGTTTGCCATGGGCACTACTACAAGGTGACATAAATACTGATGGTGGAAGTTTAATTGGCCTACAGCACACTGACATCCAGATAATTTTAGCACAAGTCTGCGTGTGTGGATTCCAGGAGTTTTTATGCAGTTCCTCCAGTGCCTCACGTTGTGGCAATGTCCAGTCATAATAAGTCTCTATAGCAGCGCCAGAGCTAGTTTTAGCACTCAAGCCGAGTGAGCTATGGTGCGTATTGGAGGCTGGAGGTGCATCCTTCCGCGCCCCGCACAGTGCTTCACGAGCATGAGGTGCGATTGCTTTCGAACCACAAAAAAAAAAAAAAAAAAAAAGAAAATGTTGAGGCACATGCTAAATACGCCCAAAAGAAGGCTCAACCCGGGGGTGCTTCGCTGTGGCCCACAGAGCCAGTCTTTGGTACTTTCAGAGCTGATCAGGGCACAGAAAAGCTCCCCAGAGACGCACCGGGGAGACCACCATGGTTTGACTTTGACAGATTATGTAACTCTGATAATATTCTTTACTCATTCTTATAACAAACAATATGCCGGCTTATGAGAACCCCATGGTCTGTAAGTCTGCAGAAGGCAATATATTAAGTAGGCCCAATACATTCACAGACAGGCTGTAGTTGGTGTGTTGGTTAAAAAAGAAAATCTGCCCCTCCCCCAGAGCAAATGTCAAACTACACCTATGGACTCCACCCAAAGAGTTTATGTGTTGGCCAGCCTGAGGATCGAACCTACAACTTGTTTGCTGAAAGGCGAGAACACTAACAACTCTGCCACCATGCCACCATAAAGAGCCATAAAGAAACAGGTGAAGAGACCAGCAGAGGGCAGAGTGTTGCGATCTTTTGAACACATTAAAAGAAAAAGAGCACTTGCTTAAACTTTTTGTCATGCCATTTCACCACAAAATAAAAATGTCTATGAGGAATCAGTGGAAAGAGCTGTACACCATTTTTTCAATAAATAAATGAGAGCAGACTGGATGTAGAGGACATCTTGATTGGTCAGTGCTTCCTGGAACCGTGGAACCAAGCGTTCTGAGGCCTCAGAAACTCAGTGCCAGAGAATACAGGATTACTCAAACAGACGTGAATAAAGCAAAACACAACTCCAGTTATGTTTTTGATAAGGGAACAACATTATAAAATGAAAGAACACTCAGAAATTTCAATTTTGCAGAATATATGCCCCGTAAAGTCCCGGGACAACACCCTCCCTTCATATTCATATTCTGACATTTGGAATCATTCGAGCAGCTGCTTCAACTCTGTGAAACAGACTGAATGCTGAGGCGCTATGACAACTCTGACATAAACAGACTTTATGAGCCGATAATGATCATGTTTCATCACAAGCTCTGAGCTGTTATTATTCTTTCACAGTAAATGAGGAAATGAGTGAGCTCTTTGCAATTCACCAATGCTTTATAATGCCGGTCTCAGCAATATGAAATTTCCTAATCTTTGCATTCTGCTTACTCAGACTTTTCTGCAGACCTAATAGCTCTTTTTAGATTGAAAGTATGCATTATTTTCTTGGATTTGAAAAAAAAAAAGTTAAATTGGTCATAATACAGTACAAAACATCTGCTAAAAGCAAGATCTTAAGACATCATTATTATTGAGGGCATAAATCTGCTGGCACATTCCAGTTAGGGATAATTCAAATGACAATTATTGGCTCCTGGTGTCTATTTTAGCTGGAAAAAGAAAATGTAAAAAAGAAAACTTGGATGAATATTAGAGTTTTTGCTGGTTCAAATTGTTTTAAAAACTAAACTTGAAAAATTGTAAGTTTAAGGTAAGGTGCAAAAGTTTATCATAAGTCAGACATTTGTATTGTGATCATTGATGTTTGGAGGTGTAACGCCTTTTTTTTCCCCTGAGGTGTGACACAACTTTGCAGTTGAATAGAAAGAATATTAAATAATACTTTAAAATATAACTCAGTTTTGTGAAAAAGTATAACAAAAGCTTTTCGTAAGCTATTCAAATTTGTATTTGCTATTTCTACATGTTTTAACAATGTCCTGCAGTGACTTTTTGTTCTGTTGCTGTCTTTTTAAAAACATATTTTCAATGTCACCACAGGACACCTATTTGATTACATAATAAACTTAGTTTACTTATAATTGTAGGATTCAGGTGCAGTTAAAAGTGTTGTGTTAGTGAAGTACAAATATTTGACATTATGGCAAAGACGTTGGTGACTAATTTTGGAAATTTCTTTGCATTTTGTCTTTTGAAAATGTTATAGTCACAACCCAGGACATTTTAAAGTTTAAAGTCAGAATACAAAAAAATAATATACAACTTTTTTTCTAAAAGTACAAAGGTTGCATAGTAAACCCTATGTTGTACTGAATATCTATAGAATTTTAGAGGACGAAAACATCATTTACCAAAACTTTTCAATTGATTACAGCAAAAGTGGGTGTCATGTCAACCATATATTTATAAACCAAGAAAAGCAGTAATGCTGATGCTGGTGGTGGAGAAAGTAAAATCAAGTTGTGGAGCTATAAAATTACATTTTTTCACATGTGCTACATTTTCAAACTGTTAAAAGACAAGAATGTGCTATTCTGAGATAATGTAATAATCAGCGTGAATGAGGCCATTGTACAGACAGCTGCACCACAAAGAGGAAGTAGACTGCACTGGTGGTTGTGTGAAGTTCTTGAACAGTCCTCAGTTAGCTGTAGCAGGAAAGCACACCCCAGCAGCTCTACTCTGTCTCTGTCTCTACTCTGTCTCACTCAGGAGACAGGGATTGCATGAGGTGACATTCCTGCTGCTGTGAAACAGTATGCTTTGTAATGAGCTGCTGCAGAGCCAGGATTATCAGTCGAGGGGCATTGTTTGTAATGAGATACCCAGTGATGACAAAGGTTTAGCATTTTTCATTCACCACACGCTAATCTCAATTATGTAAAGCTGTTTACTCTACAAATATGCCTGACATTTTCTGCACAGTACAGTGAGGTGAGCAATTCTGCCTCACAGTAGGAAGGCTGCGGGTTGATAGCCCCTGAGTGGAGTCTGCATGTTTTTTCTGTGCTATCTGTGATTGTCCAAAGCATTGAAATGTATTAAATATAAGCTTTAGATCATGAGTTCAGAGGATTTCCTACCACCTCAACCACCACACAGTCTTGACTCGGGTCTGCCTTAATAGACACATTCAGATCCATCTTCTTCAGCTTATCCAGGGCCAGGTCGTGGGGGCAGCAGTCTAAGCACAGATTCTCAGATTTCACTCTCCCTGGACACGTCCTCCAGCTCTTCAACAGGAATTCCAAAGTGTACCCAGGCCAGTAGAGAGACATAGTCCTTCTTGTGTGTCCTAGGCCTTCCCTGGGGTCTCCTCCTGGAACACCTTCCCTGAAACAGATACCTCCTGAGCTCCTCCTGGGTGACCGATTCACTAAGGGAGCACCCATCCACCCTGTGGAGGAAACTTTTGACTGTTGTAGCTGAGTTCTTGTCCTTTCAGTCCTGACTCAAAGCTTAAACCATAGGTGAGAGAAGGAACGTTTTTCACCAATACAGACCAGTAAATCAACCAATTTACCTATAAATCTCCATCCTTGCCTCACTCATGAAAAAGACCCCGAGATACCAGAACTCCTCCCCTTGAGGAGCTCTTCACCAACATGAAGAAGGCATTAACTTTTGTTTGCCTGACCAAGTTTGTATTTTAGTGGTTCCCCAATGTCCAGTGTAGCCCCAGTCCCAGAGACTGCTCAGCTCTGCCCCTGCTCCAGCAAAGAAGCACACAGTCTCTCAGCCTTCAGTCTCATCACTCTGGGCTGTGGACAGAGGCTCCAGAAAACACTACAGGTCACACTTCCCTGCGGGGAAATTGTGATTAACTCCACCTTTATTTCAATGCCCTATTTATGAGCAGATCTCTGTGAATATGAACATGAGAAACCTCTTCCACAGGGTTACCCTTACAAATCTTACAAGATTTACCCATCATGCTGACTGTTTAATTAAAGGCAAAAGCTGCATAGTTCTCCTTTAACATAACATGAATGGCACTTGGTTATTTAAATATTATTATTTATAACAGAATGTCACCCAAACTAAATGCTTAAGAGAAAGGAAGAGGATTTTTCAAAGTGTTGGATACCTTTGCATTAATATTTGACATTTTATAACTTAAAATATTGTGTATAGTATGTTTGGACAACTTGACTTTACAGAAAAAGCTTGGGTTAGGTGTCTGTTGCCCCTTACTGACAATGGTGGCCAGTGACAGTCCTGAACATTAGGGGGCCCTAAGCAGGATAGGTTTGGGGGCAAAGCCTCAGCGTCATTCTGTTGATTTTATTATATAACATTTTAATTTCTTTGCAAATTAAAAAGTCTCAATTTTATTTATCTTTATAGAAAACAAGTCAGGCAGTGTTTCAAACGTAGCAAGGGGGGCCCAGGTAAACAAGAAGTGAAACACATTCATGTACATAGAGTGCATTGGCCCCCAGTTTCAAATAGCCTCTCTCAAAATGACTGGCAATAGCAAGTGGGATATTATAACCAGAATATTCATCAAATTGAGTTAACAGATTAATCAAATCAGAAATTAGCAGATAAACCTGGGGGCCCTCTAAAGTCGCTGGGGCCCTATACAAAATAGGAAACTTAACAGCTGACAACAGGGAAGAGACAGAGCATAAAATGGCGAGTTTGAGGATGAAACAATATTATAACGCTCAGAAAAGTTGGCTTGATTCTAACTTTATTAAGAGTTATATGCTCAGATTACGTGGTGCATTTAGTCTGAGCTGTGCCTCCATTGCGATTTATTTTGAATATGGCTGCAACACAAAACTGAGAAATGGAAAGGTGGAGAGTTTCAGATCATGTAATATGTATTTCCTATAAAGTGAACTTCTTATACAAGTCTAATTGTAAATGTTAACAGTGCTGTCCAGGGAAGGAGCTCAGGGAAATCTGTCAGTGAAAGAGGGTGAGGTGAGATCCATATCAGGTGTCTGTTCCCACCATTTTCCCATCATGCACTGGGCTGAGCTGCGCTGCGGTTGCTCCCGACCTCCTGCAGTGGTCGATACACCTTTTATTTAGATTTCACAAATTACCCGTTACAGTAACGTGAGCACTCAGAGTCAGTTTGGTTCAACTTGAACTTATGTCCAAACACAGCACTCTGCAGGTTAACGGCAGGTCAACTACAATCAATATACTCATAGTTCACTGCCCACACCATTTCATGTGGACTTGGAACAGTATTTCATGCCATTAGGCTTTTGTTTTAAAGAGAAATAAACAAAAGTAAAACCAGAACTATTTGTTGTGTCAAAAGCTATTAAAATGCATAAAGGTTTTATAAGTACTGAATGTATACTGATGTTTAGAATTGGGAATTGATTTACATAAGCCTGTTACTCAAGAATGAATCTTCAGGCATCACTTCAATTTATTATACACTTGTGATCTTAAGGACAAAAATGTACACTTGCAAAAACTGCTATAAAAATTGCCCAGATTCATATTTTCATATTTACAATTTCAGTCCTGTTCAAAACTATCTAACATTCAGTCATTTTGAGGATTTTAACCCTTTAAATGCCTGTTTGAAATTTGAAAGCCTCAAGTCCCTGTTGTTCATGATGATTACCCAAAATATTGGCTTTGGGGCATTATTTCTTTTTGTGTAGCATCAGACTGAAATTTGTACTTATTTGTGATCTAAACAGATGAAAATGTCCCATTTACTTCATTAAACATTGTTTTAATTTCACTAACATTACAGTATAAAATTGTGCATTCAGCATTTTATTCTGAAGAAAAGTAGTGTGTGTTTACTCTATTTTTACTGTATACCATAAGTGATTACTAGCAGACTTGACTCACATTTTTTAATCTCACTGTAATTACATTAAAAAAAAAAAAAAGATTTTGGGGATGTTTGGGTTTTATTTTTATTTATTTATTTATTTATTTATTTATTTATTTATTTCAAAAACTTGTGATTTTTACTGTTCATCGCTAAAATTAAAATCTGATATGTAAATGAGAATTTTGCATGAGCAAAGGACACACTGACTGTGGCAGCAATGCTGCTCTGTCAGCTCCGACTGTTTCTTTTCCCATAGTACTGCAGCATAAGTACAGCCTCACATAACAGGACTACACTGACTGTAGGTGACTGAATATGTTCACTGTCTTTGAGGGATAATCATTTCATTGCATGCATTTCACTGATATTCTGACACTAACCAGAGTCACATAACTTTAGTCCCCCTCTGTGTGAGACAAGTGGGGAGAGAGAGAGGAAAGGGATAGTCCTATTCTCTGTCTGTCAGAGCCAGTAACCCTTCAAACACAAACATATAAAAATGGATCGAGTAACCTATATGCTGTGCTGTAGTGATGAGAGTATTGATACTGTGGTATCAATATATCGATACTCACACAATACTCATTTGGGTATTGAGTACTTGGATAAAGTATTGATACAAATTAATGCATCTGAAATAATCGCTTGCTGGGTAACTTACTCCAATGTTTTATGGCAACGTTACATTAAACGGCTAAACACTGACACACTCACTAATGTTATGAAACCAGGCTCTGATATTACTCACATATGGTTGAGCGGTTGTCAGATTCCAAACCTGTCTTGATTATTCCTAATTGCTTCATTAAAAATGTATTATTGTCTTTTCTAACTTCCGGTACCAGTCTTTGGAACACAGACGTTCTATTTTTTTTTTTACACAAAAAGGGTCTTTATCTCATCAGTATCAGTTGTCACTTTTATAAATACGAGTACTGGCATCCCTAAACCTGATAGTATTGTATTAGGACAAAAGCAAATCAGCCCAGCCCTTGATACATTAAGTTAGAATCTCACTAATTACTAATTTCACTAATATTTTTTAATGTAGAACAGTACATAAATAGTATAACTGTATGGTATCCACACAACTCAGAGTCATTTGATAAAAACAATACATTTTTCAAGATGTAGTTCAAAAACAATTGGCTGCAGGCCTAGATATCTCTACAGATCCTGGGTTGCCAATGCTTGCTTTATAAATACAGTTTTATATAAAGTCTCGTGTAAAAGTTTGTAATATATATAAAATTGCATCTCTCATTATTTCCATAATAGATAGCAGAAAATCAGTAGATATCTCATGCCTTTCTCTTCCATGAGCTCTTGATGAGCTGATGAAAGCTGATCAGACATGACTACACCTTATTAAATTGTTATATTAGTGGTTTAATATCACCCCTGACCTTCTCCTGCCTCACACTCTGCATTAAGCCACAGTCTTTAAACTTGGTTTTAATCAAAGTAGGGGCAGATGGAGATTCATAACTCAATCAGATGCTTCCCATGAGACAAGGAGAATTAAAATTTGTTCTGTGATATGAACAAATGTCTTATCTCCTCTCTGAGCATGGAGATAATGAGGTATGGCAAAACAGGTCGCTCATGGCTGTATACTGGGACTCCTCAGATTCACTTCATATTTATCTTTGGACATGATTTATACACAGCAGAGTGGTATGGTCAGTATCAGTGTTAGAAAGATCAAGCCTGACAGTATCCTGAAGCATCTCTGTTGAGTCATCTGTGTCTTGTCTGAGAAAGTAATTTTTCTGTAGTGGAAATCATTGGATGGGCTTAGGAATACTTTCAGAGGTCCCTATTCATGAACATTTACATAGAGCAGGCCTGAAATTTGATCCAGCCCGCAGCAAATAAAAAATATATCACATCAGCACATCTATATTTATAATATACATATACAGTATATGAGCAAATCTCCCGTGATGCACCCAAGCTCTTGCATAGACCCTGGTATAGTTGTAGTAGTCTCTGTGGTGACAAACTTGATCAAAACACAAGTTACCCCATATTTCAGCAGTAAATACAGACAGACACAGTTGTAAATGCTGAGGGAGAGAGACGAGCTGCAGAGGGGGACAGAGTGGCACACCTACACCTCCTCCACCTAATGCAGGGGGAAGCTCCTTTCTGTTGCTAACTCGCTGATGACTTGCAAATAGAACAACAGTCTCTCCTCACACAGCCTGGGCCACTTCTATCATTTTGTCCACATTGTTCATGTTAAAGCCTTTTCAAGTGCAGAGCCTTTGCTTGCTGGCGCACTGTGAGGGCTCTCATACAAAACAATAGAGACGTAATTTTAGCAGCACATCCAGGGTGTATTAGCCTTTATAGTTCATTTGTATTAAAAAAAGATCATCTGTTAGTTGAAATGTTCATCTGGCTTTAACAATGTGGCCATTGTTTTTGGATAAAAAAAAATGTGTATATTTCTGGATATACTTTTGAATGTTAATATCACCCCAAATGAGGTTTGGTACTTGAAATGTTTTTGAACACTTATTGCAGCTTTATAGTGCATTTGTGGAAAGAAAGAAAGAAAAGGAAGTGTGATTAGTTTATTTACTATGTGTAATGCACATTAGTATTATTAATACTAATACTGAGCCAGTAGTAATTGTGGTGAATGTCTATCCCTCACAAATCTTGAATTTTCTAATTTGTCCCTCCTGCAAATGTAGCTGAATAGCCCTGTCATAGAGGCTTCCTAAAAGTCCAAATAATGTGACCTTTGATGATGGGTCTATGTGGGATTTCTGAAGAGTTCTCAAACAGACAGATTTTTGCACAGCACTGCTCCTTTTCTCTGGATTTACTTCTGTAGCAGTTACAATTTGCTCACTTGGGGTGGATTTCTGCAACAAAGAGCAGCCGACTTACCATTATCAACAAGGTACAAGTGCAACAGGTGGACAGCCATAGGTTTGTGGATTCTAATATCTCCATCTTAAAAAAGCCCATCAAAAGCTGTTATGAATCTTTTTCTGCCTTGGCCTCGTTTCTTCAATTCTCTCTGTTTTCTTGATAACACAGGCTAACAACTCAAAATTGGGCTGTGTCTGGCAAAGGGTTGTTGCATCCAGCGTTTGAACCTTTGCCATAATAATTTGGTTTAGGAGGAGAAAAAGTGCTGCACACGTCATCCAGGGTCAGGGGTCGAGAGTTGTCTTCTCTGTGGGAGATCTACCAGACTAGACCTGTCTCACCCTCTGCCCTCTCACCAAAGACTGAGGAGCTTTACAGAGTTTTTTATCCTTAGAACTGTCACTCAGGACCAGTTGTTATATTTTTAAAAAATCTTTATTATTACAGGGCCTCATACCTGATGATACTCAGATGAACTGATTCAGTGAAGTGTGCAGGGATTTAAAGGTTCTTAGACTGACCCCTCTTTGAAAACACCTGTCACCATCTCTCACAAATACATCATTTTGATGGTCAGACTGTAACTTACATAAATGAATGGAAAGTGAGGCAATGTGCTAATTCTTCTTCTTAACTTCCAGTAAGTTCTTTTTCACTACATTACCCCCCCACCCCACACACACACACACACACACATTGATTTTTACCAATGTGGTCCAAGCACGGCATGGAGATGCAACCAGGGCAGCGGGGTATATCAAGTTGTAATTAGACAACATGGAGTAACAGTATGTTCATGTTGCTCACGTTAACAATTAGGTCTAATTCCCATCCAAAAATAGGACTTTTTTTCAGCATGAGAAATGCGAGGTGTGGCAAGGTGAAATGTGTGTGTCTCACTGTGAATGTGTGAGACTTGAGAGCCCTGGAAGCAGCTTTTTTTTTTTTTTTTACCTTTATTTAACCAGGAAAGTCCCACTGAGATTCAAAATCTCTTTTGCAGGGGAGTCCTGGCCCCATGGGGGACCTATTGTACAGGTTTTTAGTGCTAAGCCCCATCTCCTATATTTACCCTAACTCCAGGTAGAAGTCAGTCCATAAGCCACGCTTTTCTTTTATGGCACAGCTCTCAGACAGAAAAATATATTTAGCGATGTCACATCGGACCATTCAGTTGGATTGTTCTGCCAGTCTTTTAATATATGGAATATGATTCATTTAATCTAATGTGGTGTTGTAATCATGTCATAACAACATTAAAAGCTCAGTGTAAGACAGAACTTGTTTTAAAGTACCTTACTTTGCAAATAATCCCCCAGAAAATAGTTTGAAAAGAATGAAAAATTTGTGTTTCTGAGCGGGTGAAACAGTATTTTCTGGGGGATTATTTGCATATGTTGTGATATTTTTCTGTCTGAGCTCTGTGCCATAAAAGAAAAGCGTGGCTTATGGCCTGACCTCTATCTGGAGTTAGTGTAAATATAGGAGATGGGAAGTAGTTCATAGACGAGTCTGGTCAGAAGTCATACAGCTGCCGAGCTAATGCTAACGCTAATGCTAGCACCACTGAACGAGCCGTGCGTCAGTCTGCAGCCTGTTATGATGAGCCATGAGTCAACCAATCCTTAACACATTTACAGAAGCACATTTTAGTTTACATTAAATATGATGAACTAAACTCGTGTCTTTATATTAGAGAGAGTTCTGTTATGATGCAACTTTGATTAGATTAGCATGTTGTAGGCAGCTAACGTCAGACAGTGATGGTATTTTATGGACAAATGTGGACTGCTGGACCACTGTGTCCTCCTCTATGTCTCCATGTCTTTTTAATGTAAAATATAAAATGTATATCCAGCTCTTGTTTGTATTTTTGTAGAAAACAAGGCGACAGAGTAACTCTTGTGCATTGTTGTGAGTGGTCTGTTTTCTTGCACGGGTGATTGGAAGTGACGTTTTGTGGGTGTTCCCACCGTTGCCGACTGTATTTGATATAAATGATTGGATATAAGACAGCCAATCAGAAACATTTGTGAATCCCAGTCTGTGATTGGCTGTCCTGCTCACTACAATCGTAGTTTGGCCTGTGCCACCTCGAGTGAGCACGGAGCCAGAGTCGCGAGCAGAAATGAGTTGTCGTCTGAGCAAAGATGTTGTGCGAGCGAGCATCCACGTACTCGAGCACCTAAGTAGACTTTGAGCGAGCGTTTAGGCAGAGTTGAGCGCGCATGGAACAAAGGTTTGTGTGTTCATATTATTATCATATTATTATTCTCTTTTCAAATGGTAAAGTATGTGTTTGCGACAGTCACACTGCGTGCGCTCGACACTCTGCACGCATGAAGGTGGCACAAATATCACACCATAAGTTATCAGCTCACTGAGGTAACCCTGGGTTTCCCTGTGGAGGTGGGGGCGCTTTAACCTCGACGTTACCTTGCTAACTTTCTAATCTAGCTTTGTAGTACAAGGCCCAGGTATATACAGTGGCCTTTACATCAAATTTAAGCCCAAATCAGAGAAGGAATAGGATTTAAATGTAAAATCAGGACTCGCAGGAACAGGAAATGCAAAAGACATGCATGTTGACAAGAAACCTATATCCATCTCCAGGGTGCACAGAATATAACTCAAAAACTCCTCTTACTTAATTAAAAAAAAAATCCTGTATCTTGCTGATTTCATTATAACTTCTCCCCTCTATTTTCTGTCCAGTCTCACCCCTGCATCTGCCTCTGTGACAGTCGGCACACATCTCCCTGTATGTGGGTTTAATAGTGTCGCCGAGCGCTGATGTCCTCCGGGTGAATTTGCCGAAGACGTGTGACCTTGTTACTCACCACAGCAGGTCACATGTGCTGGCGCTCACTCGGCCCGGGTCGGCTGTGAATACCTGAGCATGTCGCTGTCATCCCACTGAACGGCTGAGCAGCGATGGGGTGGACCGCGTGGGGACCCAGAAGAAAAACAGCGGTCTGCATAGGTGACATTAATTATACTCACGCTTGTGCATTCATCATGGCTCATACTGCCATCTCCTCTCCATGGGTGTCCATCTAGATAAAGGAAATTAGAATGCTAATTCAATTAATGCTGCACAAACTAAGCATTGGAGTGATTTTTTTTTTTTTAATTTATATGACACAGGAAGTTTAAGAAGTGACCATGAATTAGAGTGTTTGAGTTTTCTATTTTCTATTTGCAGATAATTCACTCATTTTCTTATTGTCATGTTTTCTAGGGCTTAAAACCAAAACACCAAAAGTGACATTTCACTAAGTTTACAGGAGATCTAAGAATGGCTAATACTTTGGGTTGAAGAATAAGAGTCCTACATTTATACATACACACAAAATAAAAAAATATATATTTAATAATAAGAATACATCAGTTCATATGGCACATTTCTAGACACTCAGTGCTTTTAAAATTTTACAGCTTACACAATTTCTGTAGCTGCCCTGAGGAAGTCTGGTGGTGACCTTGGAGAGAGGTGCTGTCCTCCAATCAATTTGAAACTGACCTATCACAGCCGTTTATCTGCAGCACGTCTTATAAATGTGGAAGAAGAGCAAACATCTCTGACCTGATCAACAACTTTATCCCCTGTTGGTTCTGCTGAAGTCCTCATCAGTTCAGTCCACAGTGTGTTGTTGTTGTTTATTTCTTTGTTGTTTCCATTTAACAACAGTAAAGTCTCACTGACATCCAACGTAACAGCCACATTCAAACAAATCCACTTTTTCTTTCTTTTTGGACAACTGGCTTCTGCTGCTGTCCCCGTTTAAAATTAAGTACAGAGCTGCTCATAATACAGTAGAGCAGCTCTAGGTAGACTGATGATTTATGGCAAAACTGTCAAGAATCTACCTTTTTTTTTTTTTTTTTTTTGGAGTTCCCTCTTCTGATTTGGTGTTATCCAAAAGTGAATTAGATTCTATTGCTTTTGCCACTCTCTTGGCCCGTTGTATTATTCTTTTTAGGTGGAAAGATCCCCTGCCACCCACCTTTGTGCAATGGGTGCATGATCTACTTTTCTTTTTAAAACTGGAGAAGATAAAGTTCTCTTTGCGAGGACAAACCAACGCATTTTATAAACAATGGAATCCTTTTTTGTCTGCTGTAAAGGAAAAAGTCCTGTTGTCTCCAGTTTCCCCTTAGAAGTGATATTTCTAATTTTATTTGTTTGAAAGAATATTATTGTTTATGCCCTTAAGCTTTTCAACAATACTTTTTGTATTTTTTTCGTGTGTTTTTTTGTTGTTTTATTTTTATTTTTTTCTCTTCCTACCATTTTTTACTTATTTTTGTTGTGTATTATTTGTAGTTTGTTTATTTTTGTGTCTCCTGTGTTTATTGTAAAAAAAATAATAATAATCTACCATTTGTCTAGGATACAGGTTAGTGGTGCACTGCTTACATCTCGCCCTTCATTTCTCTGATTGGTTACTCCACCTGTTCTGCCAATTGAAATGAAATTTAAGTGAAGGGGTACCAGACTGACTTCTATGGAGAGAATAGGAAAAGAGTTTGTCTGGCCAGCCAGGCTACCACCAACCAGCACCAAACACACATGTAACGACTGTTCCGCTTTACCGCTTATGAACAGCGCCCAAGTTCGTTTACTTACACTCTAAAGTGAATACAAAAAGGTCTGAATGTTTAGAGTGCGTGACAGACTACTTTAACCAAGACTAAAAACGTATACCTGTGATGTGTGAATGTAGTGTAGTGCAGTTTTGAACCAAGCAGTTGAAATTACGCAGCAAGCTTTAAGATGTAAGTTAACCAGTTTTAATAAGCTGTGCTGGTCAGAATCATCATCAAGGGCAATAACTTAACTGATTATTATGAGTTTTAATATAGTTATTACATAGGCACTTAACCATGCATAATAATCAGACAATAACACTAACACTGTTTTACCCACAAGCAAAAGGGCAAATACGTTCCAGTCATTTACAGGAGCAAACTAGCATACAGCAATGAAAAGGGGTACCTAATGAGTACACCCTAAAATACAACAAACTCAGAAAACAGGTGTGAGCAGCCGCAAACTGCTTTGGCATTTGTCCCTTTTTTGGTAATGGACTAGTCCTTCAGTCTTGTTTATCGTTGCAGGCCTGATAGTATATTCTTAACGAAGTCATAGAAAGGTAACCAAGAAGCTCTAAAATGGCGGCCACCACATGCGCCACGCCAGAGCGGTTGACTCACCACGTCGAGGGTTACCAGTCTGTAGAGGAGCGTGGCGTTGGGCAGCTCCTGCTCGGTCAATCCTCAGCGAAACGGACAGTGTGGGGCTCCAGCAGTTGGGGCTCCAAGGCACAAAAATAATCCAAAGAGGTCCGGAAAGTGTTATCCAGTTAGCTTAGCATGGTCCGAAGCGAAATCCAGGAGGAACAGAGAGTCCCACTTGCTCCGTGGACGTCCGCTGGCTGAAAAAACGCTAAGTCAGGGCGAAGCACGTACACCACCCGTACAACTCCCGCCCCCCAACCAATCAGAACCAATCACAACAGCACAAAGTTGATATTGCCCTTGACTGACCATTAAGACAGCAAAACGTATGTGGCAGGATCAAGCAACAGCACGACGCATTTACTGGAACTAGTAAATAAGAATTTTAGCAAGAACCACTAAGTTTAGTGTATATTTAAATGTCACTAAGAATATTAGAGAACATTACAAGTCAGTGAGACTATTACAGTGTGTAAAGCCTAGGATAAAGAATGTAGCACAAAGCGTGAACACCAATAGAAAAATAGTAATGTAGAACTTTAATAAAGTAAATAAATGAAGACTGTTACAATGCATTGTATTTAGCGTAATGTCAGGGTTATGTGTGCACAGATAAGAATAACCCAGGGGTTACATCCTCCCCCTTCTAAAGGTCCAGATGCCCTCATCGGACTAAATCTAGATCAAAAATCAATTTACCCATAAGTGGCTAAATCTCTGTGTGTAGGTGTATTTTGGGAACTAACCATCTAAGCTAAGAGGACGCACACTGGGGACCACTGGGGTCTCTCTCTCCCAGCAGATAGTGACTCTCAAACCACGATGTACCATCACTATTGGCTCGTCTATGGAGTGTCCTGGCTTGTCATAGCTCAGACGAACGACGGGCTTAATCTCTCGCCGGGACTGGCGGTCACAGACAGGCTCCACACTACCTTCAGACTGGCTAGTAGAGGGGCGCGCTCCCCCTTCTAGACCTGTGTCCACCACAGGGACTTCAAGCAGTTGCAGCACAACATCTGATTCTACTTCAGCTTCCAAGGGATTGGGAGCATCTGCTGGCTCGTCATGACAAGCACTGTCTGATGGTAGGTTCTGATTTTCAACTGGACGAGGTACATTTTGGCTGAACTTATCAGCAAGAAGGTCTAGGGCCTGGGAGATAGACTCTCTCTGAGCAGTGGGCAGATACCACATATCATCTTCCTCTGGCTCTGACATGTCGTCTTCGGCATTGTTTTGCATGTCTTGATTGTCCTCTTCTATTGTACTTGTCTTTGGAGATGAGCGGGTCACAGGGCGATGAGACACATGTTTCTCTTCAGGACTAGCAGGAAACCGGACTAAGCATCCTATGGGCAGAAGGTGATCTCTGTGCAGAGTTTTGACGATGACTCTGCCCTTTTCTGGCTTTACTCTGTACACTGGCAGATTAAACAGTTTTTCAACCACCAGATAAGGGTTTGAGATCCATTTGTCTCCAAGTTTGTTTTTCCCAGGCACGCCTGTGGCTCGGATGAGGACACGGTCTCCTGGTTCCAATACTTGGTTTCTCACTCGAGTATCATAGTGTCTTTTGTTTCTTTGGTGTACTTTGTCAGCAACTCCTTGTGCCAGTTTGTAAGCTTTCTGCAACTCTGCTTTTAGTTTTTCGACATACTGCAAGTAGGATTTGTGATCTTCACCATCTGGAGATGTTCCAAAACAGAGGTCGATGGGCAGACGAGCTTCACGGCCAAACATTAAGTAGTATGGTGAGTAGCCTGTTGCGTCGTTACGCGTACAATTGTAGGCGTGAACCAGTAGACTGATGTATTGACTCCACTGTTGCTTCTGACAGGGATTAAGTGTGCCGAGCATCGATAAGAGCGTGCGGTTGAAACGCTCTGGCTGTGGATCACCTTGGGGGTGATAAGGAGTTGTTCTTGATTTCTGTATGCCCAGCATCGCCAAGAGCTCTTTGATCAGGCGGCTCTCAAAATCACGCCCCTGATCGGAGTGGATTCTGGCAGGCAAGCCGTAATGCACAAAGAACTTCTCAACCAGGACTTTGGCTACTGTTGAGGCTCTTTGATCTTTTGTGGTGTAGGCCTGTGCATATCGGGTGAAATGGTCGGTGACCACTAGGACATTGGCCACTCCTTTGGAGTCCGGCTCGATTGACAAAAAGTCGATGCACACTAGGTCAAGCGGCCCGCTACTCGTCATCTGGTTTAGCGGTGCTGCCCGGTGAGGAAAGGTCTTGCGGGCAATACACCGGCCACAGTTCTTGATGTAATCAGTTATGTCAGCGACCATCTTGGGCCAGTAAAATCTGTCTTTCAGTAGCTCAACAGTACGTTCAACTCCGAGATGTCCTGAATCATCATGCAGGGACTTGAGTGCTTTTGTTCTGAGCTCACTGGGTAGGACAAATTGCATGGTCTGATGCCCTGTAGGTCTATTGGCCTTTCTGTATAAAAGTCCATCTCTGATTAAAAGTTTGGGGCTCTCTCGCTGAAGGAGCACAAGATCGGGGGTGCCGTTTGTTTGTGCAGGCCACAAACCAACTTCCACTGCTTTCTTTGCAACAGATATCACAGGATCTTGGTCTTGAGCTTTCCTTAAGTCCTCCTTGCTTAATCTCTCGAGGGGGCCCAGCTGCAGTTGAGTGAAGCCAGCATAAACATCAGGAACAGCCCTTGCTGAGGCTCCTAGCTGGTCAATGAGTCGGCTTGGGAGCTCAGGAGACTGAGTTACACTGACAGGATGGCAAAGAGCTTTGACTCCAGAGGGCGAGATGTGTCTCCATCCATCGCCGTCATCAATGGCATTTCTTGACAACCAATCAGCATCCACATTTTCTTTGCCTGGCTTGTATTGGATGTCAAAGTCATAGGTAGTGAGGGCGGCCAACCATCTGTGGCCAGTGGCATTCAACTTGGCTGTTGTAAGCACGTACGTGAGGGGGTTGTTGTCTGTCCTCACTGTAAAACGAGCCCCATATAGGTAATCATGAAATTTGTCGACAACCGCCCATTTTAGTGCCAAGAATTCTAGTTGGTGAACAGGGTAGTTTTTCTCTGAGTGGCTTAACTTTCGGCTGGCAAATGCAACAGGACGTAAGCCATTTGAATGCTCCTGGTTAAGGACTGCTCCGAGCCCGTCCAAACTGGCATCTACGTGAAGAACATAGGGCTTTACAGGGTCAGCAAATGCCAGGACTGGAGCATGTGTGAGGCAGTGGATGATTTTGTGAAATGCCCCAGTACACTCAGGAGTCCAACGCTCTGCAAAGGGCTCTGAGGGACTATAGTAGGAGATGGCAGAGTCTTTGGCGTTCTTGTGTTTTTTCTGCGTAGGTGGGTACCCCTTCGTAAGGTCAGTGAGAGGGCGGACTATGGCTGAGTAGTTGGCAATGAACTTGCGATAATAACCACAGAACCCCAGGAATGACTGCAGTGACTTTAGGTTTGTTGGGGGTTTCCACTGGGCCACAGCCCTTATCTTGTCTGGGTCGGTTGCGATGCCAGCAGCAGATACAATGTGTCCAACATACTTGACTTGGGGCTGGCAAAATTGGCACTTATCAATAGAGAGTTTTAAGCCTTGCTCTGCCAGACGATCGAGAACTTTTAGGAGGCGCTCTTCATGCTCTTCCAATGTGCGGCCAAACACAATGAGATCATCGAGGTAGACGAGACATTGGAGCAGATTCATGTCGCCCACGGCCTTCTCCATTAATCTCTGAAATGTTGCTGGAGCTCCTGTGATGCCTTGGGGCATGCGTTCAAACTGGTAGAACCCTAGGGGGCAAATAAATGCTGTCTTTTCTTTATCTTCTTCTGACATTGCGATTTGATAATAGCCACTGCGAAGGTCGAGCACAGAGAACCAGCGACTTCCGGTAAGGCAGGCTAAGGCATCGTCTATTCTGGGTAGTGTGTACTGGTCTGGTATTGTTCTGGCATTTAAGGTGCGATAATCAATGCACATCCTGATTTTGCCATTTTTCTTTCTTGCGATTACTATTGGGGAAGCATAGGGTGAGCGAGACTCTTTGATTATACCAGCAGCAAGGAGCTCTTGTAAGTGTCGGCGGACATCATCTATATCAGCTGGGGCCAGACGTCTTACTCTCTCCCTAAATGGTCTCTGATCATTGAGTCTGATGTGATGTTCAACCCCTTTTGCCAGTCCTACATCCCATTCCGATAGAGAAAACACTTGTCGACGCTCTGACAATTTGTGAGCAAGTCTGACTTTCCAGTCCTCAGGAATGGGAGACTCGCCAAAACTGAATAGTGCTGGATTTAGTCTTTTAGAAGGTGCTTGACGTGGTTGTATCTGGGTGACTATGTCGGCTTTGTGCACATGAGCTATGACCGTGCCCTTGGGAATGGATTTGGGTTTTACAGATTCATTTTTTAGCAATACTAAAAATCTGTTGCAGTCCATCTCTGTGGAGAGCAGAACACAAGGGGGCATTAATACCCCAGCTGGAAGAGCACCAGTGGGAGGGGTCTCAATCATTAGAATGCTGTCGTCCAGGGGCGCGGAACTTGACACTTTACAAATGGCTGAAAGTTCTGCACCAGGTGTAATGGTGAGGGGACCGGGGCCAGCCCACTTTACATAGGCTACTGCATCATTCAAGGATAGAGCTGTCTTGGCTGGTGAGATGGGCTGAGTGTGCACTCGCATGGTCTGGGCCAATTTGTTGTCCTTTGGGGTAGTTTTGAGCTGAGGCATGTGGTCAAAGGTGCGTGCATTTGTGCCGATAATGACTGGTAGCTGCTCTGGGCCATTTGGTTCTGGGCAAACAAGAGCCAAAACCGTACGGGACCCACCCTGAGTGTCATCGTTGGGAAACTGTATGTCAGCAGCTATGAAACCTTTGTATGGATAGCTGTTCTGTCCAAGGCCCCATAGGTCTAAGCTGGAGATGGGGTGTAAGGGCAGATGGGATAGGTGTTTGGAGTACCACCCCTCAAATATGATGGAAACTGTCGAGCCACTGTCCATTAAAGCGTCACAGGACATTCCTTCAATGATTATGCGGCCCACTGTGGGTGCTCCAATTAGGCCTGTGGGGACTTGACTGGACTCGGGAGGAGCAACTTTGCTTATAGTGACTTGGCCACCTTTTCTTTTTGGATCTGAGGAGCTTGTGTTAGCTTCTTTTTGACTGTGTTGGAGCTTTTGCATCGACTGGATTAGCTTTCTGATGACTTTAGAGGAATTTTCAGGACTTGTGCAATTGGTGGCAATATGGCCATCTTCACCACAGCGATAACAGAACACCTCAGAATCACCTTTGACAAACTTTGTGGGTTCTTTAGCTCTGTTTGACTTGTGGCTGACATATCTTGGGTGTCGCGCTGGAGAAATAGCAGCTTTGGGCGCCATGTCTCTCTGACCGAGCTGGTGTTGTAGACTATGCACCTGTTCTGTTAAGATATGTATGTCTGAGTCTGAGTGAGCAGCAGAGGGGGGTAGTACTCTTTGGGTTAGCTGCTGTGCATCTTTGCTTTTAACAGTTAACTGCTGTACGAGACTTTGTAGTTCTTGGATTTGGTGTTTGAGACTGTCAATTTCAGAAGTTTTGGTCTTTGTATCTGCGGCACTGACTTGTCGCACACTTGTAGTTGTGCGTTGTCTTGTCATTTTCTGATCCTCTTCAGTGCGAATTTCACTTAGTAGGGTCATGAATGAGGGGGGGCTATTGAGTCTTTCTTTTAAGCGTAGCTGCAGCAACATAATGTCAGACTCCACTGCTCCTCTCAGCAACTGCTCAACTCTTGCACGATCTCTTAGAGTAGGGGAAAGACCACCTTTTTGAACAGCTTTGGTAAGTGCTTTCTCCAGCCGTCGCACAAAATCTGAAAGTCTTTCAGTTGGTTTCTGCTGCATGGATCTGAACTTGAAATAAAGATCCTCACCAGACTCTGAGGTACCAAACACATTTTCAAGGGCAGTGAGGTAGTCTTGGGGGGGTGCATCAGGATCATTGCAGCGTATAGCTTGTATTATTTCGAGTGCAGGCCCCTTTAAACTTTCCACAATCCTTTTTCTCTTTTCTTTTGTTGAACAATCACATTCATCAAGCATTAAATGTGCCTGCTCAAGCCAGTTGTCGAGTGTCTCTTCGCCCGTGGGTGTGGGTGCCATGCCAGAGAAGACTCGTAACCTGCGAAAGGCATTGTTTTCTGGTGGGGGTCTCACTCTTTCCAACAGTTCTCCAACAGCCCGAATAATGGATGAAGTGTCATCTTGTTTAATATTTTTTCCTTGAGAAAGCAGAGGCTCAATGTCGGCTAGGGTTTTGCCCTCACTTTCTAAAAGCCTTAGTAGCTTTGTTGAGAACTCATCAGGTTTGTCAGTGGTTTCAGTGATCAGAGTCAGCTTCCAGGGTGTCCCACCAGTAGGTGGCAGTATTTCCGGAGGAGCTGTATTTGGGTCAACTTCGTTGCGGCACTCACACAACATTATGTCACTGTTAAGTTGTGAGACAGATTTTTGGGCTCTGACACGAGCTCTGCCAAACGCTTTAACAGTTTCGACCACTTCTTCAACATCAGCAATACTGGTATCACTTGGTACACCACTCACAATAACTGCATGAGCTGTATTTACTTCTGCTTCACTACACCAGGTTTGGAGCTCTGTTATTGTTAACGGACAGGTAAGGTCAGCCATTGTCGTAGGTAACTAACACGCCTTGTCTTGATTGTAGCACAGTCACACAGTAGATCCCAGCGGTGCCTCCATTTTATGTAACGACTGTTCCGCTTTACCGCTTATGAACAGCGCCCAAGTTTGTTTACTTACACTCTAAAGTGAATACAAAAAGGTCTGAATGTTTAGAGTGCGTGACAGACTACTTTAACCAAGACTAAAAACGTATACCCGTGATGTGTGAATGTAGTGTAGTGCAGTTTTGAACCAAGCAGTTGAAATTACGCAGCAAGCTTTAAGATGTAAGTTAACCAGTTTTAATAAGCTGTGCTGGTCAGAATCATCATCAAGGGCAATAACTTAACTGATTATTATGAGTTTTAATATAGTTATTACATAGGCACTTAACCATGCATAATAATCAGACAATAACACTAACACTGTTTTACCCACAAGCAAAAGGGCAAATACGTTCCAGTCATTTACAGGAGCAAACTAGCATACAGCAATGAAAAGGGGGTACCTAATGAGTACACCCTAAAATACAACAAACTCAGAAAACAGGTGTGAGCAGCCGCAAACTGCTTTGGCATTTGTCCCTTTTTTGGTAATGGACTAGTCCTTCAGTCTTGTTTATCGTTGCAGGCCTGATAGTATATTCTTAACGAAGTCATAGAAAGGTAACCAAGAAGCTCTAAAATGGCGGCCACCACATGCGCCACGCCAGAGCGGTTGACTCACCACGTCGAGGGTTACCAGTCTGTAGAGGAGCGTGGCGTTGGGCAGCTCCTGCTCGGTCAATCCTCAGCGAAACGGACAGTGTGGGGCTCCAGCAGTTGGGGCTCCAAGGCACAAAAATAATCCAAAGAGGTCCGGAAAGTGTTATCCAGTTAGCTTAGCATGGTCCGAAGCGAAATCCAGGAGGAACAGAGAGTCCCACTTGCTCCGTGGACGTCCGCTGGCTGAAAAAACGCTAAGTCAGGGCGAAGCACGTACACCACCCGTACAACTCCCGCCCCCCAACCAATCAGAACCAATCACAACAGCACAAAGTTGATATTGCCCTTGACTGACCATTAAGACAGCAAAACGTATGTGGCAGGATCAAGCAACAGCACGACGCATTTACTGGAACTAGTAAATAAGAATTTTAGCAAGAACCACTAAGTTTAGTGTATATTTAAATGTCACTAAGAATATTAGAGAACATTACAAGTCAGTGAGACTATTACAGTGTGTAAAGCCTAGGATAAAGAATGTAGCACAAAGCGTGAACACCAATAGAAAAATAGTAATGTAGAACTTTAATAAAGTAAATAAATGAAGACTGTTACAATGCATTGTATTTAGCGTAATGTCAGGGTTATGTGTGCACAGATAAGAATAACCCAGGGGTTACACACAATCACAGTAACACATTCATACAGCTAGAGTGGGTGAAGTGTCATATCCAAGGACACAACGGCAGTATGCAATGCTCCACAAACCTTCTGGTTAGTATGCAAACAGCTCTACCTGCTGAGCTACTGCCGCTATATACAGTATTATACATGATTTGAACTGTTTCATTATTGAGACAAGTGGATATGTTTTATAAACCTGAATAAACTTGATCTTTACTTGCAAGAAGGATGCAAAAGAATGTCTTTCTTTCTCTGCCTTTCACCTCTGTGGTACTTTACATAATACTGACATTACTCTTGGATTATATACTAACATGGACTCACTCTGTTTTCAGCTGATAAAGTAAGTGCAGGGGGCTATACAGCCAAATGTCTCTGTAGTAGTGTGCCTGCTGCAGTCTGGACTGACTCCAGTATAAAGAATCACAGCAAATGCTAAAGAAAATGTCTGTTCCTTATGCCACTAAATGAATATTTAGCAGGCTGTAGACCCACAGTGTGTGCCACAAAAAAGCCCCTTTAGCAAGTCTTGTGTACAACTGAACAATTTATTGTTTTCTATGTTTATCCATGTCACCTAAGTATTGTGAAAGAAAATAAGTGTTTTACAGTTTAGGAATTTAATCACTTGATGTTAAAATCATTTAGGTTATAACCTTAACCTCGTTTTTTTTTTAACATGTGACATATAAGGATTAATGCTAGACCTAGACCTAATCAACATTTATTTTTACAGCCCTTTATAACACACAAAATGACCAAAGTACTTTCCAATGAAATCAAAGTAAAATCAATAAATCCATAAAAAATGGGAATTCATAAAAGACCATACTATAGAATAAAATAAAGTGCCACAACATTACTAAGTGTTAAAAGCCAGCCTGAATAAATATGTTTTAAGCTTAGATTTAAATAAATTAATAAATCTGTGATCGGGAATTCCAAAAGGAATTGATTCAAAGCCCTATTTGGGTTGCAAATAGCTAATGTCTCACCCAGATATGCACGAAAAATGCAGGCCTAACCTGAGCTAAGCTATAGTAGATGACTATGTGCCATAAAGCAATCAAACATCTTTTGAGTAGCCCCTGTAGAAACTCCTGGACCCCTGAATGGGACACCAGCTGGAATCCGTCACTCTCCTGGTACACCACTCAGCATAACCACACGGTAATAGACACAGCTGCATGAAGACCTAAATCCACTTTTAGCTTGCCTGAGTCTGGAGCTGAGGCCTGGGATGGGTGTAGAGAGGCCAGGGGTTCTTACACACCATCAGTACAAGATCCAGGAACTACCTAATGCATCATCACACAGCACAGAGAGCAGGCCTGTGACCCCAAGAGGATGGGCTGTGGCTTCCACCCTCGATGATGGGCACAATTAAATGGAACAATCAAATAGAAAGTATGCATTTTTTCTTGGATTCGATTAGTTTATTGATCTAATAGCATGTTGTACTTGGAACCTTGTAATAAAAGATTGGATTTATACAGCTCTTATTGCTTATTTATATAGCTCTTCACTTATTCCAACCATTTTCTCTGTCCATGTCTGTGTTGTGTGTGAAATAACCAGCAGGGGGTGATTAGATGGAAGAAGAAAGCACAACAATAACAACAAAAATGGTGGATGTTTTTACAACACATTTATTGAAAAAAATCTAGGATAATGAGTCAAAAATTGCAGTGGTCTGTTCCCCGCATGTGCTGCTCCATTTGTCAATATCTGCAATCTCTGGGGAAATGGACCAATGTACGGACAGAATGAACACAGAAGATGTATAGACTGCTCCGTCTGTATATTTAATGTAGAGTATAGAAGAGCCTTAACACCAAATGGGACGACAAATTGGGTGATGCTGCATAGTGCATTTTACATTTGAATTGAACGCCTCTTGTCATCAGTAAACCTATTATAATAGCCAGTTATGAATTATTCTGTATGGGCAGATCTAGGAAGACAGGTCTTCAGATGTAACAAGCTAGATCTGTGTCTCTAGATCATTAAGTGGACAATGCTGCTGAGACTACACCTGACATGTATTGTCATTATAACAACGGTATGATAAAGTTTACTTGTCTCAAAAGATCACCGTTTCTTAACTGGGAATACTTTGACAGAGCTCGAGTGCTTGTTAGCTCGCAAATCTAACACAGTGTCCTCTCCTCTTCCATTTCCACACTCCTCTTATCTAATGTTCTCCCAAGGGGTCAGAGGGTGCTGCGACGGACTCAACACTGGACGAATTCCTGTGGATGAGACCCATTTCAATCCTACTTTTTGCAGATAAATGCCAAGCTTTTCATTTTGGGAGCCCGGGCAGAGGTGGGGTGAGAGTGGGCTACAGCTGATGGACAGATAACTGCTGTGGAGCGGAGAGAGTGGAGGTTCTGGTGCTTGTGATTCAAATAAAAAGAACCTTACGTGTAGACCAAAGAACAAATGTGTTACAGCCTAAAATGGAAATGGTCAGTTCCTAATAGCAACTAATAATTACTTGTTAAAAAAGCATTAATGCCACAATCAAAACAATCAAGGTTAAGAAGAAGTCATCTGCTAAATGTTATGAATTTGACTATAGTTTTGAAGAACGCATATATATTCAGGTTTAAATCAAATCAAATTAGATTTTGTTTGTACAGCACTGAGTATCATTTTAGTTCTGACTTTGGGATAAGCAACTGAGGACCTGAGAGTCAGAGAGGGTTCATATGGCAAAAGCAAATCTGATAAAGAAGCAGGACTAATAATAATAATAATAATATTAATAATGCCTTAGTCTTATATAGCGATTTTCTACATACTCAAAGTCGCTTTACAATTTGGTTCATTATTCATTCTCTCCTTAGTCACACTTGGTGACTAAGACCATTAAAAGCTTTAAAAACTACCTAATAAAATAATAAAAGCACCTTAAAATCGATCCTGAAGCCCACAGGGAGCCAGTGCAGAGAATTGGTGTAATATGCTCTCTCTTTGTAAGCAGCCAAGTTTTGTTAGTTGAAAATTATGACTATTTTTCTTTGGAAGACCAGAAAGGAGAGCGTTACAAAAAGCAATTTAACTTGTGATAAAAGCATGAATTAGAGTCTCTGCACTGGCTTGAGAAAGAAAAGGTCTCACTCTGGCAAAGTTTTTTAAATGATAAAAAAAGTTTTAGTGGCAGATCTTACTTGTGGTTCAGAGGTAAGCTCACAATCAAATAGGACAGCCAGACTTTTAACATGTTCACTGGGTTTTAGTCAAAAGGTTTGGCCGTTAGCTTTGAGTTTCTCTCTCTGAGCCTCAGGGCCAATAACTAAAACATCTAACCTGCTATCTCTTCTCTGGATACATTGATTCACCTAAGAAACAGATGTATATTATGTATATATATGTATATTTTGTAAGGGTGCTCTGATCAGGGTTTTTGAGGCCGATCACCGATCAGCCTCTGCTGTGATCGGCCGATACCGATCATGGCCGATACCGATCACGTGGTCTTCAGTGTAGTAATGTATTGTATGCAGGCTATTATTAGTTCCATTTGAAAAATACTGTAGCCTTTGTAAATATAAAAGAACAACAAAATTCTACTTATTTTTGTTTTAGAAGAGGTTTTGTTGCATTATTGGTCTTTAATGTGTGCCCAGTGTCTGTGGCTTTGTTTGAATGCTCCGCTGATGTAAAAATCAGCTGTTCTTAATTGGTTCCTTTAATGCGAGTCCGCGGGTGCAGCGCCTGTGTCCGCGTAACGCGCAGCCAAACCAGGTTGAAACACAGTGGACTAAAGAGCCGATAGCTCCTGCTGCCAGTTTTGACAAAGTCTGAATGAAGAAAACGTGCAAAGAGAGCAGAGAAGACAACGATGAAAGGTGCTCCTCTCAGACTCACGGACACATGGGCTGCCTTTTTACTTTCTCTTTCCATTAGCAGCCATTTGGTGCAGTTTAAGCCACAAAACGCACAGTTTTCTCCGCACAACAAGACACAGGCAGACTGAACTTTCTTAATCCTTTTAACGTAACTGTTAGCGGGTTAGCTGTAGCTCTATTTACGTTGGTGTTTGCAAATACACGCACTGCTGCGCCTCGGTTCTGTCCCGTGCGCTCCTAAAGCAGGCGGGGACACAGCGGGGACACAAAGCAGCGCCTCCAGGGCAGGTTTGTGTTAGTTATAACCAGGGCTTAACTTAAAAACACTGCTAAAATAACGCTACTGCTGTTTAATCAAACCGGAGTTGCAGGACAGTAAATGTGAGAGGCTCGCGTGTTTATTGTAATTTGATCGGCCCTTCTGATCGGCCCATTTTACCGATCACTCTATTTTTAGCCATGATAGGCCGATCATGATCGGTGTTCAGGAGTTTTCTCTACTTTAAATATGAATTTGACAGAAAAAAATTGTTACACTCATTTCTGTTATTTAGCTTGAAAGAGGTTTTGACCCTTCATTTGTAAAGATAGAGACACTATTCCTGCTGTGTCTGTCTATTGGGCTTGGAACTGTTGGGACCCAAAACAGCTAAAACATCACACTGAACAACATGATTGAGTTTGGCTGACAGCAAATGTTTCTACAGCATCAGTTGAACATGCACAGCTACATGTTTACACTAATGAAAATTGCTCTTGCATGTGTTTACCTTCCATAGCGTTGCATGTGATAGGAAAGTCTGCAAAGTGCCTAGTAACTGAAGTATTGATTAACACAAAGTAGTTCAGGGTACAGGGAAAACTTCAGACACAACTCATGAAATGTCATTTGCCAGACTGGGCTTGTTTCTGCTCAACTGGGCTTCTTTTGAACACCTTGGGCTGGAAAAATATTGAATTTGGCTGTTTTATAAAATTTCGGGTGTTTTTCACAACATTTGGCAGTTTTTTTTTAAATATTCTGGAGAAAATACCAACAAAGTAGCTGTCATTTTATGGCAAACAAAGTAGAAATTTCAATAAACTGCTGTGTCCTCCCACTCATATATCAGTTCATTTGTTTTAAAATGAGTGATTCATGTTTGGTTGCTGGCATTTCATGTTGGTATTTCATACATTTTTTGTGGTTTCTATGATGCCCTGACCAGGAAAGCTTTGGTTGTCTGATAGCACTGTTTGTGGAAAACCTGTTTGTGTTGCTTTTTTAGTGCTGCTACTAAGTTTTGTGTTCTTTCTTACATATATATATATTTTTTTTAACATTTACAATATTTGTCTGTGAAGACTCTCACTCATCCAGGGCAACTGCATCGCAACAAAAGGTTTAAAAAAAAGTCATCTGGACCAGATGTTTTTTGTTTGTTTGTTTGTTTTTTTACAATATTTGTGATTTGGGCTGTTTTTTGTTTTTTGGGGGGGGTTTTGTGGCCAGGTTTTAAGCTCTGTCAGTGAGATCTGGCAACCCTGATGCCATTGAGAGCCCCTTGTTTGACCCAAGACTGTCAAGCAATAGGCTCGTTCGAGATGAGCCAGACTTGCGCAGTTTTGTTTGGTGTCAGTCTGTGCACAGTGCAGTGGGTTAGATTTGTGTCTGACTTGCTACCGACTTGCTCTGATGTCACAAGTGCGACGATCACCGAAAGCTTGCGAGATCCAAACAACACCAGCTGTCTATCAGGAGCAACTGCAGAAGCTGCACGGCTCAGTGCATGATGGGAAAGCGCCCACCTGTTAGCAGTGACTGGACAGATGATTGGATCTGAGTTTAGTGCTGATCAGAAACGTAACGCACCGACACTTCACTGCAACCCTCCTCCTCCCCCGCCTCTTTTTATGTCAAATACAGTCTAACGCCACAGTTTTGACCTGGATATTCTTTTTGCTCCATTGCCCAGTGTGAAGTACAGTATTTTTAAAGAAACAGTGCATAATATCTGCTGTTATAGGAGGCTGTTTAACTTTGTGTTAAACTCTGTATAAACTGTATAAAGAGCATAAAAGCTAAGAACCTCTGCTGAATGTGCATGATGTTGTGTGCTCCAAAAGAGCACCTAATAAACGCACAGACTGTGGTCAAGCACGAGACAGAAAAATAAAGATGCCCCAGTGCTGATCAAGAGATAGACATCAGCGTCGATCAAGGAATTTTTTAAATAATTGGATCTGATCAGATTAAGTCACGTGATCATGCCAATCTTGTGTTTTACATCTGACACAAGCCAAAACACAAACTAACGCAGCATGCACTAGTAGTGTGGCAGTAGGGCTGGGCAAAAGATGAATTAATTTGATAATTTGCATTTTTTTTTACTTTGGACGATGTAAAAGAGGCTCTATCTATAATCAACTTCAGCAGAATAGGTCCTCCAAGAGCTGCACTGTTAGCAGTGTTGTGGCTAATGCTAGTGCTTACAGCAGCTTAAATAGTGACTATGGAGACTCAGCAGACATCAAAATTAATAATCAGAGAAAAGAGCCCGTTTACCTTATTAATACCTCAGTTTAGCCAAAACGAACAGCGTAGTGTGATGTGCAGCCTGCAGCGCTAACTTTACGTGTCTTTGTTTATGTATGCTAAGTAGCCACATGCTCTGCTTAGCATCTTTTCAAAGGCCTCTCATGGTGTATTTTATAACAGACTGAAGAGGTTAAGGAGTTAAAAAAGCTATAAATGTTGTTACTTTAGGTCATGGTAAGACTGGTAACACCAAGGGTTAGTTTTCTTATGGTTTTATGCTAAGAATTAAAGGTACACTCAGGCTTTGAGTAATCTGTATGTTATTCACATTTTGTTGGTTATACGTAAAATCAAGCATTATATAATTTCATATAATCATTATAGTAAAAAACTTCAGTGCTGTGAGTGTTTGCAGTGCCATGATAATGTAATGTATTGATCTTCTTGCATTCTTTGAGAAATGTGTGACTTTGTAACTGAGGGAAACACACTGGGCCACACTGTAGATAAGGTAACAAACAGGGATAGAGTTTGATTTGGGTTCCTGGCTGTAGTTTAATGTAACTGCCACTAGGTGATGTAGTTTAGTGGGTGTGGTTAAATGTTGATGACATCAGAATAAAGGGACACATTGTTAGGGCTCAAGATTAGGACCCAAAAGTAGACACAAGACAAGGCTACAGGTTCGTATATTTATTGAGCTGAGCCAGGGGGAAGTTGATAGTATGGGATGGTCCAGAGCTGAAGAGGTAAGTAGTGGGAGCGGGAGCAGCAAACACAGCTGGGAAAACAGGAGACTCAGGTAAGTGCAGTTACCAAAAAACAGATTAAAAAATTCACTACTCGTGAAGTGTGGCTGACTGAAAATCACAATGTGACTGACTGAACAATCTGGCAGAGGCTGGCTGGAGAGAAGAGTCTTTGAAGGCAGCGCTTGATTGGAGATGAGCTCCAGGTGAGTCTAGTTGCTGCTCCCAGAAGGCTCCGCCCAAACACACACACACACACACACACACACACACACACACACACACACACACACACACACACACACACACACACACACACACACACACACACACACACACACACACACACACACACACACACACACACACACACACACACACACACACACACACACACACACACACACACACACACACACGGGGGAAGGGAGGTAGAAAAAAAAACAAAAAAAAAACAGGAAAACCAGTGTCACAGCCAGGGGTGTGACAGTACAGGTTGGTACACTAGGGCAGGTCTTCGGTGTCTGTCAGCAATCTGTTGATTCTGGACCGCAGTGCGTCACAATGCAGCACGTGCAGCTTTCCAGATACGACAACGCTTGAGGTGTACTTGGACGGAGGGGACTGCAACCGCTCCTTTTGTTGGTCTGGAAAGAGAGGTGGCTGCTAACCCTGAGTGACCATGAAGGGTGACATACCTGAGGCCGATGGGAACGAGCAGAGCTTGGAACAAACATACGATTAGTTGGGCCATTACCTGGGTCAGCTTGAGTTAGTTGAGCCTCACGGACCACCCTCTCTATCTCCCAGAGTACAGTTCCTACTAGGGCTGTCAGCATTAACTCGTTAACGCATGCGATTAATAGAAAAAAAATTAACGCATTAAAATTTAATAACGCAAATTAATCACACGATCTGTTTTGCTGTAACAGCAGCGATTCTCAAAGCACTTTGTAGGGCGTGAAGCCGTGTCGGGGGCACGTGACCGTCTTGGAAATGTGCGTATATCACAACATTGACTTGTTTTCACGGTGAACGACCCGCGCGTCCACAGAGGAGAGAGAGCAGCTGCCTCACACACGTTTGCCTGTGGTTCCACTTCAGGACGAGTCCACTGCTTTGGCCGCTGCACTACAGCCCTCTCCTTTCCCTCCCTTCACGAGTCTCGTGTAAAACTTTTTACTAATAAATGGTGCATGTGCTTTTTACATCGCTTCCTTTCACTGCCTCTGTCCGTGCGCGTTCCTGGGAGCTGTGCTTTCTGTGCGTCCTGCACTGAAAAAAATACCTTGTTGGATTGACACAATTCAATGGTGGAAACCGGTTGCACGCAAGTAAATTGGTTACATTTCAATTTATAAAATCGTGTCACTTCAACACAAACCTCTTCTGATTAATTGACACAATTTGTTCATGTTAAGCAAAAGGTCCTGAAATATGTTAAATTGACCTAATTTCATATCTTTTATTGTGTTGATTTAACACAATTCTTTAACATCTAATCTACACAACTCAGTCCTTTCAACTTTACTTGATGCCCTATACCTTTGATTTGAATATATTTACATAATATGTAAATGTAGTGCTTAAAGAGACACACACACAATTACATTTACCTTTTCAACCTTTATTTAAGTCTTGTGTAAAATTTTTACAAAGCTCCAACAAATGCAAATTTGCATAGAACTGTACACACTAGTTATTTGTAAGAGAAAATAAACACTGCTTTGCAAAGACAGAACTGGATACTAGATAACAGATCTTGGAGTGATCAATACATTTACATGTAATTATGTTTACACCCGGGGCATACTCAGATAAAGCTGATGGCTTTATGAATCCCTCACAGTTTGAGTTCTCACATTTGTCTGATTTTACATGCATGACAGAACCCAACAGTGCTCGGCATATTGCTACATTCATGTGCTAGTATTTAAGACCAGCCAGCCATTGTCAAAGAAGAAGTGTTTCACATTACTCAGTGCTACTGCATGCTCAGATCACATTAAACACAGTAATCACCAAGCAATAATCAACATTATCCAGGCATGTTAGAGGCATTGAAATGTTTTAATGCAGTTTAAAATGCTTGCATATAAAACATACTATAACTGATTAACCTCAAAGTGAGTAGTGTTTTTTTCAAATAGTAAAATAGGGATTCTGGTGAATTAAATTCTTAAAACTATATCACTATCGTTATTAGTGACCAATAATAAAATATAATCCCAGAATAACAATATCATTGCTGAACGTACAAGAACTGCCAACTTCAGACCATGAGTCCTGCCCATTTTTGGTCAAACATGTTGTTTTTCATAAAGTCACTGGTACATTTTTGCTTTCAAGGTTTGTGCCTTCCTGGATAGCTCTGTTGCCTCCAACTCCATTATTATTTTTTGCATTACTTCGAAAGTGTAGCGAAGCTTGGATGGATAGCTTAAGTTTAGGGCATAGAAGAGGCCCAGGAGCATGGCAGTTGCAAGAGCCACATTGTCCAAGCCCCGAAGCACGACCTCACCTTCAAGAATAATGCCTATATCCGAGTATTCCAACATGGGAGCCTCTCTGGTCACATAGATCCCCACAGTTGTTTCCTCAATGGCCCTCAATATTTCCACATTCATGTCCTAGTGGGAGTGAAAAAAAAATGTATTTCCACTTCTTCCAAGTGAGAAAAGTCTTTTTCATATGTAATATTGAAAAAATGCTTAATCCCGTTGACATTTGAATATGGATATTTTCTTAAAATATCTTTCTTTCCACACACTTACCTTGTACTATTGAACTAGAGCCTCATATTCTTCATTGAGATAGATGCAGAGCCCTTTTATGATGGTCTCTCTCCCAGAATCAGTGTCATCCTAAGAAAAGAAATTGGCATTTACTCTTTTAGTGTTGGTCAAACATTGAGATGGCAAGTTAAACTGTTTAAGGAATTTGTTCATGATATTTTTAACTTGTGTATAACACTGTTTTTAATACATGTGATGCAAATTCAATGTTATGTTGATTGTTCCTGATATCAAACCTATATGCTGTAAAAATAAATCGTTAACTTAGGCTAAAGTGTAGTAGCTAAAGTAGTGCAAGGTTCTGGTTTTTGTGTGTGCTGTCTCAATAAGGTGGTGTATGTCAGGGAACCATTCATGCTATATGTATTCCGGTACGTAGTTATTCTTGTTGATGCTCAGGTAAAATATAACTATTTTCCAAATTCACCAGACAAAATTAAGGAGAAGAAAAAAAATACTTTGGTGCTTAGGTACTTACAGGTATATTGGCAGCCAATTCTTTTAGCTTCTTCCCATGGTGGCTAGAGTGCCTTGCCAAACACTTTCAGAATATTTGGAGTGAGCAGATCAAGTTGGGATAGGAACCGTGATTGCAGATGCATAGTTGTCACACGTTTGAATTCTGCATTAATCTAAAAAAAACAAATAGACACCACTGACACAACTGCTCAGACAAAAATTATAATCTTACAAACAACATTTTCTTGCCTCTACGGGAGTAAACAGAGCAGGCCACCTCTCTAGAAGCTCACTGACCATTGGAGCATCCTGGATTACTTCTTGTCTTCTTAAGGCGAAGGTCTTCTCCATTTTGACTTTAGCTGTCTCTCTGTTACTGCGAATACTGACATCAGTGAGTAGCTCAACTCTGATCTTCTCCAAGGATTGCTCACTGTCTTCAAGAGGGAAAGGGGGGAGGTAGGACACTTCACCCCGTTTTGTTTTTTTAACACCAAAAGCAGGACAACATTTCCCATCTGGATTATGTTTTAAAGTATTTACACAAACTTCAGGACATCCTGCATTTCGGAGGTGTTTGCGGTAGTTGGACATTTTGTATTTGAGACTGACCTTCCACCCCTTATACCCACGGGCTGAGCCCTTCTCACATAAACATGGATGTTTCATTATAAGTGCCTCTGCAACTTGATCAACTTCTCTGTCCGTGACATAAACTTTGTGTTTTACTATCTCCTGAAGCAGTCCACTTAATATATCTGATCTGAGCTGTGGGTCAGGATCCAGCAGCTCTCCTTTTTCCAAGCAAGCTTTGTTGGTCCTCTCAAGTAGGCCTGTCACGATAATCAATTAATCAATTAATTACACGATGTATTAAATTGAGCTCGATTAGTTTTTCGGCTGCGATTAATTTCATTTGCTTGTTTGTTTTATTTCCTCATCTCTCTCGCTCTTTCTCTATACCAAAGAGACCTGATGACAGGCTTCACTTGTATGCATTGTTCTCGACTGACCCCTCCCGTTTCCTTAGCGTAATGAGGATTTAACTCTCCTGTCAGTCACTTGCTAGCCACGTGGTCTCATAGCCTATCACGGAGTGTTGCAAGAGAGCACAGTGATGAGTAGCAAGCCAAAGAAAACGGTAGTTGAGATTTGCAAGAGATGGAATTAGTTTCAAAACCGAATGCGACGGCTGCAGTGTGGGAGCATTTTGGATTCCAACCCAATGAGCGCGGTGAACCACTTAACCCGTGCGAGCCGGTATGTCGCATTTGTTTTAAAAAAGTTGCAGCTACACACGGCAATACAACAAACATGCATCAGCATCTAAAACACAATCATCCAATGCAGTTTTCCCAGCTGGGAAAAAAAACAACAACAGGTGGGCTGTCTTCCCAGCAGTCGACAATCACTGGGGCGTTTAGTCGACTAACAAAATACAAACCGGACAGTGCAAAATGGTGCGCACTCACAGACAGTGTAGTTCGCTTCATCGCTAGCCCTTTAATATCGTCGAAAAGCCGGCATTTCGAAAAATGCTGCAAACATTTGACAGCCAGTACGAACTGCCTGGGAGAACATATGTGTCACAAACGGCAATTCCTCAACTGTATAGCAGCATTAAAGACAACATACTTAAGGAGATCAAAGACATCTCATTTTACTCCGCCACTACAGATATGTGATCCAGTTCAAACATGACCCCTTATATGAGCTTGAACATACACTACATAACTGCTGACTGGACCCTGCACTCCAAGTGTTTAGAGACCAGATATGTCCCAGATAACCATACTGCTGACACCCTCGGAGAAAACCTGAAGTCTGCTTTAGCAAACTGGGGACTGGATGAGCACAAACTAGTCTGCATCACTACAGACAATGGTGCTAACATTGTTGCTGCAATAAGGAATCTTGGCTGGCCATGGCTCATGTAGGGTACATATATAAAAATATATACACTGAACTAAGACAAAGATTAAGAGTAATAACTCCGCATTGGTACCAGTTAGCCTTGCGCTAACGTGCAGATTAAAACACCTAAACTAATGTCTTAAGAGGGAAGGATTGACCAGGAGGGACTCAGTTTAATAGATAAAGACCAACAAACTCAACTTAATTTAGATTAAGTATAACGTTTATTTACACAATAAGGTGGAATAGTGTACTGAGGCACAGGTAAATTTCGAAAGGAATGTAATTATGAACAGAACCGTTATGCAGAATTATTGATTAACTAATGATGAATTGCAGTGGAGTAAGTAATAAATTGACTTATTAAACTATTGGAAATTTATGAATAAGGGAGTAGACTCTGAGACTATAAGTGCCAACTTTGTCAACATAACAACTCTGATCTTACGGCGCTCGGCACAGGAGGGGAAGGTGGTGACGACAGCCAGCCTCCGGTTTCAGCCAGGGGCTCGGATGTTGTTCTTTGTCCTTTAGAGCCGCGGGGTGTAGCAGGGCTGGTGTTCCCGGCTCCAAACAGCGGTTCGTGGTGTGTCCTCCAAGCTCCACAACCAGTCGCCAGGTGTCCCGTTATGTTGAACAGGAGCGTGATGCCGCTCAGGGAGAGTTTAGCTGTTGTCAGCGTAAGGCAGCGTCAAAGTCTCAGAGTATGGCAAATGTCCCTTTTAATGCCAAATGGAAAATTCAATAAAAATCCTTTCACAGCGATTCGAAACTTTAGAAGTATAACTTCTTAAATTAGCTGCTTTGGTCAAGGCAGCAGTTGTTAAAGCTGGCGGATGTTGCGCGGCGCGAGGCTTTTCAAAATAAACTACAAAATTGATACTCGAACGAAAGTTTGGGCGACTTATTGTGAAAAGATGTTATCACCGGCAAGGTGAACTTAACGCAACAAAAATGACGAGAAGAAAAGAAAAATTAAACTTAAAAGACGAAGGAGAGACGGAGACGAGACAAAGACAAGACGAAGACTAAGACTGAACTGAGGAATGTGGGCCGCACCCCAAGATAAGACTGGAGTAAAAGGGGTGTCCCTGGTTCTTCCCTCTGAACTGATAGTGGAGAGGGCTCAAATTACCTCTGCTAGACACAAAATAAATGTCATAAAAAGAAATGTGTCTTACTCCACTTCAATTTACGTACCTTTAAAACACATGTTATATTTAACAGTTTGCACAAAACATAGCTATGACATTTTCCTGTAAAGTAACATGTTAATGCATATAAAGTCTTTTAAACAGATGAAATGTGTCAGGCCTCTGGTTCTTATCAGAGAAGAGAGGAGGCCTCTTCTGGCATTATTATTGGTCTGCAGTTCGTAAAGGACAGATTTATGTCTTTGTTTTGCATCCTTGGTGGGTAAGAGCAGACTTCTCGTCTCCTAAAGGAATGTCCATCTTTGATAGAATTTCAGCAGTGGCCCAGGTCTCCTACACTCAATTGCTTTGGTCACAACCTCCATCTTGCTGTGTCCCATGGTTTGGACAGCGACAAAGAACGGACAGCGGGTGCCATAGGACTCTGTAAAAGTTTGGTCAACATATTCAACCTGAGCTGGCTTAAAAGGAGAGACCTGAGGAAGGCACAGAATGAGGCTAATCTCCCCCAACACAATCTAATACTGGTAAGTGAGTCATTTATAGTTTAATTTGCAACACAAAATATTGAAAGAATTATTTTTGTTTTATAGTAGCTTGTAGACCTGTAGAATAACCTGTAGAATCTGAGACTGTAGTCTTTTAGTTTGCACTGGCATAAAATAATAATAATATATTAATATACAAATTAATAATGATAAATATTGGAAAATGTAAAAAGTTGTATTTTTTAAGAATGTTGATAAAGACTAACTAATGCACAAGAACAATATTATCTTTCCCGCAGGATGTTGTCACACGATGGGGCACTAAGCAGAAGATGGTAGAGAGGGCGTTGGAGCAACTCCCAGCCATAAGACGTGTCCTTGTTCAAGACAGAAAACATGGCCACCTCAACCCAACCTGGCAGGATGTTTCTGTGTTGGAGTCCATCAACGCAGCAATGAAACCACTGGCTGACTTTACAGACGTCCTCTCAGGGGAAAAATACGTCACAGTGTCATCAGTTAATCCTGTGCTGGAACTGATTAAAGGCGACCTTCTCTCTCCAGGCCCCAATGAAACTGCACTGACAGCCAGTATTAAACAAAACATAGGCAGGGTACTGACTGACAAATACAGCTCACCTGCAATCCAAGTACTCCTGAAAAAGGCCACCATCTTGGATCCAAGATATCGTGGCAGCATGGAGGAGGCAGGGGCATTGGATGAAGTCAAACATCAGCTTGTCCAAGAGCTACTGGATGTAAAAGGACCAGAGGAATGTGGAGAAGCAGCCAGTGGTGGTGAGAGCTGCAGCCAAGCTGCTGGAAGAAACGAGGATGAACCTGCTGCTGCCGCACCGACCAAGAAGAAGAGGCTGAGTGACCTTCTTCAAAACAGAAGAGCTCATCTCACAAGTCAGGAGCAAGTTGCATTTCCAATAAGAGTGCAGGCTGATGCTGAGCTGACCAAGTTCCTCCAAGAAGATGCACTTGATGCATCTTGTGATCCCTTATTGTGGTGGCGTGACAATCAAAGAAGATATCCTTTGATGGCCAATTTGGCTAAAAAATACATGTGCATTTGTGCAACAAGCACCAGCTCAGAGAGAATGTTTAGCACTGCTGGCTACATTGCTACTCCTGAGAGATCCTGCCTTAAGCCACATAAAGTTGACATGTTGGTATTTCTTTCTCGGAATCTGCCAGACTAAAGTAGCGACAGATTTGCAAATGACCTGTTGAGGCATCTGCATTTATTCATATAGAGTGTTTTGTTTTGTTTGCACTTTTACATAAAGGTCCTAACTGGCAGGTTTGCTTGTTTTCCCTACCTAAAGTCTAATATTTTTAGGGCAATTTTGTTTACAGAGACTTGAGATCCACTTTATTTATTGTTTTAATTGTGTTTGGTCTTTAAAGTGTCTTTTTTTTTTTGTTTACAGAGACTGAGAGTCCATTTTATTTATTGTTTTTCTGTTAAATGTTCTTAAGAAATTAAAGTTTATTTATCTTTGAAAGGGTGTACTTGCATTATTATGCCATTATCATTATATTAGTTGAAAATGGTCAATATAATCGCTTATCGCAATAATTTCTGGGACAATTAATCGATTGATTGATTAATTAATTAATTAATTGAAGGCAGACCATCAACAAAAACACTCTCTGGCTGCTGTCTGGTCCAAGGATAACTCTCAGTAGAGCAGAAGTCATTGTGATGTTGCACTATCTGAAGAAAAAAACAAAAGAGTACAACAACTTTGCAGTAGTTACATTCCTTAAAACAATCATACAGTTTTAACAGTTCAGCGTGGCTTATGGACAGAATTCTTGTGCATTAAGAAAAAGAAAAAAGGAAGAGAAAAAAAGTTATTTTTAAGACACATATTCACATTCATTTACAAATTCGAAAGCTAACCCAAAAATAATAGGAACAAGGCATAGTCAGACCAGTGATTTAACTTCACTGCACCTGCTAACTTACAGACAAATGTTTTGCTTGTAGGGTGTGACACTACACCAAAAGTATCTTTTAAGATACAAACAACCGGAACGTACTTTTATTGTACTAACAATACACTAAAATCAGAGTTCAGTTCAGTTTTTCTGAGAGTTCAGTTTAGTACATTTTTGGTACAAAAAAGTAGGGAAAAAAAACTTGCAAAATATATTTATCACCTACTGTGATGTGATGTAATGTAATGTAATGTAGCTACTGTTAATTACATAGCTTTCTGTAAACCAGAACAGAACCAGGTCTAAACCATGTGTCCATGTGTGTTATTGCTTTAGATCGATCAATCAAGTGGAAAGACTTGGTAAAGGCTGTTTAAATGCACAATCTGCCGTGACTTTTACAATCAGGTGATGTTGATTTCAGAGCATTAACAAGCTGGACGTGTTGCCTGCTGCAGACCTCATCTCCGTGGAACAATGTGACGCGCAACTCTTGTCTGTTTACGGTGTTTGCCGTCATTGATTTTGACGATGAAGCCAAAATGTTCCCATATAGGAGAACATGGACGGTCACTTCGCGTTGCCGTGGTGATAAATACATAACTGTATGTATACAGTCCGCCACTAAATAACGTCCGAGCAGAAACTCACGAGTGAAATAGTTCCGGTGCGTTTAAGCTCGCGCTAAATAATTAAATATAATTATAGATAGAACCGAAATGGTACACAATTGGACATGCCGAACATGCCGTGCCGAAACGATTCACCACAACCGCGTGTACCTTTACACCCCTATACTTTGGATACTACAACTAACAATAATCTCGCTAACCCCAATGGTAATGTGTGATCTGTAGCCACTGATGCCAGCCAACTGAGCCATATTTCAAAACTGAGAAGAGGTACAATCAGCATAAACAAGAATGTCATGCCAGTGACCCAGTAATAACAGCAAAACACGTGGTTTGCAAGCTAGGAATAGCTTTTGCTAGCTAACGTTACCATTCACGTTAGCGCTGCTGTTAGCTACCCAGCTACAAGACTTAGCTTTCTAAGCTTGTACGGAAGGCTATTAAATTGTCTACTATTTGTCATATTATTTTTAAGGATATGAACGTGAACGTTTAAAATATTAAAGAAACAATGAGCAGCAGTTTTGTAACATTAATGGCGAATATATTTTTAAAAAGTTCAAGTTGAAATGGGCTGATTAAAATGAGAGAGCAAATAAACTCATGTCAATTACCTTGAGCTTAAAATATTATTTTATCTAATTAAATCACATTGCATTACTCACAAGCCTCCGTTACCAGTTGCAGCTTTCAAGTTCCAACTGGATTTGGGCGGTCACGGTCTTTATTCTTCCCATAATGCATTGCTCCAGGCAACTTTCAGCGCGAAAATCCTTGATTTATTGAATCTTGTTATTATAACATAAACCGTTTGCCTCCGCACAACACAATTCAAACGTGTTAGTGGGTTTTTGTTGTGTTAAGTGTAAAATCTAATGAATGCTAACATGTTGTACCATAGAACATAAAATGATTGCCTAAATGCTGCAAAATTCAGTTATATAAATTCAACAGAGGGCCATTCCCCTTTTTTTCAGTGTGGACCCACGGTCCCTGAACTTAAGTAGCCACAAGCCGCAAACTCCTACAAACCATTCATTTGCGGGTTTTTTTTTTTTTTTTTTTCATAAAGCGTCAGTTCTTACGGAAGCGCATAGTAGTCACCAAAAAAAAAAAAAAAAACTATCTCGTAATTACGAGATAGTTTTTTTTTTTTTTTGGTGACTACTATGCGCTTCCGTAAGTTCTCGACTCAGAGCGGCAGCCTCACTGCGGACAGGTGACCGTGCCCCGCCCCTGTCCGCGGCGCTGAGAGGAGCAGAGCAGAGGCTCAGGTGTCTGCAGTAGATTTAATGCAGAGCACATTTCAGCAGACACTGTTATCTCAGTTACTACACAGACTTATTAAAGTACACAATATTCAGAAGTTATTTCTGTGATGTATTTTTTTATCCAAGTAAAAACACACTCAACCTCTCTGGACTTTTTTTTTATTTAAATGTTGCATATTGTCATGGAAAATCTATCAAGTTATACGTTGCGATTAATTGTGATTAATCACAGCCCAAGAGTGTGATTAATCTGATTAATTTTTTTAATCGATTGACAGCACTAGTTCCTACTGAACATGAAGAGTGGTCCACTTGTGATACCTCAGGCTTGTCTTTTATACTGCAAGGTGGAAGAATAGTCCACTGACTGGGATTCAGGCTCATCAACAGTTGACTGACGGGACAGAGCATCAGGTTTGGTGTTACGAGTTCCTGAACGGTATGTAAGGGAGAAGTTGATTCTTCCGAGGAACAGCACCCACCTAGCCTGATGAGAGTTTAATCTCTTAGCTGAGTGGAGGTAGGAGAGATTCTTGTGGTCAGTCCATACCACGAAGGGGTGCTCAGCTCCATCGAGCCAGTGTCTCCACTCCTGAAGAGCCAGAACCACAGCCAGGAGTTCCCCGGTTCCCAATGTCATAGTTCCTCTCTGCTGGTGGGAGACGACGGGAGTAAAAGGCACAAGGGTGTAGCCTCTAGTCCTTAGATGAGCGCTGGGATAAGACTGCACCAACCCTCATGTCTGACGCATCAACCTCCACAATAAACTGCTTTGAGGGATCTGGGTGGGATAACACTGATGCTGAAACAAAAAGTTCTTTGAGTGCTGAGAACGCCGCCTCTGCCTCAGGAGACCATTTGAAAGTGAGTGAAGTGGATGTGAGTTGGGTCAAAGGGGCCGCCCTCCTGCTGTAGTCCTTGATGAATCTGCGATAGAAATTTGCAAAACCCAAGAAGCGCTGGAGTTGTTTGCGTGACTCCGGTCTCGGCCACTCTGCCACCGTCTTTAGGGTTAGGTTTGACTTTCCCCTGCTCAATTACAAACCAAGAAGTTAACAGAAACAGCGTGAAATTCACATTTTTTAGCTTTTACAAAAAGTTTGTTTTCAAGGAGGTGCTGCAGTACAAGTCGAACATGTTGTGTGTGTAGATGGAGATCAAGGGCCTGAAAAACAGCAGGTGCAATAGTGAGACCAAACGGCATAACCAAATATTCAAAATGGCCTAGGGGGGTGTTGAAAGCAGTTTTTCACTCATCCCCTTGACGGATGCGGACCAGGTGGTATGGGTTACAGAGATCAAGTTTTGTAAAAATGGTTGCTTCATGAAGTGGCTCAAATGCTGAATCAATGAGGTAAGGGGTATTTGTTTTTAACAGTGATTTCATTTACGCCACGATAATCAGTACAGGGACATAGTGATTTGTCTTTCTTGTCAAAGAAAAATCCAGCTCCAACAGACAAACTGAGTGTCTGCAGCAGGTGCAGGGGTTGGCACCAGTTCAGTTAAATTTGAGTAGTAGTAGTAACTGTCTAGACAAATAATAACTGGTTATTTTCAAGGACATATGAAAATTTGTGTTATCAGAAATTATAAAAAATCATGTTTGGATGAGCTCAGGGGCTTTTGTGGGGACTGGACATGAACTCAGTTTGTTGTGTCATGCAATAAACTTTTCTGCACTGGAGTCTCTCTCGTCTGCTCCTTGTTTTTGGATATATTGTGTAATTTTTATTCTACAAGGCCTGGCCTTTAGAAGCAGAGAGGACTTAAAGTAAATAACATTTATGTCTTCACTGATATCACTGTGAGAGTACTGCTGCTGTTTTGTTCAGACATTCAGCATAAAAACATAGCTATTCAACAAGTTATTATATTACAATCTTAATATATTAGAAATTATTGTATTACAAAATGCCAAAAAATAATAATGAAAAAGATCAATCATTCACAACAGTCTGGGACCCCTTCTTGATGGAGGGTGCTCTGCTCCTGCACCAGCTGATCTAAGGCCCAATCCCATTTCTCTTTCTTGCTTAACCTAAAGTATTTTCCCTAAAACAATGTTAGTGGGCTGAAAATACACCCCTAAGAAATATGTCAGCTCCTCCAGTGAACTGAGGCTGCTGGTGTTTTGTTTTTGTTTGTTTGTTTTGTTTTTCAGCAGATGTATCCCTCTGTCTCAGCCACAAAGTACAGTTGATGTGCCTCAAGTGCTTACCACTGGCTTTGTTGTTCCTTTGTTCTATTCTCAGGGGAAAAGGGATCCAAACAGGACAAAAGAGAGCACTACTAGTTTTTAAACCGACTCATGTTCCCTGTTGAGTACACATTTTGTTTTATTTCCTTTGTAATCACCATAAAGGCTCATTTATACTCCAATTTCATATGGAATTATATCTGTGCAATCCAAGCATTGTTGGCCTCACAGCATTTATACTTCCAACTGTTTTCTATGTCAGTGTGTGTATTATGTTATATAGCCACTAGGGGGCGATTGCTGACTGTCAGAGATTTTACCAAGATGAAAGAAAAAGAGCAACAGTAAACAAACATGGCAGTGCTGGCTGAGGTTTTTACACCATGTTTATTGAAAAAGCGCTAAGAAAATGAGGCGAAAATAGAGGTGGGTCTGATGAGTCTTTGAATAAACCATGACTTCTCTTGTTACTCCTTAAAATGTTCAGGCATTTCTTCAACTGTGACTGTTAATCTGTGTTCACTAGCACCACCCAGCGGCCAACGCATGTACTACTACATTCATCTGTGGCCGTAAGCTCTGGGGAAACATATGGACAGAATGAATGCAGAAGATGGACAGCACGCGCCGTTCATATCTAAATGCATAGAGTATAAATGAGCCTAAAGATTTTTTTACCACTGTTTGTTAATAGATAAACAGTATGACCCTGCAGGGCTACTGTACACTGAAAAAAATAACTATTAAAGATATTAGGGAGGATTTTTTTCGACTGCTGAAAAACCAGCGACTGTTTGTCCTTTTTTGAATACTGCGCATGCGTCAGGCCCCGCCCTTCACTGTTCCTTTCCAAGGAACTCCTCCACAGCGACGTGCACGAGCGTTGGAACACGAGTGTTTGTTTACAGCTGGCATCAGCAGAGATTCACCTAAACCTAGACCAGCAGTGTTTGTCTGTGCAACCTTTGACCTAGTTCCCCACACAGACCCAGTCACACGCACAGCAGAAATATGTCCTCCTGCTATTGGTAGCATTAGCAAACTGACGGATGCTGTACAGTTGAAATGGTTCAACAGATAAAGAAAAAAGGCATTTTTTTCAAGATAAGATAAACATACCTGTCCAGCAGAAACTTGAAGACCAGTGCATCGTCTGAAGCCCTTTTTGTTTCTACAGCGCACGCCATCGTTTGAAAAAATCGCCAAGAACCACACGAGTTTTATTCTACTCTTCTACTCCTTTTGCGACAACTAAGTTCACGGTTTTCCTCAACCATTGTGCTCTTCGAAGTCAGGCTGTCCGCGCTACGATGAGGCTTGGCTAATGCCGGACTACATAAACATAGTGTATACGCATGCGCAGGCACAAGAACGCGCACGTATCGCTGAAACCAGGAAGTCAGAATGATTGGCAAGTCCATGGAACAATGGTTACTGTACTCATGACGAAAATGATTGGTTGAGGTTTTGAAGTCCCACAGAGTCCACAGTTTATTAATATTATTATTATATTTTCTAATACACCAATTTATAAGCCTTATACAGGGCAATGAAGGTAGTTTTATTAAATATTGCAAAGAAATGAATTTACAAAGATCCTCCCTAATATCTTTATGATTTACTTAGAAAAATCCTAATAACAATTGGCAGGTTACCTTTTCTATTTAAATGTTGGTACCGTAACTTAAGTAAAACTCTCTTGTGTCTCTCATGTAAGATTAGCACACATATATCAAGTAACATGTGTTGGAGCTGGTTAATCCAACTATATAATACTAAAACAAGAAGAAACACAGACACGTCAAATGGTTTACTTGCAAGGAGAGCAGACAGAGATAAAGACCCAGTGACATGCACCGGGGACATTCCCTCCATGTGCTCTGGGCTCCCTGGTGCTCTCATGCTTTTTATTAAACATCACGCCCCTGGTTACATGCACCGTCTCTGTCCGATAAGGGAATTGGGGAACTAGGACAGAGACAGTCATCAACTCTACATATGATAATTTAACATAACAACGCTGGTTATCAGTTCTGAGGCCGCACTTTCTTATCCAGTTGGTCATTCTTCTGCGGCCATGCCATGCTTAATCTATACGGTCAGTATAGATTAAGCAGTCAGTCGTGCGTCAGCATTATCTACTGGAACACTCTGTAACTCAGCACATGATTAATACATTCACAACACACATATTGTACTTAGGATTTTATGAGACATATAAAAGTAGATAACTTATATACACATTTCTCTAACAACATGTACTATGCAAAAACACTAAGTTAACATTAAATCCAAAAATCAAGTATGGTCTATTTGATATTTTCATGAAGATGAATAAAATGACATAGAAATACTGTTTAGTTCATGTGTGTGTGTGTGTATCATATAAATGTTATTTATAATAATCTAATAATGATCTAATTATTTCTCAGTATAACTGATAAAACTTATTATGGTAAAAAAAATTCAAAGCAGCTATGAAGTGTAGGAGGACAGGCACATCCACATCTGGACACATCCACTGGATCCAAGAGGAGCGTGAAGCACCAGGACTTGGACTGGCTGAGACACATTACTGCTGCTGTCTGCCTGCACACATAAAACAATAATACACAATATTAAATATTTAGATAAACATAAAAACTCAGCTTCACTATAGATGCAGTCGGCAACAGTGGGAATGCCCACAAAACGTCACTTCCGATTGTCATTCAAAACAAATCATTCACGATAATGTAGAAGATTAGCTCTGTCACCTTCTCTTCAACAAATACACAAACAGATGCTGGATTTAATTTTTATATTTCACCTAATAAAGAAACTGAGACATACAGAAAGACATGGTGGTCCAACAGTTCACATCTGGACATAAAATACCATCACTGGCTGATGATAGCTGCCTAAAACATGCTAATGTAATCAACGTTAGGTTGCACTGTTACAGGCTCTCCTATGATAACAGACGGAGTTTAACCCATCATATTTATTGTAAACTAAAATGTGCGTCTGTAAATTTGTTAAGGCTTGAGTGGATCATGGCTCGACTGTAACATGCTGCAGACTGACGCACGGCATTAGGGCGGCTCATTCAGTGGTGCTAGCATTAGCATTAGCTCGACTGCATGAGCTCAGACCAGACTAGTCTTTATGAAGCAACTAAGCCCCATCTCCTATATTTACACTAACTCCAGGTAGAAGTCAGGCCATAGGGCACGCTTTTCTTTTATGGCACAGCCTCAGACTCAGACAGAAGAATATGTTTGGAGATGTCACATCGGACCATTCAGTTGGATTGTTCTGCCAGTCTTTAAAAATACAGAACACAGTCCATTTAATTCTCCTAATGTGGCATTCTTATTTATGTCATAACAACATTAAGGGCTCTGTGAAAGATATGACTTGCTTGTTTAATTTACAAATAATCCACTAGAAAAAAGTCTGAAAAGAATGAAGGAGTGTTTCTGAGCGAGTGAAATGTTTTGGTTTTTTTTTCCCACACCAGACCCGGCCCCAACTATGACACAATGCCAGCTGTATCTATAAACACTGTCACAGTGAGACACAGCAGGGTGTACATGTTTTACCTGGCAGTCTCTTCCTGCCAGGTAAAACATTCGTTCCTTTTGTTTTTGTCCAGCGTACTGCAATAGGCCATTTCCCCTTCACACCTGACTTCAATTATTTGGTTAAAACTCCGAGTTAATGTAATAGGCTAAAAGCAGACATATAGCTAAGCTAGCACTGTACAGTGCTAAATCAAATTTATGTTCACAATTTCTACAAACCACTTTAAAACCTAATGCAGGAGCAAACCAAAGGAAAAACTAGAGACTTACTCGAGTCTGGTCTCGTTGCTGCAGTTATTTGAAAGTCCTCCATGTCCTGAGTCTGCAGGTCTTCTCTCTGCTAACTTCTGCAGCTCAAATCCTGGGCACTTACTGCGCATGTGTGGAGTCAAGTTTTGTTGTACTTTTTGGAGTACAGTTTTTACTGTTGTTTGCATTAACAAAAATCATATAGGAATTAAATCTAATTTTAGAATAAATGTTAAAAGACTAAAACTTGATTCAATCATTTACAGCCTCTAATTTTTAAAGAAAAGGGTTAGTGTGCATTTTCATTTCATATTAGCATGTAAGAATTACAAAATAATTGTTACTACTCCCAAAAGTCATTTTTTTTCAGTGTAGCTGTGAGGAATGTTACAAAAACTAAGACTATGTCCGAATGTCATTCCTAACCAGAACTGGAGTGGGAGTCATTTTCAGCCCGGGATTTTTTTGTAGACCAGCCCTCACTCAATTTTGTCATTTTTCTTATGTGTAAAAATAGCTGTATTCAAGAGGCATTCAAACAGCTAAACATCCATAAAAAAGTTTTTAGATCACAGTTCTGAGAGTGAACAACAAAAAAGGCACATAATATACAATATAATATATAATGATATATAATATAGTGGCTTTATTGTGAATACAATATAGAATATAATGTATCATCAGGGGTGAAAGTAGATTTTTGCTTATGCTGGTACTATAACAAATTATGCCTACATATATATTTTTAATAGCAGAAAAAGCAGACAAATGAGGTTGAGAATGAATCTTGACTATAAATGAAAAATACAGACATGGCTTATACAGGGTTTAACAGGGTTTGAAAACAAATCAAACGCACCCCATAAAGGCCAACACACACCAGACGCACGTCAAAAAATACACCCCTATTGTTTTCTATGAGGCGCACGGTGGTGGCTGAAAACACATGGCCCCCGTACTTCTGCAGTAACAAAGATGGTTCTCTGCTCTGTGTGACACAGACACACAGCTGTAAACACTGAGGGACAGTAGCTGCTGCTCAGGGGGACACAGGCAGCAGCTCCCGACTCCTGCTGCAGTCAGAGCATGGGGAAACTCCTTTCTGCTGCTAACTCAGACAGGGGCGGCTCCAGACAAATATCATTGAGGGGGCAATGGGGGGGTCCATATTAAATAAAGAGGGGGCAATGAAATTCTGACGCAACAATATACACCAAAAACAATAGGCTAAAATCAATAAGCAAAATATAAATTATCATTAGTATTGAGCAACAGTTCTATCTAGACCAGTGGTGCCCAACCTTTTTTGGCTTGCGATCTACTTTTAAAGTCATCAAGGCCTGGAGATCTACCTTTATTTTTTTTTCACCCCTTATTTCTATTAAACATGGTGGGCATTTATCAGGGTTATTATTATTGCAGTGGTTAAACATGAAAATAAAAATAGAAATAACCACTTTAATAAAGTCACATTTTATTAAACTAAAATGATAAACATTAATTATCAACTCAGGACAGGAATAACTGAATCTAATAAATGTAGCATTTTTGTCAGTGATATTTACAACATTCCATCATTTCCTGCCTATTATTATGGATTATAATAGGCCTACTATATTTATAATTGTGCCTGAATTAAACTGCAGTATCAATGCAGCTTATCATCAAAGCTCAGCATTATTTTAGCAACATTGATGAGTGACAGGAGCTCCATGGTAACGCTCAGGGGAGGAGCTTGTGAGACTTCGACAAAGTCAGCTTTCCTCATGCACGGCAACAACAAACTACTGAAGGACAAAAACAAAGCAAACAGGTGACATACATCAGGCTCTGACTCCTTCCTCACCTGTCTCCTCCCTGACACTGCTGCCTCTCCTCCTGTGTGTGTGTGTGTGTGTGCACGTGTGTGTGTGTGTGTGTGTGTGTGTGTGTGTGTGTGTGTGTGTGTGTGTGTGTGTGTGTGTGTGTGTGTGTGTGTGTGTGTGTGTGTGTGCACGTGTGTGTGTGTGTGTGTGTGTGTGTCAGCCCCATGGCAGTGTTCAGAGCGGCCGCGGAGCACGAGCCGCCCGCAGCCTCCACAACAGAACTGAAGTGAAAGCGGCCAGAACTCTGATTGTTATTAAGTTGTTTGTATTCTGTTTAGTTCGTAGCACGTGCGGTTTCCTCGCACTTCCGCGGTGTCTCGTGTTTTAGAAAGAATCTCAGACTGATCCATCTGCGGGGCATTCAAAAGCCATAGGCAAATGACTTTATCTGGAAAGACATGGCTCCGTGATCTACCCGCACTGCGGGTACGATCACCAGGTTGAGGGCCACTGATTAAAACCTTCTCAAGCGTTTGGTGTAATTTGAGGCGGCACTCCAGGTGTGCTTTGGGCTTAAGACGCACATGCTCAATGCGTTTGTTTAAGGAAGCGAGACAATCAGTGAATGATGAGAGGGGAGAGGGACATTCTGTGCATTAAATCACATCACGGAGCGATCATAGGCCACTAAAAACCACACAGACACAGATATGATGAGATAAAGCACTGCCTGGTTTACATGCTTTAGTGTCAGATTTTTTTTTTCTTCTTAAAAGCGTCCGCGGTCCGCGGCTGCTTTCTAATGTGTGTAAAAGCTGCCAAGACCGGCTGGACAGCTGATCTCTTTCTACCTGGTACTGCGTACCCCCTCTAAATCTTATGCCGGTACGTAGTACCGGGCCGTACCGGCTTACTTTCACCCCTGGTGGGAGGTATTAATAAATGTAATAGGAACAATGTGAGGATGTAGACGAATTTTCTGTGCTAAAGGTTCTAATGATAGAGCAAATAAAAGGGGACTTAATGGACAGCCTTGTCTACAAGACCTTGACAAGCTTATTGGTTGAGACAAAATGTTATTTATGCTAATCATTGCTGTAGGGTTTTTGTATAATAATTGTATCAATTTAATAAACTTTGTACCAAATTGAAAATGCTCCATAACCTCCCATAAATATTGCCACTCCAGCCTATCAAAGGCTTTTTCCGCATCGAGACTCAGGACGCCACATGAAGAAGGAATATCTTTAGCCGAGTATATGACATGAAGCAGTCTGCGTACATTGTCTGCAGCAAACCGGTTTTTCATAAATCCTGTCTGGTCACCATGGACTATTTTAGCCATGTGTGGTTCTAAACGGGAGGCAAGCACTCGAGCAAATATTTTAATTTCCGCATTAAGAATAGACAGTGGCCTATAATTACTGCATTTGGTTATGTCTTTGTTAGGTTTTGGTAAGACCACTAAATTAAAGCTGTATTTAAATTATTAAAAAAGTCTCCAACCTCTTTAGATGATTGTATAATGGTTAGATGATAAGGGCCTAGCTGTTCCCAAAAGCTGAGGTAGAATTCCGGGGGAATACCATCCCATCCTGGTGATTTCCCGTTTTTCATCCCCACTACAGCTTTCTTCAATTCAGCCAGAGTTATTGGTTCTCCCAGGTGATCAGCCTCTGCTTGAGATAAAACTGGAAGGTTCAATCCTTGTAAGAACAAGGTACATTTCTCTTTGTCTAAATTTATCTCAGACCTATAAAGATGGGAATAATAAGCTGAAAATTCCTCATTAATTTCTTTTGGTGATGATAGCATTCCCTTTTCTGAACTTATAGCCACAATATTTGAGTATCTTTCACATTTCTGTAGATTCAAAGAAAGTAAATGACTTGGTCGAGAGCTATTTAAATAATAATTCCTATGAGTTTTATGTATTTGGAACTCCACTTTAGATTTGAGTAAATTATTAAGATCCACTCTGGCTGAATCGATTTCATCTTTTCTTGTCATCTAAAGCCCTCTTTTTGTTGCATGGTTTCCAGTTTTTGTAATTTATATTCCAGCACTGCAATTTCACCGTCTTGCTCGATTAAGATTGGATGCAAAAGAGATAGTTGTATTGCGAATAAACCCCTTAATGGCCACCCACAGGACCCTAGGATCTTCAATAGAGAGGACATTTTCAGAAAGGGATACCTGCAATTGCCTGATAAAATGCTCACTGTAATCCTGGTTACATTTATAAGACCTTGCAAGGCTATTGTTGAAAGAGAAATTATCTGAGAGGTAATATTTGATTTATCTAACAGTGAGTCACAACCACATTCATATCTGCCCTTATAATTACTAAAAAATCTTGTAGACTGCTTAAAATATTACTTATGGATTGAGAAAAATTAGCATTATATACATTCGGGGCATAAATACAAATAAAGGCAATATTTTGACCTCTAATATTTGCTTTAATATAAATAATTTGACCATCATCACTTTCATAACTACCTATAATTGATATTGTTAAACTTCTCCTCAAGAGTATCAAAACCCCACAGCTCTTAGAATTATAAGAGGCTGCTGCTGCTGCGGTGTAATAATGCCGGTTTGCTAGTCTTTGCTTATCTGCTAATTTAAAGTGAGTTTCTTGAATGAATGCAACGTCAATGTCATGCCTCTTTAACCAATCCAAACACATTGCCTGTGTAAGCTGGCCATTCAGGCCATTTATATTCCAACTAGCAATACACAATGTAGACAGAAGCTAAGCAAGACAGGGTAAATTCAGCACTTTAGCACACATACGGTACATTAGGCACATATTAAGAGACACCTGAGAATCCCTGAGCCGCAACTCAAAAGTTTTCAACAACTAATATTTTTTTACTCACCAAATTTAATGTTGAACTTCTATTCTAAAACTTGAAATTTTAAGTTTTACTCACTATCTTTATTTTTTCCAACTCATCTTACAGCCAACTGACTCCACTGTTCAGAAAAAGTATTATTGTAATAATAAAAACTAAATATACTACATTTAATAAAAGAATAGCTTTTTCTGAACACTGTAAGTTGGCTGTAAGATGAGTAAAAAAAATAATGATAGAGAGAAAAACTTAAAAATTAGAAAAGTTTTTAGACTTATGAACATCAAATTAAGTGAAAGTGGGGAAAACTTGTGATTTTGAGTTGGCTCCAAAAATTTTAAGGGGATCCTTTGCCTTGAGTTGTTAAGTTTTTGCAGCTTTTTGCAGTTTTTTTTTTGTTTTTTTTTTTGTTTTTTTTTACAGTGTCTTTGTTTAAAAAATTAACTTTAAACCAATAGTCAGTATCTTTTGTAATGTTTTTATAGAAATATATGGAGAAAAACATGAAAATAAAATTTGGGATCGAGGGAAGCTGTATTATTGGGGGTCTGCATGGGATTTTGGTAAATTTAAGGAGGGCCGTGACACTCCTGACTTTCAGTGTTGTGCATGAACGAGTTCAAATGAACGCGTTCATTGAACACGTTCATTTTTATGTGAACTTTGAACTGAACGCAACACATTTGTAAATCAAGAACTTGAACGTGAATTTGTTCAGATTATGTGAGATGAACGACGTACGTCACGTTAATTAAGCGTCGGAAGTTGTTTTCACCTGATGATGAGTCGAGTGAAGAGGTCTGATCGTACTTTTTAACAGCGCTGTCCCTCACTGCCCACGGGCTCCACTCCAGAACTGCACAGCTTCACCAGAGAGCGCTTGTGTGCGCAATGCATCTTGGGTAATGTAGTGTGAAGCAAGGCAAGCAGTGCTTGACCAATCAAATCTAAAAAAAAATACACGGATTAAAACTATAACGAAATTAAATCGCTATCTCTCCAAACATTTCATTTTGCCGTTCACTTCCATAGTGAATCAGTCTCTTTCCTGTTTTCAGTCACTCTGTTTCTTTCTGCGCCCTGCTGGCCACTCCAGGTGCTGCCTCTCTGCCATTCATTTCCGTTATTTTCTCCTTCGTGGAGGCAGAGTCATGGTGCACTGTTTCTGCCTGGAGCTTGTCAAGCTGAGGCCCAGCAGCTTATTTTGGAGGCTCGCGCATGCGTGCTGTGGTCAGTCTCAGGCTCAGTGACAGAGATCTCTGGCTGACAGCAGCGGTCGATAAGCAGCTGCGCACTGTGCAGCTTACAGCCCCATACATTACAGTGCGCATGCGCCGCGTTTGACAACAAAACTTTCCACAAGTATCCGCAGCCAAAGTGTCAACAGCGTTTCTACAGATAAGTCAGAGTTTGTAGCTTAAACCCTGTTCATGTTTCTCATGAGAACATGCTGCTGCATAAAACTACGAGTCATATAAATGATATCCTCATGTACATTGTTAAGTGTCAGACATGTTCATAAGAAGTGGAGCTGGAGGAGGAGAGGAGCCAGCGGCCTCTGCCGGGGACTGGATGTGAATATTACAGAACTGTGAATGAACTGGGCTCTGGTTATTCTGGACAAACTCAGCTGTAGGAAATACAGGACGTTTCTTCAAAAAAGTAACATGGACTGGATTTGCAGCTTGAGTAGAGAGGTGAGTGTCAGTGAGGCAATGTTGTTAAATGGAGGTCTGTGGTGTGATGTGTAAGGTTTCTTTTGAGGTTTTATTACAGTGAAGCAGCATTAACAGTGCACTGGTCTGGTGCTGATCTCAGTGTGAGTCCTGATGAACCTCCCTCATCTGTGAGGCTGTAACCTCACTCATCCATCCATCTTCATTTTAGTGCTTATGAATTAAAGTTAAAACAAAAACTTAGGGTACATTCTTTGATAAGGTGACAGAGAAGGCCAGCTTTGTGGAAAAAAATGTTGTAATGACATTCTTTTCTATACAAACAGAGTTACTAATCATAATTATATGTGAGTGTGAGATAGTTTGAAACAGCCTACTACTCAAACACTGATGGGATTGCATTTAAGTGATTTTTAATTAAAGTTAAATTAAATAAAAATGTTGTCATATAAAACTTAATGAAGTCAAGGTGTCTGCTTGCTTGCTTAAAAAAGTCACCACATGCTAATGGTGAAGCCAAAGATAATTCAATCTAATGTCTTTGGCTTCACACGACGTTACCCATGATGCACTGCACAAGCAAGCATAACAACAAGCGCAGCCTTCATAGCAACACTGGAGCGGGCAGCAGCAGTCAGTCTGACAATGGCAGTGCAAGTGAAGGCACAGAGAACACAGACGATGCTGCCTCTAACTATGATCATTTACAGACATTTTACACATTGTCACACAAAGACTCTGATGGAAAAAAAACCTACCTTTCTGTGCAAGCTTATATCTGCAAAAACGTCCATTTTGTGTGATAGAATTTAAGATCTACAGTGAGGCTAGAAGGTAGATGTATAGTGATAGAAGTCATAGTTTGAAAAGCAAGTTCAGCCTTTCATTTACATATCTCACCTAAAAATAAAATGAACTGAACTTTGAACTAGTTCAAAATTAAAATTGTGAATTATGAATGTGAACAGTTCACTTTGAACATGTGTGAACTGAACTTTGAACTAGTTCATGAAAAGTGTGAACTTGCACAACACTGCTGACTTTGGGAATGGCTGCTCTAGACATTCAGACATCACTACATATTGACCTGATCACAGCCCAGTGCTCTAGTGATGCAGAGGACATTAAGACACAGCCTATGGAAATTATTTGAGCAGTCTTTTCTATATGTGAAAGGGTAGACCAGGAAGAGGAAGTTGATGGGAGGGGCAAAGATTTGAAAAAGCAGTGGGAGGGGAATCTCTGCTAGTGATGGGCAGATGAAGCTTCATGAAGCACTGAAGCCTTTCATCCAAGTGGTTCACTCCAGTGCAAAGCTTCTTGAAGCTTCATTTGCTCTAGTAGGACATCTACTGGACACAAAAATATCAGTTGGCATGAATCTGAAGTGTGTGGCATTTTGCAGAAAGCCTGTGAATAAAACTGTCTGCAAAATAAAGAAGTATACAAAACATGTATATTGTAGTGATGGCAGTATACTCTGTGTGTGTGTGTGTATATCTATATATATGTATGTATGTATGTATGTATATATATATATTTTTATTTATTTATTTATTTTTTTTATTATTATTTGGAAATGATGAAAATGGAAATGATCATTTACAGTGAGGTGAGGGGGGTTGGGGTTGGGGTAATGTTGAGGTATGGTCAGTGATTATGGTTTAGGGGACTCTCCTAAATCTCCAAACTATCTCTAACTCTACCCAAACTTTCAACAAACTCTCACTGACCGCAACTCTCCATCAAACACCCACATTTGGAATGGAGCCTGAGGGGTTTATATCACTGTCAAAACTTGCGAACCACTTCCTGAATCAGTCACGTGGTACAGCCGGGCCGCGAGGCTTCAGACGTCATCATTTTCAGCTCCTCCCCTAAATGAAGCAAGCCTCGATACGCGCATCGCGGAAACGCCCCCACCCCTGCTCGGCACGCGCTTCGAAGCCTCGATACAAAACGTCACATCACTAATCTCTGCCTTTCACTCATTCCACTCCACATGTGTCTGAGGAGAGGGCAGAAAGAAGGTAAATAAAATAAAGTATACAAAAATTTAAAGTCACAAAAGTTCAGACAATCATCATCTCACACTCATTTGTTAGGTCCAGTCACCTGCAGGCCTCAAACTTTGTTTGGAAATAGTTTCACAGCTAAAGGTATTTCACTAAAGGTATTTATTTTTAGTGTTTTATTATCATCAGATGTATTAAACACTATGTATTTTAATTGTTGTCATTTCTTTTAGTATCACTTCATGCAGCTTAAGAGCTGGCCACTGTTTTTTCCCTGGTTTTCATTGCGTTCTATTTATTGTTTGGGCCAGTAGTATTGTTTGGTTGTTTAGAATTGAGTTAGAGTGGCCATTGTGTGTTTTATTTGTTCTTTTGGCCGCATGTTAAGGCCATCTTTTGGGTTTGGTTTGTTGTGTTTTATTATATTTTATATTCGCATTTATCTATTTGGCTAACTCTGGCACAGTCTCCAGACACCTTGTTTTTAAGAAATCTTGCCCATCAATGAATTTAATTCAGCCTCCGCTCGGTATCTTGCATTTTGTTGAATTTGCTTGAGATCATTTTAACATTTTTATTGAGAATAAATTTGTGCATTTTGTTCGTACAAAAAGTCTCCTAGTTTTTAATTTAACTTTTACTTGGTCACATATATAAGGCTTCAGGCCTCAAATTATTTTACTATATCCTTTATCAAACAACAGGGCTTGACATTAACACCAGCCAAATGCAGGTAGATTTTAATTTTGGCTAGTGACACAAATACTCCCACTGCTGCAGACCTATATTTTAACTTTAGAGGTTAGGCAGAAATTTATGTTGCTCTGCTTTAATGTACACCATTTATTATATAATTCATCATGATTAAAGAAGAAAAAAAATAATATAAATACGTTTTAATATATGTGACACCACATACACAGAGATACACTTCATTCTGCCTATAGCAAAACCTGTCTTTTATATTTAATAAATCCCTACCCATGCATGAAACCAAATTTTACTTTTCTTTAAGCTTATTGTATACCATAAAACATATACAAAAACTCCACTAAATGAATTGTGGCAAATAAAAACACTAATTGGCAAAGACTAGCCACGGTGGACAGTGAGGAAAAAAAAAGTAAATGTCAAACCGTTGTTAAAATCTGTGTCACCAGTTCATATTCAAGCCTCAATTTGAACACACTATATTCAACTTCACTGTGATCACAACTGGATTCTGCCCCACCATTTGAGAACCACTGTTTTATAATGCATCAATATGTTTAATGATGACAAATCTGGAAACAGCCAGTTTTCATCATTCTCTTCTTATTTCGACTTAAATCCAGTTGTTTATTAAAGCAGTCCTCATATCCACACGTTATGAGCCCAGAGCCCGTCATTCTCTTATTTGTGTACTGCTGCAGTGATTGAGTGCCCAAGCAAATAAAGAGAAAACTCATAAGCTCTGTGTCTGCCAATGTCATTAACCCACACTGTGACCTTGTGACGATAAATCCTCCAGACGGCACTCAATGGACTGATGACACACTTGAGAGCCTGGAATATGGAACAGTATAGAGCCACGCCACATTCTATTACAACATCACTAAAGCAAATTAAAAAAAAAAATGCTGATGGCTTTAGTCGCTTGGTGTTCTTTATTATATTTGACATAGTTCATAGATGAACATAAGCAACTTGATGGCAAAATATTAGGAACAAGAATCAGCCTCATTTGACATGGAAGAGATGCAAATTTATTTCCAGACAGCAGAGTGGAGCCATTCATTAAAGAACACAAAAGCAATCTCTTCGTTTGTTTTTGGTCTGCCTGCGTTATTTGTGGACAATGAGCCATGATATAAAGAAATGAAAGAGAGGCACAATACTCATTGCAATGTTTTGACCCATAAAAGAAACATTTGAGAAGATAAAGAGGTTTACTTTCAGCAACAAAGATGTAAATGCAGAAAGGTCTGAACAGAGTGGAAATCAAATAGATAGTAGAGTTTGTCACCATTCATTCCTTCATTCCCTCTTTCATTCCAGAGCTTTAAAGCTGAACTCAGTAACTTTTTTTTATCTTAAACAGTTTCGGAGTCTGTGTGATGGTTAAATGAGTTGTTGTGGGGTAAATGAAGCATACAGCATCGCCCCCTGGAGTCTTTCAACAGTGAGCGCCATCAACCTGGTGTCACAGAAGTCTCGGGTCTTGTGAGAAAGCAGCACATTGCTGTTAGCAAAACAACAAACTAGTGATGGCTTTATTTCTGGATTTTTGTTGTTAAAGTAAATTGCCATGTAATTTTTAATAATCTATGTGTCTTGTACTGTATGTCATTAATTTTATATTGTATTGGCTACATGCTCAGTATTGTTTTTTTGTATTAAATTAGACCAATATTGTCACAAGGAACAGAAAAGGGGCTATTTTTTAATTAGTCCAAGAACCACATTACATTACAGCTGTGACTGACAGGCGTGAGTCCCGCCCCCGCTCCTATCTACAGCATTAAGGGCTAGATTTATTTAGTGCAGAGACGTGGATTTGGCCAATCACAGCGCACGTACAGTAATCAGAGTTATGTAGCCTGTACTTTTGAGTGACAATGGCGGCAGTAATAATCGTGACCGAAGTTGTTTATTAAAGGTAATCTAAAGCAGCGCAGAGTTTGCAGGATTTTTCTAAGAAGTTGAATAGAACTCAAATCACTGTTAGAGTCAGAGCAGGGCGGTGTTTTCAAACACTGAAGAAGATCAAATCATTTCTGCAAAGTTTATGTGACAACTTTGTCTGAACATATTGGATGCTCTTTTAATCGGCCATTTTACAGAAACCACCAGATTTCAGTGACAGAGTGATTAATGTGTTTTATTAACACGTTTGCCTCAGAGAAAAGATGTAGATGTGAGCTTGTTGTTGTCTTGGGCCTCAGGGTCAAAGGGGCCCAGAAATGGTCTCTCTTCTTAAATTTTACAGTACACTCCTGCAATGGGCCTGCATGTAATTAAAGAAGATGATGTTTGGATGTATGTTTTGAATTGTATTGGCCATTTATTAATAAAAATAATGACACTGTAAATAATTTCAGTGTTTCAGAGTCGTGTGCTGAAGTGCTGAGAGTTAAGTGAAGTGACAGACCTCATTTTTACTACTTGTGCATATTACTCTGAAACTAATTTGCATTCTGTTTTAGTCTCATTAGTTTGTCAATATCATGAACCAACATTGAAGGTAAACTAACCTTCTAGTTAGCTCAGCCAGTCCAGCTCAATTACACATTTTATAATAGAGACCCAAAATAAGCTTCCACTTGTACCATACTACTCAAGTGGAATAAGACTTCTGTGTACACCGAGTCTGGAACATTCTGTAACCCTCAGCCCTCCTTTAAAAAAACACATTCTTCCTCTTAAAGCCCTTTTAGGTCACTGGGTCAAATAAAAAAAATATAAAACATGAAGAAAAATACTTTTCTTTCAAATTTTTATTCATTAAATTCTGTCCTCATCATACATAACAAAAGTGAATTAATGTTCATATTTTTAACCCCCTAAATGTCAGTTTGTTTACATAATTCCACATATTTGTAAAGAAAACATGAATTATTTACTTTAATTTAAAGGTGCAAAGTGTTTTTTGTTTGTGGATAGCCCAAACACTGATTTTAATACATTTTTACTTTTTATGCCATTACAAAAAAATGGTCTGGAACTCATACTCTTCCTCTTAAAGCCTAAGAGAGGGCTGGTCTACAGTCAGTGTTATATACTGGGAATTATAACAGAATTATTGAGAGAAAATGGTGGATCTGGCGATGATTTTTATTTATTTTCTGTATATTTTTTTTGCCTCTGACTGACAGAGTTACAGAGGAATTACCATGATTTAACATTTCTGTACGGCAATGGCAGTAAAGTGAAAATAAGTGACTTTAATATAAGTCAATGGGACCAAAGAGGGTTTTAAGAGGAAGAATGTGAGTTTTTTGTCTAAACAGTAGAATATTGAGGTTTTTTTTTATTCAGTTATGACACTAAACTTTATCAAATATTGTCACCCTGGCATAAAAAAATGCCAAAATGAGAGCAAAACATACATTTGAAAAACTGGACTTCTATAGATCGTTCTCAGTCACGTGACTTGGTTTGTTGACGCCACCATTTTGGATGGCAAAAAGCCGGTGTAGCTGGCTAGCGATTAGCGATCATGCACAGAAACTGAGTTCATTTTCTACACCGTTTCAATACTTAACGTTAAGTGTTCAGGTCAGACAGCGATATTTAGAGAAATGTTCACTTGTCGATGTTTAAGACCCATATGATGTCAAAATTACTGTTTACCAGCCTTCAACACACAATCTGCTTTGGAATACCACAACGTTTACAATTATTTAGTCAATCAATCGACAATCTCACTTTATAGGGGCACATTTAAAAGCTCACAAGAGGCAGAGAGCTCCTTAGAGGCATAAAAATATTTAGTGTCAGGATGGTGACAGACCTTTAGTATGGAAATTGCTCTAAAACAACTGTTGTCCATGTGAGTAGGCAGAAGAGAAACGCAGATTAGTGAAAAGGCAACATAAATACTTCAATAACGTAGGCTTTCTGCGGAGGTTTACAAGTCTAAAATTATAAATCAAAATTTAAGGCCTTAAAGAGTGGCAAATTTGCTGAGATATGGAGTATTAAGATTTATATGTTTAACCTCATTCAAGCTAGCTGCGGCAGATAGAAAGAAACTCCGCGAAAACATAATTTGCACGGTTATTATTTTGTCAATACAGGCATGATATACATCGTTAGAAAGCTTATGTTCTGTACAAAATGGGAATTAAGTTAACTTTATGCTTAAAACAGGACATATGTGTAATTAATGACGATTCCTCAGTATGCCCAAACCGAAAAAACAAACTTTTTACCTTTGAACACTGGTTCTGTCCAAAACCAGTCCAATCCAGGATTAGTAACACTCATCAGTTCGTATAAATCCACGAGTAAATATCGAGATGTATTTCCATCAAAGTATTCCATGTTGTGAAAATAATTCTGTAATCTCCATATCCTCACGCAGAAAAGAACAAATACCAAGCTGTCCTGAACATTGTATTTTCTTTTTCTCTCCAGTTTGCTAAATGTTGGTGAAAACGTGTTTACCCTGCTAATAAACCTGAGCAGACAGAACTGACCTCAGATCAGTTTTTACTTTTTGATGATTACAGCAGGAGCGATCTTTTATGTGACTTTTTTAAAGAATAAACTTTGTCAAACAGTGCAACATTAACTTTTTTACTTCAAAAGACAGCTGGTAGATGCTATCACAATTACAGGACACATTAAACTATTTTTGATGAGTAAAACAAATTTAATTTGTGAGGCTCACAGACAGCAGGACTGATCCAAATTGGGCTGTGACAACCGGCTTCTGCCATCCAACATGGCCGCTCCCTGCTTCTCCGCGGAAATCACGTGATCAGATGACGCTGTGTGAGAAGGGTCTATAGCCAACGCAGTCTCTCAACCTCTTTTTAAAAAAAATAATTAAAAAAACACTTTAAGGACATTTGTGGCTGACCATTAGCTCTGTCTCTTATCACTACAAAGCACAAGGAAAGGTCACATGACCAGCCAGAAATTGCAGTAGGCAGTAGAAATGCAAAACATGATCCTATCTTTTTTCAGTTTAAATGACTCCCACTCTCTTGCTGCCTGGCTTGTTTTCATGTATTTCCAATGAGCAATCAATATCAAACACACACATTTGCATATCTTTTTTTTTTTTTTTTTTTTTTAATGCCTTCCAAACATAAACAGAGCATAGCCTGTCAAGAATACATACATACATAAGGCATGGATTTCTCAGTGGGTGGATGATAACTATAGTTTTATTATAAATGACATATCTGCCTCTTTGTGTTGTCTCTAAAGTAAAATCCATATTTCAGTTTTATTGCAGTGCCAGTGTCAATGCTGTGAAGGGCTCTGGATTAAAGCTGGCAGGAGAACAACTGCCTGCTGCTTCTAAATGACTGGCCCTGGCCTGTCAGAGCTGGACCAACACCAGGCACTAGCTGTGTTTTCTGATGTGGTTTCCTTTATAACATGAAAACAGCTTTGGACAACACAAACTAGTGTTGGTCTGCTCCCTTAGCCTTGGTAAATTTATTTTTGGCAGGTTTTTTTAGGCCATATGCCCTTCCTGACCTAACCCTCTCCATTAATCTTGGCTAGGGACTTTTGGCACCGATTGCAGAAACTAATCTCTCCACTAATGGAAGCTCAAATGTAGGCAATAATTTATCATTGTAAAATTACTGGATGCTTTATGCATAGCAAAATGTATTGTGTAAGTCAGTTTTCTTCTGATGGACTGTCAGCTGTTGTGCTGTTTACCATAAGCAGACAGAGCAAACCTGCCCAGCCCTTGATCTGCATGTTACTTATATGTTAGTCCAGCTAGCCAGACCCATTCTCTTTTTAGTTATATGTATTGTTTCTATTGTTTGTTTGTTTTTTATTTATACTGATCAGAGGACTGTTCCATAAAATGCAATATAACGCCATTCAGACTGAACAAGCCACTGAACTGGAGCAAAAATTCAATCAAGCCTCAATGAAAAAGTACACAGAGGAAACACCCTCCTTCATGAACATCCCTTTAACTCCCTTTAACCCTTTAAATGATCCACAGGGGAGTGGCCAGATTAAGGTGGAAATATGGCCCCTTTCAGCTACTGTTACTACAGAATAGGCATAGCCTGCCCAGCCCCACACATTTTCTTTGTGAAAGAAGGCTGGTCTGTTTTCCCACCACTGGGCAACTCTTCCTTCGCTGGATTTTGCAGCGTGTCATACAAAAATGTACGATTATCTCCAATTCACAATAACAATAACCAAGATGATGCCAACTAATATGAAGCCAATTTTGTAAGTTCTTTCACTTCTGATTTGAATGAGGACAACATATCAAGCATTCAAAACTTGGTGTTGTGTTCATAAAAGCTGTTTTTGTCTCTGGTGCTTGCACAGTGCATATATATATATATATATATATATATATATATATATATATATATATATATATATATACATATACACAGCGTATTCTGGGGTTTCTCCACCCGTCACAGGCCCTTGTAATCATCCTGACATTTCTCTTATCTACAGTGCCACTGCTGTGTATATACTGTACCTCATTAGAAGTACCTGGTGTGGTACAGAGTTATATCAGAAGATGTTTCTAGTTTAGTCATTCGTTGAGAAATAAATTATCTAAAGGTGGTGGGGTCATTAATCGTCCTTCTGGCAGAGTCTGACACGGTCGGCTGTGTGAGTCTGCTTCATGTGTTCTACACCATTGCACATAGTGAGAGACAGTTGGACCTATTTTTGTCCGTATGAACATGTTGAATCGAAGGAGCGCTCTGATTGGCCGTGTGCTCCTTTTTGCAATTTGTCAAACAGCTCACAATTAACATTAAAATATAAGGAACTTATAACGACAACTGACAACTTCATTATGTTTTCCACATCTGTGATGCTAATGTGCCGTAGATAGCTTAGCTTTAGCCTTGTGCAGATCAAAATATAATCCCCTTTCTGAGGCAAACAGCTGCAACTGTAATAAGATACATTTAATGTAGAGCAAATGATTATTATTCATCGATAAATACTTGAGTGAACCACTTGAGTGTTGCGGAGGTTTATTAACAGAAGCCCATTATCCCACTATTTTACAGAGCTGTAGAGCAGATGACTTCCTTAATTATATACACAAAGCTACATTTTTGTACAATGTGAAATTTTTTGTTAAAACAAATATTCCACTGTTAGTAACTGTACTGTCCTCCTGTCAAAAAGAGAGTCACCATGATGAGACTGATGAGTGTAGCTTGGAAATTGGAACACTTCATGAGTTTCCGAGCAAAAATCCAGATCTGAGATTGTGTTCAAGGCTGTTTTTCCGAGTGAATGCAGCATCAGTGTTTCACTTCACCACTAAACTCAGAAGTCATTTAATTCCTGGTTTTTAACATGTTTTTGGCACTAGCAATAATGTCCAACTGCACAGCCATTTTTTTTCTTTTACAATTTAGATACACATTAATAAGATGTTCCATTTTTCTTTTACAGGTTGAGATATACACACTTTCCTATCTTCTCGGAGTATTTTTGTGAGTCTGTGAGTTGTGACCTGCATATATTGAGGTTGTGGAGGAAGGAAAATCTTATTCACTCTGCTCCTTATCAGAACTGGCTTGGTGCATTTGGACTGAACACGCTTCTCTCAGCTCGTGAGAAATGTGAACGCAAATACCCCCAGAGCTCACATGCTTAAGGATTTCTTCATACAGACACTTATCATCCTCTCTGAGATTTTCATTTGCTCCACATTGCTTTTCTATTATGCAAAAAATTAATTAACCAGTCCTGTATATTCTAACAAATGTATCATTCACAGTGGAAATTCATATTTTTGATTTCATGTTATGTAACCCTAACATGTGTTCAGCAGACTTTAATACATGCACAGTGTTTTCTCCCCCTCACATGCAGCGAATATCATTTGCACCACACATGTTCCTCACAGACAGCCAAGCCAGTTTCATGTGAGCAGCTGCAAGATCGGTGAATTTGGACACAGGAATTAAAGTATTATTAAAAGAAAAGCCTCCGTCAAGTGTTTGTAGATAGAACAACTGAGAGGAGCGCGAGCCACCATATAAATGATAATAATAATGAGCATTATTTCACAGGCACTTTTCTGAACAAGTTCCAAAGTGCTTTACAGTGTAAACATAAAATTCAATAAAAGACAAAGCATTCACATATTACAACTACGAAAAATAAAAGTAAAACTGAAAAAAAAAGTAACTGAAATTAAAATCAGGTAATATCTAATATCTAAATCAGTGGTTCCCACAGTGGGGCCCCATGGGGGTCCGCGAAGGTGCTACAGGGGGGCCCCCAGAGGCTGTCTATATTTCAGTTTCAATTTGATTTTATTTATTTTTTATTATTATTATTATTTCAGACACATGGTTTTGGTTCATAAAAACAAATAAAACATACAAAAATATAAAAAGTCAATGAAAACATTAAGTTCCTAAAAACAATAAGTACATAAAAAACATTTGAAATTAATTACAGTTGTATACTTGTTTTAAAATATTACTTTAAAACAACTGTTAGTCAATAATCAGTGTTTTTTGTAATGTTTTTATAAAAAAAAAAAATGTGGAGAAAAACATGGCAGACTCTTTTGAATAGAGGGAAGTTTTATCGTTGGGGGTCCATGAGGGATTTTCGGAAATTTAAGGGGGCCACAACAGTCTTGACTTTGGGAACAGCTGATCTAAAAAGAAATGTTCTAATGTTTCTTAAAAGTGCAAAGACATTTGATATACCTGAGGTCATGGGTCAGAGAGTTCCAGAAGTCTGTGTAGAAAATGCCTGGTCCTCTTTAGTGGTCCGCTGGGTTCCTGGAGTAACCAGTAAGGCTCCCTCCCCAGAACGGAGTGACTAGGAGGGGACATACAGGGCGAGGAAGTCAGATGAATAGTGTGGTCCCAGACCTTTCAGAGCTTTGAAAAGTTAATAATGACATTTCAAAACTTCACAGGAAGCCAATGGGGGGACATGAGGACGGAGGGGATGTGGTCAAATCTGTGGATACCAGTGAGGAGTCGAGCAGCAGCATTCTGGATAAGCTGTAGGTGATGGATGGAAGTTTAACTGATGCCAACAGAAAGTCCATTATCAAGGTAGGAATAGATAAAAGCATAAATAACTTTTTAAGGTCAGAAGGAGTTAAAAATGACTTGATTTTAGAAATGAGTTTAAGATGATAAAAACAGGTCTGGAAATACAGTTCAGTGCCAAACGGAAGACTTCATGCTGCACTAGTTCCAGTTTTCAATATTAATTATAATGGCGGAGTGTGGAGCGCTCTCTCACTTTTTTTTTTTAACTTTCCAGCTTTATTTAGTATTAGTTCACTGGGCTTATTCACAACCTGATCTCGGTTTTTGCCTTGGTCTTGGTTTCGCCTGAGTCTTGGTCTTTAAAAGTCTCAGTCTCATCTCGGTCTCGGTTCTCTCTGGACTCAAACTGGTCTTGGTTTCAATTAGCAGGGTCTTGAATACAACACTACTCAATGTACAACTCAAAAAACAAGACAGACACCAACAGAGGAAACCAGAGAAAGAGAGTTATGTATCAAACAAACACAACATTCTACATTTCAAACCCAGTAACACACAACCCAGAAATACTCAAAGGTGAATCGTAAATACTTTTTTTTTTTGTCATTTAGCCTAAAATTAACTACATCCGCTGTCTGAAAGAGCTTTACAGACAATTTGAGACTATGCATCGAGCCTCCATCAGTCCATCAGGCTAAGAAAAATAAATCTTTTAGGACAGAAAAGGAGAAACCACAAAGAAAATTGCAGGAGGAAAGAACTTTACCACCAGAGAGCATCAGAGGGTCAGTTCCACAAAGTCCACTCTACAAAGGGCACTGCAATGTTCCAATTTTGGATTTACTGATTTTGAGGTTCACTCTCAGGTTGACTGTGTCCCATGGATGACGGATGAAATGTCTATGTTCAAAACTAGGCCACAGCGCAAAGCAGAGCAGAATTTTACTTTGATGCTCCTACCATGCAGCCAATCACATGTGAGGACAGACTAGAATCATATTTTTATGTGACAGAAGTAAGGTGGGCTCCGAAGACGGTAAGTGTAGTGTTACAGGCCAGGTATAGAGCTACAGAGAGAGATGGGTAACAGGTTAGCTGGATTTAAATACAAGCTCAATGGGAGAAAGTTATTTTTAATTCATTCATAATTGCTAAATTAGGCCATAGTAAAATGCTTTGAGTGATATTAAATGGAGAGCTGTTTGGGAGTCATAAGAGCCGGCTTTTCTAAGAGAGCCGAGCCAAAAGAGTTGAATCTTTGAAAAGAGCTGGACTGCCCATCACTACTGGGAGTCCCCTCCTGAGGTATACAATAACAAAAATAAACACATACCTCAGCATTTAGAGATTTTACTAAATCACCAGTGTCTTTAAAGGTCCTACATGATGCTTATTTCAGGCTTTTTAAAATAGTTTTGGACACCTATGCATGAGAATTTCATGCTGTTACTTTGAAACGCTTTGATTATTTTTTTGTGGCCCCCTGCTGGCAACGGTGGGGACTGGCCAGAGCATAAAACGGCTAATTAACATAGCTATTAGTATCATGTCACAAACAGAGAAATGAGCTGACTGCTTCGAAGTGACGGCAATTTAAGCTCTGTAATGACAGAACAAGTCCAGTCATGGTATGGGCTTTAGAAATGCACAAGAGCACTTCCTAGTTTCACGTGTCTATAGAGTGACAAGACCAGTATGACAACACCTACATAGTGTCTCCAGATCATTAGAAGAGGACATGCTCACAGGATTACTCAAAAAGGTGTGAATGAAACAAAATACTACTTTGGGTATGTTTTTGAGGAGATAACATAGATACAAGCTAAAAAAAAAAAGTTGACCTTTAACTTCAGGAACTTTCTTTTCTTCAATCCTTTCTTCAGTAACAAAAAAAAATCTGTACAAGTCTAAATTCATACACTATGAAACTTTGCAGAAACTCAGCCAAAAGCCAAAGAGACAAGTTTGAGCTTGTAAAAGACTGGCACAGACCCAAATTCTATTTTTTTTTTAATCAGCTGTGGGATTTTCTGGGACTGAGGACCTTTAATGGAAAGTGTCCTCGTGCCCACACACTTGACCCAGAGCTCTCTGATGCAGACCTTCTTCACGCTGTGGAAGTGGAGCCATGGAGACGACTGCAGTGCATCATCCCACAGCTCCCACGCCTCTGGTCCTCTGTGACACTTTTATCTGAGCTCTGATCGATGAGCTGCTACACTTTATCGATTTCTCAGTGTCTATATTCTCCAACTCTGAAATAAAGTTAAACTAAGATGAAGAGACTATAAAGTATTAATGTATGCATATATGTAACCGGAGATGGCAGGGTTACTTATACTAACAAGTATATCAGTATTTTATTGTTATTAAAGTAAAGACTCCTAACAGCATAAGTCATCAGCTTTAAGATTATGAAGCTCACATTGTCAACCACTTGTCAACATTCAATTAATAAATATATAAATTAAATATGTTAAAATGCAAAATAAATAGAGAAATAAATAAAGAAAAGGGGAAGTTAAATGTTGTGTAACAAGGTGAAGGTAATTGGTTTTGGGATGTCCATTTTCTGGTGTAAGCATCAAAGAGGACGATGTGTGCAATTTTATGAATGACCCAACTGTAAACTGACCTTCAGAAGAAAAGCACCACATGAGACTAATGTATTGTTATTACTAATGTTGAGCCGTAGTTCAATGAAATATAGGTTTGCGTAAAGCTATAGGAAGAGATATTCAGTAGTGTTCACAACACTTTTCACAGGAGCCTTCCCAGATGGTTCTGTGGAGCAGACTGTCTGACATTACCAGGTTAGTAACATTCTGCAAACCTCATAAAATACAATTATATTTACAACAGAACTGAAATAACGTCATATATTGAAACTAAAATGTTTAAAATTTAACACCAATAACCCATCTCAAAAAGTTGAGACAAGGGCAAAAAAGCCTGGAACTTTCTGAGCACACACAGTACACTTCAAGTACAGAATCAAGCCTGTTTAATAATGTTCTCTAAAACTTTAAAAAAAAAAAAAAAAAAAAAAAAAAGTGATTCTCCAGCACAGAAGGAAAGAGGAACTCAGATGAGGATATGTTAATAGATTAGAATAGAAGTTTTATTGTCATTGTCTGGTAAAAAACAATGAAATGCGGTTTTGCGCCTCACTGGTCCAGCAGCAGCTGGACACACAAAGGTCTATATTAATCTATATCTAAATAAAATACATTATGTGCAAAATACATAATACACAAAGAGCAGGGCAGAAAAACAACAACACCAACATGGCTACTGGGAGAATGTGGCAGCAGTCATCACAAACAAATAAATAATAATAAAAGAGCTGTAGGTCTGTATAAAAATACAGATGTGCTACATCAGTATAAGTGCAAGTTACGAACAGCTACAGTAGATTTCAGATTGATTGTTTCTGTCAGGGGTGGCACGGTGACAGAGTGGTTAGTGTTCTCCCAGCAAGGAGATCATGAATTCGACCCTTGTGTCGGCCACAGACGAAGGTGGAGTCTGCATGTCCTCCCTGTGTTACTGTGGGTTCTCTCTGGGTACTCCAGCTTCCTCCCACTGTCCACATGCGTGTGTTGGTGGATTGGTGACTCTAAAATAGTGAAAGAATGTGAGAGTGAATGGTTGTCTGTGTGTGTCTCTGTGACAAGCTGGACCCTGTCAAGGGTGGACCCTGCCTAAGGCCCAAAGTAACTGGGATAGGCTTTAGTCACCCGCAACCCCTAACAGGAATAATCATAGTCTTTCAAGAAGGGTGGTGTGATGGATTTGATAGCTTGTGGACAGAAGCTGTGTTTCAGTCTGTTGGTTCTGGATTTGATAAGTCTATATCTTCACCAGAAGGTAGAAATGTAAATAGCCCATTCCGGGGGTGGGTATGGTCCTTGGAAATGTGGCTCGCCTTCTTTTGGAGTCGTACAGTGTAAACGTTTCTGAGGAGGGGCGGTGATGCGGTCTTTCCTGTTCACCTCTGTGCAGCTGGAAAACCACACAGTGCAGCAGTAGGTCAGGATACTTATACCTCCTCTCCCCGTACACAGAGGGCTGACTGCTGGGTGTGTTTCAGAAGTCTTCAGAAGTCCAGTATCAGTTCCATGATTTTTGAGGTGTTTAAGTTCAGGTTATTGTCAGTGCACTACTGCACAAGATGCTGGACTTCTTCTCTGTAGGTGTTATTATCTGTTATCAGTGTTGTCAGTAAACTTTACAAGAGTGTTGGTGGTGTGAATGCCAGAGAAGTCATGAGTGAAGAGTGAGTACAGGAGAGGGCTGAGAACACAGCCCTGCGGAGTGCCTGTGTTTAGGATGAGAGTGGATGATGTGGTGTCTCCCATCCTGACATTCTGCAGTATGTTGCTCAGGAAGTCCATGATCCAGGAGCACCTAAGCCCAAGTTGCTAAGTTTAAGAACCAATTTGTGGGGAATGACTGTATTAAAGGCAGCACTACAAGAGACAAACACAGTCTGCTTAAACTAATGCTGCAAACAAAATTATATTTTTGTTGTGTGTTTATTGAATATTTATTTAAACATTCACAGCGCGGGATGGAAAAAGTATGTGAACCCCTAGGCTAATGACTTCTCCAAGAGGTAATTGGAGTTAGGTGTCAGCAAACCTGGAGTCCAATCAATGTGAGAAGATTGGGGTGTGGGTTAAAGTGGCCCTGACCAATAAAAAACACACATCAATTTTGAGTTTGCCATTCTGAAGAAGCATTACTTGATGTGAACCATGCCTCTCACAAAAGAGCTCTCAGAAGACCTAAGAGTAAGAATTGTTGACTTGCATAAAGCTGGAAAGGGTTACAAAAGTATCTCTAAAAGCCTTGATGGTCATAAGTCCACGGTACGAGCAACTGTCTATAAATGGAGAAGGTTCAGTACTGTGACCACTCTGCCTAGGAGTGGTTGTCCTGTAAAGATGACTGCAAGAGCACAGCACAGAATGCTCAGTGAGGTGAAGAAGAATCCTACAGTGTCAATGAAAGACTTACAGAAATCTCTGGCACAAGCGAACATCTTTATTGACAAATCTACAATGGGTAAAACATTAAACAAACCAACTGAAGCTCAACAGAGGATGGGTGATGCAACAGGACAACGACCCAAAACATAGAAGAAAATCAACAACAGAATGGCTTCAACAGAAGAAAATATTATATTATATAAATATTTTGCATTTCATAAAAAATAACCACTAAATTTCTAATTTAATGCCAACAACCCATCTCAAAAAGTTGAGACAAGTATATAAACTGTTCTAACAAAAAACTTCTATTCACACACTTTTGGACCTTCTGGAGATGCTCGTGAGCACAAGCAGTGACCTGAAGTACAGAATCATACCTTTCTGTTAATGCTGACTAATGTTCTTTAAATACAGTTGAATAATTAGTCAAAATGCTCCTCTAGTTTTTGGATGGCTTGTGTTGCTGTATCAAATTCAAATGGAGAGAGAAAATCTCAAATTCAACACATTTGTTGCTTGCATTCAATGAATAAAATACTAATATAATTTAATGAGAGGTACAGATCATAAAATTCTGCTTTTATTTACATTTTTTCACAATGTATTGCAGCAACTATCATATACCTCGGGCAAACTGATGGAAAAGTGGCAGCCATACTGTGCCTATGACCTTCCCCAACACCAAACGCAACCACACTAACACATTCATGCCAGTGCCACAGACACTGGAAGCAAGGCATTCAACCACCAATCTTCTTGTTAGTGCGCAACCAGCTCTACTTCTTGAGCTATTGCCACCCCACTATATCACCTGATAGTACATCATAATTACATATTTAGTGATAAATGGCAGCATCTTGCTATTTTTTATATTTTAAATTACTTATAAAACATGCTAACATGTTAACATTGTTTGTACCGAGAAAGACTCCAGCTTTAAGGACACCGCTAAAATCCCAACACACAGCTCGCTTGTTCTCTAATTATTGTTCATGACAAAGATCCTATCAGAGATCTGGAGATGTTCCCAGGTAATACTCAGAGTCCACCAACCACTGCTGACAGCTTCACCCCAGGGACCCTCATGATGGATGGGCCGATGCACAGAAGGAATTTCCCTAAAGGATCAATACCTTACAGATGCCAGTAAGGCCTGAAAATTGAGCAACATACAGCAGCCTCTGAGGAACATCTTGGCGCATTTTCCCATTAGGAATAGCTACCATTTAATCATATGTAGGACAAATGGTAAATCTTAAAGCTATTGTCCACCTCAAACCCAAAGCAGCTGGGATAGACAAGACAGCATGGTCACTTTGGTTTGTTTCTTCACAAGCATTGCTGGAAAAAGGAATCATTGCAGCTTAAAATTGATTACACATGTAGGGTCACCAAAGGCACATACTAAATAAACACACAATATGCATTTATCAGTGCATTTTTAAACATAGCCTTTTGTTTAAGTGTCTTTAAGTGCAGTGCTTTAGGAACCTATAAAGTTTAGACCTAGTTTAGACCTAGTTTAGACATGCATCCTGGTTTAGTCCTGCTTTAGACCTGGTTTAATCCTTGTTTAGACATTGTTCAATTCAGGTTTACAACAGGTTCAGTACCATTTTAGTCCTGGTTTAGTTCTAGTTTAGAAACTGATTTAGTCCTGATTTAAAACTGGTTTGGCCCTACAAGTTTATTCCTGGTTTAGTCCTGGTTTAGGCCTGGTTTATTCCAGTTTACACCTGGTTTGGTCCTAGTTTAGACTAAAGCCCTATCCTAAAACATGTAACACCTCTTAAAAAATGACAGGTATATAATTCATTCATCTTCTTCTGTTTATTCCCGTTAGGGTTCATTGGTGACTGGAGCCTATCCCTGCGACTATGGGCTTTAGGCGGGAAACTCCCAGAACATTCATTAAACAGTCACCAATTCTCCTAACACATGCATGTCTTTGGACGGTGGGAGGAAGCCAGAGAATCCAGAGAGAACCCAGCAGGTGAGGACATGCAGACTCCACTCAGAGAGACTGTGACAGCCTGATGATCAATCTCAGAAGGTTACATAATAATAATAAAGCCATATTTAAACTGAGTCATAGGCAACAGGTGGTGTTTTCAGAATCAAACTGTATTGTATGATTTCCTGTTTGAGTTCAGACACAGCCCACTGTAATCAATGCTACCAGCACCCACATGGAGACAGCAAATAAGCTTTCTGGATGCACACATATGAGTGTTAGATTTTTCCATATCCACAGAATATATAATCATGTAATAATACAGGCCATAAGTCATTTCTTTCAGCTGGATCCCCATTGATCTATGAGATAATAGTAAAACTCTATTATTACCATGTAACCCACACAAGTGCTTTGACTTTTCCATTGTGTATTTGCTTAAATATAGTAAAGGCTTATAGAAAATGACAGTGTTTGAAAAGCTTCTGTTTAGAGAATAAGAACAATATCCTTGTATGCTTTTAAAATAATGGGTACCTTTGTCTTTTCAAACACTGTAAGCCTTTCATTCTGATTAAACTTACGTCTGCATGTCCAGTTTCACAGTGGCAGTTAGGCCATGTCATAGCTCCCACAGTAATGTCTAATATAGTGATAATAGTAATAATAATTTCACAGCAGAAGGATTACTGTATTATGAGGGCTCAGACTCAGGGGGCTTTCATTCTTACTGTGACTTTCAGACTTTCCTGTTTGGTTCAGAGCTAGTCCTCAGGTGTAAACGCTCCTGCAAACCGTGGTTCAGACCAAACAGCATTTTAAACCATTAGATGTTTTTACTATTTATATTTATGTTATATTAACAATAGCATGTTTCTATTAGGGGCGTAACAATATAATTGGCGCCTTCCCCCAGAAAATCTTTAAAAGTGCAGACCATATTTCCTGCTTACTGGTGCATTTTAATGTGTTTTTAGCTGTCTATGGTCTGAGTAAGATTATTAATATAATCTGTATTTTTAGATTAACTAGATTAACAGTGAAAAGAATAACGAGGCTAATAACTTCTGTGCAAAAACAATCAAAGAGTCACTTGCATACCTGCATAAAACTTGGCACCTCATTAAACATACACACAGTTAATTTGCAAAATGATTGAAGGGCAAACAAACTAAAGGAAGGATAAATGCTGTGCCTATGGTTTTAGCGTTTGCTTAGCTCGTTTCATCCTAAAATGAACAAATATGTAGAAAGTAGTGGAGAAGGATGTCTGTTCTTTCGTGTCCTGTCCTCTGCTGCTCTCACTGCCCTGACGTCTGGCACCAAAAGAGAGAGGGAGGGCACCTGAGTCCCGGCACCGTGGCCCAAATAAGTTAAGTCACAAGTTACAGGAAGCAAAGAAGGTGAAGGAATTCTATACGCATTTCCATGAAAATAGAGAGGAAAGAATTAAACGTCGGAGTTTGCTGTGCAGTGACAGCCTGTCAGTGAGACTTCTTCGTATGCCTTGTCCCCTCACTCCCATGTGAATCTGTAAGTGAGAGGCGGATTTTAGGCGCGGTGAGTATCCAATCACAGAGGAGGTTGTCTGCGAGAGTGAAGCACTATTGTCTGCCACGTCGTGCTCCACAGGAGGAGGACAGGGGACGAGACAGAAGCTGCGGAGAGATCCTCAAAGAGTAAAAGAGTAAAATGCAGGACACAGGCAGTTCTAATTTTCTGAACATGTCATTTGGAATCATGCTCAAAGTCAACTTATTTTATCCCCCCTGAAGTTAAAGCAGAGAGAGGGGTGGAGAGAACAGGATCAGCGGCAGGGACAGAAGAATCAGAAGGGGGGGAAATTGCACCTTGATACTATAACACAGCAGTGTCTTTCATTTAAGTTCACCTTGCCCTGCCTGGATGGAAGAGTGTGTAATACGATTTGTGTGCATAATACAATTTGTGCATGTGCAATAAGACCTATGTGTGCATAATATGATTTGTGCCCGCATGTTAAGATTTGTGTATGCATAATACAATTTGTATGCATAATACAATTTTTGTGTGCGTAATAAGACTTGTGTGTGCATAATACCTGTCTGGATGAGGCCCACCTGCTGCATCCTCTGGACTTCCTCAACCCATCTCACCCCACTCCCTGGATGAATCCTTACAGAGCTGATCTATGATCCTATAGATGAGCTAATGAACTAACAGTCCTAGACGCATTGCCTGTCCGTCCTGGGAGAGGATCTCTCCTTTAGTAGGGCTCCATAAGGTTTTTTCTTTTTTCCCACAGCTGGGTTTTTTAGGAGTTTTTCCTTACCGAGAAGGAGGGTCTAAGGACAGGAGTGTCCTGGGTCTGTTTAGTGTAGTTATTGTTTGTGTTGTCTGATTGTGTGTTAAGTCTGATTGTGTGTTTATGTTTAACTTTTTGTGAAGACCTTTGAGGTGACTTTTGTTGTGATACTGGGCTATACAAATAAATCTGAATTGAATTGAATTGAATAATACAATTTGTATGCATAATACAATTTATGTGTGCGTTATAAGACTTGTGTGTCCATAATACAATTTGTGTCTAATAAGATTTGTCTGTGCAAAATATGATTTGCGTGTGTGTAATAAGACTTGTCTGTATGTAATATGATTTGTGCTTGCATAATACAATTTGTGCAAGTGTAATAAGACTTGTGTGTGCGTTATTATAAATGTTACATGTTTTTCTTACGAACGGGCCATAACAAAATAATACACTACGATTACATGTACCCTCACACCCCAAGTCTCTACAGCACTGACATCAGTCTGGTTGTTATGTTCTTTTAAGCAGGAAAATGAAGTGACATGTCACCATATTAAACTCCATGTTCATGAGACTTGCCCCGTTGTCACAACAATGGTAATGATAGCTTGTTTTAGATACAGGTCAGCAGCATCCTGCTTTGTCCTGCCCTTCATTTCTCTGATTGCTTACTCTGCCTGTGATTGTTCTACTCATAGAAATAAAACTCAAACCATGAGGTAGAGGCAGAAGAATGAAATCTACTCCTCTGATTTGAGGTATGCAAATTATCTTATGCCATAGGAAGTGATCTACTTAGGACATAGACGTCAATTTGGGCTCAATATGAAGCGAATGAACTGGGGAGGTTTTTTTATTATTTACATTCATTATTAACATAATGAAGTAATTTCAAGCCCACGATCACAGAATGTAACAGTGAGTGGAGGCAAAATGTCAGTGGAATTGTTAATTTGGGTCTTTTTCCAGATTAAATGTAAACAGAATAACATCAGACCTAATAATGTTATGTCAGGATATTTTGCACCAAATTTTAGTCCACCTGGGACCAAAGGGGGCAGAGGTGGCACAAAATATTATGAACTAGTAATGGGCCAAGGTATATAAAACAGAAAAAATATTCTTCTAGGGGGTCAGGCTCCTGGTCTTTTACATTATAGGTATTATTTGGCAACCATGTTAGAAAATAGCCATCATATTTGGGTACTACAGGGGCCCCGGGAGGCTGTCTATATTAAGTACATATAAAGAAATTGATTTTGAAATGAATTACATTATTACTTTCTTTTTTTTTTTTTTTTTTTTTTTTTTTATAGAAATAAATGGAGAAAAACAGGACAGCCTTTTCAAATGAGGAAAGTTCTGTAGTTGGGGGTCCACATGGGATTTTCAAAAAGTTAAGGGGGCCACGGCGGTCTTGACTTTGGGAATGGCTGATCTAGTGTATAATGAATATTTCAGGCAAATTTCAAGCTTGTATCATCTACTGAATGATTCTGGACAAAAATCCCATTAAGCTGCTCCACTGTACAAAAATAAGACTGCAGTATATTCAAACTAATCCCTTTAAAATGTGTATTTATAGGCCACGCCTCAAATCGTACCTCTGCCACACATCTGCTACACTCTGACCATGTCTCCACCACAACTCGTCTTTCTCACTTACACCCAGCAAACACATTTTATATTATTTGTCTCTTTTTTTTTTACCCCTCCCTCCCATTTGCCCTTTTCCTTTGCATATCTCTCGCAGCCTCATCACATAGAGATTGGGTTTCTAATCCGCTAGGGACGTATTATGCTGACTTGACTTTTCTGAGCTTTCTACCATGTTTTAATATTGTTTCCTTGTTAAAAACACACCCAGAGCTGTATTGTAATTCATTCACACACTAATGCTGGACATTTCTAAATCCCTTGTCACATACAGAGCGTCACCTCGACCCTCAAATCCTCGTATAGGAATCATCTCTGTGCTTAAACCACTGTCACTAGGATTCAGTTAATTTTTCTGTGTTAGCTTCATGGTGCTAACAGCCATGCTAATTAACCGTCATATACCCCGCTCTCTCCACCCCCTGCTGCTCAGTACACATGCTCATCTAAACTCTAGTCCTCCTAACTTTATTCATATGTGAACTGAGAGGAGATGATCAGGAGGCAGAACTATTTTGCTACTTTCCAGTATTTGCATCACTGGCTTGGGCTGGCAGAGCGAAGGGGGTGTGGCCAGCAGGGGAAGAGAGAGCATCTCATCCAGGATTTTTTAGCAGAGAGAAGAAAAGAAAAGGTTTTCAATGAGTATTGATTTTTTTAAGTTAGAGAGAGATCCACCAAAAAAACAAACAAAAAAATAAAGCAAAAGAAAAACAGCTTTAAAAGAGTACATACTGTGCTTTTTTCAAGCTTTTGGAAATAAATTTGGAGACCTTTACATTAACATTTCACGAGCTGTTTCACTTTGCAGAAAATACTTGGCTTAAGTATATGTTGCTTTAAAGCCCTGTTAGCCCCGCCCACTTCAGTCCATTAGCTCCATGCTCTTTGCAAACACCATAGTTTATATCAGTGCTGCTGCAGTGAAAAACCACAGGGCTGAGGCCTTTCTCTGACTAATGCCCTCTAAAGACATTGTTTGGGAGGATTTGAGCTCAGACATGAAAGGAGAAACTCTGAGTGCTGTACTGAACAGTGAGGGATAGACAGAGCATGATATAATGGCTCATTAGCACAGCTATTAGCAACATGAAGCTAACGGATAAATGAGCTGACTCTTTGTCTGAATCTTTGTAGTGGATGTGGTTTAAATGTTTAAAGTATCAGAAACAGTCAGAAACAGTGTCTGAAAACTTAGATCATGCAGTTACTCAGGCCATTAACATTAGAAGGAGCAGATTATGCTAATGGTGGGCTAACAACCATCCCACTCACTCCAGCAGAAGACCCTGACTGCTAATGACGCTCCCACCCACTCCAGCAGAGGACACATGATGAACAACCAAAACTAGTCTAATGCTTTCATCCACTATAGACCAACAATTAACGAATTAAGTTTTGGGTCAAACTTCTCTCTAAGGAGTTTAAACTCAACTCTGTTACCAGTTTAACTCAGATTTGTCTCTTATATGAGGAAAAAAAAACATTTTCAACTTTACAAACTACATCTAGGCGACTTCTGTTTAGCTTTATTGTGAGTGTTTCTTCCTCTATCAAAAAGTTCTGATAATACATTGGGCTGTTGATTGGTCTGAACCCTGAAAAAATATATTTATGGACATATTATCAGCTCCACATTACAGTAATAAAAAGAATGGAAGGACACAAGGCTCGTTCATCTCAGTATGTGTCCAGTTGGTCGAAGGATACAGGCATTACTCACCAGAGGAGGCAGGAAAATGGACCAAGCAGGCAATAATGGGGATGGATGCTCTGTGAGGAATATCCTCTCTCTTTGAGTTGAAAACTACTGGCACTTTAATTTTGAACAATTTATGACATATGACATTAAAAGAATAAGCCATAAAGTTTTTCTCTGATCCTTTCTAATTAGGCTTCTCCTACAGACTTAGCAAAAGTCACAGAAAAGCTGTTTTAATTGGTTAAATGAATCTTTCATTATGGCACAAGTGTTTTAAGGGGCACAGGTGGCTAATTTCGGCTGCTTTGAGCTATCACTTACACATTTCAGTATTTTGGGAATGTGGTTTTATTGGTATGGTTAAATGGCAATTCCCAACAGTAGTGGTCAGCACACTCCAGTTTAGAGAAGAAGGCGAGTGCAATGTAAATGTGGCCAGTGAAAACAACATTTTAAATGTTTAAAACTGAAAACGCTTCTCCAAACTGGGATTGTGCTGATGATTACCTACTGCAGTTGCCCACTGCTACTGACATGTTGCCCCAGCTGCAAATCTTAAATGGGTTATATTGAACAAATATGCTTTGAAAAAAAAATCCTAGTTTTACAATAAAAAGACATTTTTACCTTTTTTTAGTATAGAGTACAAAACATTTATATATTTTATGTCTAATCTTAATTTATTCCTTCAAATTAACAGTCATTTAATTTTATGGGTTTATACAATAACAATTAATGTTTATTTCTCATTTTTTTAATGGTAAATTGACTAGATTTATTATACATGATCCTTCTTTTTTCTTGAATTACAGAAAAATTTATGTCGAATTTAGGGCTGGGAAAATTATTGCGTTAACGCAGTGCATTAATTTATTGATTTAATCGTGTTAATTTCAATTAACGCATCGATTAATTTGATCGCAGCAAAAATATTACAACACTGACAGAGGCAGTAACACGCCACGGGTCTTCGCAAGCGTAGAAGACGACACATTTCCGTTTCCATCCATCAGGCTCGTTCGAGATGAGCCAGACTTGCGCAGTTTCGATCAGTGTCGGTCTGTGCGCAGTGCTCAGGTTAGATTTGTGTCCGACTTGTTCCCGACTTGCTCTGATGCCACAAGTGCAACGGTCACCGAAACCTCGCGAGATCCAAACGAGACCAGCGTCTGAGGCTGCACGGCTCAGTGCATGATGGGAAAACGCCCACCTGTCAGCGGTGAATGGACAGGTGATTGGATCTGAGTTTAGTGCTGATCAGAAACGTAACGCACGACACTTCACTGCCCTCCTCTCCTCCTCCCCCGCCTCTTTTTTTTTTTAAGTACAGACTAAAGTTACAGTTTTGACCTGGATAAACTTTGTGCCCTGCTGTTCAGTGTGAAGTAGAATATTATTAAAAAGATTGTGCACAATATCTGCTGTTATAGAAGGATTTTTAACTTTTATAATGTGTAAATTTAGACATAAAAGCTAAGAACCACTGCTGAATGTGCCTCATGTTGTGAGCTCCTGAGGAGCGCCTCATTAACGCACAGACTGTGGTCAAGCACGGGACAGAAAAGTTTTTACAAATCAGTTTAATGCATTTATTTTCAAAATCATATCCAACACACGCGAGAAGTGGATTTTGGGCGTGATGGTGCGTGATCTGAGCCACAAACTGTCCCACTTCAGTACAGGTGTATTTCCCCTCCTCTCATTGCGGCCGTGCACTCTCATTCACAATCCAGGCGAGGCACAGTTCATCTGGAACGAGCCTAATGCAACAAGTGAACGAGCTAAAGCAACATGAGTGACCAAAGAGACACATTGCTAAATGAACAAGACACCAGACAGCAATATAGACAAAACAAAAGTTATGTGCAGTCTGTGCAAGGATGAGTTCAGTTACCACTGGAGTAACACAGTTCATAGTATTTACACTGTTGTGAACCACAACAATTGTTATTAATTGAAGAATTAAACTTATTTTTGTTAAAGTTCTAAAAGAGATTACACATGCTTTTTTAGGTAAGTTTTGTGTATTTGTTGGTTGTACCTTATTTAGGCAAACTTTGTCTGAGTTACAGGTCTCAAAGAGACTATTCATTTATTTTCTTTGCAAGTTTTGTTTGCATTGCACAAGTTTACAGTAAAGTATGTGAAGGTTAATTCAAAATAAACTTTCAAAATTTACAATTTTGTGGTTGTACGTGAATTCATAATGCGATTAATCGCGATTAATCACAATTAATTTTTTTCAGATTTTCGATTAATTCGTTAATTTTTTTTAATCAATTCCCAGCCCTAGTCGAATTACATTAATTATAAATTGTTGTCCTTATTAAACATCTAAGGTTTTTCTTCCTGATTTTAAGGTAAATGTTATTAATTGCATGCACATAATTGATGTCCATATAAAACAACTAGAGTTTAACATGGAGTGTAGAGTATTTTTATATATTATACATCAAAGCAACCCTTACATCCCAAATTTTAAGAAAATGTCCATATCAACTAGATAAACTGCTAAAAAGTGCAAAAAAATAACACCAAAAGTGGGGAGTGAGTGCGGGGCTGTGTGTGTGTCCACAGCATGTTTGTAAAAGAGAGAAATAATATAATATAATGTTGTTCTTTCATCAAAAACATACCTGGAGTTGTTTTTTTTTTTTGTTTGTTTGTTTGTTTTTTGTTTTTGTGTGTGTGTTTTGTTTTGCTTTTTTTCCCCATTTATGCTGTGAGGAAGGTGTTCTGAATTGGACTCAAACACACAACCACAAAGTCTGATATTTCACAGGTCTTTATTTAATGACAGGGCAAAGTGAAGCAGGTGAGTACTGAAACCAGAGGAGCACTGGGGGCAGCACTGAGCCAGGTCTGGTGCCGGCTCACAGCAGGAGAGCATGAGTGCAAAGACTGTAACAGGAGGTGACAAAAAAATACTACCTGGAAAAGTGAGCACACCAAAGTAGTTAGATTGACCAGGGGTGGGGCAGATGAAGCGGGGGGCGGTGGGAACATGGTCAAAGCTCTCTGGAAGAATAGCAACGATCCAAGAGCCAGGAAAACTGGGATGACATTCCACAAGCAGGAACACAAAAGTTGTACAGAGAGAACTCCAGGAACAATAAACAAGAAAATACCTGAGGGTGACAAACAGAAAAGCAGAACAAATGATGAACAGGATTCTGTAGCAAAATTGACTGGAGGGTTCTGAGGAAGTCCCAGAGACGATGTCAGAGAGCAGTAGTGGGAGATCAGCTTCAATACTGTGCTGGTTGTGAATGTGCCACAGGTGTGTGATTACAAATGTGGTCTGAGCCATTTTGATTCTACTCTTTACCTCTGTATAGCAACACTATAAAGTGCACAAAGTGTAGCCCTAGAACCACCTGAGGCATAGAAGGGCCCCACTGTGAGCTCTGCAGTGTTTTTCTGTTTTCTCTGCCTCTTTCCTGGGCAAACTGTGATGGGTTATGTGTTAGCGGGGCCAGCCTTTTCACCGACCCTCTGCTCTTTAGACACACACTTTACTGAAGCCTGAGCACTTTAATACTGTAGCCCTCCTCCCTTTTCAGGTAATAATCAACGCCTGTCACCTACTGCTGGCTGTTACCTCTGCACACTTTCATGGACTGTACTTAACTGTATGGACACTTCATCTTCTGTCATTGCACTGAATTCTGTTGCAATGGCTGCTGTAGCTTCTTGTAGCTACGGTAATTCTTTTTGATTGCACCCTCTGCACTGCTATAACTGCTGCTTACTCAACTTGTCAACTTGATGTACAGATGCTGCTGATTACATATGCCTCAGTGGCACAGCTGCTTAAACATGTCATTTACCCTTAGCAGTCTGTAACATCCTTTCATGTAACTTGTACTAACATTGCAGTCTGTGTGACTTATGTAAATTTTTTAATGTCATAAGGCGACTGTTCTCAATTCTGATTGGAAGATGTTTTTGGAAGCAGCACCTGAACTTATAAAAGGTGGAAGGAAAGGGCTGTCCTCAAGTCTGAACGTCTGACAGACCAAAACGTTGCTCTATAAATGATTAAATGAAGAGTGAGACAATGTGTGGGAGTTTTATGATCTTTTCAACTTGTGTAAATTTTGAAATGGAGCTGCTGGAAACTGAATTTTCTTCAGCATCAATGCAGTATCTGTTCAATCTAATTTACATTTTAAACATTATACAGATGCATTTTAGAGGTGTTCCATTTATGATGCATGAGAGCTTCCTTACTAATGTTACTGTCAGAATATATCCTCCTGAGTTCTAAGAATAGCACAAGCTGAATCTTTTTATTTTATTTACCTGTAAAAGTATAGAATGAGTGCTTTATAGCCGCCTGCACTTAACAGAGCCTGTGTGTGTATTCCTTTAAGCATATCACTCAGCGTGTTTATAAAGACCTTTACAGTATGCGTTGTTCACATACATGAAAATGATGACGTAACAGCCCCAATCTGAACAGCGATTGGCTGTCTGCTGGATGTCAGCTGATCCCAAACTACAAGGTGTTTATGTCTCATACATTAATTTTTAATCAGATGACAGTCAGTAATATCTGTGTAAGTACTTTTGCTGAAAACATTATGAGAATGTCTTCAGAAAACCACAAGATCTTTAAGAGGTTGGGAAACAAACAAATACAAATACATCTTGTACTACAGTTTATTCACACCCATTGTCGTTCTCTAATCAAAGATGGCATTCTTTTCCAAACAGTCTGAAGACGTCTGGGCATCAAGGTTATGAGTTTCTGGAATGTTGGTGTTGGAATTGGTCCCATTCTTGCCTGATATAGGTTTCCAGCTGCTGAAGAGATTGTGGTCATCTTTAAGGTGTTTTGTTTTTTTGTTTTTTCTCTATGTTCTCTATAGATCTGGACTGCAGGCCAATTCAGCATCGGACTCCTCTACAACAAAGCCCTGCTGTTGTAATAGCTGCAGTCTGTGGTTTTGCATTGTCGTGCTGAAATACTCAAGGCCTTCCCTGAAATAGTTGTCTGGAGGGGAGCATATGTTGCTCTAAAACCTTTCTATACCTTTCAGCATTCATAGTTCCTTCCAAAACACAGACCTGCCCATACTGTATGCACTTATGCCCCCCATCACCTTCAGAGATGCTGCTTTTGAACTGAACGCTGAAAACACGCCTCATCTTTCGGAGGACACAGCATCCATGATTTCCAAAAAGAATGTCAGATTTGGACTGGTCTGACCATAGAACACTGTCCCACTTTGAAACAGTCCATTTCAAATAATCTTTGGCCCAGGACACGGCAGCGCTTGTGGACAATGTTCACAGATGGCTTCCTTTTTGCATAATAGAGCTTTAGTTGGCCTCTGCAGATGGCATGGTGGATTGTGTTTACCCACAGTGCTTTCTGGAAGTATTCCTGGGTCCATTTAGTAACACTATCATGCTGATGAGTGATGCAGTGTCGTCTGAGGGCCCCAAGACCACGGGCTCCAATAAAGGTCTTCAGCCTTGTCCCTTACACAGAGATTTCTCCAGTTTCTCTGAATCTTTTCACAATGTTCTGCTCTGTAGCTGATGAGATTTGCAAAGCCTTTGCAATTTGACGTTGAGGAACATTGTTTTAAGTTAAGTGAAATAAGGGCTTTTTACACTTTTTTAACCAAGTGAGTGCCTGAATCTTGTTGTTTTCTTCATTGTTTTTAAAGTATTCCACAATCTTTTTACTCTTCAGTCTTTCACAGATTGGAGAGCCTCTGCACATCTTTACTTCTGAGAGACTCTGCCTCTCTAAGACTTCCCTTTTATAGCTAATCATGTTACAGACCTGAGATCAATTAACTTCAGTAGTTGCTAGATATTCTCCCAGCTGAATCTTTTTAAAATTTCTTGCTTTTTCAGCCATTTATTGCCCTGTCCCAACTAATTTAAGACCTTACAGACATTAAATTTGAAATGAGCTCATTTTGTGCATAAAAGTGTAAAATTACTCAGTGCAAACATTTATGGTAGCTATGTTCTATTGTGAATAAAATATTGGCTCATGGGATTTGAAAGTGTTTTAGTTTTAATTTTATTCAAATTTTTAAAAATGTTCCCAACATTTCTGGAGTTCAGGTTGTATATAAACTGTTCTGTAAAAACACTGATATGATGTTTTACTTTCTCTTGAATGTGTGCTGTATGTTCATGCTACTGTCAGCTCTGCCGTTTGTGCACTCTCTTTTCACTGCAGTTTTTCCTCATCTTTTTTGTCTCACCACTGATTGGCCAAGGACATATCTTCTAATCTTATCTTTTCCAGCTCAGGAGCAGGAGATCTACTCCACAGAGATCTACTTCGATAGACAGTGAATCAGCTACAAACCTAGTACTGATAACCCAAGCTTAACCCCAAAGTTACCTTGTTAGCTTTCTAATCTAGCTTCGTAGTACAGGCCCCTGCTTCAAGGTTTAATGTGTGTTTAGAGATGGTCTTCTGCACATCTTGGTTTTTGGTAATGAGTGGTTATTTGACTGGTGCACTCTGGGATGCCTGCAATCAGAGGTGTGAGTACCGTTCACTTTGACTCCAGGAGCAGTCCCAGTTGAGTGAGAAAGCAACACAGACCTAACTACAAATTAAAGTCAAGAAGTGGAGCAAAGTGACTTTAATTTATAGCAGCACAGTATAAAAGTCGTTAGCATTGTTTGTTTTTGTTTTGTTTTGTTTTGTTTTTGGGGGGAGGGTCTTTTTGATTTCTTTGTCTTACCTTTTCTACCTTTTGATGATTAATGAAAAATGTTTGAAAATAAATAGTTAAAAAAAAAAAAAAAAAGTAAAAAGAAGAGTCTTTTCTGTGCAGAGTTTGCATGTTCTCCTGCTCTAGGTTCCCCCATAAGCCCAAAGCCTGCATAACAGGCTATTCCCCCAGCTAGGTTCTCCTGACCAGGAACCTGGCTGAGATATGGAGAAGGGTCCCCAGCAGTAGGGATGAGCAATATTGCAAAAACTTCTTATCACAATTTTCTGAAAGCCTAGATCACTATCTCTGTACACATTGTAATTTCCTATTGCCTTTAAGAAATACCTAAAGCTCTGCTTCATCTGAAAGTAAAAACAAAAAACCTATAGTACATATTTTGTAGACAATTTAGAACTAAAAGTAAATTATGTTTAAGTATTTGCTTTGTGTAACAGTATGTGAAAAGAATAATGTTATTTTATGAACCAAACCATTCATTTGAGTTTTGTATTTTTTGTATGTTATGTGCTTATTAAATGTATATCCTGTATTATACATATTTTTAACCAGACTGAATTTGAATGATTTCTTTTCTTTTCATTTCTTTTTCTCCATAAACAGCTCTACAGTGCTCTGAGTCTGTCCTGCCCTCGTGACAGTGGTTTTCTGCTCACCTCGCGCACACATGATCCACTACAGGGATCCACTGTAGGGCCAGTTTATTCATTCCATGCTGGAGCCTGATAGACCCGTCTCCCCCTCTCTCAAACGACACACTGCCACAGCCTAACCAGAGCCTGAGACACCTCTGTAGCCCTCCAGTCTTTAGTTTGTTTGGGTTTAGTGTGTTGGTCGTTTAAACTGAACAGACCTGGGACACACGCTGCTCACCGCAGGCTGCTGTGTGCCACCAAGTCACGTGACAGTGCAGCAACACACACTGGAACATAAGGTGAGGTGGATCAGAGCAGGTTAAAAGTGAGTGGAGAGGTGACTCCTGATCTGATGAGTCAAAATAAGTCACCCCAAACATGATTAATCTTTACTTAACTTTCATAATGACAGCAATGAGCGACAAGATGCATGTCCTCATTTACAAGCAGTGCATTATCACTAACCTTATTAATGAAAGAAAACACTCCATTGTGACTCTCTCAGTGTATGAAAACATAAAGTCCAAAGGCAGCACAAGTTAAAACTCCCACAGACTCCACTGCCACACTAAGGTGCTGCTGCAGAGCCCCGCTTAGACTTCACTGTGATTGGTTAAATCTGCGCTGCATGACAGACAGAGGTGCACCAATTGGAGAATAGGGCGGGAGAAAGCAGACAACATGTGTCTGTTTGAGCATGAACCTGCTCTAAATAGAAAAGTACTGAAGAAGCCTTATTTAGCAATCTTTCCAAATTGGCAGCTCGTCAGAAGTTCAGATTGTGACATGATGTAACATTGTTACATCGCACACTCCTACCCAGTGGCATTGAAAGATGGGTCAAATGCAGAGAACAAACTTCCCTACAGGGAAAATAAAATGTACCTTACCTTAAAAGTTTCTAATAGTTGCAAAAAGCAACTAGAATTGTATTCTAATCAGCAGAAAATGTCTGCTCTTAAGTCTGATATCAGTCCTCTAAACATAATACATCTTTAACAGAACAGCCAATATTTATGAAAGTCTGCCATATAATAATATTGGTATAACTGCAGTTGAAAAGACCAATGTGAGCAGGATTGTTTTTCTCCTCAGTAAATACTGTCACACTGCCTCCTACAGGTGATCTGGTGTTAGTGCATCATTCAGTTAGTTCAGTTGAGTGACAGCTCCCAGTGTGAATGTGAACCAGGCCAATTAGATCCACAACACAGGTGCTTAAGTCCTTCAATTTCCTTTCGTCTCCATCCTGAGCCTTGGTTTGAACTTTAGCAGGTTGTTCTTGTCTGTAGGCGGAATCAGTTGCTGCTCCATGACTTATGGCTTATTAGATTTAGAATCAGAGTTGTGTTTATTGCCATTGTAAGTGAAGTGGGTTCACATGACTAGGAATTTGCTTTGGTAACTGGTGCATACGTGCATACATAACACAAAACAAGTATCATGCAGAATAAAATACTCTGCCTGGACAAAAAAAAAGTCACCACATGGGTGATTATGTTTCAGCTGAAAACTTTTTTTTTTAACCCTAATTTAAAAAAAATTTAACCCTAATTGATGCAGTTAGTAGCTGATGCATTGACCAGCTAGGTTCACGGGCAGATGACGATACCAGGATTCACTGGGCTCAAAATATGAAAGGGAGCATGAGACCCCATTTTCACACATTTTCACACAAGGCCTGAGTCCAGACCTTAAGCCCACTGAGAATCTTTGGAATGTGCTAGAGAAGACTTTGTGCCACTTGTGACTTTGGTCACTTTGCTCTGTTACCGCAGAGCAGCCACACTCAGACCGGGGAGCAGCAGCAGCAGCAGTGGTGAGCGCAATGACACAAAAAAGGCCTGCTGTCTACTTTTATATGGGTAAATGTTTGAGAAAACTTTGGATGGGGACAGTTTGAATCCAGGGCTTCACTTAGATTAGAAAGAGAAACTTCCTCCGCTGCAGGCCTGGTCGTGTATTTACCTGGACGCGCCCGGGACTGACCACCAGGCAGAGACACCTTCAGCCACAGAAGAATGCGTGCCCCTGCCTCCCTCCACTGAGTCAGGGCTGAATCGCAGCCACTCGCCTCTTGTCCAGGCTCGGCTCATTGTGGCTATGCTTTTACATCTCCTGTATTTAACATGCTTTACGCATTGCCAAACATCTGTGTATTGTAAATGTTGAATAAAATAATCTTGTTCAGCAAGATACATTTGTATTATATGCCATATTTCTGCCTTTAGTTCTTGTATGTAAAATGTTATTGTGTCTTGTACATATGCCCTTCAGAGACTGATGTCTTCATTTCACCCTTGCTCTTCCTTTGTAGCCTTCTTCTACCTTTTCTTTTCTCCTAACTCTTCTCTCTGTGATTCAAAACTCATTCTTCTTTTAAGAGCACTTTATGGAAAAAGGCTTGAATTTGTTTTGAATTTGAATGCTTCAAGGACACTTCAGAGCCGTTTTTTGAGTGTTTGGCAATCGACAAACTTTCTTCATGCTTTGCTTCCTTTATGATTTGAAGCTGTGATAACCTTTGGAAGAAAATATTACTTTTGTGTGTGAGCTGAAGATGAATCTGTTGATTGTCCCAGATAAAGAGAGTTGTACCATCTTTTATCAGCTGTGTCCTGTTCTGTCGTCAGTGACCTTAGATGGTTGGGGCCATACTTTTATTTTTTTGTTCCCTCATGTGTGACTTTGACCTGGGCATGTTTCAGACTCCTCTTGTCTCTGTCTGGAAGAAATGGAGACTGCTAAAACCTCTGTTAGTTGGTGCTGAGTGAGAAATAATCTTTAGAAAGAAAATTGCAGTGGACTCCTGGGTCACAGTCTCTCCAGTCCTGCTCAGAACAACTTCTAAATTTGAATTTGGCATTTAATTTTCTCATATCTCTTAGCAAAAACTTTCAGTTGTGAGACATAGTAATGAGAGCCATGTGGACTTAGGTTAAAATATGAATAATGAATTTTTGTGTTAAACATCAGACATTTTTTAGGCTAAAATAAGTGCCCATACACTGTCTCTGGACTTGTTCTGATTATTTCAGCCATCACTACGAAACAGCTCATTTTTCATCTGTTCATCTGTTAGCATTGTGTTGCTAATAGCCATGCTAAAAAGCCATTTTCAGCTCTGTCCAAGCGTTCTCTGCAAAGTCAAAATAACAGCTCCCCAAAAGAAGACGTTTCCCATACATATACATTATTTTAACTTATAAAACATAAAATACTAATGCAAAGGTGTCCAAAACTATTTCAGAAAGCCTGAAAAAAAGGTCCTCTAAAATTGAAAGCCGACTCTACTGATTACCATCCCAACTGCAAACACATAGTGAAATAGCATCAGAAGAAAAAGAAGTTCACAACAACAATGGTGAACAGCATTTTTTCCTATTGTATTTCTCAGAACAGGTAGCTCCGCAAACATCGGCAACAACCTGCCATTGGTCATTCATGTTTGTATCCTTGTGGGGACATGTCTCTCACTGTTGTTTGTGCCAACAGGTTGAATGGCAGTCCTAGCCCTGGGCTCCTTCTACTGGGGACTTCAACACTCACATGGGCAGTCACAGTGACACCTGGAGGGGTGTGATGACCTCCCTTTTCTGAACCTAAGTGGGGTTTTGTTTCTGGGCTCATTAAAAAAGAGACTGAAGGAGGATCGTGTTTTCTGGTTAAAAATGATGACGTGACTTGTTTTAGGCCCAAACTCTGTTCTACCCTTTCCCCTTCATTTTGCATGTTCATGAGAGGTGAAGGGACATCTGGGCAGTTTGTAGTCAGGCCAGACTGTCTCATTACTTGCTACTGGTGGGCCTTAAAGTGGAAAATAACTTTTTTTTACCTTAAATACTTTTTTGGGAGTCTGTGTGATGGTTAAATAAGTTGTTGTGCGGTGAATGAAGCATCCAGCACCTAACCCGCTGTCTCTGGGCCGAAAACGACACTTGCAAATCTGAGCTCCTCCGACCTGGTGTCATGGAAGTCTCGTATCTCATAAGAAAGCGGCACACTTTGGTTAGCCATACATATTTTTGTCATGGCAGAGTGGCCAAAGGGCAGAAAAAACAACAATGGGGAAACAAATGTAAAGCTGAGCAAGGGATCAATTGGACTTGTATTTACAATAGTGCGAGTACAATAGTAGAGGAAAATGAGGCAAAAACAGTGAAGAAACAAGGTTCAAGAAGTGTCATCTGTGCATCACTGGTTGGTCCTGGTTTTGTCCTGATTTTTTTTTTTTTAAAGAGCAGAAAGACCACACAATTGATGCAAATCAACAGTAAAAATTGCTTTATTCTGTATTCTGTTGACTGTTGAACAAGGAACATTTACATTGTATGTCACTCAAAATACAGAGCTTCAAACACAAGCATATATATGTATATATTTAAAAGAAAAAAGAAAAAAATCTCCATCAAAAGGATTGTGAAAGTCACCCCAGACCTCATCACTACCACTTTATGGAAATCAGGAAAACACAGAGTGACCTTATCTACAAAGAGCCAATGGTCTATCATATGTTAAAGGAATTCACATCAGCTTTTAATACAGCAATATTTAATAACTGATAACAGCACGGAAAAGTTTTTATTCTGTATATTTTTCTAAGCATACAGACCTGATTCATTCAAGCACTTAATTATGTTCTGTTCCAGTACAGGCAATAAAGGGAAGACCTATTGCCTTAAGTGATATACAAGTTCTGATTATGAATTAGTCCATTGTGTGCTTGAGCAGCGATTAAACACTTTCTGATGCATGAATTATGAAAACCTGAGTCAAGATTTTTTTGTTTTAATACTTCCAAACATACATGCACCGTAGCAGATTTTACCGGTGTCCAAAAATTTTAAAGTGTGTCCCTGAAAATATGTATATTTTTTAAAAACATTTCTGGTGTTAACCTGCTTTCTGGTGCCAACATTTCCGAGAAAACACAACATCACATGACCTGTACCATGATGTAACAGATGTTCATAGACCTTTTTCACACTTCCACATTTAAACCGGAAGTTGCCAAAGACTGTGGGAAAGAGTGGCCTGAGGTCCACTCTGCCAGTGCATTGGCAGGTTCAGGATGGATCCCCTTACAAGACAACAATACAGCATTAGACATTAAGTTTCAATTCATATGTGTGATCAAGTAAGTATTTAGGTTACTAACTCATATGACTTTTTTTTATATTGTACTACTTCTATGCTGAGAATCTAACAGAAGACAAGAACTTGTAACTAGGCTTGTTATAGCATTGTGTCTTATATGTCTGTGAAGACTCTCATCCAGGGTAATTGCATTGCAATAAAAGGTTTAAAAAGCAGTCATCTGGACTTGGCTTTTAATGTTGAAGACCTCTTATCTCTTATCCAAGAGGCTTTCTCAAATCTGAAACCACTCAAGCTTAGAAAATTAGAAAATTGAGAAAGCCTCTTGGATAAGAGATAAGAGGTCTTCAACTTTAAAAAACAAGTCTGCTAAAACTGCTTTTCAAACCATTTGTTGCAATTATGTCTTATAATAAACTCACCTGTGTTCTTGGTCTGTGCCATCTTTGCAAGTGACTGGTGCAGGCCTGAGCGGGTGGAACAGCGGAGCTGTGAATAATGTGCAGTCTGGTACAGGAGTGCAACTACAGAATCCTGCAGAATCCTTTACCAGCCACACAGCTACATGAAAAGGCTAACAAGTCAGCCCTTTCTGTTTCCAGTGAGATCTTTAAAATAATAATAAGTATTAAAGTAAATACTTAACATGACTAACCACCTGTCAATTAATAAATCTGAGGTTAGCAGAAAAAGAAATTTAAAAATATGCTGCAACTGCAGCAAAAGAGAAACAGTGAACACTAACATGAAATGATAATGAATTTTTAGCCAACCGGCTTTCTGCATGTTGTCAAAGCTGCAGTCTGTGAGGCTCTTCGCTCTTCCTCATGGACCTGAAGCACCTAGAGTGGGGCAAAAAAGTATTTAGTCATCCACTAATTGTGCAAGTTCTCCCACTTAAAAAGATGAGAGAGGCCTGTAATTTTCATCCTAAGTATACTTCAACTAAGAGACAAAATGAGAAAAAAAATCCAATCACATTGTCTGATTTTTAAAGAATTTATTTGCAAATTATGGTGGAAAATAAGTATTTGGTCAATAACAAAAGTTCATCTCAATACTTTGTTATATATCCTTTGTTGGCAATGACAGAGGTCAAACGTTTTCTGTAAGTCTTCCCAAGGTTTTCACAAACTGTTGCTGGTATTTTGGCCCATTCCTCCATGCAGATCTCCTCTAGAGCAGTGATGTTTTGGGGCTGTCGCTGGGCAACACGGACTTTCAACTCCCTCCAAAGATTTTCTATGGGGTTGAGATCTGAAGACTGGCTAGGCCACTCCAGGACCTTGAAATGCTTCTTACGAAGCCACTCCTTCGTTACCCGGGCAGTGTGTTTGGGATCATTGTCCTGCTGAAAGACCCAGCCACATTTCATCTTCAATGCCCTTGCTGATGGAAGGAGGTTTTCACTCAAAATCTGACGATACATGGCCCCATTCATTCTTTCCTTTACACGGATCAGTCGTCCTGGTCCCTTTGCTGAAAAACAGCCCCAAAACATGATGTTCCCACCCCCATGCTTTACAGTAGGTATGGTGTTCTTTGGATGCAACTCAGCATTCTTTCTCCTCCAAACACGACGAGTAGAGTTTTTACCAAAAAGTTCTATTTTGGTTTCATCTGACCATATGACATTCTCCCAATCCTCTTCTGGGTCATCCAAATGCTCTCTAGCAAACTTCAGACGGCCCTGCACATGTACTGGCTTTAGCAGGGGACACGTCTGGCACTGCAGGATTTGAGTCCTTGGCGGCGTAGTGTGTTACTGATGGTAGCCTTTGTTACTTTGGTCCCAGCTCTCTGCAGGTCATTCACTAGGTCCCCCGTGTGGTTCTGGGATTTTTGCTCACCGTTCTTGTGATCATTTTGACCCCATGGGGTGAGATCTTGTGGGGAGCCCCAGATCGAGGGAGATTATCAGTGGTCTTGTATGTCTTCCATTTCCTAATAATTGCTCCCACAGTTGATTTCTTCACACCAAGCTGCTTACCTATTGCAGATTCAGTCTTCCCAGCCTGGTGCAGCTCTACAATTTAGTTTCTGGTGTCCTTTGACAGCTCTTTGGTCTTGGCCATAGTGGAGTTTGGAGTGGGACTGTTTGAGGTTGTGGACAGGTGTCTTTTATATAGATAACCAGTTCAAACAGGTGCCATTAATACAGGTATCGAGTGGAGGACAGAGGAGCCTCTTACAGAAGTTACAGCTCTGTGAGAGACACAAATCTTGCTTGTTTGTAGGTGACCAAATACTTATTTTCCACCATAATTTGCAAATAAATTCTTTAAAAATCAGACAATGTGATTTTCTGGATTTTTTTTTTCTCATTTTGTCTCTCATAGTTGAGGTATACCTATGATGAAAAGATGCAGAGGCAAAAGATATTTAATTTATAATCTTACTTCACACCAGTTATCTCAATTATAAACATTAGCACATTGTCATTTACAAAATATAGCGCCACCATAGATCTCACTGTCAAAATCAGCTATAAATAAATAAACTACATTTTGAATCTAACAGACCTGAATATCACATTGTTTATCTGATGTTACTCGTAGTGCTAATTGTTGATAGCTTTATATTTTCCTCTTTACTTACCTCAATAATCGTGAATATATTCTTTATGAAAGAATTTATAGCCTTTGTCCAGCTTGTTCGTGTCCTTGCCTCTGTAACTGTCACCACGTCCGCAAACTTGAAATTTATTAAGCTTAATAAGCTTGTTGAAAACATTCGCTCCATTTTCCCCTTGGACCAGCGCTAAATGGAAATGAGATTACACGACAAGTAACTACTTCTACTACACCAGACTGGAAAAATGTCTACAAAAAATCATTCATTCCTTTTGTCATAACAATTTTAACCTCATAAAAAAAAAAAAAAAAAAAAAAAAAAAAAAAGACTATACTCTATTCTCTCTATTTTATTATTATTATTATTATTATTATTATTATTATTATTATTATTATTATTATTATTATTATTTTAACATGTTACCTTTTAACTTTTATTTACCTTATGGTGTAACATGTCTATGTGCGGTAATGTGTTTTATGACCAATTTCTGTCTCAATGGAGATAGAAAACAAGAATTTATCTTAACTTATCTTAACTTAAAGAACTGTCCTGGCCATTTGAAGGGCGTGTGACTCCTGTGTCTCCATGGGTTTGTGTTTTATTTTCATTTTTTTAACTAAGTTTGTTTATCTCAAGTCAAAAGTTCAAAACAATATTTTTTTTTTCCTTTCATTTATTCAAACTGAATAGAGTTTAAATGAATAAAATCTCTTTGAACCAAGTCAGTACTTAAAGACACTTAAAGTACTTAAAAATGAAGCTTCTTTTGAAGGTTGCCTCGTGGATGTTATTTCATTCAAGATTCAAGAATCCTTTATTGTCATTCAACATGTCAAGTATGAAAGAGTGAACATTTTTACTCAGGACCAGTGTCCAGCATTTAAATCTTAGATACTAAAATGAGTAAAATATGATATGACTTAAGGTAAGTTTTCTGTATTCATTAGCCTTAGGGAAGAAGCTGCACCTCAGTCTTTTTGTCCGGGCACAAAGCCTTCTCAGCCTTCTACCTGAGGGGAGTGGGGTAAACAAGTCATGTGCTGGATGGGTGGTATTTTGCATGATACTCATTATTATAATTGTTATCATTTCAAAGTATATTATCCTACTACAGTATTCTATATAAAAACTACACAAGCAATGGTATGAAACTATCATACACACAGCAGGTACAAGAATGCACAACCCCAATTTAAAAAACATTGAGACACTGTAAAATGTAAATGACCATTACCACCATTCACTGTTATTTTATTCACAAATTCATTGATTTTGGGGCAATATTCTATAAATGTAAAGCACTTTTTGCTTTTAGTTATTGCATTGCGTGCAAACAGGAGGTGTGTTGACAACAATCATGTGACTGCGTATTAAAAGTGATTTCAGATGCCGATGGTAACTGTGAGCTGTTTTCCATACGTGCATCTTTTCTTGTTTGTGCTGATGTTAAAGGTCCTATATTGTGCTTTTTTCAGGATTAGTATTTCACATTGTATAACTCAAAATGATGTTTATATACGGAAAACATCTTTTTAGGGGTTTTGACTTTGCAGAGAACGCTTAGATTAAGGTGCTTGTCGCCCCCTGCTGGCAACAATGGGGAATGGAGCATAAAATGGCTAATTAACACCGCTATTAGCATCATGACGCTAACAGATAGATAAATGAGCTGACTGCCTCGTAGTGATGGCTGTTTAAGCGCTGAAATTAACAATGGTGTATTTGCATTTTCAGCTTTAGAGAAGGGGACAGCCTCAGCGTACAGGATTACTCAAACAAACGTGAATAAAACAAAATACTCTAGGCCTGTTTTTGAGGTGGAAACATAATAACATGGTAAAAAGCTGAAAAAAAAGTCAATATAGCATAATAAGCGACCTTTAAATAAAGTTCAAACCCAGTTGGCCCTGAGAAGAGAACAGTGTTTCTGGATCATGTTCACATATGGATCTCCTCCGTGGAACATTTTATTGAAAGACAGCATTTTGGGGATGACAGTGATGCAGGAAGTTAATGTGGGTCCCCTACTAACCAGAGGGTTGGTGGATTACTTCCTGTTCGACCCAGTGCGTATTGCCATTGCCTACTCCAGTCCCAGTACATGGCTGGTTGCAGCGGCAGAAAATGCGTGAGGGATGACTGTGTTTTGTAGTAGATAATATTTTCGCCTCCTCAGTTTGCCTGCAGATACGTTCTTGACCTTCAGAACAGGCCACAGATAGGGCTTCTCCACTGCGAGGTTAGCCTGTCATTAAATTTCACATTTCACATTTCTCTGCATTTAAATGAAGCCTCAGAGCAGGGTCAACTAATCTGTAATGAGAGCTTTCCAATGCAGAGGAGAGGAGCAGAGGTGAAGGTCACCCCGGGTATGCAGGTGAACCATCATAATGGTTTCAAATACAAGCTTGTTTCTCTATTAAATTTGATTCAGTGAAAATGTTCTACTTGTATTATTTATCTTGTGTATAAGGTTAGTTAAATAAAAGGTTAAGGTTGGTTAAATAAAACCCTATAGTTAGTATCTTTCTGTATTTATTTCTAGATTTGCTTTAACAAATTTTTGCTTAATTTTATTCTTTATTTTTTTTTTCATCTTTTATTTATTTTTTATTTTAATTATAATCAATTATTAATTTATTGAATTCTGTCAACCAAATGCAAAGGAAGGGTCCGTGTCCTGACGGTGTCATTGGTTGATCTGTGCGAGTGATCACTGCGAGGACTGCAGATTATCTGTTGCTTCGATTGCTTTTGTCTAACACAGCCCCTTCATTTGCATTTCAGTGACAAAAATCAAATAATAAATAAATCAAAAAAGAGGGAAAAAATAAATAATAAAAAAGCAAAAATAAATTAAAGTATAAATGAATAAACAGAAATAAATACAGAAAGGGAATGGTTATAGGCCTTCATTTATTTATTTAAACCAAAACTTACATCTAAATTATATAACATTTTAAATATATATTTTTACTTCAGCTGTTGTCTTATATAAAAAATTATTTGTCAATGAGAGCATTTATTTATTCATTTATTTATTGATTGATTTGACAGTTTTGGTCCTCCATAGCCAACAGCCAATCAAATTGCTAACTAGATTATGTAAGAGCAATTTAGTTTAAAAAAATTGGCATTTTTAATTAATAAAATGATTTGGAGATAAAATGTTTAGTATTTACTGTTAACTAAACTGATACTATTTAATGAACAGTCTCCTCAAAATGACTGGTGTGTGTTGTGGTGTACTGTAGGACAACACTGCCCCCTGGGGGTAAGATGACACCATGTTCCACTGAAATGTTTTGTTTTATATTGTAAAAATATATTGAGTTTCCTTTACCCCATACTTTGAGTTTGGCTGTGAAACAAACTATGCAAAAATATGAAGTACATCAATATAAAAACAATATTTAAAAATACATCATACAATGAATGCAGGCGGAGCCTTTCTGAACTGATTCTGAATGTCTGTGAAGACTCTCAGTCCTCCAGACTGATTGAATCACAACAAAGATGAACTAGATGAACAAAATGTAATACCTACTCATAATATTTAATACTTTTAAAGTCTTGAGTTTGACAAGATCAAATTTAATACCCATTTAATGCTTTTAAGACATTAGGGCTACACAACACTTATACACTGGTCTATAAGAAACGTTATTTTTTTTAAAGATGTATTTTCAGCTTTATTAGATAGGACAGCTGACTAATGACAGGAAATCATGGAGGAGAGACATTCAGCACAGGGCTCGTGAAATTGTAAAATACCTGATAGCCCTTTGGGCAGGCACTCTTAAGATTTTAGTAGCCGGAAATGAAATAGCCCAAACAAAATATATATATTTTTAGTGTTAATAAGTGTCACAACAACACACAAGACACAATTCTCATGATAAATATGTATTTTTGTCATAACTGAACTACATATATCTGTATGAACAATTAGGGCTAGGTGATATGCCCAAAGAACAAAAAAATCAAAAATGTTTCCCATATTTTCAGTAGATTTTATGTTTTCCAATTAAAATAATCTTTTAATGCATGTTTAAGTTTAGGAAAGGTGATAAAGTATGTGTGTGTTGTTAGTTTTAGTGGCATCAGTTAAAACAACTGCAACCATCAGAGCTTCATTTTTGGGACAGTTTTGTCTGCTTGCTATAGGCCTATGGATTTATTGCAGCAAAAACTGGTTCTGCGGACTGTGTTTCTTGTAGCTACAGCACAGCAAATGTAAATGTTGGCTCCACTGCTAGCGCTGTTGAGCAGAGTTATTGCTGTATTATTTTTAATGCTCTCTTTTGTATTTGTATACCGTATTTTCCGCACTATAAGGCGCACCTAAAAGCCTTTAATTTTGTCAAAAACCGACAGTGCCGACCTTATATATGGATCAATGTTGGTTAATTATGACTACTGTATTAAGGGGGGTCGCCGAAGTGACCGCAGTAAAAACGGTAAAGGGGAATTCCAGTCCCTGCTGTTCATGTGTGCCATAGGCGTGTTTATGGATCCTGCCGCAAAAGAACAAGGAGGCGCGGCCTTTGCTCCATCTCAGTAGAAGAGTTGTGACATTGAGGGGACAGAAAACTGAGCGCTCGAACGCTGTTCATGTAGCTTTGAACTGTGACAAATGGAGTTGGAAATACATTGTTTTCAATGAGGGCGGCGTAAATAAGAGCTACCGGTACGTACGGTACCGTATTGTGAATGCACTAACTTGTTTTGGGAGTGAACGGAGTTGTAAGAACGCTGGTTTGTATTCTATTAAAGTTTGACTGACTGACTTATCTGTTTTATTGACATTCCCTTTAGCGCAGCTCCATCTAGTAGATGCATAACGCAACCCCAGCCTTCTATTCTATGCGCCTTATAATGCGGTGCGCCCTATATATGAAAACAGTTTTAAAATAGGCCATTCATTGAAGGTGCGCCTTATAATCTGATGCGCCTTATAGTGCGGGAAATACAGTAATTAGTGGTTAGTACCTTTTAAGATGAGTATTCCTCTAAACTCTACTCTTGTTTCAGCTGGCTTGCACTCCAGCAAGTGGGTGGTAACTGTAAACATGGGTGCGTGCGCTCCTCAGCCTTTATCTGTAGACTGTCACTTGTCCATATCCAATAAAAACAGCTCCAAATTTTATAATCCAGATCGACCCTATACTTGGCACACTCACAGTCCCCCCTCTGTCTGCTGTATGCGCCGTGTGGCCTGATGTTATGATAGCACTTTCAATAATAATCTTTATGGAAGACCATATGAACAATTTTGGATTTTCTTTCTGAATATCTGGACTGAACCAGAGAAATTAACTTTCATTGTAATGAAGACGGAGGCAAAAACACAAAGTGGCAAAGGACTGAGCCAAGCAGTCAGGCCAAAGTGATCTTCAGGAGTGTGAATGGCGTCCAAATTTCTCAGACTTTAATGTGGTCATTAATGCTCAGTTCACACAGCGCGCACACACAAAAGCAGTATCCCTGGTCTGCTGAGGAAATGTTACTTTTATTTATTCAGGTTAAATGAGTAATTAAATTAGTAGTAATAGTTTCATGGCCAGCAGCAGGTAGAACTTCAAGCTGTGTAAATCCACAAACACAGCAGCACGAGCACTGAGCCGTTAGTGTCCGGTCCGGAGTGAGCTCCAGTTTGCCCCTAACAACCTCCAACACAGGACTAATACTGTGAGAAGGACGGTCATGGAGTAGTGTCATAAACATAACACAGAAGCGTGATCAGTGAGAAAAACAATTACATGTAAACATAGTGTGTCAGAGTCAGTCATGTACAGGGCATGTGTTATCAAAACGGCCAATAAATATCCTTCAAACATCACATAAAACAAACAAAACTGCAAACATCAGATGTGCTTAATTGATTTAAGAGTTTTAATTTTAATTGTAATAGTGTTATATTTGTATATCCGTGACCAGACTGTCATGGGTTTTACTAAGGAAGCCCTTCACAGTTTGCTAAGGATCCACATATGCACTATATTTCCAATATAGTGCATATGTGTAATATTGAAAATGAATAAAATTGTTATAGCATATAGCATATTGTTATGCATATCAAGGTGTGATTTAAAGGGGCCATATTATGCTTTTTTAAAGCTTTCTGAAATAGTTTTGGACACATTAGTATTTCACATTTTATAACTTAAAATAATGTATATGTATGGCAAACGTATTCTTTGGGGGAAATAAAATGGCTATTTAGCACGACTATTAGCAACAGCAATGACACTAACTGATAGATAAATGAGCAGACTTCTTTGTATTGATGGCAATTTAAATGCTGACATTATCAGAATGAGTCCGATGGAGGTGTATGGGCTTTGGTTTCACGTGTCTACATACAGCAGTGAGACCAAGCATTTTCAGCTCTTGAGGAAGACTCAAACAAGTGTGAATGAAACAAAATACTACTCCAGGTATGTTTTTGAGGTGCAAACATAACATGCTTAAAAGCTCAGCATACTACTACTAGCATAATAGGGATCCTTTAAGTACAATGCCATGTAATAACAGTGGTGGACAGTAAATGTTTAGTTACACCTCAATGAGGTGAACTGAAATAAGAGGACTAAAACTAAAACTAAACTAAAAACTAAAACTTTTCAGTCTCAACTTCAGTCTTCAGTTTAAAAAAAAAACCTTCAAAGTGAATAATAAAGCAATAAATAATAAAAAAAAAAAAAAGTTTCCAGGGCTTCAAATTAACTATCATCAGGCCCCCAGCAGTGAACAGCCAATGAGAGGAGGTCATTTCCAGCTGGACATTTAACTCAAAACTTAACTCAATACTGTTTGGAATTGGGTCAGAGATTTCATCTAAAGAGATTATCTCTGAGTGTTAGTCTTCAGGTTTCTCTCTTTAAAAGGAGCTCTATAATGCTTTTATTTATTTTTTAAACCAATACATACTTTACTACTGCAATAAAGAAACAGCTGAGTGCAACACAGTGCAGCTCCCTTGCACTCTTTAAAACAGAAACAGAAATAAGTAATTTTACTAAAATTGGAAAATTGCTGTGAGGAAACAGTGGAAACAGAGCTGTACACCTTTTGGATAAATGACTGAGAGCAAACTGGGAATAGAGGGCTTGTTGATTAGTCAGTGCTTCCTGACTAATCAACAAGGGGGGGGGGGGGGGGGGGGGGGGGGGGGGGGGGGGGGGGGGCAAGATTATAACATTAGAAAACAAAAAAAAAAGATTTTGGAATTTAGATTTTGCATAATATAGCCCCTTTAAATTTTGTTCAATTAAGCACATCTTGAGTGTGACACTGCTGCTTGAAGAGGGATAATGCAACATTGTAAATTAAAAAAAAACAGACATACATTAAGACACATTAAAACGATTAGATGCATTCACGTACACACACACACGCGCCTGTTTGAACTTCAGTCTTTCTGAAAGGTTGCTGCAAAGCAAAGTGCACCATGGCAACAAAAAGGAGTCTTATGATCATAGATGGATAGGCTCATAAAGAAACACACTTCCTGTGTGGATTCAGATAGTAGATGAGGAGCTTGAACTAAACCATCTGAAATGTCCACACTCACAGCAGCTGTTTTATTGTGGCATTTGCACAATAACTCTACATACTGCCAATCATCAGAAGAGCAGACAAAATCTGTATCTTGTAAAATGGCAATTTCATTAGAAATTCTGCAGGGGTCAGATGAAAGATGTCAGAATGGACCAGCACTTAGGCCCAGGGGCAAGTGTTTGACTCCAGAGAAGGTCTGTCAGCCCTCCATCCCAAAGTCCTCTGTGAACTTCTTGACCTTCAGCAGGTCTTCAGTGTTGACTGTTGGACGGGTGGTGGACAAAGAGCGCAGCATGTCCGACTGAAAAAAGAAATTAGATCCAACAAGGTCATGACAAGACCTCAATAAAACAATAAGGACAAAAGGAGACCTACATCAATGCAGCAAGTTAAAACTGAACTGAAGCTTGGACAGGGAAATTGGGTATATCTAGTGACAACTGGTGAATTCCAACAAGTAATTAGACACAGAAATTTCCATTCATCCAGCAGCACGTTTAAATATTACCACATAAATGCAACCACTTGATAATTTCATTCAGAAATAGATGTATGTGTGACCATTTTGGTCAAAGCACTCTTAACCTTGGATGCAGGCTTTTGACTGGGTTCAGTAGGCATTTCTATTTGCTACACTTAGAAAAGTTTGTCTCAGAAATGTCTCATTTTAAATGTGATAATTATGGTACTTTAAACTAGCTATTAGTTCACCTGATACAGGTCTGACTGCCAGAGGATCAACCATGATACTATCTCGAGGCAGACTGCTGCCCACCCAAAGCCAGGGTCTGTACAAGGTTTCTCTGTGTGAGCTGGGTGTAAAAAGTTACTGGTTCAAAATTAGCTCTCAGAATCAAGTTCAATACACATTCTGGTTGGTGTGATGGGATTGCAGTGAGCACACAGGTTTGTACAAGTTTGATGATAATAACATCGCCCCAAAGAGTTCAAAAGTCTCACCATGCACACTATAGGCTCCAGCAGCTTGTCACTAGGCACATCCATCCAGGTCATCTCTATGGCAGCAGGGTCACCGGGGGAACAAGGGGTCAAGAGATCATCCACCATTATCTGGTTGTTACTTCGAGATGGACCACGAACCTACAACATGACAAAGTGGCAGAAACATAGTTTGTAAGGCTTCAAAGAAAATGTTCTTTTCCATCCAGTTGTGAAAAGGCCAACCTTCTTAAAGTGCGTGGCAGACTGCACTTTGCGGACAGGCTGCATGAGAGCGTCCCGTACGATGATGCTGATGTCGGCGCCTGAGTAGCCGTCGGTTTTGTGGGCGAGCTGTCGCAGGTCAGTGTCACTCAGGCTGTGGGGTGTATTCCCCAGGTGCAGCCGGAACATGTGTGCACGGGCGGGCTCCTCCGGCAAAGGGATGTAGATCCTCTTCTCAAACCTGCACACAGGGCATGTTAACCACACACAAGTCCTACTCACACACTCACAACAAAGATCTCTGCAACACAACTCCTGATCAAGGACCCCTGACATCCATACTCGATATAAATGATGATAACACTGAAACTGTGGAACTAGTAATCCACTAATGGATTTAGGCCCCCTAAAAAATAATGTCTATTCTAGTTACCAACCTTGGCGTTACCATCGACAATTATTTTAAACTTAACAGGCAGATAAAAACAGTCTTTAAATCAGGCTTTCATCATTTTCAGCTTTTATCTAAAATTAAATCCTTTTTATCCTTTAACCATTCTGAACAAGTCATGCACACTTTTATTTCAACCTTGCTCTTTACACTGGAATCACTCTAAGTGCACACTTACAGTTAGTCCAGAACTCTGCGACACTTCTTTTAATCAAGAAGCAAAAAATGCTTACACATAACCCTTTTCCTGTCCTCCCTGCCTTACTTCCAGTTTATTTTTTGTTAAAATATCAATAGGCACTTGCCAAATAGAGGTGTAACAGCAAATCACAAATTATGATTTTATTGGGTTGACAGCAGATAGAAAATCTGTCTGCACACTGCAGTAGTAACTGATGTCATGACATGAGACTACAGTTGACCTCTGACCTTCGGCGTATGGCAGCGTCCAGCACCCAGGGGATGTTAGTGGCTCCCAGCACCAGGATCCCATCGTTGTTGTTGCCCACACCTACGAGATCTCAGGTTAGTGAGAGCACACAGCTGCAACTTCAGGTGGTTTGGCTTTGGCTTTGGAGTAAGTCATATCACAAATATCACTGCGCCAAGACCAGGATTTCAGTTTTTTTTTTTTTTTTTTTTCACCATTCATAATGACTATTACCCTGATTTGTTGATTTTACATAGACCCATTTAATTTTGTTCCTAGTCAAAGAAAATAGGAGGTGAAAGATTAGTGATAATGACTAGAATGGGAGAAACATTATGCTATTTTCCATGCCACATTGTAAACATTTACATGTATCTGCAGCTGTGTGTTAAAATGTAAAGGAAGTCAGTTTTCAGAACTTTACTCATGCATAGGACTGGGTACCAAACACTGACACCTATGTAGTACTGACCGAAAAGCTACCACTACCGTTCATTGAAAAGTTTTGGTACCAGGCAGATCTTGAGATAGGTCAGTGTTTTCAGCAGAAAGCTACACTGGCAGCTGCATCACATTTAGCCTCATGTTTACAGACCTAACTGTAACGCTGCAGCGTTCAGATGGTTAGTCCTTACAGTTGTGAGTGAGTCCTGAGCTGTGTGTGCACCTTTCTTCGTCCACACAGAATCTATCAGCCTTTGGCCAGGTCTACTCTTTGCTTGCTTGTCTTTTTGCTCGGCTGTGCACATGCTCACACAGACTGCAACAGCTTACAGCCTACAGCATGAGTCCACAGAAGCAACACTCACTAATTAAGAAAAGCAAATTCCCTGATACACACAGTGAATTATTTTATTAACTGTAAGAAATAATCATCACAATTAAAATAAATAAATCTATATAATGTGGTTAGGGTGAGGGCAAGCTATATAACTTGACTCATACTTTGAACTGAAGTAGTGAAACAATGGACATTTCTGTGATTTAGTAATTAATGTGCAGCTTTATCATTGTGTGGATACCACAGGCTGTATGATTGTATAATTATTCCACTATCATGAATCCCTATACACTAATAACTGGAATAACATTCTTAATCTAGCACTTAGTTCAAATAGTAATAGTTTACAATACAATTTTATTATGAAAAATTATGTTAAATATACAGCTAGCTCTAAATACACCTGCAGCTTCTGTAGGTAACAGAGTTCTGTTCTGTCAATGTATTGAAAAAAGTATTATTCAGGTTCTGGCACTGTTAAAATATTATCCCGGACTGTCTGGGGCCTTTCAGTGTTGAGTTTGCATGTTCTCCCTGTGTCCAGATGGGTTTCCTCCGGGTACTCCGGTTTCCCCCATCAACCTCAAAACATGTACAACAGGTTAAAACCTCCAGCTAGCGACTCCTGACCAGGATCCTGGCCCAAAATCTGGAGAAGGATTCCCGGGCACTACACCACAGCAGCCCACTGCTCCTGACGGGTTGCCCCAGAAGCACTGAAGGATGAGTCAAATGCAGAGAATGAATTTCCCTATGAGGCTTAATAAAGTATACCTTAACCTTAAATCTATAAGATACCCAGCCCTATTCATGTATTACTCAGGGTTTCTGCAGGTACCAGCAAGTCTAATTTAATGCTTTTAATTGCCATTTTTAATGCCACAAACATACAATTGCGGCAGCTTAAATTGCCAAAATTTATTTGTAAGTGTTGTAAACTACAGTTCATAAAGCACCAATAATGCTGAAAGTCAAACATTTGATGTTTGGGTATTAGTCCCGCTGGAAGCAAACTTGTTGTGCCTGTCAATCACACTAGTGTAGGCTACAAAAATACAAAATGATTATTTATATATACATATTTATATTCATTTAAAAAAATCATAATTTTATTATTAAACATTTTTAATTTTAAGGGCCTTTTGGAATTAAATTGAATGCTTTTTAATGCCATTTAAGGGCTTAATTTTTTCAAAATGAATTTAATGACTTTTAATGCTTTTTAATGCCCCACAGGAACCCTGTTATTGTTGCTATATATTTCTTCAGCAAAGAGCCAACTGTACTAACCTAAGACAGTGTGTTCGTTCTGTTGGAAGGTGCACGGGCACAGATGGAAAGATAACTGCAGTCATATTCATACTGTAGGTTTCCTCACCCTGCATTTGGACCAGAAACTCTGTCTTGATGCGGCGTGCAGCCTCACTCTCATTCTCATTCCTGGAGCCACACAGAGAGTCAACCTCGTCTATGAATATAATGGAAGGCTTGTGTTGGCGCGCCAAGTCAAAAAGGTTCTTCACCAGCCTGAAACACAGCGAGATGGAGAATGACACAGGCTCAGCAAGGCATGGATACATAGGACCTCAGGAGGAAACATACTTTTCACTCTCTCCCAGCCACTTGGACATCAGGTCTGAGGAGGACACTGAGAAAAATGTGGAGTTGTTGGCTTCAGTGGCCACGGCCTTAGCAAGGTAGGACTTCCCTGTCCCTGGGGGCCCGAAAAGGAGGATGCCTCTCCATGGTGTTCGCTTTCCTAAATGCATAATTTACCAGAACACATCAAAGAGGATTAGAGTGCAGAAGTTTTAAAAAGAAAGTGAAAATAGATGTGGCACCTGTGAAAAGATGAGGGAATTTGATGGGCAGGATGACAGCCTCCTTCAGAGCCTCTTTGGCTCCCTCCAGTCCGGCCACATCACTCCACCGCACATTAGGCTTCTCCATCACAATAGCCCCTGGTCACAGAAAAACACATGTTCAGCTCCTCCTCATACAGAGGCAGCTCCTCTAGAGGCAGTTCCTCCAGAGTAGTTAGCTCTGGAGTAGTTAGCTCCTCCAGAGTGTAAAGCTCCTCAGAGTAGTTAGCTCCCTCCAAGTAGTCTCATCTAAAGTACTTTAAACAATTAAACAGTAAAAAAGAAGAGGCTAGGCCTACTGTTTCTGCTTGTGCATAGGGATTTTAAACATAAGGGTCCTGAAATCATTTCACTGGAACTTATTTTTAAATGCAAAATTAAATTGAATTAGGCTTATACATTTCTTCAGGACTTCCTTCAGATTTTTAGATGTTAGCAGTCAAGCATTGCACTGAATAAAACTGTCTCACTAACTGGGGAGAATCAGCTCAATTAAACTAACATATAAATCTTAGAACTGTTTCATTATTTAGACTACTGTTTACACCCAGCCACCTTTGTTTCACAGCAGATAAGATGTTTGAGTGTCCTTGATGCTTATGTTATTAATCAACATTGCATCATCTTCAATAAACTCAATCAAACTCAATCAAATTCAAAAAACAAGTAAACGCAGTCGTCAAATCCAGTTTTTATCATCTTCGTCTTTTAGCCAAAATTAAATCGATTTTATCTTTTAAAGACTTTGAGCGTTTAATCCATGCTTTTATCTCATCACATCTGGACTACTGTAATGCACTTTACATTGGAATTAATCACACTGCACTTTATCGTTTACAGTTAGTCCAAAATGCTGCTGCGCGTCTTTTAACAGGAAGTAAAAAGCATGAGCACATCACTCCCATCCTTGCCTCCCTGCATTGGCTTCCTGTTCATTTTAGAATTTAGTTCAAGATTTTATTGTTTGTTTTCAAATGGTTTGGCCCCACAATACATTACTGACCTCATACAAATTTACACTCTGGCGTGTTCTCTGAGGTCCGAGACCCAGCTCCAGCTTGTGGTCCCTAGGACGAGACTTAAAACCAGGGGGGACCGGGCCTTCTCTGTTGCTGGTCCAAACTATGGATCACTCTGCCGACACATATCAGAGCAGCTCCCACAGTGGAATGTTTTAAATCTCATCTTAAGACCCACTTTTATTCTCTGGCTTTTAACTCGACGTGAATTGTGTGGTCCTCTGTTGTCTTTTATTGTTTTGTTTTTATTATTTAATTCTTGGTATTTATTTATTGTTATTTTATTGTATTACTTTTATTTGGTTTTACTGGTTCTTATTATTTAATCGGGACTGGTGGAGCTGAATGGAGTAATTTATTGTTATTTATTGTTCTATGTGCAGCACTTTGGAAACTGTTTTGTTTCTAAAATGTGCTATACAAATAAAGTGGATTTGGATTTGGATCTTGGACAGCTCTGCTCAAGAGTCAACAGCACCACCATGTGGTAGAATATACACTTTGCTAGCAGTGCACTTCACTCTACCTGGAGTTTAACTGCTCTGGACATGCAGACAGCCATCAATAACCACTACTTCTTTGTTCCTTTCAGCTTTTCCCTTTTGGGGCCATCATAACAGATCATCGGGACCCGTTGTGTGCAGTAATACACACACCAATTTGGCATAGGTTTTACTCCAGATGATCTTCCTGTCGCAACCCTCTCCATTTATCCAGACTTGGTACTGGAACAAAAAGTACCCTGGCTTGTAACCCCTTTGGCTGCATTATTTTCTAGTCCTCATAATAGTAGCATTTACAGATGCTAGATTTATTTTTGTTTTTTCTTTAATAACTGTGTGTGTCTTCATTATTTCTTTGATGGTCACAATAGAGTTATCTCTCCCGTCAAACAGCCACAAGACACTGTACATGATTGAAGTTAACCAGGCCTCTCTGCACCGTCTACAAGTTGTGCAAAATGCTGCTGCCCGACTTCTCACTAACACTCGCACACACAACAACATCACACCTGTCCTCCGCTCTTTCCACTGGCTCTCAGTTCAGGTCAGAATCCAGTTTAAGCCTCTGTTGTTTGTTTTTTATGCAAGTAACAGCCTTGCACCTGCATATTTTTGTGAGGTTCTAAGCTTCTGTTAACTCAGCAAGGCCCTGCGCTCTGCTGGACAACATCTGCTTGAAGTCCCATGCTCCAGGTGTAAACATTGGGGTGATCGCTCTTTTGCAGAGCCAGGTCCTAAACTTTGAAACTCTCTGCCCATTGAGATGCGCACCATCAAAGACCTGTCTTTCTTCAAGACCAAACTTAAAACCTATTTATACAGACTGGCCTTTGACACATAGTGTTGTAACACTTTCTGTATTTATCATGTTTTAATGACTGTTTTGTATTGTATCTATGGATTATTTACAGTTTTTAACAATGTAAAGCACTTTGGTCAACATTGGTTGTGGTAAAGCGCTATAGAAATAAAAGTTGATTGATTGATTGATTGATTGATTGATTGATACATAGGTACATTCTGAAAGCTGCTCTCTCACCCATGAGCTGCTCCTGAAGTTTCTTCTTCTCGGGGTTTTCTCCTTCACTGTCACTGTCACTCCTATGGCAGTGAAACACAGCGTCAGTGCACAGTGTAGACAACAGCAAACATTAGTAACACACAAATTTACTTGTCATTGCTTTGTGCTTCCTTCACAGGTTTTTTGCTGTTTTTATCTTTGTTCTTCAGGTAATCTTTAAGTTTTTCTGCTCGGTCCAGGTACTGCATACACTTTGCCCGTATACTTTCCTTAGCCTTGTCACTGTGGGCCTCATCTAAAGGAAAGAGACATTTAGCCATAAGGTTTAATCCTATTGTTAATAATGGTCATGGTCAAGACAACACTCACATTTGATGGCATGTAGGAAATATTCCACAGCGTGCTGATACAAGCGCAGGGCCTCTTCATAGTTCTTTGCTTTGTCTTCCTCTGTCGCTTTGGTCACAAGATCAATTGCTTTCTGTAACAAAGGCAGTCATTTGTGTATGACCCAGGATTGTAGTGGCACATACATTATAATACTAATAATAATGGATTAGATTAGAATAGTTGATGATAGTTGATGACAATGATTGATATTGTGCTCTCTAAGCACCTGAAGCATCTCAAAGTGCCTCAGTCACATTTGGTGGTGATAAGAAGATAATAGGGGCAGATTGAAGGAGATGTGGCTGATTCTCTGACCACCATCAATCACACTAACACATTCATCATAATAACACTTGTCTTGCCCAAGGACACAACAGCAGTATGCAATTCTGGTTAGTGGGCCAACAGCTTTACCTACTGAGCTATTGCCACCCCAAACTACAACACCCAAAGCACACACACAGTTCAGCAACATAATATTAAAAAGCATGCAACATCCAATAACTTTAACAAGAATTTCTCAAATTTTGTCAGTATTTCCTGAACACACATTGTTTAACATTTCTGCAGTTGAACATTGTCTCCTTCAGAACATGTTCTTTCTGAGAGTACACAACATTTCCAGCAATTTTTCTATAGCAACTCTGAAAAGCTCTCTGTGGGACTGGATTCAAAGCCTGTATATTGATTTCTTTGGACTATATCAACTGATCAACTGGTGTCCTTTCAACCTTTATTCATCTTCAGAAATATTAGAAAGTCACAAGGAGACAAGCCAGGGCTGTAGGGTGATGTGTTTTTCAGACAAAATCTCCCTGACGGCCAAAGCACAGAGACTCTGTGCTCTGTGATGAAAAACCCATGTTGAGTGAATCTTAGGACACACACAAAAAATCTCTTTATCTCAAGCGACCAAGAACTCTATGAGTTCCCAAAGATAAAAAATGGTTTGAAAAACCAAAGAGATTATAACATCCAAAGAGCCACTTTGCAGGCTCTGAACATCATCCCACTTGAAGACTTCCAGGGATTATATGAAAAATGGAAAAATTGCAGGGAGCATTGTGTACACCAACAAGAAGGAAATACTTAAGTCTCTTTTTTTTATATAGATATATATTTTTTAAAGATATCATTATCATTACTTTCTGGACACACCTCGTATACTGGGATAATAGGATCACAATATGACAGACTCTACAAAGTCAAGGGGTAAACCGAGACTGCACAGGTTTTTCCTGAACCTAAACGTAGGAATGACCCTTGCATAGAAAGACTTTGATAAGCGCACCAAGCTTACATTCATGGCTTCTGTTAGATTAGCTACTTTAATTGGCAATATCACAAGAGAGATATGACACAGTTATAACGCTACTGTTAATGTACTGATAATGTTACAGATGTTAAAGTTGGTAATATTGCAAAAACAATACCTCTTAGACAACTATTTTTCACTGCATCATGCTGTTACATAATGTTGCATTTCTTTGGAAAGGCCACAGTTTCTATTATGACAACAAACGCGCAGGGCACAGCCCATGTCAGTGACAGCTAACGGTGCCGTTATTCCAGCTCCCAACCTACAGCAGCTCTGTGATCATCACATTTTACTAAACACTTGTCTGGAACGCGGTTAACCCTCTCGTATTACTGTGGTCAATCTTTGATCACTTCATCTTATTCACTAATCACATAAGACATAACCTAGTGGGTTAGCATTAGTTTAGCGTTAGCAGTTAGCTTGCAGGGTGCAGCCTCATAATACTCAGTGGTTGTAGAGCGCTAGCCTGCTGCTAATGTTAGCCCTCAATAACTGTCACCTGTAATGTTAGCCTGCTGCTAACGTTAGCCTGAATCATGTCACCTGTAATGTTGACGTTGTCATTTCATCTCACGCGGCTGCTCTCCGCACACACGTCTCTGTTGTGTAAGTTAAGTAACGCTAACGGTTTCCTTGGCTGTGTCTTGTGCCTCTGGACATGACAAATATCTGTGTCACAAAGCTAGCCCCTCTCCTTCGACCCCACATAAACACAGCATCTACAGCTAATGTTAAGGCTGCTACAAGCTAGCTTCGTTAGCATAACACAATCCGGTGCACTGTCATAATAAAACATAGGGACCCGAGCACTTAAATGTATTTATTTTGTAAAGAATACTGTGCACGTTTATTCTGTGCTGATATTATTTATGCAATCATGTAATTTTGTTCATAAGCACACAAATACAACTAAATAAAAAGTAACAAAAGGAAAATTTACCAGCGCTAAATAAAGTAGAATTAAGTAGACATCTACTCTGCATTAGTAGGTAAGCTTGTCATACAGTGAGTACCCACTCATTCGTTTGTGTCACAGACTGGTGATTTGTGTTTGTTAGTTCACATTTTAGACTTCTTGTTGTAAAAGCAAAATTTCCTACATTTTTTTTTATTTTTTGCTTTACAAAAATAACATAACAATACATATAAAAATAATTTATACAAATATGCATGTATTTTTTTATTTTACTATATTTTTCAACTAAAACTCATAATAAATGAAATTATCATAATGAAAAATATCAATTTAAATAACTCATTTGAAACAAGCTTTATAATTGGCCCATTTAAATATTTCTAGTAGTTTCACCTCATTTTAATCAATAATTTTTAAGCAATCAATCATCAGTGAACCACTTAAGCTTGTCTTTCACAAGTTTCAATAGTTTAATGTGAAAAGATCGCAAATATTTCCTTAGCAAATGAGGAAATCATTTCCTAGATGTCCCCATACCCCTGGTTGGGAAACACTGTTTTATAAGACAGGCTGATACAAGGTTTTTGTCTGTAGGTCTGGGGCAGCCCACTTTTTTATTTACATACATTAGAAACACACAAAAAAATAAGAAAAAAGAAAAAGAAAAACACATAGGTTTATAAAAAGAATAAAGGATGGTGTTACAATAGGCTGCAACTGTTGATAATATATACACATCAGTTTGTCACATCCTAGACAGACCGGCACATGTGGGATGCCAGACTGTTAAAACTTGAAAATGTCATTTAACTGCTTCATCTGTAATATACAATAACTTATCTTCTTTCACATAATCCTGTTAAGGATTGCAGGAGACTGCCTGTCTCAGCAACTATGGGCCTCAGGGTACACCCTAAACAGTGGACAGTTAGTTGCAGGGGTGACACAGAGATACACAGAATCACACTCACATTCATTCACTAGAGGCAATTTCGCCCATTTATTGAAACATATAAATAAAAAAAAGAAATATGTACAACACAGCATGTGACTGAAGTGGTTTTATTGATATTTACATGTGGTTATTACATTTTTTTTATTAAACATTGCATACTTGTCTAAAATACTTGCATAATACTACAGCAGCAATTATGTGATGTAGTTGAGTGATTGTGTCGCGCGCGAGCTGCCACCAGGATTTCACTTTGGTCTCTGAAGCACTGCTTTGCATAGAGGCTACAATTTTATAAAGTACAAAATAAAGACATGTTCCAAAGTGTATGGAGCAGTGTGTACATTCACAGGTTAGTGCATCACGAGCGGGTCTGTGCGTTGCCATCAGAACCGAGGACCGAGGGGCCACTGTCACCAACAGAACAGAGCTGAAGAACAGTCAAAGGAAAGTGCTCTGTAACACATTTTAACACTGAACACTGCACCACCCACACCCATGAGTCTAGCAAATGATGATGTCTTGGATTTAATCTAAAAAACAAATTGATGGGTGAGAATTTAAAGGGTGTAAGTGACATTTATGGCAAAATTGAGTTCTAAATATCTTTACAAGCAAAACCCTAACTATAAACGTGGGATTCGGACAGTGCCAAAAGGGCTTAAGTGCATAGAACTGGTACAGTTGCAATCAGAAATATTCAACGCCCTTAAAGATTTGAAGGATTTATCAATTGAAGACTTTTCCAGAAGATCCTGGGATGTCCTAGAGTGGCCTTCTCAGTGTCCAGATTTAAATCAGATTGAAAATCTTTGGCGGGATTTAAAAAGACTGGTGCAGCACAAAAGCCATCGAACATCACAATGAAAAATTAGCATAGATTCCAGTCAAGAGGTAGAAGAAGATTGTTATAGCAATTACCCAAAATGTTTCAAAGTTAAAGGTGGTATGAGCAGTATTTTTTGTTTTGTTTTTATATTTCATAAAAAATACCCACGTGTCCCCAGACATGTTTAAATCAAATATTAGTTTTACTGATAACAATGGTACAGCTGATTAACATTTTAAAAACATAGTTTACATTTTGTTTGTTTTGGTTCTAAAACTGTATCACCGATCGTCCAATCAGAAAAGAGACTACAGTATCATTTTCAAACGGCACGAGTGCATGCTGCTTACAGTACCTTTAAAAAGGTCCCATGTTATGCTTTTTTTCAGGCTTTTTGAAATGGTTTTGGACACCTTTGCATTACTAGTTCACATTTTATAACTTAAAACAATGTATATGTATGGAAAATATCTTCTTTTTGAGAGCTGTTACTTGGACTTTGCAGAGAAAGCTTGGATGAGATGTCTGTCACCCCCTACTGGCAACAGTGGGCAATGGACAGCATAAAATGGCCATATAGCATGGCTATTAGCATAAGGACACTAACAGATGGATAAATGAGCTGGCTGCTTCGTAGTCATGGCAATTTAAGTGCTAAAATTATCAGAGTCCGATGACAGTGTCTACGTAGAGCGTCGTCTCTTAAAGAGGCGACAAACATACGTGAATAAAACAAAATGCTACTCCAGGTATGTTTTGTGCTGCAAAAAATATATAACATGGTTAAAGGCTCAAAGAAGTTGATTTTGCAAAAAATTGGAGACCTTTAAAGGATGATCCACAGTGTACTGAAGCTAAGGGCTGAATAATACTGTTGATGGGCGCCTGTTAAGAGTCACATTTTCTTTAAAGTTAAGTCATCAGCTGTTGTCAAATGAACTCATCATTATAATGTCTTTTGAGGTGAGGGGGTTGAACACTTCTGATTGCAACTATATGTATTTTGGAATGGGCATGAAATAATGGTGCCAAAAAGATGTGACTTGTACTTAAAAATTTTAAAACATACAAATCTTACAAAAAAAAAAACAACAACACAGGTTTAAGTGCTTTGCTTCTCCTGAAAAGTTAGTAGAATGTCACTTAAACCCTTCTTCGCTGCCCCAAAATGTGTGGCTTCAGGAATGTAACAAGGAATAATGTTTGAAAATCTGGAAAAGTGGCATGAGATGAAAGACACAATGAGTTGGAGTGTTAATGAAGTAGTCAGGGAGCAGTCACATGGATACAGTTTTATCTTCTCATTCCTTTTGAAGCATTTACGAGGAGTGTGAACATGCATGGGATACCGTTTATGCACATACATACATACATAATAAAAACACATTGTTACAATTAAAGGATTAATACTATTGCTCGCACATAATAAAAGCTCAAGTTCTATTACTGTAAAGAAATGTTTTAGGAAAAGAAAGGTTTTAGGATTGTCTGACTAAATGTGTCAAGGCACTGTTGGCATCCTGAATACACACTGTGCTTAATCTCTACAAGCTCACAAACGCAGAAACAGAAAAAGCCCTATATTGCGAGGCTCTCATGGAGTAACAGTACACGGTTGTGTCAGGGTAGTGCTATAGGTGGTGGTGATGTCTGTAGAAGTCCAGCAACCAGCAGTGCTCACGCTCAACACATGAAAACACAATGTCCTGGCGGCATGGTGGGCTCACAGCAAAGTCGCTAGTTAGAATCTTTTGGCATGTTGTCTGTGGGGTTAGCGTGTTTTCCTCATGTCTGGGTGGGTTTTCCCCAGGTTTCTATCAACCTCAACATGCAGGGACGGCTATTCTTCCAGCTAGGTACTCCTGAACAAGATCATGGCTCAAGATCAGGATCCTGGCTCAGATCAGGAGAAGGGTCCTGTTAGGTACTCCTGACCAAAGCCCTTGTTAAAGATCTGGAGAAGGGTCCAGCTAAATAACCCTGAGCAAGATACTGGTTCAAGATCTGGAGAAAGGTCTGTGCTCCTGACAGGTTCCCCCAGTAGCATTAAAGGATGGGTCAAATGCAGAGAACAAAGTCTTCATCCTCGCCACGTGTTATTCCACCACCTCACACAAATTCCCCAAACTTTGACCCACTTTGTTATCAAACACTGCCAGGCGCCCCAGCAGACTTTAGCCTGAGCCCAGTGGTTTCTCCGAGTCACTGCTGGTTGCTGTACGACACACCGGGACCGCACAGACGATTCACCACCACCTACAGCTTCTCCCAGTCTTAAAACAGTCAATGCTCAGCTGGGTGCAGCCCTCCAACCAACTTCGCAGCAGTACACGCATGATGCTTGGAGGCTAACTACATCCGTTTTTCACATCCAGCTTTATCACGTGGAATGTCTGTCAAAGGCAATATTTTTCACATTTTGTTTTTCCACATCTTAAACAAAATGCCACTTACTTTGTCCTCACTTTCGCAGTTACAAAAGCCCAAGGAGAAGTTACAGGCACATTTTGAGAAACAATCGGCAACACAACGCAAAGGTTACGTTGTTTCAGCAGCGCTAACTCAAGCTAGTTTGAGCTGTAAAAAGGACGTCAGGAAAAACTTATCAAAGACACAAATGAGAAAGCCCTCTGTCAGCGTTTAGCATCTTCTCCGTCCCCTCCGTCCCTCTGAGGCCAGTCGCTTCACGTCAGAAGGCCCATGCGGGTGAGCTTGGCTGACAGGAAGGAGTGGAGGACAAACACCACAGGCTTGGGGCCTGAGTGGAGGTCGAACACCTGCGGGGTGGATAACACATTCAGATCACAACTAGTTTACGCTGGAGATAGAAATGACCCTTAAAACATTTTTACATGTTCAGAAAAGGCCACCCTCTTTCCCATTAGTGTAACAGTGGAACATTTCCTCCTCTCATCTCTTCATTATGTAGGACAAATAATTTCCTACACTGAAGGTTTAAAAAATACCCAAAGCATCTAAACAAAACTACAAATATTAGAAATGGGAAAAGCCTAGAAAGAACAATTTAATTTTTTATGACTTATTGTGAACTGGGAAAGATGGCACATGAAGTTTTGTCTTAGCCTAGAAAGTAGAGGCAGACCAATATGTGTTTTTCTATGGCCGATGCTGATACTGAGTTTTAAAATTCAGAGCAGCCAATGGCAAATTAAAAACTGCTGATTTTTTTTTACCAATATGCAGGACTGATTTTCTTATTTTTATGAAAGAAATTAATATAATATAGCCATTTGTTTTAGTAATTCTTAATAAAATGCAAACAAATGTTTTAGAATGTGACAGTGAGAAAACCAATAAGGCAATCTCAATCAAACTTGCTGCACAAACAGAGCTTGGAAAGAGCTACAAAATTTTTGTTCTATGAGGTTCTATGACAGAGAAATTAGCTAAATCTTTTTATTACTTTTTAGAGCTAGGATAAGCTATTGGATATTTTCTATGAACTGCAGAGTAAGATGCCCAAACTGCTAAAAGATGGTTGGGGAAGCTGGGGTCCTTCAGTCACATGGTGGTCTGGACATGTGCCTGACCAAAAATCAGCATTAAAATGCAAGAATTGGCCCCCTTGCTGATGGACCAAAAACTGCAAAAATCAACCTCTACCCATAGGCTGGATTTATTTTAGGTGTTGGTCAAATTTGGTTTGTTTGTTGACTGGGTGGGAACACTGTATTATAAACTTGCAGTAGATGGGCAAATTTAATCAGTTGAACATATCCAGACAAGGCTACTCGCTTCCTTGCACACCCTTTTCTTTCCCTCAGAAGACATTATTAGAACCCTGTGAAGCCGAGTACAAGTTGTTAGCTCATTACTTTGATAGGAAAAATTAATTTTATTTATTGCCAAGGTTAAAATGTCTCTTTTAGTCAATGGCAATCTCATTGCCGCAAGACTTTTAACTTTTAACCAAATTATGAGAATATTCATTTGGAAGGGCAAAACATCAAGGAGGAGGAAATGGGACTATATGTCTGGAGGTATTTAAAACACTAATTTTAAAAAGTTATGGCTGCGTGAAAACTTCTGGATTATACTGCACTTTACACTATAAAATAAATGTTTGTTTTTTTTTATTTTGTGTAGAAACAGAATTCTAAAACCTAGTCAAAAACAGAGAATCCTATTCTGCCAACCTTAGGCTGGAGAGATGAGAGCACCTCTGGGACTGTGTGTAGATTCTGAGTGACATGTCAGAGCTGTATCTACTGCCAGCACAGCATGAACATCATAAACATAGTATTAGGTTACAATAGATCAAAAGAAGTATCAAATTATAGTATCAGAAGGGTGTGTCCCCACTGCTGATGGAGATCTAAAATGAAGCATACGGAGTGTCTGTGTCTCTCAACCTTAGCCCTGTGATTAATGGGCCATCTACCAGAGTCTCCTGTCTTGTTATTTGCTATATAAATAAGACACTAGCTTTGAAGTGAGTCAAACTTTTCCCTTATTGGCTACTTTGTTTAATTGCAAAAAGTGAAAAACATCTACTGTATTCTATTAACTGACTTCCAAGTTTCTGTGTGGCCCTCACCATTTCTCCTTCTGGACCTCCAAAATCCAGGTACAGGTTGCGTACTCCATCATCAGCGGACATCTTGAGCTTTTCATAGGGGTATCTGTACAGCACAGCGCCACCTGCTGTCTCGGCCGGATCTCGCGTCACCGTGAATCCATTCTCGTAGTGCAGTGTGAGACGGACGTCCTGCCTGTTCAAAGTGCAGCCTGCCGGAGAACACACACAAGGCTCAGGCTGCAGCACAAATACACACATAGGCTTTATCTATCAAGTCTACCTACTCCAATACTTTTGCTGAATTTGCTCACATAAAAAATGGTTAGATTCAAATAAAAGGTACTATCCCTACCTGACCTGACCCAGACGTAAATACCTGGAAATAAAAGCTGAAAAGTTGGTCTCATTCACAATTCGACACCAGTACTTTTGTATATACCCATACAAGCTTATTTTAAATATTGAAAATTTAAAGGCAGCAAAACACTGGGCTTGAGACTAACACCGCTCTGTTGTCCCAGTGATGATCAGGGCAGTATTCTGGGCCCAAAAGCACAGCCTACCGTCCAGCCACAGTCCATGCAGTTGAGCTGCACAATGTAGTTAAATCATCAGGATCAGCAACGAGACAGTACTACTCCTGTTGCTCCTGCTGGACACCCTCTTAGGTTAAAGTCTTGAGATAGCTGACGTTTTTGTGGCTATAATGTGTATTGTTCATCAAAATATCAGAAATACATGTCATAAATGTTTGACCACGAAAAAAAATCACAGGCTACACAGTATTGGGATATCAGTGGATTACATGTGTAGTGCTACACGGTCTTTACAGTGTACAGTGCAGAACATACTGGCCTATTTATTATTAAAAATTGCTCACTCACCGATGGACACCTCCTTTATGAGTTCGGCTGCAGCGTGCACCCCCTGCACTAGGGCACGTGTCCACGATGACAGGTCCCAGTGCGTCTCCACTCGAAACACATGCGACTCCACACCCCGCCCTGTGCCCGTCCGGGTGGCAAACAGCAGCTCTGAGCCCTGGGAGGGAGAGCCACGTGCGCTGCCAGAGTGCACCAACCTGCAACACAATTAGCAGGACTTTACAGGGCAAGATCAACGGGTAACAGACCACAGCAGGTCCAACAGTCACTGTGAGGGCATGACCGGGGGCATTTCACTTTCCATCACTATTCTTAAAAACCCTAACCTGCTGCACGTCCATATCTCTATCTCTCTGACTCACCAACCTATCACATAATTCTATCACATTTGAAAATGTACAAAGTCAACAGTGCCTCCATATAGTATACTAACGCGGCACATGTGGACAAACTGGGAACTGCAGGGGAGTGATGTATGCAGTCTGCAGCTTGCAGCCCCTTGTCTCCCCTCTCCCTCCTTGTACTTGGGACCATGAAAACCAACTTCTGTCAAGTAAATATCCCTTTTCTGACCACTTTTTGAGTAAAACATCAGGGATAAAATCTGTAACCACTGTGGGATTCTTCCACAATAAAGCATTAATTAGACACACCTCTCTTTATTTATCATATTTAATGTCATAAACAGTTGTAAAAGTTAATGGTCAAAATCTCTGCGATTACAGGGCCTATCAGCATGAAATAAAAACTGTCATAAAGCTTAAAGTCTTCTCTGTCAGGAGTAATTGTAGGTGTCTCTTTAAGTTAAAGGGTTTGTTAACTACAGCTGCGCAAATATGCAACGTCATTCAATCACACCCGCGTGACCATGGACCTTTAAGGGTTAAACTAACTAATTACAAAATGAGGAAAAACATTTTTTTTTATATTAAAACTACTTCAAACCTTTTGTTGTCACATCCCACTTTGTCAGAGATGTGTTCCTGCCATTAAAGCTGATAAAATGTAGTATAATATAGATTAAAAGTCACATGTCATTTCTTGATTGAACCTAGATGCACTTACGCCCTTTTGGCACTGACTAAATGTTATGTGCAGCTGTCTGAGTTTGGGGTAAAAACTCCCAATTGATTTGCAATGGCTATTTGATATTGATATCATGGCAGCAAACGGAGTTGATAAAAAGCATTCAGTTTTTTCTATTTTGCGCAAAATGTCACTTACACTTACACTCTCTAGCTTGTAAAAACAGTATTTATTCATGCAGCTTGAGTTCTGTTGTCCCTCATGTACTCTCAAGTCACCTTTCTCTGCAAAGGTCAAACCACACGTTGCACTGAGGCGTAGTGTTACCTGGTGGCCAGCAGAGGGTGTGTGAGCAGAGGCAGGGCCCAGGCCTCTCTGGTCCATGGCACTGACTGGAACAGCAACAGGTCCTTCTCAGTCATAGCCATGACAACTGGACGGAGCTGCTGCCGGCCGCTTCCCAGCTGCACCTAAAAACACAACAACGGCTTTGTCGCAGCAATGCACTCGCAGCAATCATCCACTCACTATAAGCAGCCACTACAGGCAACCATTACCAGCAATCCCCCACTTACTACAAGCAGTAACCCCCAGCAATCCTCCACTCATTCAAAATACTCAAAAATAGATTTTTAAATAACATTAATTCAGCCTTCCCTCACTGTTCTGAGGCTGCCAATTTAATTTATGCAGAATTTCTTTTTTTTTAAGTATATCAAAATGTTTAGTACAAGAACTACAGACATAAATTTTTGTTTGAAAGAAAGTTTGGAATAAATGTTATATTTTGTTTACATTGCCTGTGTGTTTGTTACATAATCTGCAACCCCATCATCAGCCTGAATTAGATCAAATAATCCTGAATCGAAAATTGTTCTAAATCAAAAATAGATTCTGAATTGGAATCAAATCATTAGACCCTTAAAAATTCACATCCTTTTCAGAAAGTGAAACTGCTAAAGTAAACTTTGCCCAATTATTTTGTAAAATGTGAATTTTGTTAATACAGATGATTGGTAAAGATTAAGCAAAAGCAGTTTCTCCTCCATCATGGTATGCCATTTTTTTTTTACATGAAATTACAAACAAAATCTTAACATCCTGATTAATGTATTATCAATCATATAAAATTCAAGAATCGTAAGCATTATATTGGTTAATCAGATAACTTATTTTAGGGTAAAAGCAGAAGTTGGTTGTGTCTGTGCTGTTGTCAAGTGAGCCGCACAAAAAAAATCCTCTTGTTGCTCTGTGGAGAGTGATGTCAAACTACTGGGTATTTTCCACACACACTTAAAATGTCACATGCTAAACCTCTTTATTATACAGTATTTATAAGCACTTAACTGCTTTACTTGAAGCTTTGTATATATATTAGTATGCAACCTCCTATCTTTTAAGTCAGAGTCTATTAAAAATGGGTTGTGGTCACTTTGGCTCAGTTGTTATTTGCTTGGGTATTAGTATATTAATTTCTACAATATTGTTATTATATTAATGTCTCTTGTACTTATATTAATTATTATTGCTTTGCCTGAGGTTTCTGATGGCTTAAAATTAAATAAATTAAACATAAAACCGGTGCAATTGGTTGTGATGTATACATTTGTGAGCTTTTCCCCAGCTCTGCAAAGGTCTGGCAGACTCACTCTGGTGTGCTGAGTGTAGGCTAGCTGAGTGTACCTGCTCCGACAGCCAGCCGATGTGCTTGAGGTGGGGGTGTGTGGACGTGGATGTGGCCCCCAGGTACGCGTTGATGTGGGCGAGTGTGTGAGGCAGAAGGGCAGCCATGTTGGTGTGGATGGCGGTGAACCAGGAGTTGGCGCTGGAGCCGTCTTTGCAGCGCAGTACCACCGTGTGCTGTCCGTCCGGAGAGTGCAGCTCCAGCAGCCTGCAACAACACACAGCACTTCACAATGACCTGAGCGTTCAGAAAAGTATAATGCTTGTCAAAAGGGTAAGTAAGAACTGGGCCAACTGACTGAGCAATCAACAGTCTACAAATAAGGAACTGATGAGTGATGTATTTATAACTGCAATGGTTTAAGATGCATCACCAGATGTTTTTTTTTATATATATATTAGAGGAAAACAAATTCAGTCAATAGCAGCATATACAGTCACCTCTGAAAAAAATACTCTGAAACTTCATCTGGGTTTTATTATAAAGTGTTTCTGACAAAGGGCAGACTTACAGCAGGGATGGAATTTTTTGACCAAAGACATTTTTTTATAATGGTAGCGGCAAGTACTGGTGGGGAGAGTAATTCCAGCATATATTCATATTTAAGAGAGAAAAGGAGAATTATTTTAAAAACTCTGGTAGTGGGCCCTTAAAAAGTTTGGTCATCAGTGTTGTAGAGTACCACTTCTCTTGTATTCACTGCATTGTATTGTATATTGCAGAAAACAAAGCAAACAAAGAATGTTTCTAACAGTTAAAAGGTGTCAACTCGCGTGCTCTCTGCTGCACAGAGCACTCAGATTCGTGTTTACGCGGCTGAACAAGCTTGACAAGACGACAGTACGCGTTGTGTGCACAGAGCTCACTGCTCAGACTCCTGTTTGTCTTAGGCTCAGCAGCCTCATTCCAAACGGACATAAAACAAGTGTGGGAGTTAGTGTGTGTGCATTTCAAAATTCTGCTACCGACCCGTCTGTCCAGTGTTTAAGTCATTGCAAATTTAAGCTATTTTATGTGAGCATGACCAACAAGTATTCATCTTATCTGAGGCCTGTTTTTGTTACAAAGCTGCAAGTGCATGTTAAAAAAAAAAATGGTCTGTGTCATGTCTTTACTGCAGCAACTGACTATAATCAACTATATGTGTCCAACCAACATCCTGCAGGCCAAATCTAGTCCTTTGTAAATTCCTTCTGTTCATTGCAAAAACTGTAAATGTAAATCGAATATCTCTCCTGTAGCTTATTATTAATAAGTAAAACATTAAAATAAACAAAGTGTTAATAAAAGAGCTAGGGCTGCAGCTATCGATTATTTTGGTAATCAAGTAATCTATCGATTATTTTGGTAATCGAGTAATCAAATAAGAGATACGCTTGCATGTCAGCATATTTTAAAAAGTAACACATTTTAATGCACATTTGTGAATCTGTCAGTCTAATATAAAGAAGTGTTTTTTCATATTTTAATGCATTACATTGCAAATAGCTTTGTAAATGTAGGTTTTATTATACATTATGATATGGTCTGCTAATTATATACTGACTTATACTTTATACTTATACTGGGCTATATTATTATATATTAATTATATATTTAATCAGAATATTTGTAAATGCCTATACAAAACAATGCAAAAGCTGCAGATTTGTGCATTCCCCTCACAGTTTAAAAAGTACTTTAGTTGTAACCCTCTCTGCTTCTAAAAGTGATATCTATTATCATTTATACACCAGGGGCCTGTTAAAGACGCTAAACAGCACTGAGCCCACACGGCTAATTAGCATAGCTACATAAACAAAGTACGCAAGTTACCACAACGGACTGCACATCACACTACGCTGTTCATTTCTGCCAGTTTGCCTCCACCTACTGAACAAAGGTTTTACAGAGGTAATAAGAATACTTTCTCTGTGATTATTAGTGTTTTTGTCATCTGCAGAGTCTCCAGAGTCAGTATTTAAGCTGCTCTGTGCGTTAGCTGTAGCATTAGCCGACGCTTGGATGACTCTGTTTCCTCTAAAACCTCTTTATGGTGCAGTTCTCTAAGTAGTTTATATAAACATTTAAAATGCGAACTACTACTCAAATGTATTCAGTTTATAGCCCAACCACTGCCTTACTGTCACTAGTGTGTTGTGCATTTACTTTGCAGAAATTTTATTCTTATTTACATTAATTAAACGAGGCTTCGAGTTCAAAGAATGTTAATCGAAGCTTTTTTCTAATCGAATTACTCGAATAACTCGATTAATCGTTGCAGCCCTAAAAAGAGCATTCATTTGATGCAAAACACAGGTAAAAATGTATTCTTTAAATGCAGTAGTCCCCTATACTCCATAATAAATCATGCTGAGATGGTTGAGCCCTGATTTTGAGACTTTTTAAGGACAGTGCTGAAAAGTCAGTCTGAATATAATGTATTCACATGTTAATGTACACTTTTTGGTGCACCTAAATGAAAAAATGACATGCACCGGTACAACCAAACCAAAAAGTAAGTCTGGAGCCTTGCTATGACTATATGCACCAACGGCAGCTGAACTGGTTTGTTAGGCAGAAATGGTGCCCATCTGGCGTGTGTTTAGTAAGTTTGTCATACATCTGGTGAAACTGATGCAGCAGCAGCCACTCTGAAAAATCTATTAACAAGAAGAGTGTATTTATTTGCTAAGCAGGTGCTTATGCAGTGTTGGTTAGCCAGTTTGTCAAATGAACACCAAACCATATCATACTCCTGTATATGCTTCTGGTGATGTGCTGTATAGTATTGATCACCCTGCACTTTAGTTATATTTTTCACCAGTTACTGTATAAGTGATTGGACTGACCGGTTCTCCAGATCGGGCATGGTCAGGTTCCGGCTGATGAAGCACATCTTCAGACTGATGACCTTCCTGTCTCTGGAGCTGTGCTGGGGCGACTCCTCACTGCTGTAGCCGTCCCAGGGCAGGTCTGCCACCAGAGAGGGCTTCTTGAAGAGCGGCGACACCTCCCGAATGTACTTCACTGAGCACAAACATACAGGTCTTAGCTTTACCAATGAAACTGATGTCTCAGTGAAACTAAAGATACAATGCACACAGTTTCACAAAATTATTGATTTTAAGTGTGATGATAATGGTTTAAAGTTAATGCAAGCCAAAATTCACACACATCACAACATGGCTAAGTATTAAAAGAGTATTTCAGAGTCTGGGCCCAGCAACAGAGAAGGCCCAGTCACCCCAGTGTTTGGATTTGGCTCTCAGGACTAGAGCGGTGCAATTAATCAAATTTCAATTTCTACACCCAATGATTACAAAAATTATAAAATTGAGAAAAACAATTAATTTTACCAACTTTAAAGTGTGTTTTTAAAGGGCTCCTCCCCTCTCAAAGCTTGTGCTCTATAAGCTGCATGTGGAGAGTTGTTAGCAGAAACATAGCGGACAGAGAACAGGAGAAACACTTCGTTAGCAGAAAAGGCAAGAGAAATTACATTGTTTGGGAGCACTTTTGGTTTGAAGAGGAAGATGTCGAGCAAACAACCCAACAATTTATGATGAGATTATAACAAAATTGGTTTATTTTATATTTTGCACTTTTTTATTTGTGTGCAAAGAATATATTTTACATTGTTTTGTAAATTGTTTTTTTTTTAAATTTTGACTAAATTAATCAATGTGTGAGACTGGGGCTAAAATTCTAAGGTAGAATTTGCTGCCAAAGATTGAAAATACAGATGTCTTGGCCTGGTTTATGGTTAATATATCTGCAGTTATTGGGTCTGTCCACATAAAACAAAAACGTGCACAAAGTTTAATGTCTTCTCTTAAAATTAATTCATTTTTTTCACTATATAGTGTCAAAAAGTGGAGCCAATATTCAGTCACACAGGCTTGATTGTCATCAGCAGACAAGGCTTTGAGCCACAAGATTAATATAGTGAGTTTGTGGAAGCAATCCCTAACAAATTATGATAACTAACATTTGTGGATTTTCTGTTTGGATATTTCTTTTAAAAAAAAGTGTCTTACTATACAGTTACACTGGCCCCTGCCTTACTTCTGAGTTCTTAACACAATCAAATTCTAGAATGTGAAAGCAACTTATAGTCAACATCTCAGCTCGATATGGTTGAGCAAGGCCATTCAGAGTTTTAAAAGCAAACCCTAAAATTTTTAAATCAACTCAAAAGAAACTGTAAGCCAGTGGAGCAACTGAAGGACTGGAGTGATGTGCTCTCGATGTGCTCTCGACTGTTGGTTTAGAGACGAGCTGTGACATTCTGAGCCAGCGGGAGGCAGCTGAGGGACAGCAACTCATTCCTGATTATATCCTGGTCATTCCCAAAAAGTTCAACCAGCTCATCCTCTTGTCTTTTCTTCAGTGCCACTGTCTCTAAACCATACAACATTATACCCTTTCACACTGTAGGGACCTTCTGCAGATCCTATAATCATTTTCAACAATCAAATTCAACTTGTACAACTCCAGACACATTAAACTATCATTAACAACTAGAGCAGCAAAAATGTTTTTGCATGCTATGATTTTCTCACACATTGATTAATGTTTTACAAACCTGCCGGGGGAGTTACACTTAAACAGGTTGTATCATTATATAAAAGGGCACTTAAAATATTTGCCTCATCTCATACCATCGCTGTCATATTCTGGAAACATACAATTTATTAAGTTTTGCAAATTTTTAAATATGCTTGTACTATATATACAAAACTCTCCATGGATTCACATCACTAACATCAAACTAAAACCTACTACCAGCCTAGAGGTGACTGTGAGGTTCCTTTTAGACGTTCCACCTTTGCACAGCCAGTCCTCTCAGTTAGGGGCTGTAACATCCGGACTAACAACCCTTACACAATAAGAGCATCCCCCACATACAACACCTTCAAAACTCATCTTAAAATATACAATCAACACCGTACTCATTAGAGCTGTTCAGCCCTCATGGTCCATGATATATATATACGTATGTAGCATGTGCCATGACTGTCTGAACAGACCCACATTTTGAAGTACTGACATATTATTGTGTTGTTTTTTTTATTGTAATAGTGACGTTAAACATTTTGAAGTAATAATGTATTATTGTGTTTTTTTATTGTGATAGATGTGATTTTGTACTTTTTTTACTTTGAGAAAGCCTATTAATATCTGGCAGGGAGATTGCCAATAAAAACTAAAAACCTTTTAGTTAATTCGGGACATTTATATTTGTTTGAATGTTCATTATTGTACACTGAGCCTCTGATCAAATAAATAAATAAAATTAAAATTGAGGAACAATCCCATTTTGTTGCACATTTGCACATGAGAGGAACTGAGGACTGAGACAATAGTTTCTATACTCCTTTACCCTACCTACCTTTGAGCAGGGACTTTCCAGTTGGCCTAGAATTTTTCAGTGATGTAGTTCTATAGCTAAAGACAAAGATAAACATGACTGTCTTTTGCAATTCACTTTAAATATTTACTTAAAACACACACCTCTATGTTTAACTCTAGTTAGACCCACTCCTCTTTCCTTTTTACAGTGATAAAATTAATAAGTACAACTGCCCCTAGATCCTTCATCTCCTCACTCTCTGTAAACTCCCAAACCCTTGTATTTCCTACGCCGTTATGATTATTTCCACAATGAAAAGTGTGGGCTGGCTGTCTTTGTGCTCCATGCTAGAGCATCCTGTGGCAGGAGTGGGTGGTTCCTAGGGCCGTAGTCGACTAAAGAAATTGTTAGCTGACTGAAGTTATGCCCAGTACAGCAATTAATCGACCAAAAGAAAATGTGGAGGGACTTTCCAGTGTTATACAAAAAAGTGACTTTAAATTAATTAGTTGACACAATCATCTATGTTATATTAAATAAAATGAAAAATTAAAATTATATAGTAAATTAGACTTGCTTTTTCGATGCAAAGAGTGGATGCAACTAATTGACCAATGAAATTTTAGTCGACTAATACCTCACCGACCGACTAAGCGACCAAAGACTGTCAGCCCTAGTGGTTCCTATAACCATTCTGTGCTAAAGCGCCTGTTGCTCTTACCACAGACCTAACACCTTTTCTTTCATTCTTACTAAAACTTTTTTTTTATCACACATCACAATTGACACCTCTCTGCCCACTTGTTCTTGCCTCTTCACCTCTTTTTAACACTCTCCATTTCTCTAGACTGTTGATCATAAGTACTTAAAATCCTGCACCCATTCACAAACATGTATTCCATCTTGCTGCGACTAACTTTCTTTCCTTGCATGTTTCATTTGGCAGAGCTTTTACATTGGATGACCTTCTTTTGACACAACCCCCTCCATATATCTGGGCTTGGGGCCAGCAGTGGCTCATGCTTCCTTGTGGCTGGATTATTCCCTCATTTGTAGTCAGAGTATTTCAGGCATGTGTGGTAATATACAGGGGTCTATAATAGGAATAGCACCTCCACAACAGAAAGTGTGCCTTAGGCCTGTTAGCTCAGAGCTGCAGCACAGGAGCCAGACTAATAGTGTTGTAGTCAAGACCAAGCCCTGTGTGAGACCACAGAGTGAACCAAGACCATGACGAGACCAGACCCTGTGAACCAACACTAAATATTGTAAAAAAGAAACATACAGTACATTAGTGGCTCTAATGGTTATTTTTGATCAAATAGTGATGCCAACAGTCCACACCATCAAACAGAGACAGAGAATTTGACTGTTTTTTCAAATGTCGCTTTTTTTTTAAACTTTCCTTAACTTTTTTCCTCTCTGTGATCATGTCGCCATTTTTCTTAAATACAGTCATATGTAAAAACAACCTCAGAGGGGTGCCCAAACTTTTACATTTGACTGTATATTTCTTTGTTTTATATGTTTATTGGTGTGTATACAAAGACGGTATTAACAAGTACCATACGGTCATCTTGAAACAAACATTCAGCATGTTTCTCTACTTTCTTTTTACACTTATTTTTTATATTTTACATGAAAACATAAAAAAGGTAAAATAATAACACAGACCTCAAAACACAAAAAAAAGTACAAAACTTTTTTTTAAGTGTAAACAATGCCAATCACAGTGATAATAATACTAAAAAAAACACACACACACACACAGAAAGGAAATGGGTTGTTCACAGTTTAATTTTCTCAACTTTTAGAAAAAACATCATTCATCCACTGCGTACTAGAGGGGGCATTTGTTGACTTCCAATAAAGAAGAAGGTGACGTCTGGCTCTTAACAAATATATTTCTGACATGGCTGGTTTATAGTGGAATGATGTTCTTTCCACATCCACAATGTGGCCCCAGCAGAGCTCCCTGGAACATTCAGAAGTTTAAAAATCCTTGGGTAACCAGGTCAGACAAGAGGCAGGATTGCTTTCTGATCACTGATAGATTTCAGATGGTGTCTTGGGTTTCCATGCATTTTTGCACCTCCCTTTCTTCATGTGTTTTCCCTGTGTCATTCCATTTTATCACACATAACTTAAAGGCCCCACATTATGCTTTTTTCAAGCTTTCTGAAATAGTTTTGGACACCTTTGCATTAGTATTTCATGTTTTATAACTTCAAATAATGTATATGTATGAAAAACATATTTTGGTGAGCTGTTACTTTGAGAGAATGCTTGGATTAAGTGTCTGTGGAAACGCTCTCATTCACTAGAACTGCTGCTTATTTACTGCGGCGTGTGTGGCGCAGTGCAGCGGAGCAGATTCGCATGCAGTGTGTATCCGGTAAATATCTCATTTCTCAACCTGGATATCGGCGGCTTATAGTCCGGTGAGGCTTATATATGTAAATTTTTTTTTTTTTTTTTAAACTTAGTGGGTGCGGCTTATATTCAGGTGCGCTCTATAGTCCGGAAAATACGGTAAGCAGAAGAGGGGACCTATAAATTCTGAATGTATGTGTTTTGGTTTCTTGGTATGGATTACTTGGATTGTTACCGACATCTGGTGGTCAGTACCATGTCCAGGGTTCCTCCAGGTATAAGCAAGTCTTCTGACTGCTTCTCATGCTTTTTTATGCCATTTTTAAGATTTTTATTGTCACAAACATAAAATTGCAGCAGCTTAAAATGTCAAAATGTATTTGTAAGTATTGTAAAATACAGTTCATAAAGCAGCAGCAACACTGAAAGTCAAACATCTGATGTTTGGGTAATTTGGTCCCACTGGAAGCAAACTCATTCTTCCATCTATCACTCTAATGTAGGCTACAAAAATGCTAAATTATTATTTATATACATATTTATATTCATGAATAAAAGTAATAATATCAATTTTGCTTCAAAACTATTTTACATTTTAATGCCTGTTGAAATCAAACTAAATGCTTTTTAATGCCATTTAAGGCCTTCATTTTGGCAAAATTAATTTAATGACTTTTAATGCTTTTTAATGTTCCGCGGGAATCCTGATGTCAGAAATATATTTGTTGAGAAAAGCGGCAACATGTTTAATACTTATTTTACCCACTGTAGTTGTATAATATGAGCCAATATAAGTAAAGTTGCACAAGAGTGCAGCCACAAATGTGTTCTGAGCAGAGACTTGTTAATCCCTTGGAGGCAGAGCCAGTAAAAACCTATTACTTCAAAAAGATATATTCTTTTCTTTTAATGACTGGTAGAAAAATATCTGAGACCGTCACATCCGAGAGCATGATAAGACTGAGTAAAACCTGTCTCAGGAGCTAAAACACTAGTACGTGAGCTTGGCTGCTTTTAGTTCACTCTGTATGTGGCTCTGTTGTGACTGCAAGAACTTTCATCATTTACAATAATTTTATTTATAGCAACTGGGACACTACTACTTATTATTTTTGGTGAACAACATAAGACCTGATGAACAAATGCTGACTATGAACTCCAAAAACAAAATGTTCCATGAACACAGAGGTGGAACACAGACCCATGCAGACCTCAGAATCCTCACACCACGTAAGGATCACTGGGTTATTACTGATGTGATATCTCATACCAACAGCTCCACTCTAACAGGCTGTTCACGAGGAGGGGTTTTGACAGGCCTCCCAGGGATGACACAAGCCAGATTAGGGGTTCCACACAAGCATGGACTTGCCAGACCTGGTTCTGAATCCCGGACTTACACATAAAAGAATACTACCAGCACACACTATTGGCTTCTGTAATGACAGTTCCCAAAAAAGCCCGTGTGGTGCAGCAGATGGGACAGCTGCTGAACCTCAACACACTAGTGTGCTGACGCCTGCACATGTGTGCACTCTCAGCCAATCAGCACCCTTTCAGGATACTTTCCACCAAAGCGAGCATTTAATCAGCCTTAAATATACTTTCGAGGGCAGCCGAGTTTGACAAATACTAAATATTCAGAGGTTTCATCCTGTCACTGCACCATCTGAATAATAAATGTAACACGTGAAGGGGTTTTATCTTCTGTTGGGACTAACGTGTACCGTATTTTCCGGGCTATAAGTTGCACTTTTTTTTCATAGTCTGGCTAGGGGTGCGACGTATACTCAGGTGCGACTTGTATATTAAAATATTTCACTTGTTCGTTAGAAGGCGCTCTAGGCTTGTGTACCAGCAACTGCTGCACCTGTACCACTGACAATTTAAAATGTAAACATTACCGCTGACAACTTAGGCTGTAAAGACAACTGAGAAAGAGCAGAATAATTGGAAATGGAACTGATGCTGAGTCTGACGACAGCCACGCAGAGGAGGAAGCGGCACTTCGGAGTTGCCGGAGCTGTTCAGAAGCGACACCAAGGATGAAGAATTTAAAGGATTTAGCGATTAGGAGTGAGATGGTGAGTTTGGTGAACTTGTTATATTATGTTCTTTATGCTATAGTTATGTGAATAACTGTTAATATATTACGTTAACATACGAGACACTTATTCAGTTTGTTGTTTATGCTTCATGTGGCTGTATAACCATCAATGTGTTACGTTAGCAAACCACACACCTGTTCTGTTGTTCTCTATTCTATTATTACTATAACTTGCCTTTCAAGATGAAATGTCTGTTCTTGGTGTCAGAGTTTGTAAAATAAATTTCCCCCCCAAAAAAGCGACTTATAGTCCAGTGCGACTTATATAAGTTTTTTTCTTCTTCATTATGCATTTTTTGGCGAGTGCGACTTGTGGTGTACTCACACCAGGCCAATCGAACCGTGCCCAAGTCCGGAACGCCCCTAAAGCACGGCACGGTTGCCTAATGTGAGTGCTCCGAACCGCGCCCAGGCACGGTACGCTTCAGGACTTTGGCACGGTTGGAGGAGGTGGGCCACGGCCCGGTACGGTTGCTCATGCATGCGCGCACGCACACTACGAGCTCTGTCATGTATAACTGTTCTTTTCTCAGTTAAAAGTGGATAAACTCCGTTATTATCAACACTCGTAACAATGCCAGCGACTTGCGCTCACCTTTCTGAAGAAGAGAACAGTGGCAGTAGTTCTGAAGCCTCTCTCATCTATCTGCAGATGCCTTCGCTGCTCCTCGTATGTGGTTTATTCCAAAACATGTGACAGAAGACCGCGTCTCACGAACGAGACTCAAAGCAGAATCACAATAGTACAGATACTTCATGCTGCTGGTCTCACGTTTTCCACTACACTGGTTTTAAAAGTGTTAGCGGCTCGCTCGACTCGTAAACAAACCGCGCACCATGATGACGTAGCAGCCTGTCGCTCTCAGAGCTGATGACGTAACCGGGCCACGGCACGGATCGTTTGTGCAGGTGAGAGTGCGGGCCGGCGGGGGACTCAGACCCCTCTCCAATCGTACCTGGGCACAGCACGGTTCGAATGGCCCTAATGTGAGTGCGCCCTTATACTCCGGAGCAATTTACAGTCCGGAAAATATGGTGTGTTTAAAAAGAAAGAGGGCACTAATCACTCTACATCCCACTATATTACAGAAAATGTTTCTGGAGAAGTTCTTCAAAACTCTCTGATAACCTCTGACTCTCTGAGGCCTGACCTACAGTAAGTGAGTCAGCAGCCAGGTTTCACTGGATTGGGACAGTAGGGTCAAAGTGGTGCAGTGAGCCCTGGCCCTGACTAGGGCTGCACAAAATAGCTAATTTATTGTTATATTTATTGCAAAATTGGCAAATGCAATATCCATATATAGAGATACTAAATATATCATTGGACTAAAATACGACACTGTCAAAAAAAGTGTCTGGAGCATTAAATCAAACTGTGTTATGACCAAACATCTTATCCAGTCCTAAATTAAGACCTGGTTTAGTCTTCGGTAACTTTTGACTTAGTCCTAGTTTTAACAAGTGAGTCCAGAAACCTTGTGTCATTCATACAAACATTTTTGTCTATGGTTTTCAGAGCCTTTATCTTATTAAAAGCATCCTAACATTGCCAATCATATTGTTTTGGGGCTGCAGATAATAGAGTAATTATTAATTATTTAGTTTGATTAATCAAGCAATCGAATAAGAGATACTCTTGTGTCTCAGCATATTTTTAAAAGCAAAGCAACACCTCAGGAAAGTAGCTAGAAGCTAAATCTGGTACAAAGCATCTCTTTTGTACGTGGTCCCTAACAAATAAAGAATAAACTAAAAAAAAAAAAAAAAAAATATATATATATATATATATATATATATATATATATATATATATATATATATATATATATATATATATATATATATATATATATATAGCCTACAGTCATTTTTGCTGCTTTGAAAAAACACATTTTAATGCACATCTGTGAGTAATAAAAAGTGCTTTTCCACATTCTGAATGCATTGCAATTTAAATGTAGGTTTTGTTTTTTAGTAGAATACTGTATATTGTATTTGTATGTAAAATATACTTGTATATATAATATTGCAATTTTTTATGCTAAATGTCAACACCACAGCATTACCCTCACAGTAAAAATGTTTTATTTTCCCTCTCTGCTACTCAAAGCCAGGTCTGTTATAATTTATACACCACACAAAGTCCTAAAAAGCGTAAAAAAAAATAAAAATAAAAACAAACGCTAAAAGCTCTAGAGCACATGGCTAATCCAGAAACAAAGTACATTAGTTAACTGTTTTTGCCTTTTCAATTCTACCTGCTAAACAAATGCATTACCAAATCTGACTACTACATCTGTGATTACTAGTGTTTGTAGCGTCTGTAGAGTCTCCACAGACTGTATTTAATCTTCTCTCAAATAAAGCTTTGAGGCAAGAAAAAAGTAATCGAAACTAATCAAATCACTCGAATTGTTTGAGCTATTCTACATTCTTATCATCATCGTGCAGCTTTACCCCTGACCAGCCTCATTCAAAACTAGATCTAGAGCAACATGATATGATACTATTCAATTCTCTTTTTCAGAGTCTCCAGCCTGTCTTTAGGAGCTGACCACTCCAGTTCCATAATAATCTCTGGTATGGCCTAAATAATAGCTTACAGAAGTGCGCTGAGCCCCTAGACCCGGCCTCGGCATTACCCCCAAATATGGCCCACAGATTCCCCTGTGGTTTTGGCTGCTCTTCTATTTTCCCCTCTCCCTCTGTCTACTCTACGGCTCTCTGAAGGCCATTCTGTTCTTTCAGGCTCATCGGCTGTAATTCCAGCGACTCTCTGTCACTGTCCACAGACACACAGCATGAGAAAAGTGCATCTGGAACTGTGGACATTCCTCACAGACAAGCAAAAGGTGTGAGCTCAGCATTAACAAACACGTAGCAGCGTTTAGAGGGGACTTCATTGTCCAAAAGGTACAATGACTTCTAGCCCTACAGTAAGTGGAGCTAACATTTGCAGTTGATTAATTAAAACACTGACATGGAAAAAGATACTGAAGTCGCTTATAGTAAGCATCTGTTAGGCAGAAAGACTGTTGAATGTTTGTTGTAAGGCTGCACAGTATATCTCAAATTTATTGTTATCACAAGATCAGCAAATGCAATATCCGTATTGCAAGAAATCAAATGTATCACAATAAGGCTAGATACGCTTTTGTCATGATACAATACTATCATGACACTTTGATGGCAATCAGATTTGTACTGCAATTTTGATATATTGTGATACAACAAGTATTGCAATTCAATAAATCAATATTATCCATTACTGTAATATTTCCTCCTTAAATTAAAACTCAAGTTTACTTTAATTATACATGTTTTCCAAAAGTTATCCAGACATTTATTAATTAAGTATTTAATTTGTGTGACAGTATTTGTCAGACCAAGTGCTTAGAAGTGCAGTGCTGCCCTCTACAGTCCTGGCAGAATTCTTGACCCCCTTTGGTCCATATTTGACTGTAAAAGTAATGCACCATTATTATGCATGACGTCACAAAAGGATTAACAGTATCAAAAGTGTTAATACTTAGTATACACATTGCAAATCAATTTATTTCCCCAACCTTATATCCCAACTTTGTTGTTATTACTCTAACGCTGTCAAAACTACTAACACTGTCAAAACTACTAACACTGTCAAAACTACTAACACTGTCAAAACTACTAACACTGTCAAAACTACTAACCTATCAGAGCTTTAAACATAAATGTATGGAGGACCATGAGCGCCACGCAAAAAGGAATAATGCTTTTATTAAAAGAGTTTTTAAAAGAGCCTTTAATAAACGGATTACTAAATAGTTTTATTAAATGAGTTTTTAAAAGAGGATTTAATAAATGGATTACTTATATAGCCCGAATATAGCCCCTTGTTAAGAGTACAGTATAGACAGTGCAGGAATTTAAAGATTGCCTTCTCTGTTCACTCTACAATAGAACAAAGCACATTCTGAACAGTTGTTTTCAAAGTTCAGTGTTGCTTTCAGAGTCACTGATGTGCGCTTTTGTGTGTGCATGTGACGCATTTGTGACCAGAGCTCCTCCTGAAGTGCATTAGGACAGGGCCTGCGGGGTCTGAGTGGACTTTTTAAGCGACTTTTCCAGCGCTCTGGTTTATTTTTTGGCTGAAGTGTGACCCGCGAACATGCTGAAAATGTGGGTCTCTTCGATTAGTTCCTGCCATTAATGCTGTTCCTCCGGCATCTGTTCCAAACCATTAAACACCAGTGCACTTAGCCATTGTGCTCACAAGTTTCCAGTCCTTCAGGCCCTATCCCATTCACCACGTTTCCACTTCATCATCAGTTCTGGGCCTTGACTACTCTCGACAAGAGCTGCATAAAGTTATCATCTGAGAGACTAACCAACGAATGGGGCAATCACAACATCTTTCACTTCACACTGTGTAGGCTGCACACTATCATATATTATATTGGTTGTTTTCAAATTCTAGAATGTGATTATGTCACACTCTCGGATGGGGGCAGGAGCCAGTTTTCCTGTATCAGTTAGTTGTAATTTTCATTAGGAAAATTCACAAATGTTGAACTTGATTTGTATTTGTGCTGTGTTTATCCTACCACAGCTAAAAGTCAGCATTTCAACAACAAAAAAATTGCTTGCCCCACATTTAAACACTACAGGCCTATAGAATGTTGTGACATAATCATTCATGTTCTAAAATTTTATGTTAAAATCGTAGACGGAGGGCAGGGGCCCGTATAAATGTACAGGTAAGGCAATATTTTTAAAGAAATATCCAACAGAAAATCCACAAATATTGTACCTCTTCATTGTTTGTAAGCATGAAGGGGCAATATTCTGCAAAATCAACTTTTTAGAGCTTTTTTCCATGTTATAATGTTGTTCCCTCATCAAAGGCGGGGTGGGAGGGGGTGTTTCTTCCCAAAGTGTTCCACATACGTTTGTGTAATGATATTTTTTTGCAACAATACAATATGTATTGATTAGAATTGTTTCGATCCAATTCAAGAACAATGGCTAATTTGGAATGGTAAAATTCAATACAATTCAACACCTTCACATCAATACAGCAACTTTTGCCAAAAATCATAAAAGTATACTCTCAAATCTAGCATCATGGCCAGGGCAGATTATGTCCAGCAGACAGAGAGAAAAGCACAGTTTAATATAACATTTTTGTTCATTAAAAATGCAAAAATGACATCCAAAAAGACAAATCTGGTTTTATTTTAACATGTAAATTTCTAATTTCGATAGTTCTGATATAGATTTTTTCTATGCATATCGAGATACACTACTACACTACCAAAAAATATAGGGTTCTATACAAGGTACAGTGGGGCAAAAAAGTGTTTAGTCAGCCACCAATTGTGCAAGTTCGCCCACTTAAAAAGATGAGAGAGGCCTGTAATTTTCATCATAGGTATACCTCAACTATGAGAGACAAAATGAGAAAAAAAATCCAGAAAATCACATTGTCTGATTTTTAAAGAATTTATTTGCAAATTATGGTGGAAAATAAGTATTTGGTCACCTACAAAAAAGCAAGATTTGTGTCTCTCACAGAGCTGGAACTTCTTCTGTAAGAGGCTCCTCTGTCCTCCACTCGTTACCTGTATTAATGGCACCTGTTTGAACTGGTTATCTATATAAAAGACACCTGTCCACAACCTCAAACAGTCCCACTCCAAACTCCGCTATGGTGAAGACCAAAGAGCTGTCAAAGGACACCAGAAACAAAACTGTAGAGCTGCACCAGGCTGGAAAGACTGAATCTGCAATAGGTAAGCAGCTTGGTGTGAAGAAATCAACTGTGGGAGCAATTATTAGGAAATGGAAGACATACAAGACCACTGATAATCTCCCTCCATCTGGGGCTCCCCGCAAGATCTCACCCCGTGGTCAAAATGATCACAAGAACGGTGAGCAAAAATCCCAGAACCACACGGGGGGACCTAGTGAATGACCTGCAGAGAGCTGGGACCAAAGTAACAAAGGCTACCATCAGTAACGCACTACGCCGCCAGGGACTCAAATCCTGCAGTGCCAGACGTGTCCCCCTGCTAAAGCCTAAAGTACATGTGCAGGCCCGACTGAAGTTTGCTAGAGAGCATTTGGATGACCCAGAAGAGGATTGGGAGAATGTCATATGGTCAGATGAAACCAAAATAGAACTTTTTGGTAAAAACTCTACTCGTCGTGTTTGGAGGAGAAAGAATGCTGAGTTGCAGCCAAAGAACACCATACCTACTGTAAAGCATGGGGGTGGGAACATCATGCTTTGGGGCTGTTTTTCAGCAAAGGGACCAGGACGACTGATCCGTGTAAAGGAAAGAATGAATGGGGCCATGTATCGTCAGATTTTGAGTGAAAACCTCCTTCCATCAGCAAGGGCATTGAAGATGAAACGTGGCTGGGTCTTTCAGCAGGACAATGATCCCAAACACACTGCCCGGGTAACGAAGGAGTGGCTTCGTAAGAAGCATTTCAAGGTCCTGGAGTGGCCTAGCCAGTCTCCAGATCTCAACCCCATAGAAAATCTTTGGAGGGAGTTGAAAGTCCGTGTTGCCCAGCGACAGCCCCAAAACATCACTGCTCTAGAGGAGATCTGCATGGAGGAATGGGCCAAAATACCAGCAACAGTTTGTGAAAACCTTGTGAAGACTTACAGAAAACGTTTGACCTCTGTCATTGCCAACAAAGGATATATAACAAAGTATTGAGATGAACTTTTGTTATTGACCAAATACTTATTTTCCACCATAACTTGCAAATAAATTCTTTAAAAATCAGACAATGTGATTTTCTGGATTTTTTTTTTCTCATTTTGTCTCTCATAGTTGAGGTATACCTATGATGAAAATTACAGGCCTCTCTCATCTTTTTAAGTGGGAGAACTTGCACAATTAGTGGCTGACTAAATACTTTTTTGCCCCACTGTAATGTGTATCGATGGGATCGAGGTCTTAAACGGTTAGAGGTGGGCACTGCTGCGAGCTGATTGGACGAGAGATAATCCTCACTCAGGCAAAAACAACAAGACAAAGAACATAAATAAAAGGAAAAATGTTATATTTAATTGCCACATACTTCTTTTTATAAACAGAGGACACTATGTTGTTGCTACTTTGTCTAAAAAAAAGGTAGTGCACATTGCCTATTTAAATTAATTTAAATAGGCAAATTTATTTAAATAAAAAAAATTATATATATAATTTATTTATTTTTTTAGGGCTGGTTAATATGGCTAAAAAATAAAATCTTGATTTTTTTCCATTTCTTAGCCTATTTACAATAAAAAATATTTTTTTCTCTTGCTGGCATAAAAAGGCCATTTATATGTAGGTTTATTATTTTTAGATTAGAGAATTGTATTGCCTTTTAGTAGGGCTACAGCAAGGCAGAAGCAAAGTGCATTACTCCAACAGTGACATAAATGTATTTTAGTGTTAGCCCTCTCTGCTTCTAAAGACCAGGTCTATTATCATTTATACACCATTATCCACCATAGAGGCCTGTGAAAAGCTAACTCCAGAGCATGTGGCTAATTAGCATACATAAGCAAAGATATGCTGCTGCTGCTGCACTACACTACACAGTTGTTTTGGCCAAACTGCAGCTATATCTAAACCAGGACATTTACAATAAAATGACTCCTTTCTCTGTGATTATCAGTGGTTTTAGAGTCTCCACAGTCAGTATTTAAGCTGCCCTGGAGCTAAGAGCAGTATTAGCCACAACACAGGAAACAGTGCAGCACTTGGAGGCTGCTAATTTCTGCTAAATTTGATTTTACAATTTCAGTATTTTTGACATCGTCCAAAATTAAAAACGCAAAATGAATCGAATTCATTTGATTTATTGCCCAGCCCTACTTTACCTCCAGCCTCACACCAACACACACCAGGATTTACTCTTGTTTTTTATTAAACTGACACCACCTTTATGTTTTAAAGTCAACACAACTGCTGTTGCGCTTGTGTGACGTCAGTGTTTCTGTAACAGACACTGGTCTCCTGGACAAGCAGGTTTTGGGGCTGCCCATTCCAAGGCTCACACGTTCACAAGGCTCACAAGCACCATAACAGCTCTGCACTCTGCTGGTCGCTTCACCTGTTCCTCTATGGTAGTAGTATTTATTGGGAACAGTTTCTTCTAGTTACATAATTTTTTTAAAGGTTGTAAAACATGATGCTGTTCTAGGTGACCAAAATTGGTTTAAAAAGATGAATAAAAGCATTACTTAGCCCCTTAAGCTTTGATTGTGACACAGATGTGTCTAATATCGGGACTTATTGTGCTTACTTAAAATAGTATATGAAAATATCATCATATCGTTATTGGACTGTTCAACATAGTTATTGCATGTTTTTCTCATATTAGTAAGAATCAGCTGTTACAATACGTATCATGATACAAGAATCTCAATATAATATATCTCAATATATCACAATACTGTCTGTAACAAAGGTGATATATTGTGATTTTTTAAAATATCATTTTGGAAAAATCACCTGTTTCTAGTGCACTACTATGAACAACATTTTATTTAATAATCAGAACAGTGAATACTGCCACTGCCACTGTATTACACAGACATGATGCCTTTCTCCAAATAAGCAACAAAATGGAAGTGCTGCCAGAATTTATTTTAATAAAACATAAAAAACTATTGTCAGTGGGTGGTTAAAGTGATGCCAACTTTTTCCATAATCAGTTGCTTAATAATGTTTTTCCTCCTCCAAAATTCTGTCAGCAGTGCAACATAAGGCCTACTATGAAACCTTTTAAGTTTTAGAAAGAAGTTGTGAGACTTTCTTTTGTATTTTAATGTTAAACTGTAAAATGTCCTGCGGTGTGACTGTAACACTTTCAAAATAAGTCACTAGCATCTGGGACACGCAAGACAGACACGTTTTTGGCATAATGTCAAATATTTGTACTTTACTGTACTAAAAACACTTTTAACTGCATCTGAATCCTACAATAAAAATTTTAATAAGTTGAATCTCATGATCAAAATGCTGTCCTGAAGTTTGACGTGAAAAATCAGATTTTTAAACAGGCATCTGCAACAAAACCTACAGGAGCCATCTGTCATTTATAGAGCAGACAGATCTCTGAAGTTAAGGCTCTGAGCTGAAGGTCAAAAGGAACTGTTATTTTATTTTTAATTTTAGTAAAATCTTAATTTTTTCATAAACTGTTAACATGTGTCTGTCTGGTGTCCTGCGGTGTGACAGCTGTGTTTTTCACTAAATAAAATTCTGAATGTCAAAAATATTTTTTTATGATGGGACAGGGATATATTATTTTTATGATGGGATATATTAATTAAGTTAGCACAACAGACATATTGAATAATTTATGACAAGAATTCAAACGGACCAATTGTAGTGAATATCCTACGGTGTGATAGAAAAGTCACACCACAGGACAATGTCAAATAATGTAGAAATAATAGTTACACTTAAAATAATGAATTGCTTAATAAAAACTCTCTGTACACTTTTTATAAAAATAATAATAAATTATTTATTATTTAATATTCTTCAGATTCAACTTCAAAATTGTGTCCCATTGCAGGAGAAAAACAAAATATCGATACAGCAGTTTTTTTTTATAATTCAGTATTGCCAAATAACATTTTTAATATATGAATATTTCAGTATTTTCGTACACCCCTACTGCAGTTAACTTGTAGAATTAAATTTTACCCCACTGGTAGGGCTGGGCGATAAATCAATTTTTTCGATTAATTCGAATTTGTAGGGCAAGTCGACTTGTTTTAATAAAAATCGATTTTAAAAAAAAAGTCCACAACCGGCGCTCTGGGCTCATAGTTCATAGTGGGTAGGCCCGCCCTCCCTCCGCACGCTAGAGGTACACAGACAACATGGCAGCGAGGGCACAGTGTCGTCAGTTGTGTGGAATTGGTTCGGGTTTGCGGCATCAGACAGAGCACAAACAGCGCCCCACTGCAAAGTCAGTCCCTACAGGATTTCGCGATGCTGTGATCGCAACTATTAACGCAAAATCAAGCAGACCCCGCGAATTGAGCGCGACCCTGCAACTGTGCCCAAACTCTGCAACTTTTCCGCAACGTTTGTCAATTATTGCCGAGATTTTCATTTAAAACTTGTGGGCCATCCCCTGATCCAAGCAGAGCAGCGCTCCGGTAATGGTAATGCGCGCCGGAGGTCGGGCTGAGCCACAGACAAAGCGGCACGGAGGACGGAGGTGCGGTGCCGAAGTTGTGCGCACACATAAACAGTGCGGCATGGTGGAGCAGCCGCGCGGAGTTCGAGTGCACATGAGGTCGCAGGTGCTCAGCAGCAGCAGCGGTGTGGATGGGACTGAAGGAGGAGACGAACGCGGTACTTTTTAGTTTTGTTTGATGTCGCTCTGAAAAGCCCGTCTGTGTTGCCATGGTGATATAGTTGCCTAAAAAGTTGAATGGGCAGCATATTTAGATAACAATGAAGTTTGAGGTCATTATTCTTTAAACGTTAATGTTGCAGCCTTATAACCTTCCTGAAAACCTACAGCACAGCAAACTTCCTCTGTTTTTTAATGACTGGATGTTCTACAGCACACAACAGGAATCACCAGAGAAGATCTGAGAGGAACAGAATCAGAATCAGCTGCAGGAGCCCCAAAAAGCAGCCTAATAACAGAAATATAGTTTTAAAAAGTAGGTACGCTTGGCCTGTTCAAATACAGGTATTTTTAATTAGATTATTACCACCTCACATATGTTTACAAACAGATTTGGTTAGTTTTTACAGTTCTAGCTAATATTTTTAAGAAGAATTTTAGACAAAAAAATTGCAACTTTTATCGAAATTTTTAAGAAAATCCCCTGCAAAATCACAGGGCCTTCTATTTGACTTGTCTGATTGCACTTTAACCTCAAGAGGAAACCAAAGCAATAAAGCTAAACTTGTTTTGGACAATTTCTCTGTTGTCTTCAGTTTGATTTTAAGTGGGGGAAAAAATCGTTTTTAAATCGTAAATCAAATTTTTTGTGAAAAAAATCTGAGATTTTTTTAAGGCTAAATCGCCCAGCTCTACCCACTGGACATTTTCTTATTATTCTCACAGGGGCAGTTAGTGGTTAGTGCCCTCTTGCCTCCTTGTCTAACTGTGGGTTCTCTGTGGGTACTCCCACCATCCCAAGACATGCGTTTGGAGAATAAGTTATGTTCACGTTCTAGATATCAAAAACTCAGAAGGAGGGTTGGAGCCAATACTTACAATGAGTGGGGCAATATGTTTATATATCCACAAATGTTGAACTGGATCATTTTTGTTAGTGATTGGATCCACAACCTCACTGTATTAATGTGGTGGCTTAAACCATGCTAAGACATTTGCATATTGTCACTTAAGAAGCATATTCTATCATAGAATTTATAATAAGCTGCAATGTTATTCATAATATATTGCTGACTCTAATTCTAGTGAATGAATGTGAGTGACTTGTTGTCTGTGTGTGTCTCTATATCAGCCCTCTGAACTGTCCACTGTCCAGGGTGTACCCCGCCTAAGGTCCAAAGTTGCTGGAATAGGTTCCAGTCACCCACGAGCCCCAACATGAATACTAATACTTATACTTATTTGTATGTGAATTAGATATTTGTTTAGAGGTGGAAAGCCTCAGCGTTGGCGCAGACTGCAGAGTGCAGCTCTGGCTCTGACCACAGTCCTCCTCCACACAGCACTACACACAAACCAGTGCTGTAAGTTATGATTCATATGCCATACATAAAGGAAGTGATGTGTTGGTTGTTTTTCGTTATTTAAATGCAAAACAAACTAAAAAGAACCAACAGTTCGCTCTGTTTTAGAGACAGGTCTTTTGTGACACAGGGTCTGCTGTTAATTGACTTATAACTGGACTTAGACTGGAGTTCAGATGTAGACCGTATCTTAAACAGAGAATGTTCAATGTCATGTCCATTCTTCTGAAAACAACGCACCTACAATACAGAGCTACTGCAGGGTCAGGAAGTGAGCACAGCCCTGGCACTAACAGCAGGGGCCAGCTCCGGGGGCACGTGTATACTTCTGTTTCAGACTGTGGCTCCTGGGAGCCCACGGGCCCCTGCCTTAGCACACCACACTCCAGTTTGCAGAGTCTGCTGTGGGCCTGGGTAAAGCCCCGCTCTTGCGTGCACTCTCTTACCTTCCAGCGTCACCTCTTTGCCCGCCTTCTTGAGCGCCTGCACCGCCAGGTCGTGCGTCGCCTCGCGGAGGTCGTTGCCATTGACGGACAGAATGGCGTCGCCCACGCGCAGAGCCCTGCTCTGGTCCGCTGCAAGTCCCGGGAAGATCTTGGAGATGAGGATAGGCATGCGGTTCTCGCGCCCCCCCTTGATGCTGATGCCAAGCCCCCCGGACTCCTGTTTGACCACGCGCACCCTGCGCACCGCCTCCGAGCAGCCGTCCGAGCCGAAGCTGGAGCCGGGGCTGCCGTATCCCGACGCGGGACTCCCGAAGTCCGAGTTCGTGCAGTTGTTGTGGTACTTCCCGGGGCTGTGGGGGCTGTGGGGACCCCGGCTGACCCCGCGCCCTCCGTGGTTTGGGCTCTGGAGCTGCTCCTGAACTGAACTCGGACCGCGGCCAGAGTTTCCTGGGCTGGCCCCCGGCTCATTTCCGTTTGCCAAGCCGTTCCGCGGGCCTGGGGACGGGCTGCTGTTGTAGTCCCAGTGGTCGCTCTCCGCCTCGGCCGTTAGAGTCAAAGTTTCTCGCGTGAGTTCGGCGGCCACTCGGATCCATCGGTCCCGGAGCAGGAGGTCCAGCTGGCCGTGTTTTTCCGCCCTGGTCCACACTGCCATCGCCGAGGCGGGCCGCGCTCACTCCGTACTCATCACCAACTTTGGAGCTTTTTTTCTTTCTTTGATCTGTTTTTGTTGCGGGGCAGCGGCGGCGGGACACACCCACGGACCGTGGGACGGAGCGGGACGGGCCCCACGCGCAGGAGCAGGCTGTGGGCAGCCCCAAGTCCGTTAGTGGGGTTTGAAACTCCAAAGAGCACTTCCACCACACGGCTGCAACATGACACTACACTTCCGTTAGGACCTTTCAAAATAAACTTTTGTGGCCGAGTGGCGTAGTCCAAAAAGCCCACTGAACTTTTAGAGCAAAAATGCGTATCATTTTAAAACAACTCTAGCCTCACTTCTTTATAATTAACTACAGACCTTAAACACACCCATCCACAAAGACAGCAGAGTTACTCCTTCAAAGTTCTGCGCATTGTCTTGCACACAAGAGCACGCACACACTGTCAGTGCCAGACATAGACATAGGCCTACTGTCAAAATAACTGGCAGTTTTAAATGAAAGGTAGAAGCACCCGTGTGAACAGAAGCATCTGCTCTACGGGAAATGGTAAAAAATGTCTTTTAGGTAGCATTTTTCAACCCAGTGAAATCATATAGGTCTGCAGCTCAGGTGATTCAGGTGAACGTGTAGCCTGGAGGCACGTCAGCATACAGGATTACTCAAACATGTGAAAGAGCAAAATACTACTCTTTTTGATGTGAAAAAAAACAAACAAACAACATTTTACCATGGCTAAAAGCTATAAAAAAAAAAAAAAAAAAAAAAAAAAAAACTTTATTAAGAGAATGGGTGACTTTTAACAATTCCAGAAAAAAATGTGGTTTTGTTTGAGGTGTGTCTCTAAGAGTGTGATGACAGTTTGGTCCCAAAGCTCACACCAGGACTCTGATGAGCCTCAATGTGCTGTTACTTAGGCTCAACGTCTGTCTGCTGACTGCTCAATCAGTACATGTGGGACAGGTTCCACTGGAGATACACTGTCTGTTTTAGTCCTGCTCTGTTCAGGGCTTACATCTGATGTTTAGGTGTTTAGTTTAGGTTTAGACCTGATTTAGATCTGGTTTAGTCCTGGTTTAGTCCTGGTTTAGTTCTGGTTTAGACCTGGCTTAGTCCTTCTTTAGTCTTGGTTTAGAGCTGGTTTAGTCCTAAGTTAGTCCTTCTTTAGACCTAGTCCTTGTTTAGTCTTGGGTCGGTCCTGATTTAGGCCTGGTTTAGACCTGGTTTAGTCCCTGTTGTAATTATTTAGTATTGCACTTTTCTGTTAATCTCTATTTTATCCCTTGTAGACCTGGGTTTAGTTGAGATTTAGGCTCATTGTGCTCCATTAAAGATGGAACTTATAAAGCCAAATATTATTACAGGTGGTACTTGGTGTGAAAATCACAGTTAGAATATTGTGGAAAAGGAGATTTTCTTCAGTAGTTTATTGGAAAAAGAGAAATGAAAATTTATTTTCAGTATTAACTAGATCCAGGCACTGCAGAGTCCAATACTTAAGCATTCATCATGTTTCTCAACTTTCTCCTCACTATAACCTTTAGATTATCTTTGAGGCTCAGGTTTTCATTGTCTACCAGTTTCATTTAACCAGTGTTTGGTTCTTACAGGAGTGTTGGCAGGATCCCAAGTGTTGGCCATTAATGAACTCAGCATCTCCAGAAAGCCTGTCCGCAGAGGGAAGCATGCAGTGCTCTAAAATTCCTCTGTAAAGTTGTGTTGTCTTTTTACCTCAGAAAACACAGTGGACCATCACCTGCCCAAACCAGAACTTACTGTGGAAACTTTAACACTGGAAACACTTTCTCTCCTCTCTTCCTCCAGACTCTGGGTCTTTCAGTCACAAATTTAATGCAAAAATGACTGAGCAGTAGTCCATTTCTTTTTCTTCTTTGCCCAGGGACGACTCTGCAGACATGGTCTCTGGATCAGGAAAGGGTTATACTCTGACTCCAGCCAAAGTTCACTGCTTATGAACTTCCCTTAAATTCTTTAATGGCCTTTTCTTGACAATCTTCTCCAGGATGTGCTTCTCCCTGTTACTTGTGCAGCTTATTCTACCACATTTTTCCTTCACACACCAACACAGTACTCTGCATATAGACATGTTATTAATATAAAGTTGTAAGTCTGCCCTTATGATTGTGTAGCCTACAGAGAGACCACTAAAAAGCTCACGAAACATTCTTTTACTCAAAACGTTTTTGACATTTACATTTTACACCAAGCCCAAACATATTGGGAATTGGGTTTGTTCATTATTTGAACAGTATTCCCCACAGTAGGACAAATAAAGGTTTTCTTATGTTATCCTTATTTTTTGTAGGTGATATCAGAAAATGACTCTTCCTCAGTTCTTCATCATGTCATAAACAATCATATACCAATATACATATGCCACAGTTTTTTACAACCTGTTTGTGCCACTGCATTCCCTGTCCACACTGTTAATTAAGAAATGTGTTTTGTACAGTATGTCCCAGACACGTGTTTGTCTCTCTGTCTGTCCTGCATGTAACTGTGCTGGACTTGTCTGTCTTATGTAACCCAAAACTTGTGAATGAGGACCAATAGAGCAGTACATGTGTTGGCCATTGGGGGCACTGGTGAGCACTGTTTGACGCAGTTTCACAAATTCTTTTAATTTTTAGACTGCAACGTTTATAAAATTTTCCATTCAGAGAGAAATATTGCAAGCATTTATTTGTTTTAATTGTGATGATTGTTGCTCACAGTTATAAAAAATTAAAAGTCTGAATTTCAAAAAAAAAAAAAAAAAAATTAAAACTATTTTCTATTTACTGAACCTACATAATATGCAATTCACTTTTTGAATGGAACTACTGACAGTCTCACTTGTTCCCGCTACATGATGAGCAAGAAGTGAAAGGTTTTAGACCGGCCAGGTCAATCTCCAGACTTAAATCCTACGGCGCATGCATCTGACCTGCTAAAGAAGAGACTGAAGGGAGTAACCCTCCTGAAAGAGGCTGCGGTGAAAGCCTGGAAAAGCATCACAGATGAATGCAGATGTTTACTGATGCAGTTATTGTAAGCAAAGGATTTACAACTAAATATGAAGTCTTATTCACGTCAATCTGTTTTAAGTTGTCTGTTACAAAACTTAGGTTTGTAAGGTTATGAATTAGATCTAAAACCTGTGAAAAGCTGAAGTAAATAATGCATTTGAATGATAGCATTTCTTCAATAAATATATTTTGTTATTGTGGTGTCACTACTTTTTGCAATATTAACAATGTTCTTTTTTTTATATTTTAATCCCTAGAGGAACAAGATTTAATGCCTACTCATAATGTTTGATGCTTTTAAGGCCTTGATTTTGACAAGATCAAATTTAATACCTATTTAATGCTTTTAAGACCTTGGGGATACACTGAGTACAGGGCACTGATTCCACAGACACTGTTCCACTGAAGACCACAAACAAGCAGGATTTATTGTTCAGGAGACCAGAGTGCTTGTTGATTTGCTTTTGCTGCTACTCAAGCTGAGTGAGATAAAAGTGCAGACCTCAGCAGTACTAACATTCACAGTTAAGCAACAGTCAAGCTCTTTTTTATTTCATTAAAAATCTTTATTACTCAAGCTTAGTTTACAATTGTGATTCTAAGTTACATTCATGACAAAACAAGGCAACCGCAGATAGCTCAAATGCTAGCATTACATATGGGACCTGTGCTACGCAGCTTTACTTCCTTCAGACTGATACTGTGGTAAATGTGCCCAGTGTCAAGTGTCCATTGCTGAATGGGTGCTGTGTAAGTGCTGTTTGATTTGTATTCCCTAAAGCTAAGTCCCCAAAGTGTCATTTTACAAAGTGTGACAGTGAACTGATTAGTTTTACCATTGCACTGAACTTGAAGAGATTCTTTAGATAACTGTACGTGTCACACTACACCCATGAACCGGTGTCCTTAGGTACGAGTAGAGAATATGTTAGTGTGGGGAGTGACCGAAGAGGCCGTTAGTCACACAAAGATTGTTTCACGCGCTCGTCTGGTGGAGGATGGAACCTGCTGCAGTGGAATGGTCTGGGGTAGAGAAGGTTCTGAGGGGCGGCTGGTGGAGGAGTCTGAAAGGGTAGCTGGTGAAGAGTTACGAGGGTACCTGGTAAAGGGTCTTGGGATAGATGGTGGTGGGCTGGATGGCAAGGTCTAGGACAGTTGGTGGAAGGGTCTGGGGGGTGCCTGGTGGTTGGATCTTGGGAGTGGCTGGTGGAGGGTTCAGTGGTGTGGCTGGTGGAAAGATCTGAGGAGTGGCTGGTGGAGGAGTGTGGGGGGATGCCTGCTGAAAGGGTCTAGGAAGGTTAGGTGGAGGAGTCTGGTGGGTGCCTGGTGGCTAGATCTGGGTGGTGGCTGTTGGAGGGTTCATTGGAGCGGCTGGTGGAAGGGTCTAGGGAAGTCTGGTGGAGGAGTCTGGAGAGGTCTGGTGGCGGAGTCTGGGGGGATGCCTGGTGGAAGGGTAAGGGGGAGGTCTGGTGGGGAGGTCTGGAGGAATGTCTGGTAGAGGAATCTAGGGGGTGCCTAGTGGTTGGATCTGGGGGGTGGCTGGTGGAAGGTTTGGTGGAGAAGTCTGGGGGGAAGCCTGGTTGAAGGGTCTGGGATGGTTGGTGGTAGGGTCTGGGGGTGGCTGAGGGTCACAGGTGGAAGGATCTAGGGAGCGGCTGTAGGAGGTATCTTAGCGGGAGCAGCAGCAGTTTTAAGGTCTCTCTTGGGTGTGTTGTTGATAATGTCCATGCTGCGACGGCTGGACGAGATGACGTCAGCAACAAACTTGGTGCAGTCCGCACAGACATCTCGCAGACTGCAGCCATGGGCATACAGGTGAGGGAACTCCTCCTCCACAGCACGGTGAGACAGACTGTGCACACACCTGGGTTGAGAGAAATGATAGACATTAGCTTCTGCAACTGCATCTAGAAGACACGTTTTGTACGGCAGCCCCTGAAGACACTTGCGTCGCCATTACACTAGGTCCAGAAGACCAGCATCTGCTACATTAACACTGATGTTATGCAAGCACACTAAAGGTGTGGTAATATGTGAGATATGAATTTTTAAAAAGTGGACCTTTAACTCATGGATGCATTGCCGATATTAAACTTAAACTAAAGATAAGAGTAAATCCTCGTGGTGTATCCATGCCACAAAAAACAATTTAATTCATCATTACAAGATGTAAAAAAAAAGGATCGACACCAAACCCACCTAGAGACAACCATCTTAAATTCATGCATTCATCAGAGAGGCAACAATAAGACCAAAGGTGACCCTGAAAGATCTGCAGAGCTCCACAGCAGAGACTGTTGTATCTGTCCCAGGACCACTCTGAACCATACACTCCACAGAGCTGGGCTGTGTGGAGGAATGGCCAGGAAGAAGCCATTGCTTGGAGAAAATAATAAAAGAGCAGGTTTTGTTTTTGCCAAAAGGCAAGAGGGAGACTCCCTAAACACGAGGAAGGTCCTATGACCACATACAATTAAAAATAGTTATCAAAGAAAAATGCTATGTCAAGCACAAACCCAACACCTGACTGTGCCCCCTCTCTAAAATGAAGCGTGGCAGTGTTAGCGTTGTGCTGTGAGAATATTTTTTTATTGGTAGGGCCTGAGAAACTGCTCAGAACTGAAGGAATGGAGGATGAGGCTAAATACAGAAAAATTCTTGAATAAAATGACTGTACAATGCATCTGACTTGAAGGAACTGGAGCTGTTTTTAGATAAAGAATAAGCACAAATACTAGTAATTTTATGTACCAAACTAATCCAAAAAAACTCCCAATGATACATTTATATTCCTGGTCATAAGGCAACCATAAAGGAAAAATGCTAAGGGTGATAAATACTTTTGCAAGGCACTGTATATTCTCACTGCTGCGCCACTCTATTGCTAGTACATGCAAGCTTTGTTTTAGTCACAACAGATGGACATCCTCTCTTTGAATAGAACGGTTTACCGCAAGAAGAACATGCCTTTTTTTTGTTTGAGAAAGAATTATAGCATTCCAAAGCTTACCACTCCTCACCAGCCCTCGCCAATAGTGATATGGTACGGTATGCTTTTTGGGGATGCTTCGGACCCCTTTTGGTAATGGAAATGCCTCCTTGCCTACCCAGCCTGCATTGTACTGCTCTTGTGAAAACGTGCCATTGGTTTGGTACACACAGTTCCTGCATTTGCAGTTGTTTATACACCAATCTGCACTAGGTTCTCTATGCAAATTTGTTAAATGTGGCCCATTTATTAAACAACCCTTTTCAAATATATAGTCCAGGCTTCAGTGAAGATCAAGGGCTGAATACAAGAAGAGAAATTCAACACCAGATCACACTAGACAGGAAAATCATGCTGAACATTTCCCTTTTCCACCCTGAAGATCTTTTTTAGATTTTCCTTTTAAATTGGGACTCTGGAGTATACTCTATAGATTGTGTTTGTGTGTGCTGGACTCAACCACAGATAATCATTTGCATGTTTGTCTTCATGCAGACGGGGGTTAGGACTCTAATGACTGCTGACTAAGTGTTACGTAATGACTGCTTATAGGCTCTGTGTAACGACAGGAGAGCAGGGCAGTAGCACTGATTGGATTTAGTGGCTGAGCTAATTGGCTGAAGGAAGAACTGAGGCTGGAGCAATGCAAAAGCTTTTTTTTTCAAGTTTTGTTATCAAATGTGTTCAAAATGTGCCAAATATAGATAGTTTTTAGGTTGGCACCTTCTCTTGTTCCTTTTTTCCCCTTTTTGTTTGAGGGCTCCGAATGTCAAAATTAACTCAGATGTGGAAAACTTTTCAAAATTGTGCCTCAGAGCTAGACTATCACTAAGTGTGAATTGACTGGGATAGATAAAACTGTGCCATTTTTGCAGTAGACAGACAAACTTACTTAAACACTTGGCTCCTGTGTCCATGGCCCTTAGGAACCACGTGGAAGCCCACAGTGTATACTGGAATGTGAGCCATCTTCTTGGAGGGGATCTTCATCTGCAGAAAAAAAAAAACACAAGGTAAATCAAAGACAAACAGAGAAAACAAGACAAATGCAGTACACTTTCATTTCACCAGCTGTGTACAACCATACTGTCCTCTCTACAGACAGCGATAACTGAACAGATCAGAACCAGGAAGTCCAAAGTTAATGCACTGAAAAAATAATAATAAATATTGTCCCATTCATGGCTGGAGAAATTTGGTCAAAATGGGGAGGCTGTATTACAAACAAAATAACACAACTTGCCTTATTTATAAAAGTTTACATAAGTACATACAAGTTTACATGCATAGGTAGTTCTTCTTTGTAGACACTCTTATGTGTACTTTATTTCATGGTGCATTCCTATTGGTCGGTTGGCTGATAGAGATTGTACAGACTATAAAACAATTCCTCTAAATTTCTGACACCGCTTGAGATCTGCCGCAGCTCATCTTCAGTCAAAGACAGTTCTATCTTTAATCTTTGTCGCTGTCTCACTGTAAGAAGTACAACCACAGTTTTCAGAGCCACAAAGGCCAATTTTTCCCTCAACTGTGCATCTTTCATTTGAGTTGACAGTAAGTGTGTACCCAGCTTAAGATTATTGTCATGCCTTTAACAATCAATAACCAACACTGGACCAACAACAGACCAACACTGGATCAACAACAGACCAACACTGGACCAACAACAGACCAACACTGGACCAACAACAGACCAACACTGCAGCAACACTGGACCAACACTGAACTAACACTGCACAAAAACTGAACCAACACTGCACCAACACCTGCCAAACACCTTACCAACACCAAACCAACACCTGACTAACACCTGACCAGCAATGGATCAACATCAGACCAACAGCTGACCAACACCAGACCAACACCAGACCAACACCTGACCAGCAATGGACCAACACCCGACCAAGACCTGACCAACACCGGATCAACACCAGACCAAGATCTGACCAACACTAGACCAACAACAGTCCAACACCGGGCCAACACCTGACCATCTATGGAGCAACACCCGGCCAAAACCCAACCAACACTGGACCAACACTGGACCAACACCAGACCAACACCTGACCAACACCTGACCAACACTTGACCAACACTTGACCAACACCTGACCAGCAATAAACCAACACCATACCAACACCTAACCAGCGATGGACCAACACCTGACCACCATCAGACCAACACCAGACCAAGACCTGATCAACACTGGACCAACAAGAGCCCAACACCAAACCTACACTGAGCCAACACCAGACCAACAGTGGAGCAATACTCAACCAACACCTGATCAACACTAAACCAACACCTGGCTAACACCTGACCAACAGTGGACTAACACTGGACCAACACTGGACCAACACCCACTAAGCACTGGTGCACTAGAGACTAATACCGGACCAACACCTGTCCAAGACACACCAACACCTAAACCAACACCCAACAAACACTGGATCATTTCAGGTCAGACTTTTTTATATGGAGATTTGGGTCTTTGCCTTTTGCTGTCCTAGAGATTCCCACCTCAGAAGTACAGTACAGTTAAAGTCTAGCCAACCTTGAGCACAGACTACACACCTACAAAGTCTGCCACTGAGACATAAAAAAACTAACCAAAAAATAAATAAAATAATAAAAAGTCTATGGCAAATTGTGGACTCCTATGTGCTAATTACAAACTGTGTCATCAGCTAGGGCTTACCTTGGCACTGCAGGAGCCACACACAGACCTGCAGGGACACAATCATCAGTTATAGTCTGGCATTCAATACATATTATACCACATACAAAGGCAGTTCTGTACAGATGCCAGGATCTTTGCCATCATAATGGCCAAAGAAATTCATTTGAGCAAGAACTAATTGTTTCTGACACCACATGTTTAGAGCTGAACTATATATTGAAAAGACTGTCCGTTGAGTTAATTCGTCCTGTCTTCTTCAGCACTACACATACTCACCCTATACAGACTAACACACTGAGTAAAACAAAAGAATACTCCAATATTTAAGTCCAGTTTCTGTAAAAACTGATGAATAAATAATGCATTACTTGAATTGCACATAACAAAAATCTTTATTTTTATTTTTTTTTCAGTTTGATGGCTTGGAGGAGAGTAAAAAGGGTTACTGGTACCTTTTACAGAAAAGGCAGGTGGAGGGCCATGAGAGGAGAGGGAAGCGCACCCTGCAGCAGCAGCAAACCTGCAGCAAACACAACACACAGTGAACAAAGCCAAGAGGGGCTGTATGAGGGTGTGAAGTCAGTATCGTCATAAGCGTAGTGCAGTATGTTTATATCTAACAGTGAGAAATTCAAATGATTGCCTTTGCCAGATTATAACCATGGGACATTTATTAGAGGAGCAATGGTTTGAAACTGCCTTAACTGCACTCCCGCTGCATAATCTGATTCATTGTCAGACTATAGCTGCATGTACAGTATATGACTTACAGTGAGTAAGTTAGGAGAGGCATTTATTAGCACTCAGTAAACCTATACAAACAGAACAACACGGAGTCCAGTCTTTAGAATGATACTCACAATTTTGTACATATTCTTGGTCACTCTGCCATTGGTTATGATCATCAAATGAAATAGCAGCGTTTATTACCATTTAGCATTTAGCATTTAGCACAATAAATGTTTTGCACAATTGCTTCTCATTCATGTATATAAAATCGGACAAATACATCTGTCAGTAAAGTAAGAATTTTCTTATTACAGGTAAAAGTTTCTCCCTCCATTAGTAGATAATTTAGCTTGAAATAAGTAACAAATAGCTTGAAACAAGTCAAAATATCTCAAAACAAGTCAAATATCTAGCCTAAAAAGTAAATAAATCCAATCTAGTAAAAATTACTCAAATTAAGATTTATATTCTGAATTCAGGTCATTTTAACTAATGTAGATATTCATATTTACACATGCTTTTTGGTTTTGATTTCACATTAGTACTTTTAAGCTACACTTCATAATCTAACCAATATACCAAACAGGAGCAAGAAAGAGGATTACTTTGCCTTTCTTCAGGTTGTTGTACAGCTCTTTGCTCTGGAGATACTTCTCCATTTCTGCTTTCACCAGTACTCTGCGCACATTAATGACCTCATCCACAGTCAAGGCCAGGCTCTCCACAGGGTGACTGAACTCATCCTGAACACACACATGGCACACAGCCATCACTCTACATATTAGACTTCATTATGTTGTACTTTTATTGAAAATGCAAGTATCTCATATTCTTGAGGTTTTAACCTTTCCACTAGAAATAAATGTATCCACATCTGAGGAATCCCTACCATCCAGTGGTGCACATCTGCAGCTCCTTCAGTGGCCTCACGCAGCGAGCCCAGAGTCTGCTGGGCTGGAGGTGGGACCCAGCCTTGCACTGGGAGTGATGCTGATGTGGAACACAAAAGGAACAAATGTAAGGTTAGTCTAGCCTAGTTCGAGCTAATGAACCCGAGTCAGTATAAGTGAACTGTTCTGAAGTCAGTCAGTCTTCCTGCTCAGCAGCTCTTACATGTTCCACTGTCCCGCTAATAGAAAGTGGAAGTTTGTCTCTAATAAAAAGCAAACAGTCTGGTAAACATTACAAGTAAACACAACACTGGCCCAGCCCTTTATAGTACAATTCCAATAATTACCTTTGCAAATGGCCGTCAAAGCAAAGCAATCAGCTTCGCTCTGCCTTACTGAGTGGGTCGTTATCAGTACATCTTTAGAGTTCCTTATTGCTCACCACATTCATGTCTGTGGAGTCTGGCAGAGCAGCACAGATGGCTCAAAGCATTCACCGACTCACAGAAAATGGTACAGATCAGCGGTGCGTCACTAAACTTTTGCCTTGTGTGAGTGTCTACAGTGGCCCAATGATGAGCTGTGTCTCAGTAACTTTCTGGTCATAATGAAAGTTACAAGTTACAAGAGTCACCTTTACTATTATCTGAAGTGACTGATGGCTGTACAGTAGATGTGTAACTGATAACATTTAATTAAGGCCAGTGTCACAGTTTTCCATGTACATTTGTCAACATGTAAGTGTTTTGAGGGCTGGAATCCTATGATCAACACAGAGATTAGATTTCTTTCAGTAAATTGGGTTGTCTAGCTCAATCTACTGACCCCTGTGATGTGGAGGGGGCCCTGCCCCAGTCAGCGTCCTGGCTCTGAGTGACACCGCCCCATCTCCCCGCAGCAGCGCCACGTCCTGCTCAGAGAAGGAGCGATCTCGTTTGAGTGGAACAGGAGAGCTCTCTGTCCTGCGCAGCTCTGCCCCATCTGGAGACTCTTCCTCCTACAGCACACACACACACTTTGAACTGCCACATGCACTCCAGACTCAATACAACTATTCATGTCAAACACACTCAAAAAATTATCAAAGAAAACTGACAACATTCATTGTGAGAACACAAACATGAGACCTCTGGATTCAAGGAGCAAAAGGGGACTTATGTATTAAGAATGTCAACATTTACATCCCCTCTGCAGATCAAATCTTCTGTCAGTACTTCATGGTTAGACCTAACCACTGCCTCTGGCACCACAGACATCACATTTGATAACACAGAGAAGAAACCTTAATAGACATAAAAGTAGCTAATTTGAATATGAATATTATGACTGTAATAATAAATCTATTCATTATAGTGGCATTTACAGAGTCCCACAAGTTCTGTGTTTGGACCTCTACTATTCACTTTACCCATTCTTCCCTGTGGTCATATTACTAGAAGATAATCTAATTATCTGCACTTTCACTGTAATGCAGATGATGCTCAACTTTACTTGAATAAAACCAGAAAAAATCAATGAGTTTTGCTTATGAAATAATCAGGTTTAGAGAGATGGGATTTGACTATGTTTCTAAAATTGTTGTGTTGTTTAAAGGAGAGCCAACTCACAGAGAGCTCACTGCATACCTCTGAGATGTTCATCTCCTCCATCTCAGCCAGAGTGGGAGCTTTGAGGAGGACTCGTGGACGGGACGGCATTCGGGCTTCCGACACCGTTAGGTCGATGCATGATGTTGATTTAACATCATAAGAACCAGTGTGTGCCAGGCAGGGCAAAGAACCAAACGCTGAGGAACACACAGCACAAGGAGTCAAACGTGAGAAGGGCTGAGAGAGGAGTGGAGCTTTAGATATGTTTGAATGTAATATTTGTAAAATCATATAAACATTGACTTTATCTAGTGAATCAGAGAGCTGTCCACAGAACTGATAAAGGCCTGACTAAACAGTATTTTAAATTAAGTTCCCCAATTATTTGCAAGCAATTTGCAGGTATATGTGACTCTTAGGCCCCAAACACACTGGATGTGTAACTGCAGCGTGGTGACACCATCAGGGAACCATTTTCACTTCAGCGCCCACCTTAGCAGATCAGAGCAGCCACACTGCCCACGAGATGCGAGGCTCGACAGACCCGTCACACGGGGCTGTGATGAGACTCTCCTAGAAAATCAAACCCACGCTGAATTTTTGACGCCAGACGCTACCAGCTTGGATGCGTTTTCCATTGAAAATACACTGAATATGCTTTCATTGATATATGAATATGAATATTGTAAACTTGACAGCGTGGCATTATTTTGATGTTTGATGTACTACTGCCTATAGGAAACTTTAAATATATGAACATTTATACAAATGCCTGCAATTACCCACTGTATAATAAAAAATATATATAGTTGGAGTATTTTCTCAGTGCATACAATACGTAATATACATGTATGTATATATTTATATGTAGATGTGCTTGAAATCACTTTTAATAGGTGGCTGGAGCACATAGCTTAGTACTTTTCCACTAGCTGTAGAAGAGTATCAAGGAGGGAGGATGCAAAATGAATAGAAGCAGTTCAGCAATTCCCAGAGCTTTATACCCCACAGGTTCCATTTTCCCTATAGTATTGCATGGTGACAGAAGGAGCCGCTCACGTAGCTGGTGTGAACGACCTCGCTTCACCGCGATGCAGCTGTGATGCCAGTACACTCGCTGCTGCGCCCGACGCATCCAATGTGCTTGGGGCCTTAGTCTACGTTCACACTGCAGGTCTTAATGCTCAATTCTGATTTTTCAGTGAAATCTTGTGTGTGATTTATAATTAGTGTTTGTGCAAAATGCAAAATAGTAAGAAATTAAATATTGAGGAGTGGCATTAACAGATGTATATATCTGTCTTGACATTCTAACATAATAAGTTCCATTGTGATGTGAAGCTCCTCATCTTGAGAGAGGAGGGGCAGAGCGATCGTCCACATTCAAAACACACTTTAAAGTTAGTATAATTAATATTTTTTTCTCCATTATATAATTTTTGTAATCACTGGGTGTAATAATTGAAATCTGATTACTTGCAGAGCCCTACATGAGACTGATGTAAGTCACATTTAAAGTGTAATAGATCTAACCATGCAAAAGAAACCGATTTCAGCTAAAAATCTGAACTGAGTACTATGACCTGCGTGTGAATGTGGCCTTAGTGTCCTATAGTAATTGAATGTGAATCATAGCAGGGTGCAAATGATGTTAGATGAAATCACAGAGGCCAAAATGAGTAATATATGATATCTGAGTAGAAACATGGTATGGTGGGAGCTGCCAGAAACGAGGCCAAGAGGAAAACAGAATGATGATTCATTTTTCGGGCCTGTGGTTACTCACGTCTGGTGCTGGACGGCGGGACCGGTCGTAGCTTCCTCTCCTGCTTTATTTGAGCCAGGACCTGCTCATGGAGGGACGGCTGATGAAGGGGTGGGGGAGGCAGACAGCGCTCAGACACCTGGGGGCGCCAGAGCACATCACAGTCAGCCCTCACTGACCCACCACTGCAGCACTATGATGGGACACTGGGCTTTCGGAAGGCACTGATCGCTCACAGCACTTTTAAATACACCATGACAACATCCTATATCCCTTAAGCTGTTATTGGTATATTTGTTTGTGCTTTGTCATTGAAAATGTTGAATCATTTAGTCTGTGTTAATTCAAAATTCACCAAATGTGGTCACTTTTATGAGATGTTTCAAATTTTAGTCTTATTTGTCAGTTTAGATCTATAATGCAATGTGTACCAACAATTGTCACACTCATGGTCTATTGTACCATTTTGGTCCAAATGACTTAAAACTTTATTTTATGATTGGGGGGGGGGGGGTATTTGTTATGATGAGAACTCAAGTTCACTAAAATATCTGAGTGATTAAAATTGGACAAAATATCAAAATATCTTCAATAATATACTTTTAAGGATGTGCACTTTTGGTACTAAAAGACAACAAGTCTTTGAAAAAAAAAAAGTTCCCTGTCAAAAAATAAGAATTTATCAAAATTATTTTTAGTGTTAATCAATGACATGTCCGAGGCCATAATAATGTTTTTAAAATTTTCACATAGTATTTTGTGTGTTCAAAATATTTCATTTTTTGTGTTTTTCTGATAGTGGTTTACAGTAGCAAAATAGCACTTTAAGGGTTAAAAATATTAAAAAAATATTAAACTATAATAGCTCCTATAAGAATTGAGTCATTCAAAGTGGAAAAAATACCATATATAATATTTTAATGACACTTTTGGGGAGGTGAGCACTTTTGGTACTAAAGGCACTGAGTGTACATTTTTTAAAGGGCTGCTTATGGGACATCCTGTGGGGGGTGGGACAAAATATCAATGGGACAAAATTTTATGATAAATAAATACCAGTATGAAATTGTTTTGCTGCTCCAGTGGCATAAATTAGCCATAATATGTAACATGTTTGTATATAGCCCTTAACTCAATTAATACGGACAAGAAAAAATTAAAAAATACAGTGAATATATTGTAGGTTATCTTGTGCAATATATTGATAATCGCAATATTGCCATATTGTGATATTATCAATATGGTGAGCCATGTGTTGCATATCGTATCGTGAGGTACTCTGTGATTCCCATCCCTAATATCCTGTCCTTAATAGTTCTGTTTTTCGACCCTGCAAACCTGTCAGGCAGTCATATATTAAAGAGGGGTAAGCTTGTTTCAATGGACAATAAGCTGTGTAAAGGCATCTAAAATAAAAGGCTTTGTTCACACTTCTAATGCATTTAGAACATGTTTGTTTTACTACTTTTTTGAAACAATATTTGTGACTCACAGGTTTGAGAGGAGGCCTGGATCTGATGAAATCCAGGATCAGTTCGTGTGCATTTCTCTTCACACGGGTCGGAATATCCCCATCCACCTGGAGAAAAACAGCACACTTTAGCAGTCACCACTGGACAGGATGTTTACATTTGTTTTGTTATTGATCAATGACATGATTAAATTAGTTCCACAGGGAGACAAAAGTCATTTCAGCCCATTTCATAAATTTCCTCCGAAGGATGTCAGAGGTGCCTCCAGACTATTTCCCAACCTGTGCATTCACACAGGAATGAATTAAGGAGGAACTGGAACGGTCCCTCTTATTAATAATTTTTTATGATTTTTAACTTTTTCTAACATGTTGCACTTTAAGGGGCGGCACTTGCAGATGCAATCAAAAATGTTCAACCACCTTCACCTCAAAAGACATAATGATGTGAATGAAAGATAATGGGAATAAATGACAAAAATTCCTTAAACAACAAAATCTATTTATTTATTGATACAGTATCTAAGTTATTTTGACTTACCTTTAAAGTACAGCTGAAAAATGTGACTCTTTTAACACTGGCCCATGGGTAGTATTATTCAGCCCTTAGCTTCAGTACTTTGTTGAGCGTACTTTAATATTTATCACTTCCAACAAACGTTTTGGGTACTTGCTAACAAGCTTTTGGACTGGAATCTTTGTCCATTCTTCACCTACAAAAGCCTCTAGCTCAGTGATGTTTGATTAACCTGGCAAAAGCCAGATTGATATAACCTTAGCAAAGTTGCTTACGTTAATCTGGTATGGCTCCCATTGAAAACATTTGAGAAGGGGCGGGACATTCAGTAGAATACTTGGAGGTGATTGGATAAAGCACCAGCTTCGCAGCTAAACAACAAACTGCTACGACAGTAAAAAAAATACAAAAAAGATGCTGTTAGAAGATTTGGGGTATTTTGTAAATGTAGAGCGGATTACCTTAAGTTTTTCCGCGTCTCCATGTTATTAACAAGTATCCCTAAAAGAGCTTGTTGTTGACAGCAAACCTAAAACCCGCCCACTCACTGTAATACTGCCACACCATTGGCCCGGCTGCCACCGGCTCGGACACAAACGGATCAGCGGGAGCCTGACAAAATGGATTTCGTGAATTTCAACAATCCAATCTGTGCAAGGTAACTGTTTGATGGCCTCCTCCAAAAAGCACAAAAAGTTGCTTTCGGCTGCTCCCTTTCTTTCAGGGCAGGTTTACACACCCTATACGTTTCCAGGTGCAACCCTCTTAATACTGTATTAAATCCAGGGCTGGGACAGGCACATATTGTGGCTGTAGTTTTTGGTACCCTATAGGATAACTGTAATAACTGACCTCCCACATCAAAAGCTAACAAACCACTTCAGTAATGAGACCACCACCATCTTTAAAAAAATGACTTTATGGAGTCAGCTCTTGAGAATTAAAGTATAATGAATGCAATCTGACAGAGTGAGAGTGCTTGATAGACCTCACCATGACTTTGCGGAGCTGGAACTTGCGTGTCCTGATGTCCTGCATGAGCATCTCAAACGGAGTGAGGCTGAACTCAGAGGGTAGGGGGTTAAAGGGCTGCTCCTCCACCTTCTTCAGCTTCACACCCTGCCTCAGGTCCTTCATGAGCTGCACCCACAGACGAGCCTGGCACCAACAGAACACACACACACAAGCACTCACCAGCATGTTGACAAATACTCATTATTCATTATCATCAGGCTAATGTGGTGTGCAGTGATGGTAGTTGAAATTTGTGCTTCGTGGTGCATTGATGTGCTTCATTTTATTTTGTTACTTCATTGTGTTCATGTGCTTTCGACACATTAAATGTTAAAATAGTATTTAATACACAGATATCAGGGGAGAAGTAACACAATTTAAAGTGAAATCTGTGAAAAAATGCATGTGAGCTGTAAAATGATAACAATGTGTGATTTAAAAATATTATTGTAGAAGGACAGGCCACTCTCACCCAGTCCCTGTGCTTGAGGGCGTCCAGCTCTGCAGTGGATTTGTCCTCCAGACTCTCCTCTGTACCGATCTTCTTCAGCATCTACACAAAACACAGACGGCGTCATATGAGCCACAGAAAAGAAACAATATCTGCTGGTCACATTTAGAAAAGTAGCTAACTGTGGCCCCCAAACTTTACAGACTTTCTTTGTTAGTCAAGCTGTCCTGTAAGGAAGAGAAGAGTAAACTGGTTTATTTTCATGAGCTCAGCAAACATATCATAGATGACTGACCTAAGGTGCAAGATTAATGATCAAAGATCTACAGTAACATGAATTCTAATCATGTTTTCTGTGGATAACAAATGCAGAATTATAAACTCAGTTTAACAATGGAACAATAACGAAGCATGTCCTGTAGCTGTGACATCTCCTAAATTTAACACTGACATTATTATATGTGTTGTGTGTTGGGTATGTTTCTGTAATGATTCCTATATGGACCTTGAGTCTGACAATAAATAAATAAATAAATAAATAAATAAATAATAAATAATAATACATCCTTTTTGGTTGAAGGGTAATAATAATAATAATAATAATAAAAATAAAAAACACCTCATCAAACTTTTATGAAAATGCCATAAAATCCTGCAAAACTAGTAGAAATAGCATTACTAGCAAGATGTCTGGTAAAATTCATGTACTGTTACATGTATCTAAGTTTGTTTTTCAGTATTCTGAATGTCATTAATTTTTAGAACAAAATACCTTCCTGTCAACTCCGTCAGACATCCACTCTGTCAGATTTTTTAGTCTGGTAGATTTGACAGGTGAAGTAAGTTGTTTGAAGTGGTGAAGTAAATTTTTTTTGTGCAATTTTAATAGTTTCGTGATGTCAACATCCAATTAATCTGTGAGAAAAAAATACAAAAAAACATATTAACTTATATCTTTTTCACAAACTCTTCTCTCATGTAATGATACAGATAATGCTAATTCAATTTGGGTAAAAAAAACATTCAATATGAGGCTAGTCATTGAGCTTGATGCTGTTCATTTGCACACATCCATCTTCATGCTGCCACCTGGTGGTTGAGTACTGTAGTGATTTGCTGACCTGCTCTCTCGTGTAAGCCACTCTAATCACACTGATGTGAGTATGTGCTTTTTTGTTCAAATAAGAAACTGTAAGCACAGCAAGTTAGAATCAGACAACTGCTGAAATGTACATAATCTCATGTGTTTTTTATGGTGACAGATAGAGAAATTGCACTGCTGCAGGAATTTAAAAGAGCAAAAGCATGACACTAACAGAGTTAGACAACCTTTGCTGACCACAAGCAGTTTATGGCAGTCCTCACATCTTTTATGTATTCCAACAACACACTTCATTGGTTGACTGTTCATCTGCAAACAGACATGAAGCTTTCTCTACTAATGTCAGTCCACACGTCCTCTCATCCTCTCACAGGCCTGTACATACTGTAGATGTTTGACACATTTCTAAAGTTTGCAAATACATTTTATAACAGAATGTTAGGATCACATTTTATATTTTGTCTAAATGATTACAATCTCTTCTTAGCAATTTGTCACACTAATGGAGTTGCTATTGTCCTATTCTTACTATTACAGAATATACAGTATCCTTAAGTAAGGGTATTATTATTCTGACATGGAACCATGTGACTGTCCAATGCCTGGATAAATGAAGAAAGTTGCATCTGCTTATAAAAGTGTTGATCAAAGAGATGAGAAAATTAAAAGAAGAAAGACGGTGAGACAGAGAAGGACCAGAGTTTTTACTTGCACTATTACTGGCAAGTGGTATATATTCTGATCAGTGCATGTTGATAACACAGAGTATACAAACCCCATTTAGTACAGAGTCTTAGGCTGCATAAGGAAACATGCAACTAAATATGGTGAATAGGCCAGATGATGAAAACAAGGCTTTGATTCTCTGAGAGCTAAGATGCTCCGACACGTGCTGACAAAGATATTTTCTATTAAGTGCCACTTAAGGCAAAGGTGGATATAGACAATCAAAGAAAGGCTATCAGAGCAACCAACCAGAGAGCAGTTTGGTGCCAAGAAGCAGGGCTTGTTGAGATAAGTTTACTATGTGAGAAAGAGTTGCTCTGACAGCAATGCTGTAAAAGGGACAAAGATGGTATTTGGAGCTCACTTTCTAGAACATGATGATGTCAAAACCTCAGATGGAGGGTAGGGGCCTGTATAAATGTACAGGTGAGGTATTATTTTTAAAACAAATATCCTAACAAAAAATCCATAAATAGTGAACCTGATGATTTTTTGTTAGATATTGGGTATACAAACTCACTATGTTAATTTTGTGGCTTAATCCTAAGTCTACAGACAGCAGTCACAGCAAACCTGTCTGGTTGTTTTCAGATTCTAGAATGCAGTGATGTCCCACTCTCATGGGGAGCAGGAGCCAGTATCTCTGTATAAGTTGTAAGCTATTTTAATAACAAATATCCCAAAAAAAAGGTACTAATGTTGAACCTAATTGTTCATATTAATGACAAGGTTTATGATCTTGCTGTATGTATCCAACCACACCAAAAAATCAAATAATAGACATTTTGCCTGCCCCCATCTCTAGAATGGCCCTTTTCCATCAGTACTACTTGGTTTTACTCTACTTTACTTGGTTTTAGTCGTTTTCCATTACTTTGTAGTACCAGTTTATTTTGGTCGGGGACAGTGGTGCCTAACTGATGTAACTGATGTATGACTTACAACTGACAACATTCTCTGACCAATCAGCGACCAGCAATCTGTCCACTTCACATTTTAGTACTGGTGTGGCTCAGTTGTAACCTCGGCCAAGCAGGTACTAAAACAGTACTTGGTACTGGTAATGGTTGACAAATGAAAAAGCTGACAAAGCGGGTAGAACTGAGCAGAGTAAAATCAAGTAGTGCTGGTAGAAAAGGGACAAAAAGGACTATAGAATGCTGTGATGTCACCTGAAACCCAGCAAGGTTGCGTTCACGTTCTAGAATTTGATGTCAAATCTCAGATGGAAGTCAGGGCCAAGTATAAATGCATAGATGAGGCACAATTTGAAAAGAAATATCCAAACAGAAAATCAACAGATGTAATTATTTTTTGTTAGAAACTCGGTCTACAACCACACCATAATGATCTTGTGTAGGTTACAGACAGATAAGACTTTGAACTTTGTGCTAGTTTTTGATTCATGTGAATAAACCTAGTACTTGCAGAGATATTACTCATAAACCACATCAAGACATTGGCATTTTGAGTCCTCAGCAGCACATTCTACCATAGAATTCGGACCTGCTTCTATCTCAGTTTTAAAAAAGAACCTTTAGAATTCACTGACTTCACATGAACACAATCTATTGATCTGCCTTGCAGACCAACTGGAGATGGCGATGTTTTTGTACATATTTGTATGTTATAAATATGAACATCATGGCTGACCTCTTTGGCATCTCTGATCTTCAAGAGGAAGGTCTGCAGCTCCAGAGTCTCCACAAACAGGGCCCTGCACACCGCCTGGTAGTGCTCCGGGGCCAGGCTGGGGTCAGCCAGGCGGGACGCACACAGCGCCATCACCTGGCGGAAGGAGCAGACGGGCCGCGCCAATCCCTCCTCCTCCTCCTCCTCCTCCTCAAGCTCCTCCTCTTCCTCAGGCCCGCTGTAGCCCTCGTCGGACGTCCCGCTTCCTCCGCCGCTGTCCACTTCGCCCCCTGCCATCCGCTCAATCAGCCGCTCCAGCTGCGGGCTCAGTTCCCGCTCCTCGCTGTCGTCCAGCCCCCAGTCCAGAGCTCTGTAGATGGCCACGCCCAGAGACTGCACCACCTGAGCACAACACACGGCAGCCATATTTAGCTTTCTCTGCTTCAGCTTTGACCAAACCCAACTGAAAACATGAGACAGGTTTTAATAAGTCACAAAGAGCCATACAGTACCAGCTATATAAGCACCATGGCCACAAAAACACTCAAAAAGTTAAATGCAGCAACATCAAGAGCACAGAGTTGGCTTGTTTTGCACTTCAGCCTGTTCATCACCACATAATTCAAGGAGTACACCTTTCTTTCAAACCCACAGAAACCCCACATGCAGATTGATTACTTTTTTGTTCCCAAATGTGATTTTTTTTTTTTAAACTGGATAGCCCAAATACTGGAGATTAAACCCCTCTTGCAGCTGTGACTGTTCTGCATAATACTTAAGACTTATGTATTGAAATATAACACAAATGGTTTAGACTCCTGATGTTCTGACAATGACTATTGATAACTGTTCATAAATTCTGTTGTGTACTGTTTTGTTCCACAGGAAATTAAGTTTTCTTATGAAAATATAAACAAACATGATGTCTCACATTTTCTGACCTTGGAGACACATTAAGATAAGAAAAAATAAAAAATAAATTGGGAGTGTTTTTCGATCCTGAAAAAAAGGCACAGGGTTTATTATCTTTACTAAGAAACAGATTTTTTTGTTTTCTTTGGTACTGTTTAATGAATTCCTACTATTTCCCTATGCCATATGCATTGCTTATGTTTTTTTTTATCTCATTTTACAGCACTTTGATTAACTCAGGTTAGAGTCTGCATTAGAAAGTTTTATTAGAACAATGATGAACACTAGGGATGTAACGATAAACTTGTGCAATGATACAATGCACAAACAATATGATTCGATATGATTCAACACCTTCCTAACAACAGAATCGATGCAACTTTTACCAAAAATCATAAAAGTTTACTCTCAAATCTAGCACCACGGCTGGGACTGATTATGTCCAGCAGACAAAGAAAAGTTCAATATAATTTATTTAATCAGAAAAACAAAAATTACATCAAAAAAGACATATCTGGTTTTATTTTAACATGCAAATTTGTAATATCAATCTTTATGATATTATCATTTTTCACAAGGTTTATCGATTTTGTAACAATATACACTTAAACTAGGAAACCATATGATGCGATATAAGGTGATGCGTATCAATATAGTTCTTTGAAGAAATAAATGTTATAGTAAATGAATTATTTCATAACACCTCTAATGCTAACTCACCTAGAGTTAAACATAACAGAAGCCTTTATTGAGATGAGAATATTAAAGGAATGAGAGACACATAATTAATCTTTAAGTGCCGGTGGTTTAGTGACTACTTCAGACCCATTTTATTATCGGTGTTCAGGATCCTAGTAGTTGCCTAGACAGGCTTTAGCTTGGGGAATAAGCAGATTAGATTAGAAAGCACTGCTGCTGTTACACTATTACTGCAGCTTACTGACAGGTGAAATGCCAAAGTGCAGCGTGAAAGCATGCCCCAGTCTGTCTCTGTCACAACACTTACCTGGCCTTGGGAACAAACCAGAAGAGACCTGAGCAGCACAGGGAAAACAGCAGCACAAATCACAAACAGTAAAATAGGGAAACAAACTTACCTGCCGCTCTGCTGCCGGGGAGCAAGGAGGTCCTTCGGGGTCATCTATGGCACACAGAACAGCAGTTATCAGTTCAGCTACATCTTTATCAAGACCAAACATTCATATTCACTTTTATACAGAAGTGGAATACACATAAATTGAAGAAGTTCACAGTCACCTTGTATTCCCCACAGAAATGATTGTTTATATTTATGCCAGGCCGAAGTTGTTCCTGGTGAAGTAAACTCTACAGAATAAGGAGAGCTCACTCACTGAGACACCTACACAAAATGCAGTAAATTATGTGACTGCTGTAGTTTTAGACAGAAGCTATGAATTGTTTATTTTGGCATGATTTTAATAAAGTTGACTTTACTAATAACACAGAACCTACAGGAACCCTTCTGTCAGTCACACACTTAAAAGACCTCCAGAGTTTAGACTGTGCACTGAATATGGAGGAAAAACTGTTGGTAATAATAGACGACAGTGTGACTAGTGCTCTGTGGTGTGTACAGTCGTGCAGTAGACGGGAAAGTCCCGGGTGTGACAGTTGAATCCTACGGTTTAACAGTTATTGTCCTGCAGGGTCACAGTTAGGGTCCTACTGTGTGACAGCAGAGTCCTGCAGTGTCAGGGCTTTAATTTCTTAATGGTGAAAAAATAAAATAAAATCAATGACCACACGTTTGAGGAAAAAAGAAAAGTGAAGCACAAACAAGTTGTGGAGAGCACGAGGATTTACATGCAGTGCATTGACAGATGAACGGCATGAGCGTCATCAGTTGGCCACCGCACCGTCGACTCCTGCATACAAACAGCTGATTGCTCCAGACACAGCACTAGGGGCCCCCAAAGGTCAAAAAGGCCAAACTACAGGAGTTGGCCATCCGAGGGGCATGCGACTGCAATGGAGGATAGTCCATAAGACAGTGAGCCATGAGATGTTCAGTTTGAAGCCCTTAAAACACTTTTAATTTAATTTTAATTTAATTTAAATTTTCTTTTTATTTCATTTATCTTTATATGTTTTAAGTTTAAATTTCAGCTCAGTGAAGCACTTTAAGCACCAACACTTTTTCAGTAAGTTACCTTTCTTGTATAATTGCACTTCAAATAAAGAACTTTATGTTGACCAGATTGTTAGTTAATCATTCAGTCAATATTGCCTATAGTGGACAATGATTTAAAAAGAAAAAAAAACTGAACCTGTAAAACTGCAGCGTTAAATGCAATGCGGTCAAAAATTTTGGTCCTTTTTTTTCTTAGGCGCACCAGTGCAAAAAGTTAGTCTAGAGCCCCGAGCATGACAGTACAGTCCTGCAGTGTGTGGCACAGTTCTGCAGTGTGACAGTTAGGGCTGACAGTCTTTGGTCGCTTAGTCGATTAATTGGTCCTTGAGGTATTAGTCGACTAAAATTTCATTGGTCAATTAGTTGCATCCACTCTTTGCATTGAAAAAGTAAGTCTAATTTACTACTTTATAATATTTATTTTTCATTTTATTTAATATAACATAGATGATTTTTAGATAACAATGTATTTTATAACCAACTTTTGTAAATATTGTATCGCCTAATTAATGTGAAGTTACTTTTTTGTCTTTTCTTTTGGTCAATTTTGATCGATTAATCGCTGTACTGGGCATAACTTTGGTTGACTAACAATTTCTTTGGTCGACTATAGCCCTAGTGACAGTAGTGACCTGTGGTGTAGTGTCCCATGGTGTGATAATAGTGTCCTGCGGTGTGACAGTAGTGTCCTGCAGCATGATGGTATAGTCCACAGGGTAGGGTGACCACCTCAAAAAGTATAAAAACTGGGACAAGTTGTACAGTTTGATGGGACAAAGTGGGATTGACTCGAGAAATAAATCTTTCAATAAACAAATCTAACTTACCAACTTACTGAGATACAAATTGCTTCAGTTTAGGATCTATAAAACATATGATGCGCTGTTTTCATCCCAAAAAACACAGATTTTGCTAAGTAATGTCTTTACTGAGACTTTATTCATTGAAATAAAATGGATGGAGAAGAAAAAAATCAAAGCTCTGTCTGCATATTCTCAAAAGAAACCAGCAGCAGCACCAGCTCACAGCTCCAGGAGAGGCCTTTCCTGAAACAGAGGAGCAGCAACAGACCATCCATATATTCAGCCTATCAAGATGGGATGCCCACAAATATTTATTCTACATTTTACTCAGGGAAAACTGACCTGATCTTGTTCTATAGGCTACTCAAATCTCTCTTTTTTTAGATCCATTGAACAACTATGAAAAAGTGAGACATTGTAAGTGGGACGGAGGGACAGAGGATTAAATGGCTGTGCAGTACAACCAAAAGAGGGACAGGTGGTCACCCTACCACAGGGTGATGGTAGAGTAGCACAGTAGAAGACGCTTCTCTAAATACTGTACAGAAGATTGCTGTTAGTTAAATACCACTGATATCCATCCTCCAGTGTAAGTGTCCCTATTTCTTGAAAAGGTTACACCACACTCAATGCATAAACTGAACTGATGAGTCATCCATTTGGTGTGTTTATGTGTAAGTAATAATAGATAATGCACATTTTATTTTCAAGTGAACTCAAACAATAGCCGTGCTGTGGACAACACGCAGGGTCTTTCAGTCCGAGAGAATACAGAGAGCTGTAGTTTTGGTGCAGTCAGGGGAGAGAGCTGATGAGAGTCGGGCTCAGATGTCACTGATGACTCCCGAGAGAGCAAATACTCCTCCATCAGCACAGGAACTAGCAGAGAGGTCAGCAGAAGAAGGGTGGGAGAACTGCTCACAACAACACAGATACTGTTTATTCCACAACAAAAGGCCAGGGAGCCCGAGCAGTAGCCACAGACCTGTTGGACAGGTTCAGATAAAGCTCTGTAATTGAGCACTGCAAAATCCACAAAAACACAAAACATAACCGAATCCAGGACCTGAGGGTACAGCATACTTCTCACAGATTTGCTAGACAACCCAGAGAAATGAGCAGACAAAAACATCTGAGACGTGGAGACAAAGATAAAGAACAGAAATGTCTTATGATAAAAGAAAAGTAGCAGCATACACATAACAAGCATAACTTTAGAGCTGCCCCTATGATCTCTGTCAGGCAAATGATCAATAGGAATGCACTATTAAAAATAAACTATAACAGGTACTTCTGCATTTAATAATACAACTTACTTCTAGTTCTGTTAGTAATACACTAGCACCCCATTCTGGCCTCTGATCCTTTTCCCCAGCCATGAATGTAGCCACATTTTCTTGTTCACACTTTGATTTAATTTTTTTTCCAACAAAATTATGCTGCTGTGGCAAGCACTAACTTTTGAATTACCAGTGCCATCACAGCAACAACCTGAGGTGGACACAGGCCGATGATGCAACACCGTGTTTAGAGCCTGAAATGCTCAGATTGACTTTTTCCTAGCCATATTTCCAAGTTTATACCATAATTCAGTGTGAACATGCAGTAGAATACAATTCACGTCATGCTGTGTTTAAGGTTTAAGGTATGCTTTATTGTGCCCATAGGGAAATTAGTTCTTTGCATTTCATGACTGCTGCGTTAGGAGCCTGGTCAGGAGGACCTAGCTGGAGGATTAGCCTATGGTGCATGTTTTAGGTTGATGGGGAAAACCTGCAGCCTGTCCTGCCAGACAAACTTTTTTTCCTATTCTATACAAAGAAGTTAGTCTGTTATCCCTTCGGTAACATTTTGTTTCTTTTGGCAGAACAATCACAGGTGGAGTAACCAATCAGAGAAACAAAGGGCAGGACATAAGCACTGCTGACCCAAACAAACATGGATTCTTGCCGGGGTTTTTTTTGTTTTTTTGTTGTTGTTTTTTTCCATAAGACACCAGAATACAATGTATTATGATCTCTATGATCAGCTCCATACTTATTTCTGAACAGGGGCAACAGCAGAAGCCAGTTGTGGAAAAAGTTGGGGATTTTTGGATGTGTTTGTGTCCATCAGCTCTACTACTTTAATTCCTGTTCACACTATACACAGCAGAACTCTGAGACCTGCCCTGTTCACAAATACTCTGATGATACAGTAATAGTGGCTTGTATCAAAGAGGGCTGAGATAAGAAATATAGGAGCCTCATAAAGAGTTTTAGTAAATGGAGTCAAGAAGACTAGTGCCTCCAAAAGTAATCAGATGATCACTGACACCTAAATTTTTAAGAAAGACTTTTAATTTAAACAGTGAACTATCATGCAGAAATAGCTTATTTATTTTTTTATGCAGCAGTCTGCTGGGGGACAGTCTCAGAAAAACAAATCGACTTATAAAAGACAGAGCTGGTTTAACTATAGGTGTTTGTTTACAGACTCTTGTTGAAGTAGTGGAGCAACGGACACTCAACAGAACACACGCCAAACTGAATAGCATTGCTTGGTCTCAGTCATCCAGGATACAGTCCCTCTCGGAAGGTGCACCTCCAAAGGACAAAATCCCCAGCTCCAAACAGAGCAATGTGGTCTCCTCTGTCCAGTGAAGAGTGCAGTGGTCTGTATACTGGGGAAAACAAACTGCACTGTAACATTTATCAGCTTTCTGAGGACAGTAATGTCTGGATTCTGGCGAGAGTAAACGGTTAAAGGAGAGGCGATAGCCTGAGATATCATATTCCACTGACTACAACTTAGTGCTACAACAAAAAGAACAAAGCCTTTCACTGCAAGTTTCACCTTAACAATAGATCACAATGTCCCATGAGTGAGGGACAAAAGGTCTTCTAAAGAACAAACTTTATTCAATGGCCTTCCTTTGAATTATTATGTAGACTGTTTAAATGTATGGTGCTTCAGTACTGTGCTCTGTGAGGTTCCAGTATCAGTGTTGGCCTTATGGACCAAGGTCCACCTCACTGCTGTTACACAGTGACTTATCATATGTAGTGATGTGAACATGCTGGGTGCTAATAACAAGCTGGATGGTCTTCTTTGTCTTCTCTGTTGTCTTTAACCTACAAGACACACCGTCCATGCTGTCCAGAAAGAATTTCACATTTTCATTTATCATAGAACAGCTTTCTCTTTCAGTTCATTTTAAAATCAGCTTTCAGAAGACTGCAGCATTTTTTGGATGCCAACGTATGACTTCTTCTTATACAGCTCTAACCTGCAGTTGTGGATGGCCCAGTGAGCTGTGTTCTAGACGGTTACTTCTGGAAGTGTTCCTGAGCCCAGTGATTTCCAGTAGGCAACAATATAATACAGTGCTGCCTGAGAGCCTAAAAGTCATGAGTATCCCATACTCATATAGAGACTGTGTAAGGAGAATTTTTGAAAGTCCTCTTAGAGAAAACTTAACAATTAACTTCAGTGGAAACTGCCTCTCCAACTGTTCCAAATTTGAAACGTGTTGCTTTCACATTCAAAATGAGCTCATGTTTTAGCCTCAACACCTGATCTGTTGTTCATGTTCTGTTGAGAATAATACAATGGTTTGATCAGATTGAGGCATGACTGTATTCAGGTTTTATTTACATTCCACAGAGTAGCCTACTGAACAGGTTCAGCTCTGTATCTACAGATAGTGTCACCCAGACTGTTGTTTCTCTCTGACCACTGCATACAATCAGGACACGGGAAGTAGCGACGTGACTTTACCTCTCTCTAAAGAATATGGATAGAGCCTAATAATAGTTATTTTAACTGTCTGCCTTTAGTCAGGAGCGTCCCTGTGTTCTTCAGCTTGTGTCCAACCTAAACCTCAGAGATTTGGAGCTAAAAGTTTGTGAACTCGGTTAAATCTGAGGAGCCTACCGCTGGGTTGGGTCTGATGCCGCAGTGTCACGGTTCCGTCCCGGTGCAGCAGGATGGAGGATAGTTGGATGGAGGACAGTTGGCTGGGAGGAGGCGCAGGGCCGAGCGGGCGGGGCAGCCGGAGCCCGCTGCAGCACTGGAAGCTCACGGCCCATGCCTGCTCCTCGTTTAGGGGCTGCTTCGTAGGACTTCAGCACCTCCTCCACTGACAGTTCCCGCGGCTCGCTGCGCTCCGCGGGGGCGCGTGACTCTCCGCCGTCCGCGCCTCTGCTGCTGGATCGAGCCATGGCGCGGGGCCCATGTTTCACTCCATCTGTGCCGTGTCCCGATCCCCGTGCCCCGTCGGCTTCGTACAGACTGCCGCAGCTGCCGCTCTCTACCATCAGCGTGGTCAAGGCGCGCCACGCATCAATACTTCCGGGATTGATTTTTCGAAATAAAAACTTCCTGACAGTTATAAAGAACGGTATCTGCTGCAAGAAAACACAACAGCAGTGGATTTATTTTAAGTAATACTCAATGTGTACTCAAGTAAAAGTACTGTTACTTCAAAAATAATCTATAACAATGGTACAGCTGAGTTATGAATAATTAAAAATATGTTTTACAAAATGACCAAGTTTTTATTTACATTTTTTGTTTTGGTTGTAAAACTGCATTGCCGACTGTCCAATCAGAAAAGAGACCATTGATTTAGACTGCAGTGCTGTTTTGAAACCAGTATCAGCACATGATACTTACACTGCCTTTAAGTAAAAAGTACATTTAAATATTGTAAATTCTTCTTCTTCTTCTTCTTCCCTGAGTTTCAAACCCAGAACCTTCTGATCGCAAGTCAGATGCGCTACCCACCACAGAAGACAAAAATTAATTTCAACTTCTTAAACAATTTAAGTGTTTTACAATTTAAGTACAAAAAACATCATCCAGAATTTACTCAAGTAAAAGTATGTTCTACAAAATGTACTCAGAAAGTACTTCTTTTTCCAAAACTGCGCTATTTTGTTTTTTGTTTTTTTGTTTTTATTTATTTTAACAACATTATAATAGGCCGATTTCAGAGAGATAGGCCAGTCCCCTCTATATCACAAACTGATATTGTTGTGAACTATATGTCTTTTAATAATCGTGACTTCAAAGCCTTAGGTCATGTGGTAAACAAATAGGCTCTAACGATGTTGTAGACCCAGCTACTAACATAAAATTATGTTCAAAATAGTAAATTTTCTGTCTGTCCAAACAGCCCACAGCTACAGCTTAAATAAAGATAATATTGTGGAAGAGCAGCCTGTGAGGTTCCGCTTGTGTTGTGGTATGTTGCAGGTGACTTGACTAAACTGACCAAACTCTGATTGGCCGAGCTGGTCACGTGTGTGTAAGACGGCGCTGTTGCAGAATCCACCTGTGGCCTGCAGACAGCACTCCATCACTGTGCACATCTCTGCTGCTCGCGCTTCTCTGTGTGAAAGGCTTATGTATTTCTGAATATATTTGCCACAGCACGGACTTGGCATGTGAAATATAGTCTTTTTTTATCGTTACTTTATTTTATATACTGCTGAAAATAATTAAAGAAACACTTTAATTTGAGTAAAGCATCAAGTCTATTAAACGTCTGGTTACTGATCTGGTCACTTCTGTAGCAGAGGTTGTTGTTCAGCAGTATGAGCAGAACCAAGAGGTGTACAGGAGGGGCCCCAGTGAGACGAACCCCAAAACAGGAATGGTTCTAGAGGCCAAGGCCACTTACATTTTTCCCTCTCATCATGTTCTGTTACTGTTTTTCACTGGTTTTGCATTTGTGGGTGGTCAGTATCACTACAACAGTATGAGGTGATACCTGGACCCTGCAGAGACAGTCCCACTCCTCCAGGATGGTAACATCAATTCATATTATTGCCAGAAGGTTTAATATGTCTCCCTGCACAGTCTCAGGAGCATGGAGGAGATTCCAGGAGACAGACACTTACCCTAGGAGAGCAGGACAGGGCTGTAGAAGGTCCACAGCCCATCAATAGGACTGGTATCTGCTTCTTTATGCAAGAAGGAACAGGATCAGCTCTGTCAGAGCTCTACAAAATGACCTCAGAGCCACTGGTGTGAATGTCTCTGACCAAACAATCAGAAACAGACTTCATGATGGCAGTCTAGGGGCCTGACGTCCTCTTGAGGCTCCTGTGTTCCCTGCCCGGCACTGTGGAGCTTGATTAGTATTTACTTTATCATCAGAATTGGCAGCTCCATCAATGGACCCTGTGCTTTTCACAGATGAGAGCAGGCTCACACTGAGCTCATGTGACAGATGTGGAAGGGTCTGGTGAAGCCATGGAGAACGTTCTGCTGTAATATTGTTTGTGACTGGTTTGGTAATGGGTCAGTGATGGTCTGGGGGGGAATATCCATGGACGGACACGCAGACCTCTACAGGCTGGACAACAGTAGTCTGACTGACATTAGGTATCAGGATGAAACCCTGCACACTGGTGCAGTGGGTCCTCAGTTCCTTCGGGTGCTAGCCTCATGTGGAGGATGATGGAATTGGAAGGACTGGCCCCCACTAAATCCAATAGAACACTTCTGGGACATTAGGTTTCTGTCCATCCAACTCCAGGTTGCACCTCAGAACCTTCAGGAGCTTAGTGATGGCCAGGTCTAGATCTGAAAGGAAATGCCCCAGAACATCTATTGTCTCATTAGGAGCATGCCCCAATGCTGTCAAGCATGCATACAAGCACATGAGGGCCATATAAAATACTGCTTACCATTTTTAAGTTGCTGTAAAGAAATATCAGCAGAATTGACTAGCCTGTCTCATTGTTTCACTTTGATTTTTGGGGTGACTTCACATTCAGCTCTCCGGAGGGTGATCATTTTCATTTTCATCAAACAATGTTTCATCCTTTCGTCCTTAGACATTACCTAATTCATATCAGAATAGATATCCAGTATGATTGCTTTCCCTTTTGATATCTGATGTGTTTTCAAAGTTTTCCTTTAATTTTTTTTGAGCAGTATTTATTTCTTGTGTGCCCTGTGATCTGCTTTTGTACTTTTTACTTTTTGCTACTGAATGCAGGTACAAAAATACATTTCACTGTACATTGTACTATGTATGGCTATGCATGTGACAAATAAAACTTAAATTATAGATCACAGATTTAATACCTGGTTAGGATGAGCAGAGCTTAGGTTTAGGGCTGGGGGCAATATGGAGCTCTGAGCTTCTAGCCTCTGTCCCTTTTTATTTATTTATTTGCTCATGTCCACATACGTGACACGGAACAGAAACACTTCCACAAACAACAGATAAAGTAATACACACTCATTGATACAATAGAAGAACCACCTTCAAAAAAGCACCAAGCTTGCAAATAATCACGGTTTTCCCAGAATGCAGTGGTAATACAAGCTCTGTCGCTATAGTTTACTGCATTATCTTATATCTTGACTTATCTCCCTGCTTTGTTCACAACATCCCTCTGTCCTACTTCTGAGGGGTGGCTGGTCTCTGTTAGACACCACATTGATGATTGGCTCTGAGCTGGTCCCATTTGCAGTCCTGTCCCGACCCATGGACCCCCCCGACCCCTCCCTGACCCCAGCTTCTCTCATCGGTCTAGTTAAATCATTCCCCTTCTGCTGGATTTTACACAGAACAAATTCATTTTTATTTTTATTTGTGTAATGATGACAATCCAGAACAGTCAGATAGATGGTGAGAAATTACTGTGTGAAAACATAAACAGGCCGTTGTCTTTGTCAAACTTTATTAAAGGTTGTTGGTACCATTAGGTATGTCCTTCAGTATTACATGTTAGCAAAATAAGCACATCAAGGAGCATTCACATTGTCCCAGGACATAGCATATGTCTCATACAGTGTGGGTGGAGGCAATCTGACAAAATCTGTTAGCTCTGAAATTGCGTGACTACTGTACACTGCCTTGTGTTCAAAGTAGCCCAGCCCTCCATGACCCCCAAAGATTAGTACTCTGAGCGTGTTTACACCAGTACCTTAAGTGTGCAGAGACGAGCAGAGACATTAATGTCCATTTGTTTGACCACTGAATGCTCAGAAGTATCTCTCTGAACCAGGGAGTTGGGAATGTATCAAATTTACAATGTAATAATCAGTAACAGAGAAAAGATATACTCAGACACAAGTTGTAGAGAGTACGGTCTCCAGAGGGCTCCTCACACATCATTCTTCACACATTCGATCGTTAGCATTGCACTAGAGCACTGGTTCTCAAACTGCGGTATGGGAACCACTGATTGTACATGAACTTCTTCTGGTGATACTCAGGAGTCTTTTGCAGTTTAACTTCCTGATTTAGTTTAATTAGAGCCTGACAAGTTGCTGTTTTCACCCTGCTCTGGTTGGGGCTTAAATCTGAAGTTTAAAAATGGTTAGCCTTGGTTTAGACCTGGGCCCTGTACTACAAAGCTGGCTCATTTTGATATTTTTTTTTTGTGTAAACTGCATTAACAGGAAGTGGCTTTCCAAGAACTGCCAAGACTTGACCTGGAGTTGACTTGGACTGGAGGTTTTGGTGAGCGTCTGATATAGCTTGTGATAAAAATAGATAGATCCATCATGAGTTTTTGGTGAACTTCGGTCCTTGGTCTTTCTTGTTTTGCAGTGATGTCAACAGCTGTAGGACCTGTTTGACCAGTAACTGCAAATCACTTTATATGAGGACTGTCTAGGCTGATGTTTGTGTCCTGCCTGAACCACACTGAACTTCTTAGCTGCTTGCCAACAGGCCAGGCAGGCAAATGCTGAGGGCCCCAAAGCACCTCTGGGCATTTGTTACCAATTATATCCACTGTATATTTCAACATGAAGGGTACAGTGGCAGAGCAGTTAGTGCTCTTTCCTCCCAGCACAGAGATCATGGGTTCAATCCTTGGGTCAACCAACACATGAGCTCTCTGGGTGGAGTCTGTATGTCCTCCCTGTGTTACCATGGGTTTTCTCCAGGTACTCCAGCTTCCTCCCACTTCCAAAGATCCGGTGACTCTAATTTGCCCCTAGTGCTGTAACCTATGGTTTTAGAGTCACATATTCTTTAGATGTGCTCTTGTGGCTCCTTGGTCATCTGACATCTGGTTATGCAATAAAGCCAGCATTCCCAAAGTCAGGACTGTTTTGGCCCCCTTAAATTTCCGAAAATCCCTCGCGGACCCCCAATGATAAAACTTCTCTCTGTTCAAAAGACTCTGGCATGTTTTTATCCATATGTTGTTGTATGTTGCTTTTTTATAAAAAGCATTACAAAAACACTGATTATTGACTAAAAGTTGTTTTAAAGTAATATTTTAAAACAGGTATACAACTCTAATTCATTTCAAATATTTTTTATGTACTTAATGTTTTTAGGTACTTAATATTTTCATTGATTTTTTATGTTTTTGTATGTTTTATTTGTTTTTATGATTCAAAACCATGTGTCTGAAATAATAGTAATAATAAAATAATAAATTCAAATTGAAATTGAAATATAGACAGCCTCTGGGGGCCCCCCTCTAGTACCTTCGCGGACCCCCAGGGGGCCCCGGACCCCACTTTGGGAACCACTGCAATAAAGGAATAAATAGACAACTGAATAGAAGTGCCACACACGAGCAACAAGAAATAGTTAAAATATGTAACTCTAGTTCTCTGAGTGAGATAATTAGTGCAGTAATTAACACAGTACTTTGTTAGTTGCAATTATTACATTGTGTGATTATGCAATTATGACATATGCTTTCAGTTATAGGCTAAGCAACTTTTGTGCATTAAAATTGAGGCACTTTACAGATTCACATTTTGTATTTTGGGGAACAACTGGCTTTTTGGATCCCGAAGGTTGCAGACCCCTGCCCTAGTGAATAGTTGTCTGTCTGTGTGTGTCTCCGTGTCAGCCCTGTGACCAGCTTGTCCCTGTCCAGGGTGTACTCCACCTAAGGCCCAAAGTTAAAGGGATAGCTGACCCTTAATGAGAATGAGCGGAAGAAGAAGATGAATAAATGTATATTTTAACACATTGTGGTCAAACAATGATTTTAAATAAAATTACAATATGGCAATACTTGATTTCTCTTGCACACTGTTATTCAAGTTTGAAAAAGTGCTCTACATTTTAAGTTAAACTTATATATAAATGTGACAAACCACCACAACAGTCAACAACCAACAAATACATTATGTAAAGACTTCAGTTATAGCAGTTAAATGACGCTCAAATATGCAAAACATTGTAATTTCATTTCTGAGAGGTATGGTCCAGTCCAGCACTCATTTTATGCCCTGCTAAGCCTGCCATGTGAGCTGGGAAATAAAGAAGCTGAAGACGCCTTTACTCGAGGCATGAGTTAAGCTGGTTCTGTGACTTGCTGAAGTGAACCATGCAGTACAGATGAGTGGTAAAGAAGACACTTGTTTTCAGCTGGTTCTGTGTATCCCAAGAGCTGAAAATGGGTCTGAGGCTTCACAGTGTTCAATTTTCCTTCAACAGAGAGCAGAATCCTCCTGTTGCAATAAACCACTAAGCAATGCACTGGCAATGTCCACACTTGAGGTTTTAACTTTGGCTGGGATGCTCCGTTTTGGCCGATAACCAGCTGAACTGATATGGCTCCTGTGGCACTAAAAGGTCAATGTCCAGTTTCTTCTGCTCTTTGTCACTGTTAACGGTCCGATATCCCAACAGGGACATGGCACCTCTGCACACGTCCTGCACACGTCGGACCTTACTATGTGGCAGCATTGTGCGCCAAGCCTGGGACACATCAGCTGCATTTCGGGAGGTTATTCTGAAAGCCTCCCTTGGGGTGCCTTTCCCTTTGCCGTGGGTGACTCTGTAAATCCATTCCATCAATTTGTTGGTCATCTCCAGACCAACAAAATTATAGATGGAGGTAATTTCCTCCAGGGGGTTCCGGGCAAGGTCCTCATAGCGGACCATCTTGTAGCGGCCTTCTAAAAAGGGAGGAGGTTTTTGGGTGGCCCTCTCCTTGATGCGCACATGACTGCGGCAGATCTCCTGCATGACCTCGTATTGGATATCTGCTGTTGGGACATTCCGGTGCTCCAGAACTATGGCATTATCACTGGTGAAGGCTCTAGAGGACTCTTCCCGGGAACGCATGACGGCTCGTGGGTCCCGTACCAAGTGGATGATGCGCAGGTCTAGGTTTGGGTCCTGCAGGAGAGGGTAAAGAGACTCCAGCTCAAAGAAGCGTACCTCCTTTAGGACCACATGGCTGTAGGTGTGGCAGGCCTGCTCCACACGCCCCAGACCTGGAGCATCACACTTCTGCTCACAGACTGTCTGGTTGCTGAACTGGTCCCGGGCCGTGAGGGGACAGGCAGGAGGTGAGCACAGGGCCCGGCTGTCGCTATACATAAACAGAGAGGACATATTGTGCTGCTCTGGGAGATAGGCCTCCATGACCGAGAAGTCACAGTGGAAGAGACTGCGCATCAGGTCCCTCACAGTCATCCTCAGGGTCCGCGCCCCTGTGTTGTGCAATGTGGTCCACACGTGCCACGCGGGCTCCATCAGGTAGAACACCGAAGGGTGCTGGCTGAACACCTGACCCAAGAATGAAGAGCCCGAACGCCACGAAGACAACAGAAGCACGTGGACTTTTCCATTGGAAGGGGGGTGACCACAGGGGCTGAGCTGGACGTACCACCCACAGAACAGCACCACCGCTGCCCCCTGCAGGATGACCAGAAAGATCATGGTGCTCAGGTTCAGTCTGCAGCGAGGCATGTCTCCAAGCGCTTCACAGCTGTTATTGCCTGGACAGAGAAGGACAAGTGCATCCATGTGTTACAGGCCTTATACCAAAAACAATTACATAACTAGACTGGATTAGATTAACTACAGAATAGGATTAGACAAACTTACAGAAAAATTAGGAGAATCCTAGAGGAGTCAGTTCAACAAGATGCAGCGGAAGCCAAGAGGTCAGCTGTCCCAACAAATCTGTCATCTTTTGGACTGCATGCGAGGGATTCCTGACGATGAGAAATAAAACACTGGTCACACTATAGCAGCTGCACTTTTTGTTTGCACCACAGTGTGAGGAGGCTTCATGTAATGGGACAATATTCTGTCATTAACAGAGTCTGAGTTTGGCATGGACTAACATCACAGCAATACACACAGTAGGTTTGGTCAATGGGCACTGCAGATGTTGGCAGGTTAGTATTTTGGACATAAATGTAAAAACTCTGCAAGTCAAAGTACAGACTATTTATCACGTCCTATTTCTCGTATGTAACAATAAAACTGCGTGTTACATCTAGTTTTCCCATCAGCCAACAAAAGCCAGTTTTATGTGATCCCCATAAACAGGCCACAAAACATCAAAGGTCAACCAGACTTCATGAGGGAGAATGTGTTTGTCCGTCTGAAGGTGGCTCTCTGCTGAACACACCTTATTACTTCATGGTTAATGTGCTGCTCATGTAACGACTCTGCGGTTTGAGAGAACCACCTTCTGGTTTTCATTGTATAGTCGCAGCTGGCTCAGCTATGAGTTTGTGCTGTGATCTGAGGGCTGTCCTCCCATTCCCCTCTAAACACTGAGCAGTGACTGCTGTTAAGGCTCTGTCAGGGACACTCAGCTGTTTCTGACTGGATGCTCTCCACAGATGCTTCCTTACTCGCCCTGTCATTGGTTACTTTTATGGAGCTTCAGTCTGATTGGCTGTCTGTGAGAAGTAGGCAGGAGTAAAGCGTTGTGAGCACTTGGCTTGATTCATGTGAGAAGACTGTAAACAGAACGCGACATGACAGATACAAAAATACCAAACAATATTACTTTAAACTAGACACTGGACACAAACGTGAGGCAGATTACAGACGGAATGGGAGCTTACAGCTGCATTAGCGTGTTTTGAAGCTAAACACGAGTAAGTCTCTCTTTGCTAAATGTGACAACAATGTGGATAATAATATAGTCTATCAGGAATGACAAATAAGAAAGAACATATTGTTAATAAAAGCACTCCTTGGTGTTTTCTGTCAGGTTAACAGTGTGATCAATGTTAAAGCTGAGCTAAAGCTAACAGCAGCTAAAGCTCCTGCAGAGGAACAGGGCTGGTTATATCACAGTTTGTGTAAATGTGTCTCCTAAAGGTAAGGATGGCTATCACTGACTGTTGCTTCTCTCTGTGAGGATTTAAGTTTAAAGGGACATGAGAGTCAGTATTTTAAATATACAATATACACTAAGTGGCTACATTCTAGGCTGCTTTAATATTGTAGGCCCATAATAAATATTGCTCAGACAGTGTCATTTCTAATTTGTTGAACAGATGAGATGCTTGTTTGGGTTGATCACTAAAGGAGTAATGGACTTGATGTTTTTGAAGTATCTCAGTACATGTGTTGAAGCACTTTCTGTTGCAGAATGGGACAAGTCACTGTTCTCATGCAACATACAGAAACTTGTGCATTTAACCCCAAATATTTATTACACATTTTTACTGTATGACCCCTGATTTTTTTAGCCCTGGGCTCTGGCAGCTCTGGCCTTGGGTCATTTGCTGCTATTGATTGCTAGTTTTTATTCTCTAAAAGTATAGCCTATAAAGCATCACTTTAGTTTTTTACACATCTTACTTGTACAATAGGTAGGGTAAGTACTTTCTCACTTTTCTGCTAAAAGCTTTTGTTGAACAATTTTATTAGGACCTGATACAATGATACATTATATTCTATATTGTATTCACACTAAAGCCATCTAACACTATTTAAAACATACCAGGATACAAAAAATTACATCTCTTTTTTCAAAATTTTCTGGGGGAGGACCCCCAGACCACCCTATTTCTATTATTTTATATATTATATTTAAGGGTGCTCCGATCAATCGGCCGCCGATCATGATCGGCCGATCATGGCTAAAAATAGAGTGATCGGTAAAATGGGCCGATCAGAAGGGCTGATCAAATTACAATAAACACGCGAGCCTCTCACATTTACTGTCCTGCAACTCCGGTTTGATTAAACAGCAGTAGCGTTATTTTAGCAGTGTTTTTAAGTTAAACCCTGGTTATAACTAACACAAACCTGCCCTGGAGGCGCTGCTTTGTGTCCCCACTGTGTCCCCGCCTGCTTTAGGAGCACACGGGACAGAACCGAGGCGCAGCAGTGCGTGTATTTGCAAACACCAACGTAAATAGAGCTACAGCTAACCCGCTAACAGTTACGTTAAAAGGATTAAGAAAGTTCAGAGTCTGCCTGTGTCTTGTTGCGCGGAGAAAACTATGCGTTTTGTGGCTTAAACTGCACCAAATGGCTGCTAATGGAAAGAGAAAGTAAAAAGGCAGCCCATGTGTCCGTGAGTCTGAGAGGAGCACCTTTCATCGTTGTCTTCTCTGCTCTCTTTGCACGTTTTCTTCATTCAGACGTTGTCAAAACTGGCAGCAGGAGCTGTCTGCTCTTTAGTCCACTGTGTTCCAATTAAGACCAGCTGATTTTTACATCAGCGGAGCATTCAAACAAAGCCACAGACACTGGGCACACATTAAAGACCAATAATGCAACAAAACCTCTTCTAAAACAAAAATAAGTAGAATTTTGTTGTTCTTTTATATTTACAAAGGCTACAGTATTTTTCAAATGGAACTAATAATAGCCTGCATACAATACATTACTACACTGAAGACCACGTGATCGGTATCGGCCATGATCGGTATCGGCCGATCACAGCAGAGGCTGATCGGTGATCGGCCTCAAAACCCTGATCGGAGCACCCTTAATTATATTGTATATTATGTACCTTTTTCTGTTATTCATACTCTCAGAACTGTAATCTAAAAACTTGTTTTTATAGATTTATGCATAAGAAAAATTACAATGTTTAATGAGGGCTGGTCTGCGACAAGCTGGCCCCTGTCCAGGGTGTACCCCGCCTATGGCCCAAAGTTACTGGGATAGGCTCCAGTCACCCGCGACCCCTAACGGGAATAAGTGGTAGAAAATGAATGAATGAATGAGGGCTGGTCTACAAAAAAATTCCCGGGTTGAAAATGAGTCCTTGAAAATCCTTCTAGTTGCATCAGTACATTTATTGTTGCATCAATTCATTTTAGTTTTGCTTCAATTCATTTAATTGAAACAAATATAGCTACATATAAAAGCTAAAAAATATAGCATACATTTACTCACTGTCATAAGTAAGCACATCACTTCTGGAGCAAGTCCCTGATTGGTTTCCACAGCGCGGAACCAAGTTCAAATTTTTCAACTTCAGCGAATAAACCGTTGGACACAAATTCACGCTGTTTGCTTCATTTGGCGATTCACCTATTCACAGAACTTGTGCGGCAAATGCTAAATTTGCATCGCAATTTGCTTGATTTGTGCCACGTTGTTTACATCATACACAGACTTTTATTTGCGTCTGAACGCGCCTTTACATAGATTTAACATGGAAATCATTCGCGCCAGATGCTTAATTCGCGTTCTGTGTGAATGGAGCATAAAGGCTGAAAATCATTAAATGTCAATCAAGAGCTTTATAATAAATCATGACTGGACCAACCAGCCAATCAGAGCGCTTGTTTGATGCCGACGCCTAAAGGCTGATTCGTGTTCAGTCAGCCAGAACTAGGTCTAACTGTCTCTCACTACGTCTGACTCAACAGACTCCTCTCACAGACCGCGTCAAACTGTCCGAATAATCATCCACTCCAGATGGACGATTATTGGCACGGTGTGTCCCAGCTTTAAGAAGCTTGTTTAAAATGTTATCATTATAAAAGTTAGAGGATGGTCCACAATGTACTGAAGCTAAGGGTTCAATAATACTACTCATGGCCATGTGTTAAAATAGTCAAATTTTTTCATCTGAACTTTAAAGTTGAGTCAAAATACTGTAACTCGGATAAGTAAAACAATAAATACTCTATTTGTTGTTGTCTAATGGGTTTTTGGAGTTTATTCCAATTATCTTTCATTTACATGAAAAAATCTCTTCCTTTGAGGTGAGGGGGTTGAAGATTACAGATTGCATGTGTAATGGAATATTAATTTCCTGGCAAGGTGAAGCACTTATCTCTACCCTAAATGGTAGCCTCGTCACAGCCACACTCCAAAATCCTTAAAATAAAAATTACAATACAATAACTTGACAACAAGAAATTTCTAAATACATTACATCCTTTGTCTTATCTGATTATCACAGAAATCTGCAGATAAATCCACCTCTGGTTCTGAGGCCCATAGAGCATACATGTGTGCACATTCTACCAACAGTTAAAAACTGTGAGTATTCACTTTAAAATAAAGTCTGCAATGAATACCATCCAACATGGTGTTCCACAAGTTTTGGAGGTGTGGCGTGTTTGTTTGGTTCTTTCCCACTGCGTCCTTTTACACAAACATGCCAAAGAACAAGCCAACCAGCTTTTTTTTTTCCACATTTCCACTTTTTACTATTAAAATGCAGTTTCTGCTGTGGATCAGTAACAAAAGTGGATGTACCGGACGTCCCAATGACACACTGCGGCATAATCGTAAGTGCTTGTAATCAGTGAATACAAACCAAACTAGAACTATCAGAAGCATTGACTTACCCTGCAGACAGACCGGGGAAGCTTCTTCACACACACCAGTAAGGATGTCCGTGTCGGAGCGTGTCAGAGGGGGATGGCGGAGTGCTGAGGTGCAGACAAGGCGCTCCCCTAAGGAGCTGTGCTAATGGGACAAGTCCGGACAGGAGCAGCTCACCTCTGGACCCTGAGGCTGTGCTTTAACACAAACACACAAGAGCCCTGTGAGTCTGCACTTCACTGTACATTTAATCACACAGTCAGCATTACCCATCGGACTGCATACAAATCGAGCCAGCTTCATATAACATAATTATCACTAGCAGTGTTGTGCATGAACGAGTTCAAATGAACGCGTTCATTGAACACGTTCATTTTTATGTGAACTTTGAACTGAACGCAACACATTTGTAAATCAAGAACTTGAACGTGAATTTGTTCAGATTATGTGAGATGAACGACGTACGTCACATCAATTAAACGTCGGAATTTGTTTTCACCTGAGTTGAGTGAAGAGGTCTGATCGTACTTTATAACAGCGCTGTCACTCACTGCCCACGGGCTCCACTCCAAAACTGCACCGCTTCACCAGAGAGCCCTTGTGTGTGCAATGCATCTTGGGTAACGTAGTGTGAAGCCAAAGATAGTCGAATCTAATATCTTTGGCAGTGCAAGTGAAGGCACAGAGAACACAGACGATACTGCCTCTAACAATGATCATTTACAGACATTTTACACATTGTCACGCAAAGACTCTGACGGAAAAAAAATTACCTTTCTGTGCAAGCTTATATTTGCAAAAACGTTTTCCATTTTGTGTGATAGAATTTAAGGGTGCACTCACACTACGGCCATTCAAACCGTGCTGTGCCCAGGTAAGATTGGGGAGGGGTCTGAGTCCCCCGCCGGCCCGCACTCCCACCTGCACAAACGATCTGTGCCGTGGCCCGGTTACGTCATCACCTCTGAGAGCGACAGGCTGCTACGTCATCGTGATGCGCAGTTTTTTTACAAGCTGAGCAAGCCGCTAACACTTTTAAAACCGGCGTAGTGGAAAACGTGAGACCTGCGGCATGAAGGATCTGTGCTATTGTGATTCTGCTTTGAGTCTCGTTCGTGAGACGCGGTCTTCTGTCACATGTTTTGGAATAAACCACCTACGAGGAGCAGCGAAGGCACCACAGACGATGAGAGAGGATTCAGAACTACTGCACTGTCTGTTCTCTTCTTCAGAAAGGTGAGCGCATGTCGCTGGCATTGGTACGAGTGTTGATAATGGAGTTTATTCACTTTTTACCGAGAGAAGAACAGTTGCATAGATGACACGCCTCATAGTCGTGCGTGCGCGCATGCATGAGCAACCGCGCCGTGCCGTGGCCCACCTCCTCCAACCGTGCCAAAGTCCTGAAGCGTACCGCGTCTGGGCGCACTGCGGAGCACTCACATTAGGCAACCGTGCCATGCTTTAGGGGCGTTCCGGACTTGGGCACGGTTCGATTGGCCTGGTGTGAGTACACCTTAAGATCTACAGTGAGGCTAGAAGGTAGATGTATAGTGATAGAAGTCATAGTTTGAAAAACAAGTCCAGCCTTTCATTTACATATCTCACCTAAAAATAACATGAACTGAACTTTGAACTAGTTCAAAATTAAAATTGTGATCTATGAACGTGAACAGTTCACTCTGAACATGTGTGAACTGAACTTTGAACTAGTTCATGAAAAGTGTGAACTTGCACAACACTGATCACTAGAGTATAAATGTACACTAAAGACTTTGAGGGAAAGAAACACATCCCTCACTTTAGAAGCCCACCTCCGAAGAACCTCTGTGCTCTGATAGGTCAGTGGAACCTCTCTGTTCATCTGTTTTTGTTAGTGACTTACTTGTTGGCCAAATGTATTCAGACTAGGGCTGTAGTCGACCAAAGAAAGTGTTAGTTGACAACAGTTACACAGTAACACAGTACACAGATAAATCGACTAAAATCAACCAAAAGCATATATGGGGGAACTTACCAGGGTCTTACACAAACAAGTGACTTTACATTAATTAGATCAGGAGCCAAAAGGATAGACACTATTTAGGTAAAATAAGTCAACAAAAAAATCCACAAATCTTGAACCTTATCACTTTTTGTGATGGTTTTGGGCCAGAAACTCACTATATAAATCTATCTTAACAATGCCCTACTGCCAATCACCAATATAGATTTATAGATATATCTGACACTATAGTGAAAAAATAATTTAACCTTAGGTAATTTACGTTGACAGAGGAGATGCTGAAATTTGTTGAACTATTTGTCGGTTTTTGTTTCATGTAGATAGGCCCAGTAATTGCAGAGATATTAACCATAAACCAGGCCAAAACATCTGCATTCTGAATGTTTCGCAGCAGATTCTACCATAGAATTTTAGCCTCAATCTCACATCATGGGCCCTGTTGGGACATCAGGTGAACCCAAAAGGCTAGCACTACTAGCCTGGGTTCTAGAGTGATGAAGTATTATTATTATTATTATTATTATTATTATTATTATATAGTACTATTTGAAGTATAGGGAATCATAGGCAGCCTTTAAGACTAGAACTGGGGGTGCATCCTGGGCAGTGGACAGTTAGTCACAGGGACGACACAGAGACAGACAACCATTCACTCTCACATTCATTCACTAGGGGCAATTTAGAGTCACCAATTCACCTAACACATGCATGTCTTTGGACGGCGGGAGGGAGGTAGAGTACCTGGAGAGTACCCACGGTAACACAAGAGGACATGCAGCCTGTGTAACGGTCAGCCTGAGGATGGCAAGAGCACTACACACACACTTGATAAATTTAAAAAAAAAGGTTCAAACCTGTGGGGCAGCATCAGTAGTGACCCCACATATCCAACGGGATGAGAGAAACAGTAATAAGGAAGCTTGAATATTAATAATTAAAACACCAAACATGAATCCTTAAAGTGTCAGTTCGTCACTGACACAGCACACCAGTAACCCACACCACAGCAGCACTCTTACTTTCTCTGATAGACTGCAGCAGAAACTCAACACACATATGTAGTATCCTTCCAACAAAAAAAACGCTGCCTTTCCCAGCTCCATATGTCTCCAACAGTTCATATATATTTCCCTTTGCACAGCTGAACACACATACAGGACAGAGGAGGATCAGGTCAGTGGAAGTCTGGACGTCTGACAACACAAGTAGTACCATCCTGATACTACGTAGCATGTGGCATTACTATCTCATTTAGCAGCGGAGTAGAGGTTCCCATTGTCCTGCTCCTAGACCCACATCCCAGAGTTCGGAGGTAAAAAGGGTTGTTTAGGAAAGAAACAGGCAAATCTTCCTATCCACCCTGTTCAACTTAGTGTAGGGTCTCATGAAGTGTTCCTGCTGCCCACCCAGTTTGGCTGCAGCCTGACAAAAATCAAATGCTCCTTTCACTTCTCCTGCCTCCAAATCACAGCAACTACTCACACATCAGTAAACTGTAAATTTGTAACTGAATTCATTTGTGGATTTCTTTAGTTTTACGTTAAAGTAATTGGCTTAAGTTGATTTAATAATTTAGTTTAACATTTAACTTTAATTTGTTAAACTATTTGGGTAAAACCCAATTTCATTATGTAAACCATTGATTAAAAACATTTAATTTTGTAAAATATAAGTTAAAAGTATTAATTTAAATAAGTTAATGTACAATTTGTTAATTCATTTGGTTTATAATTAAAATTATAATTAAAATGTTACTTTAAATAAATAATAGAACGTTTAAAACTACTGATTCATAAAATGTGATTTAAATTGTAAGAGTTGAAATATGTCTGTTAAAATAAGTTCACTGTGGTGATTTTTCATGTGCATTTTGTGTCACTTAACCAATCTACAATGTTCATGTCTACACAAGTCTACCTACTACAAAATGTCAATGAAACAATGAACTGAAACATCCAGCAACAAAGTCTATGAAGACTTTGTTGTTGGATGTTTCCAAGGGTAATTGCATCGCAACATAAAGTCTCTGCCTCTTCTGCAATTCTGCCTCTTATTCAAGAGGCAGAATTGAGAAAGCTTCTTGGATAAGAGGTGAAACGTCTTCAACTTTAAAAATAAAATCCAGATGACTGCTTTTTAACTTTTTGTTGTGATCCAACAACAAAAGAAAACAATTAATAAAAGAAATTAAAAGGAGTGAGTTGTTCCAGCATCCTTTTGTGTGAAGCCAGCCATTTTCAAGTTGGGGCAGGAGCTGAATGAATATATTAAAAACCTGACACCAATTGTGCACTCAGATAAGTAAAGACAGCTTCCATGTTCCACATGCGTACATGTGAGCTGTAGTCACAGCTAACAGCAGAGCTACAAAACCACTTGGTTCAGGTTTAAGAAAAAAAAGTAATATAAAACAAAAACATATAAAAATAGACTATAATATAATAGTACAATATTATATATATATATATATATATATATATATATATTAGTTGTTGACGCGAATGGCGCGTCACGAATCAAGCGAATCCCGCGAATGGCGCGAATGACGCGAATTGAGCGTTTGACGCGCGAGTCCCGCGAGTCCCGCGAATAGGCGGAGACGCGAATCGGCGTTGGACGCGAACAACGCAGATTCGCGTCCAACGCTCTGGTCCCGGAAGTTGAAAATTTTGAATTTCTGCGAACATTCGCGCCGCGTTAACCAATCAGGGACCTACTGTAGCAATGACGTGGTTACGTAAGACGTAACAGGAGGAGATCCCTGCCTCGGAGATCCAGCAAAACAATCATCGAGGCTTCAGAGTGAACCCGGAGATAAAAGCTGCAGCCTACAGCAGCTCTTCTACTTTTATGAAGACAGGATGAAGACAGGATAAAGACAGAAAACACTATAAAAATAAAATAAATATGGCTGTTTAGCTCTGTGTGACTGTGGTTATAGCCAGGGTTGCCAGATCTGACTGACACTTTCCAGCCCAAATATAACGTAAAACCCGCCAAACGCAATAAAATCCCGCCCAAATCACAACCATTCTACAATCTTAATGATAAAACTGTAATACATATGAAATAGCATATTTTGAGCACACAAAACTTCACAACTGCCAATGGAAAAAGTAATAAACAGTCTCCACAATGAGTGTAATAAAAAAAACAAATAGCTCTCTCACAGGGCTGCAGTATTTACTTTTTTCAACCAATCAGAGGTCCATAATTAGACATGTGATTGACAACTAATGACACTAATATTACTACTTATATTTTACAAATTAATTTTATTCATCAATAACCAGCAAATATAAACAATTATTGATCAGGAAATTTTAAAATATTATTAAAATAAGTTTATTTTACATTTTCAAAATCCCGCCCCATAAGTGTAAAAATAGCCCAAATATTATAAACCCGCCCAACGCTATTTTTTTCCGCCAAGAGAGAGCAAAAGTAGCCCAATTGGGCGGGAAACCGCCCAATCTGGCAACACTGGTTATAGCTGTTATCTGTGACACAAGCCTGTGACAGAGGCTCGCTCTGATCATCGTGACATCAAGAACACACAAATAAATACAATTAAATATAAAGGGGGGTTAACTTTACCAAAATAGCCTATTGAGATGTGCTCGTTATATTAGCAGTTATTGTACTCTCCAGAACAACAGAAAATACAGAGCCTGTGACTAGACTAGACCCCAAAACCACAAGAGAGAGCTAATGTACAAGAAATAACCCCAGACTGTCTCAGCTCTGTCTCTGGGGTTAATGCTGCTGTACAGCAGCAGTGTCCTGGGGAGAGGTCCTCGCAGCCACACGGGACACAGGTGACCAAACCCAGACAGGCTCATTTGGGAGCAGCCCTAGCGGCCATGCCCCTCATTTGACGCGAATGAAGCGTTCAATTCGCCTCATTCGCGCGAGTGAATTTGCGTCATTCGCGTGAATTTCACGCGCGAATAGAGCGAATTTCACGCGCGAATGACGTGAGTGAATTCAAAATGGTCACGCGTCCAACTAGACGCGAATGACGTGAATTTGACGCCTGATTCACGTCCGGTGTGAACGTACCATTAGAATCAATTCGATTTCTAGGGCGGAGCAAACCCGAGTTAACGGACAGCGGAGTTAGCCAATCAGAAAATGGCGGACGTGACGTTAACAAAGCGACAAGAAAGTGAGAAAGTAAACAAACGAAAAAAAAAGTAAACAAACGGAGTAGTGAAGCCACGAGGGAGAAACGAGGGAGTTATTTCAACATTACCGTACCATACCGTTGAATGAAACAAACTCTCGGCTCCTCGGTGCACCATCTTGATTGTTGTCAGTGAGGAGACGCGTACGAGTGACGCTGCTCGCGAAGAACACGTGACTTAAAGAAACCAATCAAAATGCATGGTACGGTTTGGATTTGAGTAAACCACTGCGGACGGCGTGGTGACCAGACTGATATTTCTCTGTAGAATAACACAGAGACATATCAGTCTGGATTTTCCATGCAAGAGGAGAGATGGAGAAGAGCAGAGGAGAAACTGCAGTTGGATGGGGACGCACTGTAAAGTTTTTGTTAAGAGAAATCGACCACCTCTTGTGACCCTTCAAAATAAAACTTCATCCTTTTCCATCAGCTGAAACAACTTTATTGTGGTAGAGGCTGAAAGGAAAGGCATCAGCACTGCATGAGGAACTGACAGGAGTTGATAGTACAGACTGTCAAAGTCTTGGACTGTCATGAAAAGTTTTGATGTAGACAAAGTTGTTGGTAAGTTATTGTAAAATTGTTAAAGCAAACGATATCGAACACATTGCACTAGGGATGGGCATCGAAGCCCGGTTCTACCTGAGAACCATTTTTAATTTTTCCAATCCATCGGAATTGTCTGCCTCCGCCGTTAACGATCCCTCTTATCGATGCTGCTTTGGGCAGCTGTGTTTGTGTGAGCAGGTTTTGCTCCGAGACCCGCCCCGCTCCCGAGCAGCGCCTCTAACTTTTTTACTTTCACTTCGCTGCAAAAGTCGTCTTCGATGAGCAGCCTACAAAGCACGGTGCTCATTGTGCAGTGCGTGTCGTTCTCTTCTCTCTAATTAATGAACATGCACTTACGGGACACGGCAGCGCAGAGGTGGAGATGCACGGAGCCTGGCGCACTCACGTCCCACTGCGTGGACACAGCAGAGTGAAGCCAGAGAGCCGCGGAGGTAGGAGCTAAATGTCCGCGCCCTGTGACAGCAGGAGCTCATTCTCCTGCATAAGAAATACAGTATGGAAGGGAGCGAGCGATAGAAAGAGAGAAATCTCCATAGAAAACGCTGAATCCTGTCCCACCTGTCTGACTCTCACCTGTCTGACCCTCACCTGTCTGACCCTCACCTGTCTGACCCTCGCCTGTCTGACTCTCACCTGTCTGACTCTCACCTGTCTGACTCTCACCTGTCTGACTCTCACCTGTCTGACTCTCACCTGTCTGACCCTCACCTGTCTGACCCTCACCTGTCTGACCCTCACCTGTCTGACTCTCACCTGTCTGACCCTCACCTGTCTGACTCTCACCTGTCTGACTCTCACCTGTCTGACTCTCACCTGTCTGACTCTCACCTGTCTGACTCTCACCTGTCTGACCTTCACCTGTCTGACTCTCACCTGTCTGACTCTCACCTGTCTGACTCTCACCTGTCTGACCCTCACCTGTCTGACCCTCACCTGTCTGACCCTCACCTGTCTGACTCTCACCTGTCTGACTCTCACCTGTCTGACGCTCACCTGTCTGATTCTCACCTGTCTGACTCTCACCTGTCTGACTCTCACCTGTCTGACCCTCACCTGTCTGACTCTCACCTGTCTGACGCTCACCTGTCTGACCCTCACCTGTCTGACTCTCACCTGTCTGACCCTCACCTGTCTGACGCTCACCTGTCTGACTCTCACCTGTCTGACTCTCACCTGTCTGACCCTCACCTGTCTGACCCTCACCTGTCTGACCCTCACCTGTCTGACGCTCACCTGTCTGACTCTCACCTGTCTGATTCTCACCTGTCTGACTCTCACCTGTCTGACCCTCACCTGTCTGACTCTCACCTGTCTGACTCTCACCTGTCTGACCCTCACCTGTCTGACGCTCACCTGTCTGACCCTCACCTGTCTGACCCTCACCTGTCTGACGCTCACCTGTCTGACTCTCACCTGTCTGACCCTCACTTTAATAAGTTTAATGAACATTTTTTTCAGACAGACAGGTCTGGGGCTGCTGCTCCTAAATTAATATTAAAGCCACAATCCTGTTTATTTAAAAAGCATACATTTCCAGTAATTTACTGCTGTACATTCAATACATGTTACTTCTGTTTAGAGAGCCCAGTTTAAAATAGGCCCACATACATGAAAATAAAAATAAGCTTCTATTTCTGCTTCATAATAAAATGTATGGCCACAGATCTAGTTCATTTTTATTCACAGATATATCAGGAATCCATAAGAGAATTGATAAAGAATTGGATTGATGAGCAGAATCGACAATGGCATTGACATTGATAAAATCTTATCAGTTCCCATCCCTATTAACAACAACATGCTTCAAGACACAGACTACATGCATTGTTCAGTCCCTCCAGGATTTTGCGATGTTCCGATCACAACTATTAATGCAAAATCAAGCGATTGTTTTACTCACTCTATAGTCAGCTAAAACACTTTAAAATGCACCAGGATACAGCAAATATTGTCTGTTATATTGATTTTTTTTCCCTGGGGGAGGACCCCCAGACCCCCCTGTAAATTTGTTACATACTTAGCCTCTGTGAATCACAACTTGCTCTTCTGTGAGCTGCACACATCATGGCTCATCTCCTAACTTCCTCAAACCATCCAAATAACTGGCTTCAGAACAGAAGATAATTCACATTTTTTGTGTTAGTCCTATAATAATAATAATCTGCCATGTGCCACCACAGTAAAATGACAGGACCCGACTGGCCACCCCAGTAAAAAAATCAATCAGCTCTTTCAGCAGCAGCGCACCGGTAATACACGCCGGAGGTCGGGTTGCCACGGACAGAGCGGCGTGGAGGTGCAATGCAGAGGTACGGTGCACTCAAAAACAGAGTGGCACAGAGTTGTGACACGGAGGTGCGGTGCCGAGGTCGGTCGCACTCATAAACAGAGCGGTGCAGAGGGCGTACTCACAGAGCGGCACAGAGGAGCAGGGCGCAGCTGCAGCGCAGAGGTCGAGCACACATGAGGTCGCAGGTGCTCACCAGCAGCAGCGTGTGTTGATGGGAGGAGGAGACGAACAGAGTACGGGCCTATACTTTCTTCATTTGTCTGGTGTCACTCTGAAAAGCCTGTCTGCGTTGCCATGGTGATATAGTTGCTGAATGGGCAGCGACAACAATGAAGTTTGAGGTCATTGTTCTTTCAATGTTAATGTTGCAGGCTAATAACCTTCCTGAAAACCTATAGCACAGCAAACTTCCTCTGTTTTTTAATGACTGGATGTTCTACAGCACACAGAGAAGATCTGAGTGGAACAGAATCAGAGGCAGTGTAATAAAAAAAAAAAAAACCAATAACACAGCAATATCATTTAAAAAAGTAGGTACACTTGGCCTGTTCAAATACAGGTATTTTTAATTGGATTATTACCACCTCATGTATGTTTAAAAACAGATTTTGTTACTTTTTATAATTTTAGCTAACATTTTAAATTAAAAAACTCAAGTAACAGTGTGTTTTTACCACCTCTGGTACTTTTTACCTGTGAATTATAGACAAAAATATATATCACAACTTTGAATGCAACTTTTAAAAAAATCCCAACAAAATCAGGCATTTTAGCCTGCAACAATCACAAAAATTGCCTGTGAAATCCTGGAGGGACTGATCTATGGTCAAATCTGTTTAAAATATTCATAATAATTAGGAGCAACACATAACTGTTACAGAGGTGAATTGTTAACATATTAAATTTTTAAACTCAAACGAAAACAAAACACTAATTGTAATAAAGTAAAATAGTTTAACAAAATTGTCACTAAATATTCATGAATAAGCTGCTGTTTTTTGTATCAAACTCCACTAAAACAGTGGCATTTTATAAATTAAAAAGCTGAATGCATGAACCTGAAGTACTGAATGTGTTTCATAACTTTAGGGCTCATTCTGAAATCCTGCACTGGGGCCACACATTACCAAGTTACACCACTGCCTGTGCCCTGCAACTAGAAAGTGTATTTACATCTGAGATACATCCAACATTAATAATTCAACTGAGAGGCATTCCCTCAGCTCCTGGAAATGTTTGAATAAGTTTGGACATAACCAACCAGCCAACCAATTAAAAACCAGTGTTAGGTCACCAGGAAGTATAGCTGAACCATATTAAAGGTCCCCTATTCTGCTAAATCAACTTTTCTGAGCTTTTAATTATGTTACAATTCCAAGTCAAAAATATACCTGGAGTAGTATTTTGTTTTATTTATTGCTTGTTTGAGTAATCCCATATGCTGAGGTGGTGCCCTTCTCAAGAGCTAAAACGCTTGATCTCATGGCTCTATGGAGACATGTAAAACCAGGAAGTGCTCCTGCGCTTTTCTAAAGCTTTTCTATACACTGTCACCAGACTCATTCTGATTATTTCAGTGCTTAAACTCGCAACGCAGTCAGCTCATTTACAGTCATATGTAAAATTCTGGGCACGCTTGATAATGATAATTATTTTAATTTATAAGTTGTTGCGCATTTGAATCAGCAACTTAATTTTGATATACACTTCTCAAAAAAATAAAGGGAACACTTACAAGTCAATCACACTTCTGTGCAATCAAACTGTCCACTTAGGAAGCAACACTGATTGACATCAGTTTCACTGCTGTTGTGCAAATGGAATAGATATTGAATATTTCTACATATAGCTTTGCTTATTACCATTAAACTTATATTTTGATGTACTACTGCTAAGGTTAATAAACACTTCAATATTAGTAATAATACTTTGGTTTTATGTGATGTTTTTCTTCTTTCACTCTAAGGTCACTTTACTCTTAGGTGCATGCCTAAAAGTGCACAAATAATGAGCTGGTTACAAAGTTAGAAGACTCAAGGTTACAGGTGGGGGGTCCCACGGCCCAGCCCGTTGCGTGGGACGCTCTCGAAGACAACAAAGATAAAGCACTGCTGAAATGAGAACTCTGTGGCCTGGTCGAGGCACGGGAGTTTCTTGAAGAAAAACAAGATAACGCTATGCAGAGAGCTTCATACATCGTCATACATAATATAAAAACTGAGGACACTCCTCTCTCTAGCAGCATGCTCACCCTGCTGCTGTAACCTTGCCTGTGTGATACTGAATAAACCTTCTGACTTAATTATACTTCTGAATCATCGTCCTCTTTCATGCTTACACCCAAAATGAACAAATCCTTACAAATGGTGACCCGACGTGTGGGTGGAAAGTCTCTTCTAGAGGACTTTTGGACACATCGAGGTGGAGTTTGGTGCTGAGTCAGTGACAACCGGGGCGCCCACAAAATAAGGTAAGCAGAAAACCTTTTTAATCAAATTTCTGCATAGCTTAAATTAGATTTGATTAGGGTTGTCACTGTCTCAGAAATCTGTAATTCTCAGTCTTGTAAATTTTGAAACTGTTTTACAATATATATCTATATTTAGCTAATTGATTTTGAGTTTCTACACACGTAAGGTTGCAATAAGCACATAGGATACTAACACATGTTAGGAACAGTAAAATGAGCCGGACAAATCCTAGTTGGACTAGGGTGGCGCTAGGCCCGGTCAAGACTGACAATAGACTAGGTCTATTGATCAGCCAGAGTTGGATCAGCCAGAGTTGGACAAATTACCTCCTGGAATAGGATCTGACGAGAACCTATTGAACATAGTCACTGCTAAGAAACATAAGTACCCCCTGGAGCCTCTTGGGTTTGGAACCGTGATAAACCGGCAGGGACAGATTTTTTGTTTTTTTGGGGGGTTACTGTGGGTGGTTTGGGTCTCTGTATTCTTATTATAGGACCAATACTGTATAGGACACTTAGTATAATAGTGTCTAAATTCCAGTGGCGGTTCTGAAACAGAGACTGCGTAGGCTGTGTATTGTGGGGTGGGAAAAAAATAAAGGCAAAAGCCCGGGGCAATAGGACTGTTGGGTCTTTAAAACTGAAATCACACATATCCCAATAGAACCCCCACCCCGCACAGACACCACGGTCTCTGCGTAGAAGCTTGGGTGGACAAGGTCAGATCTAGAGGGATCGCTGTGTGGTGAAAAGTTTAGATCCATACATTAGGATGTAAATAAAATAACATTTCTATTCTCAGCTGTTTGAAGTACAGATGTGTAAATGTGGACTTGGTGACAGACAGTGACAGGGCAGTGGTAGAAGGTGACTAAAAGTACTGTGTTACTGTACCTGAGTGAAAAGTTTAGATATTTTTCCTCTACTTAAGTGATTTATGGGATAGATACTTGAAAATACTTTTACTTTGGTGAATGTTTCTGTGCTCTTATTTGAAAAAAAAAAAGTAGACTACTTCCTCCACCACTGCAAAATGGACAAGACAAAAACGAAACTTAACACAACTATGACAAAAGAGGAGTGGACTGGTGCTTTAGATTTATGTTTACTGTGGACAGAAAAGAAAAGGAAGCAGAAAGTGACAGAAATGTTTATGAAGTGGGTAAAAGAGGTGCAGAGCAGAGGTTTGTTGGGACTAGAACAGGTAATAAATGTTCAAACAGTGGTCCATGCTGCTGTGACTCCACTTTTAGACACCTAAAAATAATTCCAGCACCCCTAAAAATAAGAAGAATTTAAAGAAAATTTTTAAATGCTATAATTGTGTATTTAAAATAGATAATGTCAAATTTCTTGATCATCCATATTAAAAATCAAATAGGCTTACTTTAACAAAAGAAAAAACACCCCTGTGCAACAAATGGTTTGATCCATTACTGCTGCTGTTGCTGCGTTGCCCGCAGCACAGACAGATGACTCCTCTGTTTCTCTCTGACTGCAGTTAGGTACATACTGTGGAAGTTTGGGGCGCTTGTCAATGACCGTGCATAAAAGAAATTAAATTAAAAAAAACTTTTTAACATCAACTGACTACAATATTAGGCTATCTCAAGCCAAAGGGTCTGAACTAAAATAAGTGTGTTTGTGGGACAAAAACGTGAGTAGAGTTAGAAGATGTTAAAAGAGGATTTAATGACATTTACAGTCAGCAAAAGTTGCTAAACAGTGCTAACAGTAAGGCTAATAATAAAAAATCAGAGAGTTGTCTTCAGTAATGAAATGAGAGGAGGAGGGAGCTCAGTCTGTGGTAAAGGCCTGGGCTGATTATTATCTCTAGGTCTAGTGGCTTCAAAAAAAAAAAAGGTAGGAGAACAGCCCATTTTGTACTTTAGATTCTGTGTGTGTGTGTGTGTGTGTGTGTGTGTGTGTGTGTGTGTGTGTGTGTGGTTGTCAGTTGCATAATTTATAAGAAAGAACCGAGGTGACATGAAATTAGCTTAACTGGATTAATACAAAATATATGTATGCAGGCAATGCTATCCTCTGCATCCAAGTCTAACCTAAACTACTAAACCTTCTAAAGTTGCCTCTGAGTAGGTTTTATTGATTTTGTTCAATTTTTAACCATAGCACCTTTGTCAGATTTAATTTTTAGACTATAGTTATTAATAAAGTTAATTATTGCTCTCTAAGACATGCCTAAAATTTTCCAAAAAAGTCTCCTATAAAATAATATATTTTGTTGGGTGATCTTTCCCAAATCAGGGTGCTGAGCACCCCTAAAACTGAAACTCTACAATCATCTCTGAAAACGTACCTCCCTCACTTAACGATGGGAGCAGGCTACACTCACTGCAGTAGCCCCACAAATACAAACGCTGTAACTCAGATCAGGCACAAAGACAAATCCAAATAACCAAGACGAGGGAAATAACTTCCTCTCACCTCTCTAAGTAGTCACCTCTCCCTGTAGTGAGGACTGAGACTAATTCAAGCTACTCACTCACAGACCTGACCTGTTACACCTCCCCAACATTGAAGTAGTTGTTCTTGATACAATGCCATATTATCAATGGGAATCAAACATAATACACCACATGAGACATTGCAATGCTAAAGCTAACAGTCAGGAGAGTGAGCTGCAGAGGCTACAAGCTCAGGTCCTTGGGCTGCAGATACAACAAATGAGTGAAATAAGGAAAGAGTAAGATAAGGACAAGCAGAAGGCAAAGACTCACAGCACAAACTGCATCCTGCTCCAGTTCTACAGCTCCTCAGTTCAGCGCTAACTTCACACAACAACACTGTGGTCCACTCAGGCTAAAAGGGGGTCATGGACGCATGAGACAATCTGATAAAATCATGTGCTACTAAGTCCTGAGGAAGGGACTTTTGTGGTTGGTCAACAAAAATACTAATGTACCAGAGCTAAACTGGACAACACTGAGACGACACAATACAACAATATCTATGGCAGTAACTAAAACAACAACTCAAATGTCATATTTATATTTGTTTAAATTTTTCTTAATCTATTTTTTTAAAGTAAATTAATGAATTACCCCTCTTAAGTTCAGCTGTACTGCCAGAATTTCACAAGTTTACATTTAACAGAAATACAGTTCTTCTTTATATCAGTTCTAACGCCTGTTTTTAAACATGTCCTCTCCCCTAAGATTATATTTATCATCTCTATCTTCAAACATAGACAATATTCTATTTAGCAAAAAAAAAAAAAAAAAAAAAAAAAGACCTGATCCCCTAAGGACAGCATCTTTTATAATTTCTGATAACACAAATTATAATACAGCCTTGAAAATGACAGTTATTATTCGCCTAGACAGTTGTTACTCAAATTTTTACTCATAAACCTCTATTTTGGTTCATCACTGGCCTGGTGCCACCAGCTGCACCTGCTGCGGACGCTCAGTTTGTCATGTCCACTAAATTTCATCAATGTCAATATTATGGAGTTATAAAAAAATCATTTACCACCCATGACGTGTTATCAACTTAACCTGCCCCATTCTGATGAGCCACTTTTCCTTTATAGTTTAAATCCCCCCAGTGGTCATTTCTATCATAGCAGCCTCTCTCTGCCCTTATCACCCCTCCTTTCTCTGTTCTCTAGATACCCTCTCTGCCCATTTTTTTCTTTTTTTTTACTCTGTGACTCAAATGTTAGAATATAACTGAGTGTTGTAATAATAAGCATAAACAAATTGCATAATAAAAGTAAATATAAGTAAATAAAATCAGAAACCACAAAGTAGGATTGTAATAAAGACTGTGTATATAGTTGATAAATTGCAAGGTTACTCATAACTTTCTTCATTGCTTTCTAAAATTAACCTAGACTATTAAGCATGTTAGCTACAGAAGCTCACAAGCTAGAACACATTTTGAAAACTACCTCATTATGGTGACAAAAGTATGTAAATATTTTGTCATACAACATTTTGGAGATTGGTCGAGAGAGCAAATTACATTCTGTAAAGGTATTTGGCTAAAATCATTAACTTCATCAACATGAAAAGGGCTGTGCAATAAATTGAATTATAAATACTTACTTATATAATACTTTTCATTGTGACCCAAAATAATTGTGATTATGATTTTTTCCATAATCGAGCAGCCCTAGTGGGGTGCCTTGCCATTAGCGCTGATGGCAATGCGATCCACACCTGACAAACATCTGAATCTCTCTCCACATGAGATCTTAACTGGGAGAACGATGGACACTCCTCTCCAAACTGAAATAAGTGTCCTAGAAATGACCAAGACCATGAAATCTCTGACTACTACAAGTCAGTTACTAACTTGAGCCTAGTTCTCTCCCAACAGGTCCTGAACCTCGAGGATTCTCCTGACACCACACTGAAAGAACTAATCAAACCTGGTAACCGGGAAATGGTAAAGACTATTTAACCTCAATGGACTGAACCCAAATTTTTAGGTCCATATAAGGTACTTAACAGCTGCTCAAAAGTTGTTAGAGTCGAAAAGAAAGACAAAAGTCACAAGAGCAAAATTATATATTACTCATTTCATCAGGGCTCCATCTCCTGAACGCTCATCAGAACAGATTAGAGCTGATTTGGCCTGACTTACCTGTAAATTATTTCAAACTTTGAATCAGGCAAAAAGAATTTGGGATCCATACTATAAAAAGAAAGGGTTACTTGGAGGTCATTTAAATTTACGGAGCTTAGCAAATAGAGCACTTAATGGTTAACTCCAATATTGATTTTATGGGTTTGTCAGAATCTTGGTTATCCTCCTCGTCACCCGAGGCTTTAGTTAACATGCCTGTTTACAAGGTGTTTAGAAAGGACAGATTAGAGGGACAGGGTGGGGGGGTTCTCTTGTACATCAAAAGTCATCTACAATGTAGTGAATTTGAAATACCTAAAGAGCTCCAACTGGAAGGTGTAGGGGTGAACATTACGTTATCAGCAAACATGATAATTACAGTTATTTGTATTTATCAAAAGCCCACAGCAAACAAAAATTTCTTCGTAAATTCTGTACAGGACATATCTAAACAGTTTAACCCGCCAGAGCATGAGTTTTGTCCAATCAATCCTGAACTACCAATTTTTAATATAGATGAAATAACTCCAACAGAAGTAGATAAAATAATAGACTCATTAAATATATCCAAAGCTAAAGATGACTTTGACCTTGATGCTAGCTTCTTAAAAGAACACAAGGATTCACTAATAACACCAATCACGCACATGGTAAACTTATCAATCGGACATTCCATGGTCCCAACTGCAAGGAAGGTGGGTGTCGTCAGTCCTATTTTCAAGACAGCGTGTTGTGGTCAACGGTGTCAAATCGCCATACCTGGAGTGCCCTGTAGGGGTCCCGCAAGGGTCCATACTAGGACCGGTTCTATTCTCTCTTTACATAAATAATCTTCCTGATGCTTGCAGAAACATTCATATACAAATGTACGCCGATGACGCCGTAATATTCACACCTGCAAAAAATACACAAGAAGCCAGTCACATTCTTACATCTGCATTGACTCAAGTCCAAGACTGGCTCACAAAATCTGTCTTAAAATCTGTCAAAATGTCTAATCTTAAACACAAAAAAAACTGTCTGTATGATGTTCTCAAAACAAATTTCTAAGCAGATTACAAGCTCAAAAGTATTTTTGAGGGGAGAGGAGCTCGAGTTGGTACAAGAGTTCAAGTACCTCGGTGTAGTTCTTGACTCCTCCCTCACTTTCAAAAGGCACGTTAAAAAAATTTCCAAAACAATCGAATTTAATCTCCACAACTTCAGACATATCAGACAGTCACTGACATTAAAGGCAGCAAGAATGTTTCTGCATGCTTTGATCTTTTCACATATCAAATACTGCTTCACTAATTGGACCCTTACCAGCAACACCACACTTAAACAGATTGAATCACTGTATAAAAGAGGACATAAAATCTTTGCTAAAAAAACAATTTCATATCACCACTGTCAAATTCTTGAAGCCTATAATTTATTGAGCTTTGAAAATTTCAAACACTTTAAGTATGCTTGTACAATATACAAAATCCTCCATGGACTCGCACCACCACCACTACAAGAATTCATTAAACAAAAACCTACCACTGGCAGAAATACCAGGGCAACTACTAGAGGTGATTGTGTGGTTCCTTATAGACGTCCCACCTTCGCACAGTCAGTCCTCTCAGTCAGAGGCTGGAACATCTGGAACAACATCCCTCACACAATAAGAGACTCTCCTACGTATACCACCTTTAAAACTCACCTTAAAAAATGGTTCAAATCTAATCAACACTGCTCCCATTAGAGACGTTCGGACCTCATGTTACATGATATATATACGTATGTAGCATGTACCATGATTGTCTGAACAGACTCATATTTTACTGTTGTTGCTGAGCGGTGCATGCCTACATATACGTATGTAGGTATGCACCACATACATTCACCCAGCAATCTATACTGTTGCTGTTTCTTACTGTCACTGTTATGTAAATATGTATATATGTATAAATGTTTTAGGACCCGAGGGCACTCTGTAAACTCCAGTGTCTTGGTCGTCTCTGAGCGGCAGGAGACGACCAACGCATGTGGATCGAACTGGCTTTAAACTAAATTAACTTTATATTTATTAGAGAACTGCAGCACTTTAAAATTACTGTATGCATTTTAACCACATATGCACTTTATAAATAGGCACTTTAGATCTCGTGGAATGTGAAATTTTTATGACTTGTTGAATTTTGTTTAATTGTTGTTTGTCTTGTCCTGTCTTAAATGTCAAGGGACTACGAATGAAAATTAGCTGTACGCTAACTTCGGCGCATTTACACATGTATTTTTTTTACTGGTGTTCATTAATGTGCATTGTCCCTTTTAAATAAATAAATACTTAACCATGACAAAGTAATTTCCTGTGTGCTCTCTTAGAGGCACCATGTTTACTTTGTTATTATTTACTGTACTGGTTGTCCCACCTATTTACTTCTAATGAGGCCAGCTTAACAATTCCATAAATACATATAATAGGACAAAAAAAAAAGTGCCCAGGTCTCATTCTCATTGGCTTAGAACGTAACCACATTAGTGTTGCCTAAAAAAATAGATGTATAATTGGCTTTCTACCTGTGCTAATTTATAACTCTCAGGACAACCATGCTTAGGGTGTGCACCTCCTTATCCAGACTCAAGCTCCTTTTCTTATATTTCTAATCATCTTTGTTTCCAAAACTCCTACTTAGATAAGCACTGTTTCTGACTCTTAGGTTAAACACCATGAACCATGAGATGTCTTTTTCTCATCCGAAAAGTCAGAAGGTTACAGAGCGTACATACATATACATTTTTGTATAATATGGCAAATTTTGTGTTTTTGTCATCTAAAAAAGTTGGGGTTTTGATGACAAAAAGGCCATAAAACATAGAAAATATTAACCCTCTGGGCACCCTAGGGTCCAAATGCGTACTTTTTGCTGTTTTTACTTTTTTGATCCTCAATAAATCAGTCAGTTTAAAAGCTGTTGGTGTGAAGCTTGGCCAGAATATTTTGTTAAGTTGGTGTTTAAAATGCCATGACCCCCTCTGTTCTAAGGTGTATAGAACAGGAGATATGCACTTTACATACACTCGTTACCTTAAGTACGCGTTTGGGCCCATTGACTTCCATTATGACCACCGATTTTTGACATCCTGCAGTGCTGACATATTTTAATACTTTTTTCATGAAAACCTAATAAATCTAAGCCTTTACCTTCAAAATAAAGGGAAATTAGGTTTTTGGTCAGGATTGACTCCTAAACCACCAGGGGCAGCAGAGCCTTATTACAGACAGTTTCAATGGAGGGCTGTTTTTCTTCTACCTTGCAAAATGCATGGGAATAAAAACACTGAATGCCAATAAATTGGTGTTGGTGTGTTAGGATCGATGTAACAGAGCGGTGGGAGTGTGGCTGAGAATATATTTTGTTTGTGTGGCCATGAGGGAGTCTGTGAAACTCAAGTATAAAAAGGCCAAATGAGCTCAGTGTACCTGAGAATACTCTTCTGTGTGTGTGGGTCTGTGTGAGATTCAAGTGATCAGAGTCAAACAGGCTGTTGACATTTTTGTTCTTGACCCAGAGAGAGCCTCCTCTCTCCCATTGGACCTTGGTAGAGCAGGTTTCTGGAGACCATCCCCCACCTCATCAGGAGCATGCCCTGGTGTTGTAGGGAGGTCATACAGGCACGAGGAGGCCACACACACTACTGAGCCTCATTTTGACTTGTTTTAAGGACGTTACATCAAAGTTGGATCAGCCTGTAGTGTGTATTTCCACTTTAATTTTGAGTGACTCCAAATACAGACCTCCATGGGTTAATAAATTTGATTTCCAATAATAATAATTTTTGTGTGATTTTGTTGGCAGCACATTCAACTATGTAAAGAAGTATTTAATATGAATATTTCTTTCATTCAGATCTAGGATGTGTTATTGGAGTGTTCCCTTTATTTTTTATTTTTTTGAGCAGTGTATAATAACTATATGGATACAGCAATTATTTCATTTGTGAAATTAGGATTATTGGATTAACAGAAAATGTGCAATATGCATCATAATAAAATTAGACAGTTGCAAAATCTTCGGCAGCCTAACAGGCTGTTTTGAAGATCCAGTGGCTACAGCGCAAAGTATTATTAAAAAATACAAGACGTTCTGCACTGTGACAAATCTCAGAGGACGCCAAAAGTGACACCTGTGCTGGCCAGGAGAATAGTGAGAGAGATAAAAAAAAGAATCCAGGGCTCACCACCAAGGCCATCCTGATGAATCTGGGCTCTGCTGGTGGCAACATCTCCAGGCAGACAGTCCAACACACACTGCACACTGCTTGGTTCCATGAACGCAGACCAAGGAGGGCACCACTTCTCCAGATAAGGCATAAAAAAGCCCACTTGGCCTTTGCAAATGCTCATCTGGACAAAGGAGAAGACTTCTGGTCTTCGGTTTTATGGTCAGATGAAACAAAAATTGAATTGTTTGGCCACAATGATGTATCCTTCATTTGGCGTAAAAAAAAAAAAGGAGAAATATCAAATAGCAAAAATATCATGCAAAAAGCTGGTCATTATAGCAAATGTTTGATTGCTGAAATAGCCAATAAAGGCTTTTCTATTGATTATTGAGAAGGGTATGAATAATTTTGGACATGCCACTTTTTGTTCAAATGTAAATAAAAGCTGAGAAATATTTTTTTCCACAATGATACCTCTTATACATCATCTTTTGGGAGAAGCCTGTGTCATTTCTGGTCTAAAAAAAAACTTGCTGGTTGAATAAAAGTTACTTTAATTCAGAATTTGCCAGAGGTATGAATAATTTCGGGGTTCACTGTATCTATTTGTTAGCACCATGTTGCTAATAGGTGTGCTAAATAGTCAGTTCATGCTCTGTCCATTGCCAGGAGGCGACAGACATCTAATCCAAGCATTCTCTGCAAAGTCCAAGTGCCAGCTGCCCAAAAGACATAAACATTATTTTAAATTATTGTGAAATACTAATGCCAGGGGTCCCCAAAATTATTTCAAAAAGCATATTATAGGACCTTAAAACTGTTTTTAAATGTAGCTCCTCAGTGCTGAGCCCTGAGAACAAAGAAAATGGTGTTCATCAGACTTGCTGTACGTAGGGGAGAGCAGGTAAAGGCCTAGATACACCAAGGCAACTCCCAGACTGCCACCGATAAGACGGAGCGACAGCTCGTCTCTTCTCGTCTCCTCTCGTTCCCTCCCGTTTCCTCACGTCGCATGACCTTTTTCCCTCTTCATTCACCAAAGTGACAACCGTCCTAAAGACTGTGTAATTACCCCCCAAAGCGGCAGATGGCGCTAGCCAGTGAACAAAGATCAACGGAAGTGACACAATGTTTGCGGAAGACGTATTCATGTAGCGCGCCTTGGTCTGCCACTGTTCTCAGCTTGTTTGAACATTTGAGAAGCATGATAATGGCTGGTTTGGACATTGTTTTGTGTGGATTAGGTGCCGCTGCTCTGTTACTTGAAGAAGATAACTTTCCGCACGGAATTGCGAAGAATGCAAAAATGGTGACAGTACGCTGCCACAGCGGTTTTCACTCTCGTCACTCCGTCACTTCCGCTAAAATTCCCGTGAGCTGATTGGCGTGGCAGCTGTAGTGCTAGGCCTATCAGAGCGCTTCGTGCCAAAGACCAAAGACGCCGATTCAACAACAAGGCCAATCATCAGAAACTAGTCAGACGGCCTCCGTCCTGGAGCGATGGGGGGCAACGGCGCATACATATCAAAAGGATGGAAATGAGCGACGTGGAAGAACCGTTAAGACGGCTTCAGACGGGCGATCATCGCCTTGGTGTATACCCCCCTTAAGGGGCTTTTTAGACGACAATGCGTCTTGCCAAATCCGCAAAGATTTTATTGTAGTTTGGCCTTTTGTTTAGATGAGGATGGGGTTTCTGTTTTCTGAAGCCACAATCTTTTGAAAACACTGGAGGAGGTGTTTTGTTCTCATAGTGGGAGCTGCTCAGAGTCGCTTCACTCTCATGTAAACTGTGAAAACACCGTACTCACTGAAAACAATGACATACCAGACCCATTCTGAATTGATCAGCTGACTGCCAGAGGTATGTCAGCTGATCCGTGCACTCATAATATAAGGCTTTTATGTCTCATATGTTCAGATTTAGTCCAGTAACTGTCAGTACTATCTGTACAAGTATTTACTTTTATGAGAGACTTTATGAGAATGGCTCCAGAAAATCACAAGATCCTAAAGTAGTTGGAAAGTTACAGACCAGAGCTTTCATTTCTTCTGCTGTTTACTCACTGTGTGGCGTAGAGCAATTGCGGAGCCCAGAGCGCAATTTGCTGGACAAACACAAGTACTAGAGTTTACTATAGTTTTCTTCACACTTCAGCATTTTCGCGTAAATGCGAATCGGCAGCAGTATGACTGTTGCGTTTTCCTGGGCAGTGTTGTTGTCTAAACAGGCTCGGTTTGTGTCAAGGCAAAATGAGACAGAACTACAATCAAAATAGAAGATGTTTCCTGGTAGCTTTAGATAGTAAAAGTATTCTGTGACATAGTGTGTTACAGAAAAAAAAATGTGGTCTTGTGGATGAACTTACTCCTGATCACTTTTCAACAAAAATTCATCTTTAAAAAATACATCTTTAGATTCTGATGTGTCCCATAAGAGATTTAATAGCGAAACACTGGATAAAGATTCAATTGAAAAATACAAATTTTGTGTTTAAATTAAAATAAACTTGTCTCTATCAAACTCTGAAACCTCAAACAGCCATGTAAAAAACAAAGATCTGCATAAAGTAGAGCTAATGGTGGCTAAACAGAATCTGACTCAATTTATCCCATAGTCACCATTTTGGATAAATCAAGCTTTGTTTGTTTATTAGGAATAAAAATGACATACAATATTCATATGGTTCAATTGTATACCTTGGAAACAATACATTACATTACAAAGGCAAACATAAATTTGCTTTTTTTTAAACAATCATTTTATTGAATACGTCAAATACATATTTATCTTTTGAGAAGTTTTTTTTTTTTTTTTATGCGCTTATTTCATCTCCAATTCTATTTTTCAGGCATGTTGAAATGAGTATGCATTTTCTTTAGAAAGTTAAAATTACAATTAAAATTAACCCAAATTAAATTAATAAAAAATGATTCAAATGAACTGTCCTCTTCACTATAAAAGAAAAATCTATAACATGTACAGTAAATTACTGGCAGCTGTGGTTACCAGAATTTGAATGTAAAAAGTCTGTTGACAGTTTAAAACTTTTACATTAAATTCAACACTTTTTCTGCCTTGTCATTATGACTTGCTGTCTCTGATCTACATTAAAATGTTTTATCATACTGTAATGGAAAAATGAAGGTAACTGTAAAGTTTTTATATTGTCGCCAGATATTTTTATTCAAGTACCCACAGCTGCCAATATTTTACGGAAAATGTATATATTTTTTACAGTGTACAGCATTTGCATAGATAGAAGCAGACTAAGAATAGACTAATAAATATACTGTATAGTATGTTTATCTAGTCAGCCCATTAAACAAAAATGTTGCTGCAATAACTCTATTTTACATAAAAATAAAAACATGTCGTGCAAAGCCTGGTGGTATTCATGTCTCTGTGTAACTCTGTCTGTTTTAAGGGCTGGTAGAGAGGCCCAGGTGCTGCTGTTTGGAAGTATAGTGTTTCTTAACGTGTTAAGTGAATCGGATAATGTATTATAAATGGGTTTTACAGTTTGTGTAGATTTGAATCGCTGTAGGTGTGACAATTAAAAACTCAACACAATACAAACTACTGTTTGGTGGAGACAGGTGTCCAGGAAACCTTGTGCTGGCTGACCTGATGGAGTCGGGTCAATCAATGATGTAAAGATATGAAGTGCCTCTTGTAACAATTCAAGATAATAGAGAGATTCAAGGACTCAAGAGAGAACTGTTAGAGAAATGAAGTGAGAGACAGGTGATAACTGAATACAGTTTTTGTCTCCCTACTTTGAATGAAGTTTGAAACTTGGTAACTCTGGCCAAATTTAGTATATTTTGCATAAACACAGAAAAAAATATTCACTATTTTCAATGGCAAAATACCAAAAAGGCACCAAAGGCTGGACAAGGGTTAATTCATACAAATACTCATGACACTCAGGTGAGTCAGCTTTGGACTGAGGCAACACATGTAAGTGTCGCTTCTGGATTAAATATGTCATAACCTGAACCACCCGCTCATCAAATATACCACAACATCACCACACCCATACTAACGCCTCACTATAACTATAGATTCAGACCCAGTGAAAGTTTAATTTACATAAGGTTTGCAAAAAACAGCATCACAAAATGACTCAATGGCAATCCCTGTAAAATCAAAAAACATTGTGCTGGACTTATAATATGTCTAAAAAAGTGTGAATATTTCTCTAAACACTGGACTAATGTTGTTATCTCTGTGTACAGTGTATACATGTAGTAGCAATCCCACAATGAACAGCATCATCCAGGTGCTCCACTATGATTAAAGAGAAATTCAAATGCAACAATTGTGTTTTTTTGACATACATGTTAGAGTAGTGACTGTTGGGAAGAAATGTCTGTAAGTGGCTTGAGTGTGCTCAGAGTCTGTCCTTACAAAACTCGGACTCCACAGGGAACAGGGGACAAATCTGTGTTACAACATGCCCCGCTGACAGGTCAGACCACAGGGGCCCTCCCATCAGGCTCTGTTCACTCAAGTTCTGTCTAAGCCCTGGCACTGTTACTGATTAATACAAAGTTGAGTTAAGTTGCTTGTGGATTTTTGCATACAGTGGAGTAATGACAGTGGCAAGTCTAACTGGTAATAGACCAATTACAGTACTGGCTCCAACTGTTTACACCACAATACAGCAGAAAAAAATCAAATAAAACAAGACTATATAAGAGGGAGGAGGCGAGCTTTCTCAAATAGGAATGAAAAGTAATGCATAACTCTGGTGTGTAACAGATGTTTAGTCTGGTGTAAATGTTGCAGCAGTCACTACATTTACATGCAGAACTTACTTTACACTGACTGTGCTCATTGTTTGTTTTTAGTCTCAATTTCTCAAGAGAACTGGTCAAACCACCATCTTGTCTCTGTCTACATGCAGAGCAAAGAGCTGAACTACTGAGACCACTGTGTTCAAGTGGTCTGGGATTAACGAGCAGCGCTAAATGCTAATAAACACGGCTAATCTCCCCAGTGATCATAGTTTTACCAGTAAATATAAATGCTAACATTTACAATCTTGGTCACCTCTAGAACAGACGATTTTGCAGAATATGGCCCCTTAAACAACATTAGAAATGTGGAGGGGCCCCCACACACTCAGGCCTGGAGCATCAGAAATTATAGAGACTCCTATGTACCATCCAGAAATAAAGCAGAACTGAACTAGATATTAACTGAAACTAGACCAGGATTAAACAAGATATAACCAGAAACTAATCCATCATGAAACTAGAATTAAACCAAACCAGGACTAAACCAGAACTAAAACAAACCAAGATTAAACCATCACTAAACCAAACCAGGATTAATCCATCACTAAATCATCACTAAACCAGAACTACACCAGGGTTAAACCAGAACTAAAGCAGGACTACACCAAAATTAACCAAAGAATAAACCATGATTAAACTAATGACTGAACCAGGACTAAACCAGAACTAAAACAGGACTAACCCTGAATTAATCAAAGACTAAACCAGTATTAACCTAAGAACTAAACCGGGACTAAATGCAGACAAATGCTGGACTACAGCAGGACTCTTTAGTGGGGTGAGCACGGCGCAGTGGAGCGGACTCCCGGAGATTCAGAGTCCAGTGAAGCTCTGGAAAAGCACACAAAGTCCTGAAGCAGAGGCACGGACCCCTCAACTCCGCGCTCCACACACCGTTCCCTAGGAAACTACACTGCTCCAGAAAACACGAGCCCTAACTTTTTATCCCCCTGCTTGGTATAGGGTAAAGTGAAGTAAGGTTAAGTGGACGTCTTACCGTATCTACATTCGGCTTCCAGTGAAGAGAGAGCAACTGTAGCTCCAGCCCAGGTCAGCCTGCGCCGTGTGCGCACTACAGAGCGTTTGAGACGTGGCCAGCGGCTTTCTGTGTGCACTGGGCTGTGGGATGGGCCGGGGGTGGGCCGGGGCTGCGGGGCAAAGATACCAGTCTAGATGGAGAGTGGGGGCAGATAACCTGAGCAGCGCGACATGTGCTGAATCATGTCAGAGAAACCCAGCCAGCGTCATATTACCTTAACACAATGCACTCTTGTGCGCTAGAGAGGGAAATGAATTCATTAGTCTGGATGGGGAAGCGCATGGCACCAGTGGCTGAAAAGGACCCAGACTAGACACCATTTACTGGAAACAGTCTGAAGTTCTGTTTTTACATTTTCTGATGAAAAAAGAGGATTCTACATTACACTAGCCAACTGACCAAATGCTGGTAGATTTCCATTTTGGCCAGTAACATATTCAGTCTCATTGGCTATTTTTTCTGCTTGGATTGTTATTTTTATTTTATATTTTTATTTGTTTTTGAATTACTTTATACCTGACTGTCTGCTGCTGCGCTTATAAATCCCTATAATTTAAAACCTATAGTCAATCATTAGCAGAGAGATAAAATAAAGCTCATAAGAGGGTCTTAATTGAAAACTAAAAACAAACAAACAAACAAAAATACAGCAAAAAATATACAGATTTTCTGAGTCTAAAAACATTATATTCTTTTTGATAATGATAAATTACTGTTTTAAAAGTGTAACAACAACAGATAAATGTCATAAATGCTACACATTAATCATCATTTTAACATCTAACTATAGCAAAAAACCTAAATGGTTTGTAACTTTTAAAGCACACTAGCCAAAATGGCCAGTGAGCAAAAAAGTTATTGTCAAGCCCTGCCACATTTAGTCTCACTAGCCTGAATGGATTTTATGCTTGTGTCTTAACTTTAGCGGTCCTCAGTTATGTTTGGGTTTAATTTATTTAGTATAAATTCATCATAATCAAAAATATAAAAGCATGTATTAAAATCGGGTGCACGGTGGCAGAGCAGTTAGTGTTCTCGCCTCCCAGCAAGGAGGTCGTGGGTTCTCTCTCTGGGTGGAGTCTACATGTCCTCCTTGTGAGAACCGTGGGGTTTTCTGGCTTCCTCCCACTGTCCAAAGACATGCATGTGTTTGGTGAATTGGTGACTCTAAATTCACCCTAGTGAATGGTTGTCTGTCTGTGTTCGTCTCTGTCAGCCCTGTGACAAGCTGGCCCCTGTCCAGGGTGTACCCCGCCTACGGCCCAAAGTTACTGGGATAGGCTCCAGTCACCCGTGACCCCTAATGGGAATAAGCGGTAGAAAATGAATGAATGAATGAATGAATGTATTAAAACCACATGCAAAAAGATAGAATGTTCTCTGCCTAAGTAAACCTGTTTTTGAAATATTTGATAATATCCCTGTCTATGCATAAATCCAAGTTCTGCATTTCTTAAGCCTCATACTATAAAATAAATGCAAAACTATTCCAACTAAATACATTCTGGTAAGTGAAAACACTAAAAGGCTTGTAACATTTGGAAAGGACTTGCCACAGTGGCCAGTGAGCAAAAAAGTTATTGTCATCTCTGTATATTCATGAATAAGCAGACTGGAGTAGTGCTCCATAGCGTGTTCCAGAGAATGTGCCTTCAGGGGCCCCTCTGTTGTGCATTGTTATTGTGCACTGTTATTACACTGGAGCAAACCTGAGACTGACTGCCTCGGGGACAGAGAAGCAGTGGTTCCCAACCATTTTTGTCTCGTGTACCCCTTGGGCTTTTTGTCATGCCCCTCTCGTGTGTATGTGTTGTTGATTCTTCAAAAAGCAGAAAAAGTTAACTTTTTTTTTTTTAATACAAAGGCTTTCTATACTTAATTTTAAACACTAATTGCCCTGCATTTTTCATAAATTAAAATGTGTAATAAAAATAAAATACACATTGATCTGCCTGTCTTTAAAAAATAAAATAAAAAAGAAGAATTGATATCTCAATATGGAAAACATTGGAAATATTCCCCTATCATCTTGGAAATAAATTCTTTAAAGGTACTGTGAGTAGCATGTGCTCATAGTGGTTTAAAAACAGTACTGCAGTCTAAATCAAAACAATCAATACTTGTTAATAACTCAGCTCTACCATTGTTATCAGTCAAACTAATATTTGATTTAAACATGTTTACATCATATCTGGGGACACATGTGGGTCATTTTTATGTATATATATCACTACTATTTTTTTTCCCTTTTCCTTCTCTTTTTTATTTTCATTTTATACTAATAACAGTGCTGTCGTGAAACTGTTTCAGCCTTATTAAAACTGGAATGTCCCGTGTCTGCACACACTCTGTAAACAGGAAATTGAAAGTTTGGTGATTTTATTCTATCCATTCCCAGTCCCGCCCTTTACCCGTGACCTGCTGTAAGTGGACCTTGTGTACGTAGAACCACTGATGACATGACTGTGAATCTCCACTCTCCTGCCACCTTCCAACTGTGTCACACCATCACTAGTACTAGTAGTAGTTTCATCGACCTATACAACACTGAACTGAGTAAAAGTGTTGATATATGTTGATGTGGGAAGAGACTCTAAAGCTGTGGGTCAGTATCATGTGTGCTCCATGTGTTAAATGCACATGTTATGTAAGTGTTTCTTCATGTGTCTGGCTCTCTGGGGCTGCTTTAGAGATCATACCCTCTACTTCTGGCTGCACATTAATATAAAACAGAAATTAGCTAACTCTGTATTTTGCACTTGGAAACAGGAACTATCATAGTTTATTGTTCCTTAGTAATCTCAAAGCGTTTGTCAGCTTCTTATAAGTTTTTGGTAGGTGTGAGCTGGCTGTAAGGTTGAGCAGAGAGAATGAGTATAAAAGTACAGGAAGCAGCTGGTTCCTGTCTTTATCCGTGCTCATCCTGCTGCTGCACCCCCCCCCCCCCCCCCCCCCCACACACACACACACACACACACCCCCAAAAAAAAAAGCACAGGGTTCTGGCCTGGGACAGGATCAAATATCCACAGAGAGGTGTTGGGCTGCTCCCCATTCACTCAAAACACCTCAGAGCCACACACACAATGGCTCGGTCATTAAACCTGACTGTGTGTCTTTGCTGGTGAGCTGTGGGGGGTGGGACAGGTCCTGCAGAGGGGGGTGAGGATGGTCCCAAGTCCCAAGTCTTCCCATGGAGTTCAGAAAAAAAGGTTCAAAATGCTTCTTACTTCCAGGGCCATACCATCCTCACAGGGTGCTTTACAGTTCTCCCTAAGGGTCAGCCTCCGTCTTCTTAAACCATCACTTCTGTTTCCTGTCTGTATTGTATTTTATATGTGTCAATAAAACTGTCCATAAAACTGTCAAAATAACTTTGTACAACCCGAATTCTGAAAATGTTGGGGCGTGTTTTTACATTTGAATAAAATAAAAACTAAAAGACTTTCAGATCACATGAGTCAATATTTTATTCACAACAGAACATAGTTAACATAAATGTTTACACTTTAATGCACAAATTAGCTCATTTCAAATTTGATGTCTGCTACAGGTCTCACAATAGACTTGTAGCAGGCAGAGCTGGATTAGCCTGTAGTCCAGATCTGTTACCTATAGAGAATGTTTGGTGCATCATTAAATGACAATGAACTCTTCAGCAGCTGGAATTCTATATCAGGCAAGAATAGGACAAAATTCCAACACCAAAAGTCCAGAAACTCAAAACCTCGATGGCCAGATGTCTTTAAATTGTTCTGAAAAGAAGAGGAGATGCTACCCCATGGTAAACCTGCATGAACATGAAAATGTTTTACTTTGACTTAAGATTTTGCTAAAATATTCAAATGTACTTTCTACTTAAAGGGGTTATATTCTGCAAACTGGACCTCCAAGCTTTCTCCCATGTTATGTTAATGTTGTTCCCTCATCAAAACCATACCTAGAGTTGTGTTTTGTTTCAGTCACGCCTGTTTGAGTAATCCTGTCTTTGGTGTGGCCTTTCTGAGCCTTCCAAATGTTCAGTTCCATGAGCCCCTGCCCACTCCAGAAAGCACTGACCAATCAACAAGCCCTCTACATCCAGTCTCCCATTCATTTATCCAAAAAACAGTGTACAGCTCTGTTTCAACTGATTCCTCACAGACATTTTTTTATTTTGGAGTAAAATGGCATCATACAAAAAGTTTAAGGAAATAAAAAGCTCTTTTTTTCAATGATTCTGTTAAAAAAGTGTGTAACAGCTCTGTACTCTGCTGCCATCTGCTGGTCTCTTCTCCTGTGTCTTTATGGCAGTAGTAAAGTAATTATTAGAAAAGCTTTATTTTAGTCACATAATGTTTTTAAAGGTTGAAAAAATGTGCTGCAGTTCCAGAGGTGACCAAGATTTAAAAATATGAATAAAAATAAATTTAGCTCCTTTAAGTTACATTTAAACTACTTTTTTACTTTTAATAGTACATTTTTTATTCAAGTACTTCTACTTGAATAATATTATTTTTGAAGTAACATTATTTCTACTTGAATACAGATTTTGAGTACTTTGTCCACCACTGAATATTACTCAAGTATAAGTAAAAAGTAGCCCTCCTGATAGTCAAGTAAAAGTAAAAAACACTTGGTGGAAAAAACTACTCAAGTTCTTTAACTGTTTGTATGTAACATCTGATTAATGTTTTAGTTTTGATGTAATCAGACAAAATATATAAAATAATGAGACAACTCTAACAATAAACAATGAAAATGAGAAAAAAAAGTATATCTTTATGAACAAAGTGCGGCATAAGAAACACACATCTACGAATCTTCTGTCTTTTTCACAACATAAAGCTTTTAAATTGAAAATGAAGCATGTGGGCCAACAAAACTTGTCTGTGGCCCCATAACGTAACCTCCTGGCCACAATTTATTTAAAAAAATACTCAAGTAAATGTAACAGAGTAAATGTAACTCAGTACTGCCCACATCTGTTCACTGGCTTTCCATGGAGTTCACAAAAAAAAAGTTAAAAATATTTAAAAAGTGTTGGCCCTGTTACGTAGAAAAGGACTTACATTATACCTGAGAACATTTTTAAATAAATTATACTGTTGTTTCAACATATTTATTACTCCTTCTTGAAGTAACAATACTCGATCTATACATTACCTCTGCGTTGGTTTCAAGAGCTTTATGTATTGAAGATTTGTAAATGTGCATTTTATCTGTCACATTTTGTTATTTTAGGAAGATTTTTTTTTTGTGTTTATACATTTTCATTGTTTATAGTTTGGAAACATCTGAATTTAATATTTTAAATGTTAAGTCTGTCTGATTGAAGCATTACTAAAACATAAAATGGGCCGTTATGTTGAAACATTACTCAGTAGTTTTTACTTTTTCTTGAAGAATTCTTTGGATGACTACCTTTTACTTGAGTAATATTATTTTGATTTTGGGCCACTCTACCTAGTTTTGCATTGCTGAACCAGTCTGCATTTTGTCTTTCACAGTAAGATTCTGCCGGTGAACTCTAGGATGGATATCTGGCCTGATAAATGATGATAAAGCTGATGAGACAGATGGAGTGTAGGCCTGTGCAGTCTGTAAAGCTCTAACTCACTGTTGTTTTATCCTGAGGTTTTACACATGGAACTGAACACTGCTAGAGCCACTTTCACATAAACTTATTCTTACCAAAAAGCTTTGAGTGTGCCTCAATAATGAAATAAAATGAGCAGACAAAACAGGCAGATGTGCAGCTGCGGGGGCTCTGTGAGAATAAAGTCACACTGGAGTTCAGCAAAACAAAGACCTTGAATTTTTTTTCAGACCATTTTCACTCACACGAAACAGCTGCAGGACACAGAAGTTTACAGAGAGACCAGAGCAGGTTTACAGAGGTCTGAGACTTTTGTGTATCCACCAAACCCAGCCTGCATAGACAGATTTGTGCCTGAGTAAAAAAAAGAAAAAAAAGAAAAGGAAAATAATCTATATCAGTGGAGTCAGTTCTGATTTAGATTCATTTAAAGCCAGTTTTATTCCTGTTTGAGTCCGGCTCTGACTGGGGATAACTGTGAAGATAAACCACTGCTCAGTCCTGGTGTAGACCTGGTGCAGGGCCGGTTGTGTCCTCGTTTAGACCTGCATCAGTCTTTGTTTAGTTCCATCATAGACTTTGGTTTTGTCAAGTTTTAGTCTGGTTTTAGTTTTGGTTAAGTCCAGGTTTAGACCTGATTGAGTCCTGATTTAGTACCGGGCGGTTTAGTTCTGGTGCAGGGCCGGTGTAGTCCTGGTTTAGACCCAGATTAGTGTTTGGTTAGTACTGGTTAGGTCAAGTTTGAGCCCAGGTTTAGTTCTGATTTTCCAGGTTTAGTCCTGGTTTAATCGAGTTTTAGTCCTGGTTTAGTCCTGGTCTAAGGCCAGTTTATTCTAGGTTTAGATATAGATTATTCTTTTAGTCTGGTCTTAGACTTTGTTTAGCCTGTCTTACACTTGTTTTAGTCCTGGTTTTGTCCAGGTTGAGCCCTGATTGAGTCCTGGTCTAGTCCTGGTTTAATTGAGTCTAGAATCAGTTTAGTACTGGTTTAGACTTAAATTATTCTTTTAGTCCTGTCTTAGACTTTAGCCTTTCTTACATTTGTTTTAGTCCAGTTCTGGTTTAGTCAAGGTCTCAGTTTATTCTTGGTACAGGACCAGTTTAGTCTGGTTTCAGTCCTGCTTTAGTCCTGTCTTAGACTTGCTTTAGTCAGGTTTTAGTCCAGTTTTAGTTGTGTTTGGTTCTTAATGCTCATCTTAGTCCTCTGAAGATAGTATTTGTAAAGCCAGATATTTCCTGAGGTGATACCTGGTGTGTGTGTGTGTGTGTGTGTGTGTGTGTGTGTGTGTGTGTGCGTGTGTCCATCCTGCTTCATCTGAACACAGCTCTAGAGCACAGGCTTATACTGTAGCTCCAGTAAACAGGGTGTGACTCAGAGTTAGAAATGAGCTAATCCATGGGAAAGGTCCAGAAGGCTGGGCAGTACTCAAACCTAAAATGTGTGTGTTGTAAGAGTTGGACTGTGTGTAAGGTCTGCCTTCATCAGTGTCACTGGGACCAGGCCAAACACAATTCAGATGAGATGCAATCATAATAAATATAATAATTATGCATTGCTCTTATTTGTGTGAGTGTTGAGTGTTTTTCTAGACACTTTACAATTAGCTCCATTATTGATTCACTCCCCACTCTCGGTGGTGGTGAGTTATGGAGAGTTAAAAAGCTATAAATGTTGTTACTTTTGGTCATTGTAAAATTGGTAACATTGAGGGTTGTTTTCTGATGCTTTTAGGCTAAGAAGTAAGGTAAGCTTTGAGTAATTACCATAAACACACAGACATTGTAATTTACTGTAACTGCCACTATGGGATGCCAGTTTAATGGGTGTGGTTACATATTGCCTGGCCCAAATAAAGTTGCCACTGGGATTAAACTAAGTAAATAGGTATGAGCAGGGCATAATTTAAAATTAATTAAAATTATTTACAGAAGCCTTTCTAACTAAGCTAACTATTTTTATGATAAGGTGTATTGTGTGTTCTAACAATGATCCCTTTTTCATTTAATTAATCAATTTATTTACAAAATATGCAATATGCAGAGCACAATTCATATTGGTCAATATACTTTTTGTAAAATGGGACTCCCCAGAAGCTCCAGAGCTTATAAACAGGGGCCCAGACATTTTATAAACATACATACAATTAAATACAATATAACAAATATCTCAGACCTAAGACCCTATACATTAATTCATAGTATCTGAGATAAAATTTAACACATCAGATTTTGATTCAAGATTAAAATTAATACACACACACATATACATGACTAATATGTATGTATGTATGTATATATATATATATATATATATATATATAAAAAAAAATTGTCCTCTCGCCCTCCGTGGGCGGTTTCATCCATCCAAGCTCGGGTCCTCTACCAGAGGCCTGGGAGCTTGAGGGTCCTGCGCAGTATCTTTGCTGTTCCTAGGACTGCGCTCTTCTGGACTGAGATGTCTGATGTTTTTCCTGGGATCTGCTGTAGCCACTCTTCCAGTTTGGGGGTTACTGCCCCGAGTGCTCCGATGACCACGGGCACCACTGTTGCCTTCACTTTCCAGGCCTTCTCAAGTTCTTCTTTGAGGCCTTGGTACTTCTCCAGTTTCTCGTGTTCCTTTTTCCTGATGTTACAATCGCTTGGTATTGCGATGTCAACCACAACGGCTTTCCTCTGCTGTTTGTCCATCACCACAATGTCCGGTTGGTTTGCCACTACCACTTTGTCTGTCTGGATCTGGAAGTCCCACAGGATCTTAGCTCGGTCATTCTCTATCACCTTTGGAGGTGTTTCCCATCTTGACCTCGGGACTTCCAGACTGTACTCTGCACAGATGTTCCTGTACACTATAGCAGCCACTTGGTTATGACGCTCCATGTATGCTTTCCCTGCCAGCATCTTACAGCCTGCAGTTATGTGTTGGATTGTCTCAGGGGCCTCTTTGCACAGTCTGCACCTGGGGTCTTGTCTTGTATGGTAGATCTTGGCCTCTATTGCTCTGGTGCTCAAGGCCTGCTCCTGTGCAGCCATGATCAGTGCCTCTGTGCTGTCCTTCAGTCCAGCCCTTTCTAGCCATTGGTAGGATTTCTCGATGTCAGCCACTTCAGTTATCTGTCGATGGTACATCCCATGTAGGGGCTTTTCCTCCCATGATGGTTCCTCCAGCACCTCGTCCTCTGTTTTCCACTGCCTGAGACATTCACTGAGAACTTCATCTGTTGAGGCCATCTTCCTGATGTAGTCAATGATCTTGGATGTTTCATCCTGGACAGTGGTTCTGACACTCACTAGTCCTCTGCCTCCTTCCTTGCGCTTAGTGTACAGTCTCAGGGTGCTGGATTTGGGGTGGAACCCTCCATGCATGGTTAGGAGCTTTCGTGTTTTCACATCTGTGGTCTGAATCTCTTCCTTTGGCCAGCTTATTATTCCCGCAGGGTATCAATCCTCATCGAGTTTGCAATGAAGGCTCTTAGAGTCCTGTTGATGTTATACATCTCCAAGCATTCAGGGTGGGTCCCATCCTTTAGCAGCTGGTTCATTTGTGCTGCCAGGCGCTCATGGAGTGAAGTTAGCTTTTTCAGCCAGTAGGTGTGGATCATGTCAGGCCCTGGTGCTGTCCAGTTTTTCATACCTGAGACTCTTTGTTGGATGTCTGCCACTGTGATGGTTACTGGTTCTTGTTCAGGGAGGTTGCTGTGATCTGCTCTTAGATCCTCCAGCCACTGTGCACTGTTGTTGTGTGACGCCTCCTTCTCCCATATGCCTTTCCAGTATTGTTCAGTCTCCAGCCTTGGTGGGTCTGCTCTGTTGTTATTACCTTGCCACTGAGAGTACACTTTAGCTGGTTGAGTTGAGAACAGCCGGTTTATTCGCCTTGCTTCGATTTCTCTCGTGTACCTCTTTAGTCGGGTGGCCAAGGCTTGGAGTCTTTGCTTGGCAGTTTCCAATGCTTCAGGTATGGACATCTTGCTGTACCTCTTGGGTGCTTGTTTTTTCATTGCACCTTTCTGGAGCTCTGACAGTTGGCTCACTTCTCTCCAAGTTACCTTGATTTTAGCTTCTAACCTTCTTTTCCATGGTGGATATGGATCTTTATGGTTGCTCTTTGGTTGATAGCCAAGCTCCTCAAGGATCACTGCTGCTGAAGTGTATATCAGCTCATTGGTTTCAGTGATGCTCATTGTAGGTATTGTTCCCAAAGCTGCATTCACATCTTCCAGGAGACTTTCTGAAGGTACTTCACTCAGCCTGTGTAACTGGTGTCGGGGTTGCCTGGTCTTCATTTTAGCCATGATCTTATCTCTCAGGTCAGTTGCTGCCTCGCTCAGCTCGATGGTGCTTATTGGGGCTTCGTACCCAAATTCTGGATGGGGAGTTGGTGTTAACTCCCCTCTGACCTTGCGTCCTGGCTCCCCCTTGCCGTAGCATATGTGTTGTATCTCGTCAATCTCAAGTTGTGAAAGCAGGTGCCGCTTGTGGATGTTGGAACACTGAGCTACTAGTTGTTTAGCAGTGAGTGTTGATTGTGGGTTTCGAAGTTGCCAAATTTCCGACATTCTCTTCATGTAACCCCTCTGACTAGGATTACTGGAGTAGTAGCATTCCAACAGAGCCTTGTTCTCGCATCTCGTCCACTTCCGTCTTGTTCCAGTAGCCCACTTCTCATCAGGCTGCTCTGGTTCCCCAACACCTGACGCAGACCTTGTTTGACCGGGCGACGTCTGAGCCGGTATGTCTCGTAATTCATTGTCTCTCATCATCATTATATATGAGGTAGGCAATAGCGCAAAGGGTCTTGCCTAAGGACCCACACTGGAAGTTGGTATTCGCCTCGGCCGGGATGTGAACCCGGGTCCCCTGTGTGAAAGTCGGTTGACTAACTCACTGAGCTATAAAATATGATATATATATCTATATAAAATATAATATATATATATATAAATATATATATATATATATATAATATATATATTATATATAATATATATATATATATATAATATATATATATATATAATATATATATATATATATAATATATATATATATATTGTGCATTGTGCATTTCAATTTCTATTTTTTGCCATTAACCCCAATGGCACTAAACGTGAGAATATCTGAGTGAATACAGGAAAAAAGCAAACAGGTGAACAAATTAGAACGTACAAAAGATTTATTGACCAGAAAGGAGTTACTAAAATAAACATGTATAACATCAAGTGTGGTACAAACTGTACAAATGGAAAAGACGATGACTGCTCTGGAACAGCCCTCAGTAGTTTTCCTCACAGCAGTTTGTGAGAGTGGCTCAGTCCATCACCACACATGGGCTTTTCCTAGCGGCACCGGCACAGTACCCAGGACCTGCTTCTCAAAAACGAATCTCTGAATGCGCTCGAACACCCAGAGGAAGATGAGCAGCACGCTCACATACTGAATCCATGCAAACTTGATGGTTTCCCAGAAGCCCGGGCGATACGTAAGGATCAGTGTTAAGGCCAACTCCAATATTTCAGAGGGACAGTGAAGCATTATACAACACAACAGAGATCATATATATTAGTAAGAATTAAGTATTATGTGATGTAAGATTCTGACTGCAAAAGGCCTGGAGGAAATGTCTCGCAGTAAGATGAATTACAGTATCTCTATATTTTTATTTTTCCAACAATGTTGCATTATACCATGAGAAAAATGCAACCTCAAGCCCAGTCAGTCCTCTCATAAACCCTACATTTCAAGGCATTTGGACTTTCCACTGCAGCTAAAAACACATAAATGGTGCTGATTTTTATCAGATGCCCTAGTTTTTCTGTAAAGGATATGTGATGACCTCAATGGGGTAGCGGATCTCAGCATTCAGCTCAAAAGGTGCACTTGCTGCTCGTCCCACCGTCCACACTGGCATGGAGCTGGACAGAACAGTGGTCACTGTGGAGAGGAGAACCAGAGAGCTACATGAGTCTCAGCGCTATATTTTAGATTTTTATACTTAATAGTATACTTAAAAGACACAAGACTGGGTAAACAAGAATGAGACGAGTTGAGATTTTCACATGATTGAATTATGTAATTTACATGAACGAAAAATGTAATTTATTCATCTGAAAATCATAAAAAGCATTTTAAAAATCAACTTGTAATGAATAGTATTTACTTCTATTATTAGACATACAGTATATGCAATAGCAGAACATATACAGTATACTGCAAACTGTTTTGCCACAAACTCAACTGACTGGCTTCTCCCCTGTAAAAAGTGTAAACAGAACCTGATCCTGAGATTACGAGAATATTGTGATATTTTGATCTTCTGTGATCTTGTCACACCTCTACTCAATAGGCTAGTTACTTTCACATTAGGTTACAAAAACAACACATATGATTAAACATTACATGCATATAAAACTTTTTTTTTCTGTGCCTAATCACGCCCATTGTAGAGAAAAAACCCGTGAAGTGGCATTTATGTGAACAACAAAGCAATCTCATATTAAATTGATGTTTTTTGATTCTGAATAAAGAGTTGTTTAGGTCTTTATCAGTGATTTTTATCTCACTTCCTGAGCTGCTCAGGGGTCTGCAGCCTGCTGTGGTGAAGTGGAGACGTATCCAGTATGCGAAGGGCTGTGGTGTCACCAGTGTTAATTTTGACAACAAATTTTTATTTAGTTTTAGTCCTTTGACTAAAATGCTAATTAGTTTTAGTCAAGATTTAGTCAAATCTACAATAGATTTAGTCAACAGCTTATTTGTATGTTCTGGCTTATTTTAACTTCATTTCAAACTAACAACACGGTCAAACTGAGCAGGATTCAGCGTTTGTGCATGGACCTCTGCCTCTGAGGAAGTAAGAGTAAGTAACACGTGGTACGCCTCTCTCCACTCCGTCTCCTCCTTTGTCTCCACATGACCTCCGGGTGGACCTGTCCTCTGTCTTTTGCATCTGAACCCAACAGACTGCTGTCTCTCCAATTTTTATCTATCTATCTATCTATCTATGACCAAATATATTTGTCAACAAAATTAACACTGGGTGTCACACAGTGCAGCGGATATGGATGCAGTGGAGATCCCAGGTAACACTTTGGAATAACTCACACAATTAAGAATTAGTTAAGGATTTGTCAGGGATTAATTAATTGATTATTTGCCAAGCATTTCTGAACACCATTGCTTAATAGTGGTGAGCTATTCTAAAGTGTTACCAGTGTAAGTGCTGTTCTAGACTCTATGCCCTGAATGCAGCACCACAGCTTCAACAAGCTAATAATACATTGTATGCAGATAATGTTATCTGTTATATGTTATCTAGGCAAGTGGTTTCTCAAATAGAAACTTGTAAAGCCAAATATTTTCTGTGATGGTGCTCAGAGTGAGAAGTTTGAGAACCACTGATCCAGGCAAGTGTAAAACAAAAAAGCAACAACTTAACAGTTTCTCTGCTGGTACTTCTTGATGATGTTGTCAAGCTCATAAGAACTCGCAAAGGGACTGGAGCTGTCAATCACTGAAACCTACAAAGACAAAGACAGTGCACAGACCGACTGTAAAAGAGGCAACAAAAACAGCCATACTCCAAACAGAAGGTGCATTCACTACATTCACAGCTGCTTCAGAGACCACAATGCAGAGCAGAAGAATGGGAACACTAGTACGTGAAGGCATATTCTCACATTGTAAATGTCGTAAAGACCTCGGTGAGGCAGGGGGGCCCTCTGCTGCAGGCGCAGGTCCCCACTGACGAAGAGTTTGGCCCCGGGGACTGCAGACGAGAACTGCACATAGGCCAGGCTCTGCATGGCTACCGTGGACATGCGCTAAGGACAAACAAACACAGCACTAAAGCAACCAGAGAATAAGTTGCATTCACATGATGTCACAGAATTCTAAAGGGCCTATAGTTTAAAGTCGAATCAAGATTGATAAATTGATTCAAAATGCTAATATATCTATTTTTGAATTAGATGAATTCAGCCTTCCCTCACTGCACCTAAGGCCTGTTTACAGCGCTGGTCAGGAAAACGTAACAGTCATGCTGCCTGCAATTCGCATTTACACGAAAACGCTTAAGTGTGAAGAAAACTAAAGTAAAATGCAGTTCCTGCATAAAATAGGAATTAAAACGGAAACCCCATCTTCTCGTAAACAAAAGGGAATCAAACCTTTGTGGATTTGGCAAAATGTGTTGTCATCTAAACTGAGATGGAGGCAGGTCAGAATTCTATAGTAGAATCTGCTGCTAAAGAGTCAAAATGCAGCTGTCTTGGTGTGGTTTATGGCTAATATCTCTGCAAGTAATGGGCTTATCCACATGAAACAAAAAAGTCTCAAAGTCTTCTTTGTCAGTAAAAATGACCAAATGTGAATTTATTTCTTCACTATGGTGTCAAAAATAGTGATATTATTCAAACACACAGTCATGATTGCTGTCAGTAGACTCTGCATTAAGCCACAAGATTATTATGGTGTGGTTATGGACCCAAGTGCTAACAAAAAATTATCAGGTTTGATATTTGTGTTATTTAATAAATAGTAATAGAGAAAAAAAAATTGTACCTCACCTATACATTTATATAAGCCCCTGTCCTCTATCTGAGGTTTTGACATCATCAAATTCTAGAACGTGGACACAACCTACATTCTTACTGTTTCACGTAATAAAAACTGTTCTAATAAAAAGGACTTAGAATGTGAACACAAAATTTGTAGCTTAATTGGAGCTCTTTGAATAAACTGATTATTGCTTTACTCTTATCAAATTATTTCTGATCTTTATGTTTTAGAGTCATTCAGCTCTAAGAAGAAACACTTCTTTCTCTTTCAGAATAATTAAGTACAGTGAAGAGAAAATTAATTTATCTTCAGTTTGTCTCACTTCTTTTTGTGTTGTTTAAGTTGCATGGTGTGCTGATACGTACAAAGAGGTGGTAGCTGAACGTGAGCAGCAGCTGGATGCTATAGACCTGCTCCTCAGGCGTCAGGGGCAGTTGCAGCTGGAAAACCAGACGGTCCAACTTCCCATCCTGGTTCTCATCCTCTTCTCTCACCTGCAGCATGTAATGCACCAGAAACATTTTACTTCTGCATAAATTCAACAAGAGAGATAGACTACTAATTACAAAGCTCTTCAAAGTGTTTCACAGGATGCAGTGATGATCTAGTGCAGTGTTTGTCAAACTGTGGTATGTGTAGCACTGGTGGCACACGCTGCACAGGTCTCTTCCAGTTGTATTCAGGAGTGTTTTGCACTTAACATTCTGATGTAGTGTATTTTGAGCTTGAATAGTAAAGCATAGTAGACTACTCAAATCCTGGATTCACACTTGGCTTAGACCTGGTTTGGATCAAATTTAGACCTGGTTTAGACCTAATTTAGCTATAGTTTTGACCTAGTTTGAGTCTGGTTTAGTCCTGGTTTGGCCACAGTTTAGTCTTTAATTGAGATTAGGAAACTACGTCATGAAATGACTGTTGACCGATGAAACTGCAAAATATAACAGAGTAGCATTAATCACAGCGGAATAAAAAAGTAAACAAATGAGCCTTGAAACAACTCTTTTAACTGCTTTGTCACTCTTGGTGAATATTTATCACACACTAAAATATCAGAATACTTTTGTGTGAATGCTAACTTGAGTAGTTTACATCCTACACTGTGCAGTTGTTTTACTGTTGAAAAAAGTTTGTTTGACCACTGATGTAACATCATGTTCCAGACCCCAATAATTATTTTTATGGGTTAGTCCCTAGGGTTAGTCCTGATTTAGGCTGATTTAATAACCACAACAAAGTAAACTGGACTTCAATTAGCAATTAGAATCTTCACAGACACCTTTAATAAGTTAAATATAGATAGGCAAATATTTTCTATGGTGTAAAAAGTTTGAGATATAAAAAAAGAGCTGGCTCTCTCACTGTCTGTCATGTTAGATCTATCATTGAACGGTAGAGGTGGCATCTAACTATTACGAAAAACGTTGACAGAACATTGTACCAAATGGCTAAAAGTCATCACTCACAGACACAGCGGGGATCCGGAGGTGGGATCCCAGCAGGTTGTTCAAGCGAGGAAATGTGCTCCAGGCCACGTAGTCTCCCCGAGAACTGGTGCTAACTACCATTAAAGTCTGGTACTGGAACCTCACCACCGGCTGTTCCTCGTAGCTGCTTCTTTTTAGCCAGAAACCTAAAGCAGCGCGGGTTGGCACGTTTAAATCTTAAGATATTCATACTGCCACTCGTAATACTTGTAGTACCGGGGACATACCTTGGCTCCTGTACGCCACCAGCAGAGGCGGGATGTAGGTGAGGCACAGCACCACAACAAGAAACAGCGTGGCTTTTGTGCAAACGCTGGTTTTGTATCGAATCAAAGCAGGATGGGAGTATACTTCGTAGAAAGCCATTATTAAATATTTTACTACTCACTCTTATTTTAAATCCATTGCTAACAAGAGGATGCTAATGGCTAACACAAGCTGCTAAGTAATATACGGGATATAAAATCACCGGGAAAGACAAAAACAAAACAGCGCTCGTCTAAGAATAGCCGCCTGTCATCTGCGCAGTTCTCCAGATATAAACATCTCTAGTGTAGTGTAAGAACACTTTACTGGAGCTGAGCGGGCTAGCTGCTTTACTTCAGGGCCGCCATGTTGGATCTCAGCGTCTGCCCGTTACCATGGTTCCTGCCGCTAGGCGCATGCGCTGTACATAGAAGTCTTGGGCTGTGTCCGAACGTCCTCCCTAATCCCTATATAGTGCACTCTATAGTGGTCACGCCATTTTGTAGTGGTGTCCGAATGTCTAATGAATAAAAAATAGTGCACTCAAAATTTCCCACAATGCATTTTGAAAAGTAGTGGACAGCGATGGTCACTAGACGGTCAGTATAGACCAGAATGCTTTGCGAGTTTCAGAGAACAGCGGGACCACTGTCTTTAAACTGTACACAACCCGTCTGAATGAAACCAGTTAGAAACGCCTTTTTTTTTTTTTTTTTTTTTTTTTTTTTTTTTTTTTTTTACTTCTGTCACGTCGTAATCAGAAATAAAAAGCTCTTATATAAACCCTTGCAGTGTAAATTGCTAACGTTAGCTTAGCCAGCATTCAGCCTCCCCACGTAAGGCACATAGCTGCAATAATCCAGTCCGTTTTATTCATTATAGTGATAATTCATGTTAAATATAACACGTATGACTATTATGTATAAATAATAATAATAATAATAATAATAATAATGATAATAATAATAATCTATAAATAGTAAAACATCAAGTGAGTCTAGTCAGGCTTTTATCACAGAAGAACATTATCAGCGGAGTTTCGCCGAAATTGTTTTTACACAGACGCCAGAGTCACGTGATCACCGGTGAGTTAAAAATGGTGTGCGAGTGTCCGAATCATTCACAAAATGAGTGCACTATAGTCCGCTATATAGTGCTGGACTATATAGTGATTGAGGGGTTAGGGGCTAGGGGTGACGTTCGGACACAGCCTTGTTCTTGTTCTTTGTCGTTTAACGGCGGATGCGAACTATAAAGCGCACTACCGCCACCCTCCGGATGTGAATGACCTAAAATGATGCATTACAAAGTTCCCAAAAAAAACAAAACAAAACAAAAAACAACCTCCATCTCTATATCTTATTTTTAAGACTTGTTGAAATTAAAAAATCAACTACAAATTTCCTAACTCTATACTCTGAGGACACACTTAAATGTTTTTAAGACTGAACATTTCTCCTATATCTAAAATGTTTCTTCTTAAAATAACTCTTTCTCTATCATATTTCCTACAATTCATTAAAACATGTTCTACAGTCTCAGGAACATTACACACATCACACTTACCTGTCTCACATTTATCAATTAGATACATTGTTTTGTTCAGCCCCGTATGTTCTACTCTAAGTTGTGTAAATATGACTTCTTCTCACCTACATCTACCACCTTGCCACACTACACCAACTTGAGGATTTATATAACATAGTTCTCTTCCTTTACGTTCCTTATTCCATTCCATATCTTCTTTACTTCTTTCTTAATTATTGACTTTGCTTCTGATTTGCCCACTTTACTATGAACCAAAATAGCTTCCCTATTTAATGCCTGCTTAGCATATTTGTCTGCCATCTCGTTACCCATCAACCCTACGTGGGATGGCACCCAGACAAATCTAATATGAGTTCCTACACTTTGGATTCTGAAAAGCAGAACTAATATTTCACATACAAGATCATATCTTTCACTCATATTTCCTGACTTCAAATTTTCCAAGACCGATAATGAGTCTGAGCATACTACTGATCTTAACGGCTTAATTTGTTCCACCCACTGCAGAGCCATTATGATTGCTATAAGTTCTGCTGAAAACACTGACAGGTAGTCTGTAATTCTAGAGGCAAATTCATGCTCAAATTCAGGTACCACAAATGCTACAGCAACTTTTCCAGTAACTGGATGTTTAGATCCATCAGTAAATATTTGAACATATCCATAGTAACTATCCACATACATCATGGCTATTTGACCACTATTCTCCTTATCCCTCTTAATTCTATCAAGCAGTGTTGTGTCTACCTCTGGTACTGGCAGCAACCAGGGTGGATGCGGTGGATGGACCACAGAAGGGCTCATTTCAAGATTAGCTATGCTGACTTTCTCTGCTTTATCCTGTATACTCCTACTAAAATGATCCCTTTTACTTTTAAAATGTTCCTAAGTTAGGTTAAGAACACCTTTACCTATATGATCTTCTCTGTGACCTCGGATGTGCACATAATATGACAAAGACATTTGAAGTCTTCTTAAATCAAGAGGTGTTTTATTTACTTCAACCTGCAGAGCGCATACTGGAGTGGTTCTGATGGCCCCTGAACAAAGTCTTAATGCTGAACTCTGGATAACATCAAGCTTTTCCAGCTGCGATTTTGCAGCAGACCCATAGGCTATGCATCCATAATCTATTACTGATCTTATTAATCTAACATATAATCTTTTCATAGACTTCATATCAGCACCCCACTCCTTACTACTCAAACATCTCATTATATTTATCACTCTTTTACATTTATCTCTCACTTTTTCTATGTGTATCTGCCATGTAAGCCTAGAGTCAAACCACATGCCTAAAAAGCGAACACAATTAACTCTTTCCAATATTTTATTATATAATGTAAACTTGTACTGTGCATCTATTTTCTTAACAGAGAAGAACAATACTTTTGTTTTTTCCACAGACAATCTGAATCCCCATTTAGCAGCCTAAACCTCAACTGTATCAATAGCTTTTTGCATACTTTCCACTATGTGTGTTACATTCCTCCCTCTCCTCCACAACGCACCATCATCAGCAAACAGCGATTTGCCTATTCTGCTGTCAAGTGACTCATATATATATCATTTATCATAATAGAAAATAGAACTGGAGAAACCACACTTCCCTGTGGCACACCATTTTCTACAGTCATGCTATCTGAGAAACTTCTGTTAATTCTTACTTGAATCTCTCTGTTACTAAGGAAGTCCTTGATCCACATGTACATCTTCCCGTCTAGCCCAAGTTTTCTAATTTTAATTAATACTCCATCCTTCCAAAGCATATCGTACACTTTTTCCACATCAAAGAAAATAGATGCTACTATCTCTTTATTAGATTGGGCTTTCCTTATATCTGACTCTAATTTAACAAATGGGTCCAGTGTTGATCTCCCTTTTCTGAAACCACTTTGATATGCGGTCAACAAATTTTTTGATTCTAAATATAAACAGATTCTCTCCACTATCATTCTTTCCATAATTTTGCCTAGATGTGAAGTTAAAGCAATTGGTCTATAGTTAGACACTATTGCTGGGTCTTTCCCTGGTTTTTTCACCGGTACAATAATAGCCAGCTTCCAGCTCTTTGGGATCTTACCCTGCTCCCATATTTTATTGTACAACTCTAGCAGAATATTCAGCGCTTCATCACTAAAATGCTTCAGCATTGCATAACTAATTCTGTCCTTGCCTGGTGATGTTATCTTTGCCTTACTAATCGCTCTTTTTAATTCACATATAGTAAATAGAGCATTCAAAGATTCATCTTTATCCTCTACATTTTCTAAAAGATTTTGATGTTGGATCTTTGTTACTTCTCTACTGACCCTTTCTTCATGAGTTAAGTTACCAGTGCTGTGGACTTTAGCTAACACCTTCACCATCATCTTTGCCTTATCTTCATCTTTAACTGCAATATCATCATCATAATTTTTTAAGACTGGGTAATTCCAGGATTGCCCTACCCCGCTCATCTTTTTAACAACCCCCCATACTTTATTAATTGAAGTACTTCTGCCTATGGTCCCACAGTATGTTTGCCAATAATCCCTTTTTGCCTTCCTAATCGTTTTCCTCACCTTTGCTTGCTCTCTTTTATATTCAATAAGTTTATTAAAATTCAATGATTTTTTAAACTCCTTAAAAGCTTTATTCCTTCTCTTAATTACATTTGTACACTCTTCTGTCCACCATGGGACAAGCACTTTCCTTCTGCCCCCTGATGTTTCTTTAATTGAGCTTTTTGCAGCTTCCACTATAACTTCACTGATACTATCATTTAACATTTCAATATCATTTCCAGTCACAATCTGATTTAACCCTCTATCATTCAAATATGAAAACATTCTCCAATCAGCTTTACTAAAGACCCATCACTCCGGATATATAGTCTCCTTAAAATTCCTGTCATTTATTTTAATTATAATAGGGTAATGATCACTTCCTATGGTAGAATTATTACAGACTTCCCATATCATCTAATCCGCTAGTGACTGTGAAACCAACGTTAGGTCTAATACTGACATTATGAGCCCTATTGTAGTAGCTGAGCCATCATTTAAACATACAAGGTTTTTCCTATCCATTAATTCCTCTAATACTGCACCATTATGATCAATCTTATCCCCACCCCACAGAGTATTATGAGCATTAAAATCTCCAAACCATAATATTTTCCTACCATCTTGCCCTTCAATTAACTCCAATGTATCAATATCAAGTCTCTTACATGGATTATAAAAATTTACAACAACAAAACTACGGTCACCGCTCCAAACCTCTACAACAATATACTCTAGCTGTGTCCCCTTGCCCAATACTCTATAGGGGATACCCTCCCTTATAAAGATTGCACACCCACCACCACTGCCATTACTTCTCTCACAAATATACCCATTAATAACAAAATTTAGCTGCGGCTTCAACCATGTTTCAACAATGCATATTACATCAGGCTTATTTTTTTCCTCTAAAATAAATCTTTTAAATTCGTGGCCATTGGATACCAAGCTTCTAGCGTTCCACTGCAGGAAATGTATATTTAAGTTTGTAAGACTGTAAAACTGACTCTTTCTCCGCCCTCTCTCTGTTTTTAAGCTCCTCATATACTTGTTCCCAGGTTATGCCTATGATACCCAGATATCGAGAAGCATTTTTCACAACGATAGCTGTTTTTTCAGTCCTGTGTTTGGCTTGGGATGTACAATAAATCACATCAGCAATGAAATACAAGAAATTCTCCTTTTTGACAACTAGAGAGTCTTCCTCTACTCTACAACATTTCTCTACCCTTTGGACTTGATACATCATATTATTTCCTTGGGCTTTCCTAGCCGCTTCAGCATATGAAATTTACCCCTCAACCCTTATTTGCTGTATTTCAACTGCTCTTTTCATTGCCTCACATTCTCTATGCCCCACACTATGCGGTCCACCACAATTCACACATTTTTCTTTTACTCCTGCTCCACATGTGCCATAATCATGCTCTCTACTACTTTCCCTCCTTTAATACAATCCTTTATCTTTTGCAAGTCCTCTTCCACTGGAATGCCATAGATGACTCTTTTGACAACTTGTCTAGCGCCCACTTTTGTTTTCTGGGAAATTTCTTTTTTACAAATGTTAGTAAGTTTTAGCGCCCTCGCTCTTTGAGTCTCACTCTTACATACTATCATTAAGCTGCCGTCCGCATGCACCTTGGCTCTAAAAATCTCTCCAATGATTGCCATCGGCCCTACTTTTTTAATATCATGTCCTTCCTTGAACTTTACCAGGATTTTACACCCTTCCTCATCCACTTTCCTGCGCAGTATTCTCTCCCTTTCATTCCTACCATCTGACTCACTGTCCTGACTTAATACCCGTTTACTTTTACTTTTCTTTTGAGACCTAGCTTCTGCCCAATCATTACCTTCCTCCATACTCTCCTCACTCCACAACCCCCCCCCCCCGACCCTGCCATTAGCCGATCATTCACAGTCCGTAAAGGTATAAGGATTGATTTTTCCCAAGTGCCAAACAATTGGGATACAACTCACGACCGCTCGTTCACGCCGTTCAAAAAACCTCCACCCTCTCTACATAGAAGTCGAGCACTGTAGGCAGCATTTATGGTCATCTGTGCGGGGCGATATGGCTTTGTTTATTTTTTCCCTTTTTCTAAAAGTTACATTATCCATACACTAAACATAAGGCATACGTTGTAATTTCATTATTTTCATTTTATTTTAGCCTATACACAATGTTATTCTACCTCTGAAGCCTGTAGGTTAGTCTTTGTAGGCTAATAATCAGTTTTTATGAATATACGTGATTTAGGTAATAAAGCACATTTTAGAGCTTTTGCTAATGTTTGGCCTAGTTATTACTTAGCCTATTAGGAATCAAACAGTCAAACTACAGTCCCTCTACAGTCCATCTACAGTCCATCTACAGTCCCGTTACAGTCCAACTACATTCCAACTACAGTCCATCTACAGTCCATCTACAGTCCATCTACAGTCCCGTTACAGTCCAACTACATTCCAACTACAGTCCAACTACAGTCCAACTACAGTCCCGTTACAGTCCAACTACAGTCCAACTACAGTCCAACTACAGTCCCGTTACAGTCCAACTACATTCCAACTACAGTCCAACTACAGTCCATCTACAGTCCCGTTACAGTCCAACTACAGTCCAACTACAGTCCAACTACAGTCCAACTACAGTCCCGTTACAGTCCAACTACAGTCCAACTACAGTCCAACTACAGTCCCGTTACAGTCCAACTACAGTCCAACTACAGTCTGGTTACGGTCCCTCACTTTGTTCTGGGTTTACTGGAACTCATCTTGGCTAAGCCTACTCTTAATCTCTGTCAGAGCTGTAATATTTACTCAGTTGATTCCTTGAGCTTCACCAAAGGCGTCATGAATAGGCTTAGACCTAGTTAGCCTACTTGCTTAGTTTTGAAAATCATTTAACCCTTGTGCTCCAATGAGGACAAAAGTGTCCTTTTCAAATGTTATTTTAATGGTAACTTTGCAGTGGTTCAACTTTTTTTATGAAATTTGGTTCAAGTGTGTATTTTATCACTAATTTTGATATTCTAAACACAAATCTAATATTACTTCATTTTTATACTCTCTTAGAAAATTTGTTACATTGCTCTTGTTAAGTGACAAAAAATCCTTGTCAACAAAACATCATAAAAAATTTAAACATTCATATTTTTTCTACTTTTTTGCATATATATTTTAATTAACTTCTGCCTTGATCATAAATACCAAATATTTCATTATTTTCAGAATTTAAACCCTTTTTATGCCACTGTATGTAATAGCATATCAATTTATAGTAAACAAAAACACAAAAAATGTAATATTTCAGTATTCTCAAAGCAAAGTGTAGTTTTCTATGGAGGATTGTTACAGCCTTGGGTCTGTCAAAGATTACCAACAACATTGATTTAGTTGATTGAAAGGTTTATAAAAAAAAAAGTAGAAAAAAATATGATTTCATCATTTTTTATGATTATGATTATGTTTTGTGACAAGGGCACTTTTGTCACTTGACAGTAACAATGTAACTTTTAAATGACCCATTTTTTCATTTCTGTAAAACTTGTGTGTATGGGTCGAAACCTATTTACAGCAACTGTTGGTCTAGATGTGATGAATTCACAAATCAACAACCACTTTGCAGCAATCTTCTGTGGTCAAGAGGTCAAGGTCATCTGCTGTATTTTAAACTACACTACTCAAAAAATTAAAGGGACATTCTGAAAAAAAAAACATTAGATTTTAATTAAAGATCAAAGTGGATATTTGCATGGACAAGGTAATGTGTTACGAACAAAAGGTTGCCACATTGAATGGAAATGAAAACTATCACCTACAGAGGACTGAATTCAATAACACCCCAATCTGCTGAAATTTCTTTGCAGCAACCTAAAAATACTCAGACGTACTCAGTAGTTTTTATGGTAGTTTATATGCTTGTATGCATGCTTGACAACACTGGGGCATGCTCCTGAAGAGACGACAGATGGTGTCCTGAGGCATCTCCTTTCAGATCTGGTCCAGGCCATCACTAAGCTCCTGAAGGTTCGGAGGTGCAACCCGGAGAAGTCGGATGAACAGAAACATAATGTCCCAGAGGTGTTCTTTTGGATTTAGGTCAGGCGAGCATGAGGGCCAGTCAATGGTACCAATTCCTTTATCCTCCAGGAACTGCCTGCATACTCTCGCCTCATGAGGCCAGCACCAGAAGGAACCGAGGACCCACTGCACCAGCATATGGTGCGGCCTGCCCTCATCTGTGAAAAGCACATGGCCCAGTGACGGAGCTGCCAATGATGTTCTATGGAAAATACTAATCAAGCTCCACAGTGCTGAGCAGGGAACACAGGAGCCTCAAGAGGACGTCAGGCCCCTAGACTGCCCTCATGAAGTCTGTTTCTGATTGTTTGGTCAGAGACATTCACACCAGTGGCTCTGAGGTCATTTTGTAGAGCTCTGACAGAGCTGATCCTGTTCCTTCTTGCATAAAGAAGCAGATACCAGTCCTATTGATGGGCTGTGGACCTTCTACAGCCCTGTCCCGCTCTCCTAGGGTAAGTGTCTGTCTCCTGGAATCTCCTCCATGCTCCTGAGACTGTGCAGGGAGACATATTAAACCTTCTGGCAATAATATGAATTGATGTTCCATCCTGGAGGAGTGGGACTGTCTCTGCAGGGTCCAGGTATCACCTCATACTGTTGTAGTGATACTGACCACCCACAAATGCAAAACCAGTGAAAAACAGTAACAGAACATGATGAGAGGGAAAAATGTAAGTGGCCTTGAACTGTAAACCATTCCTGTTTTGGAAGTTGTCGCACAAGAGGGGGTTATTATTTATTTATTTATTTTATCTTTTACTCCCCGTTTTTTTACATATGTTTATTTCTGTATTATCAATTAATACCAGGGGGATTAGAAATGATTTAAAAAGAAAAGGATTGTTTTTAGTTTGTCAGGGGAAACGTATCCATTTTTATTTCCTACAGGAAACACACGCATGAGAGGCTGATATTTCATACTGGAAAAATTAATGGGGAAAAAATATTTGGTTTTCATTTTGTAGTAATAAGTCAGCAGGGGTTGCTATATTAAAAAGTAACTCTCAGATGATAATGGACATTGGGTTATGTTAGTTATTGATATTGATCAGGTGCAATTAATTTTGGTAAATATCTTCGCAACTAACAACAAATAGTGAAAAAAAGCGAATACTGTATTATTTTCAACTGTAGAAACAAAAATGAATATATGGTTATCAAAATTTCCTTCAGCTAAAATCATTTGGGCTGGTGATTTTAACTCTGTAATGGATGACAGGGTTGACAGGTTTCCCCCAAAGACGCAAAAAATAAATGAGCTTTATAACATATGTAACGGAATGAACTTAATAGATGTGTGGCAATATAAAAAACCCGATGCTAAATTGTACACTTGGAGAAAAAAAGAGATGTCGTTACAGTCTCGCCTAGACTTTTGGCTAGTGTCAGAAAACCTAACAGAAAATGTAGAAACAACTGAAATTATACCAACTGTCTCAGCAATGATGATTGAAATAAAGCTTTCAGCGAAAAGGACTAGACATAATACAGACTACTGGAAATTCAATAAAACATTATGCAACAATGAGGACTTAAAAAACAAACTGAGAAATAAATTGGAAAAACACTGGAGAATGGCTGAACTTACTAAACGGTATGGAGAATCCTATGAACTGATGAAATATAAAATTAGAAATTTGGCTATTGCATTAAGCAAAAAAGAAAAAAAAATAAGAAAAAGAAGTGCAAATTGTTACTGGAATTATTAGATTAATTCAAAAAGTAAGCTTAACTGAAGATGAACAAAAAGAACTTGAAATGTGTCAAACTGCTTTAGATCAAATTTATGAGGACAAAGCAAAAGGGGATTTTATTCGATAAAAAAGGAGATGGTTAGAACAAGGAGAGAAATGCTCAAAATATTTTTTTAATTTGGAAAAAAGAAATGTTGAAATGTCTTCAGTAAGTAAGCTTTTAATAAATGACAGTGTCTGTGAAGATGATAACACTATAGCAAAATATGTGGCCAGCTTTTATAGTAAATTGTACTCTAGTGAAACTCTTGACCAAAATAAAATAGATTTATACTGTGAAAATATAAAACCACAGATGAAGATGAGGATTTTAAAAATGACTGTGATAAAAAAATAAACATTTTGGATGTGGTGAAATGTATAGAAACTTTGAAGGACAACACATCTCCTGGTAACAATGGATTGGCCAGTGAATTTTAGAAATATTTCAAAAATTCATTAGCTCCATTTTTAGTTCAAGTGTTTGAGGAGGCTATAACACAAGGATGTTTACCAGCATCACTACAACAGGGGCTTATTAAATGAATTCCTAAACCTAAAAAAGATAAATTGAATTTAGAAAATTGGAGACCACTCACCCTTCTGAATAATGATGCCAAAATATTTGCAGCAGTCTTTGCTAAAAGGCTTAAGGCAGAATTGGATGTGATAATTGATGAAGAGCAGTCTGGTTTCATGACAGGTAGAAGTATTATAAATAATATGAGACTTATTTTAGACCTAATGGACTATAATGAATTCATTGTAGAAGAAGTCTTGTTTAATTCCTTGATTTTTTTTACAAAGCTTTTGACATGGACAATCATCATTTTATAATACAAACTCTGAAAACATTTGGCTTTGGAGATAGTTTCATTGCTGCAATTCAAACACTATACAAAGGCTGTAATAGTTCTGTCAAATTACTACATGGAACATCTCCAAGGTTTAGTATTGAATGAGGAATAAAGCAAGGTTGTCCGATTAGTCACTATTTGTTTTTGCTTGTGGCGCAAATGATAGCTACTCATATTAAAATGTTGAATTTTCGGGGCATTTGTGCCTTTGACAAAGAATTTAAAATTTCACACCTTGCAGATGATATGGCTGCATGTATGAATGCTCAAGCAGATGTAGGTATAGTAATTAATTGTGTTAAAGAATTTTCAGAGGTGTCTGGCTTAAATATAAATTTGGGTAAATCTGTCCTGTTGCCACTTAAAAACTGTAATCATCTTGAAATGTATGGAATTCCTGTAAAGAAAACTGTAACTTATCCTTGAGCATAATCAAACAAACCATTGCAACCTTAACTTTCAACCTATTATTAGGACTTGTCAGTGTATGGTAGAATCCTATTGGCGAAAGCTGAAGGAATCTCAAGGTCTGTTTACATTTCTCTGGCCCTGACCATGCCTAGCAATATTTGTTAAAAAATTGATAAATTGCTGTTTAATTTCATTTGGTGTAATAAGGCCCATTATCTAAAGAAAACTATACTTTGTAATCAGAAGGGAAAGGGTTGGAAGCGCTGAGTTTTAATACTATTAATAATGTGTTTAAAATGAATTGGTTGAGTCGACTGGTGAAAAACAAGGTCAACATTTGGAATAATCCCTGAATATATTCTAAACCAAATTGGAGGAGCTGAGTTTTTACTCAAATGTAATTACAAACCTGAAAAATGACCAATAAAACTTTCAGACTTCCATAAGCAGGCGTTCCATTCCTGGAGGCTGGTCTACAGGCACGGCTGTTATCTTTGGAATAATGAACAAATCAGATATCGCAATGAATCACTATTTTTAAAAACCTGGTTTGATCATGATATAGTATGGGTTAATCAGCTGATCAATACACACGGACAATTTCTGTCATACAGTGAATTCATTACTGCGTACCAGGTCCAGATTGAACAAATAGAATATATCAAAGTTTGTAAAGCAATAACTAATGGAATTTTGCAATTATTTAGAGGTTCTCAGTTTAATCAAAATCAGAAAATCAATAGCAAATTATATTTAGGAGAGATAAATATTACAACTAAAACATGTTCAAATAAATACATCAGTAATGTTATTCAACCTTCAAACAGACCCATAGCAACATCATACTGAGATTCACTGTACGGGGAAATACACTGGGGCGGGGCGGGGCGTGGCTGGTTGGAGAGACGCTGTGCATCTACAATAAAATCAAAGAAGTCAGTTTCAAAATCCTCCATAATGTATACCCAGCTAAGAAAACATTAGAAAGATTTAGACTAGATATAGATTATAATTAGGACTTTTGTCAAACTGAACATGAAACAATTTCTCACCTATTTTACCACTGTATGTATAGTAAGGATCTCTGGAATTACATGCAACAGTTTATCCACATTAAAACAGGATATGATCGGCCTCCAGGAGGGTGATGTTCTCTTCTATTCTGAAAACCCCCCGTTCCCAAAGACCTTTCCCTTTTGATACAAACCCTTATAATGCTGGCCAAATACCATAGACACAAAACCAAGTGGGCGCAAGATAAACCAAATAGACACCATTATAAAAACTAAATTAATCAATATTTCTGCACAATAAAAACTCAAATGAATCCAAAAATACTTAAAATATATAACATATGTAAAGAAAATATCTGAAGTCCAGTACTTAACGTGTGTATTACAGGACAGGATTTATAATTTTTGGATGATGACTTTATTTTGAAGGTTTGGAAGTGTTTGGAATATTAACAGTAATGATTTTGGCTGCATTTTTGTTTGTTACGTTTTGCACTTTAAAGGACACATAATGCTTTGACCCTTGGTTTTACATATCTGAAGTATTTGGCTTCATTCACAGTTGGTTGATGAATCATAATAAAAATTTAAAAAAAGCATATTTAAAGGACATTTTCATACTAAAAGGGCATAATTTTCCTTCAAGTTTTATTTTCCCCATAAATGTTATAATTTATTATTACTATTTATTTATTTTTTCTTTCTTTTCTTTTTTCTTTTCTCTTTGTTATTGTTTTTGGGTTTCATTTATTGTTTATTGTTTAACATGTGTATTGCTTTATTTATTGAAAAAAAAAAAAAGTGAGATGACTCCCAAAACAGGAATGGTTTAATTTTAATTAGCAGCTGATACTGATGAACAACAACTTCTGCTACATAACTGACCAGCTCAATATCTCAGTATACTGTACTTATAAATGCCTGATGTGACAGAGGTCATACTGATGGAGATAAGAGAACTTTTTTCTGCTTTTTTCCAAACTGGGTCATTCTCAGATTTCCATCTCCTCAGTCACTCCCTCCTGCTCTTCTGGGGGAATACTGAGATGTTACCTGTCTCTCCAGGTTGTAAAAGTAGGACATGTCTGTAACACCACAGGTAGGGCATCTGAGGTATCCAGAACAAACACACTGAGCTGCCTCACAACATCCAGAGGTGGATTCTCACATTTCTTCTCCGCACATTTCTTCTCTTTAGTGAAGTGACATTTCAGTTCCAGCAGGGCAGTTTGGGCGACACGGTGGCATAGTGGTTAGCACACTTGCCCTCTGCGTTACGCCCTACATCAAAACTGCAAAAGAAACTGTTAATCTCAGTGGGACTTTGGTTCCTGGTAAAAGTAAGTTTCAGTATCCAGGGATTAGGTCCTTGAGTGCTCTGGAGTTGATTACACTGGCCCCTTAAGCTCCTCTGTGGGGGTGGTGGTCTTATGGGAAAGTGGTTCCTTATGGCTGGGCCCTCAAGGGCACAGGTGTGCCTGACGTGGGCAAATGCGATTCTCTGGAGTGTTGTTTTACACTGCCTCTTTTGGAAGGTTGTGTAAACCTAAATAGACACAGAAGTGCCTTCTATTGTCAGACTGAAGTCATGTTTAGTGCTCAGCCATCCCGCCCATGTTCATGAGCAGGTGTAGAGTTCAGCATGGGGTCCTCTGTTGGGGATCAGTTTTCCATTAGCAGCATATCCACTTCAACCTATGCCCAATAAAGAGACAAAGAGTTACTATATTGCTAAACAACAGTACATTAAAATCAATCTCTGAGGACATGTCCTGACTGCGGTGGTCTGTGAGAGATATAGACTTTAAGGACAATAGTGGGGACTTTGGAGAAGTCTGATACTACTTCTCTAAAGTCCTACTGTTCATAAAACCTTAATTGATAAAATTATTTTAATTTTTTGTTCAAATGTCTGTACAGATGAGTCTAAACTGTTTTATTGTTTTTGTTTTGTTTTGTTTTTTTGTTTTTTGTTTTTGCTGCAGGTCTATGCATTATTAATTTAAAAAATCTAAATCTTTTGAATTTAAAATGATAAAATTAATTCAATTTAATTCAATTCAGTTTTATTTGTATAGCCCAGTATCACAACAAAAGTCACCTCAAAGGGCTTCACAACAGTTAATCAAACATAAACACACAATCAGACAAAACAACAATAACTACACTAAACAGACCCAGGACACTCCTGTCCTTAGACCCTCCTTCTCGGTAAGGAAAAACTCCTAAAATAAAAACAGCTGTGGGAAAAAAGAAGAAACCTTATGGAGCCCAACTGAAGGAGAGATCCTCTCCCAGGACGGACAGGCAATGCGTCTAGGACTGTTAGTTCATTAGCTCATCTATAGGATCATAGATCAGCTCTGTAAGGATTCATCCAGGGAGTGGGGTGAGGTGGGTTGAGGAAGTCGATAGGATACAGCAGGTGGGCCTCATCCAGACAGGTGAGTGGGGCGAGATAGATCCGGGAAATCCTTAGAGGTGAGGTTGAGGGCCCACAGGTCGGGACAGGAGCACAGATGGGGTCAGCTAAGATCCAATCGTCACTGGGACATCTGCCAGCAGCCAGGCATCTGAAACAGTCCCCACTCCCCCAGAGGGGAGCGGGAGAGAGGGACAACTTGTGAATAGCAAGGAACTGATTGGAGATATAGAATATTAGATAATATTAATGACAGTGATAGAAGAGGAGCAGCAGATGAAGCCAGAGGACAGAGGCTCAGTGCACCATACTTCCCCCAGCTTCTAGCTCCTAAAGCAGCCCATCTTCAGCTGTGGAGTTAACCCTGTTCCTAGCTGGCCTGACCATAAGCTTTCTTGAAGAGGAACGTTTTAAGCCTAACCTTAAATGTAGAGACTGTGTCTGCCTCTCTAACATGAGCTGGAAGCTGATTCCATAAAACAGGAGCTTGGTAACTAAAGGCTCTACCTCCAACTGTACTTTTAGAAACCCTGGGAACCACTAATAGCCCTGCATTTTGTGAGCGCAGTACTCTGCTTGGTTGGTATGGCTCTATAACATCATTAATGCAGGATGGGGCCATACCATTTACAGCCTTGTAAGTCAGGAGAAGGATTTTAAACCTAATTCTGAATTCAACTGGAAGCCAGTGAAGTGAAGCTAGCACAGGAGTAATATGTTCTCTCCTGTTAGTTCCTGTTAATAATCTTGCTGCTGCGTTTTGAAGCAAGCTGAAAACATTCTAATGAGTTTTTAGGGCACGCTGCCAGCAAAGAGTTACAGTAATCCAACCTAGATGTAACAAATGCATGGACAAGTTTTTCAGCGTCACTTTTAGATAAAATATTTCTGATTTTGGCTATGTTACGTAAGTGAAAGAATGCTGTTTTACAGGCTTGGTTTATATGAGCCTTAAATGATAAATCTTGGTCAAATAAAACTCCTAAGTTTCTCACAGTAGAACTTGAGGCTACACTGACACCGTCCAGGGAGACTCTGGTCAGACAGAGCATCTCTCAGCTTTTTGGGGCCTCGTATAATGACCTCTGTTTTTTCTGGGTTTAGGAGGAGATAATTAATTGTCATCCATGTCTTTATGTCTCTCACACAGGCGCTAAGTTTCTCAATGCAGTCATTCTGATCAGGTTTAATTGATAAATACAACTGTGTATCATCTGCGTAACAGTGAAAATTAATGCCATGTTTTCTGATTATGTTTCCTAAAGGCAGCATGTAACGCATGAACAGAATGGGTCCAAGCACTGAACCTTGAGGCACTCCATAGCTAACTTTACTGCACTGTGAGGAATGTTCATTTACACTGACAAACTGGTACCTATCAGATAAGTAGGATTTAAACCAGCAGAGGGCGCTCCTCTGACCCCTATGTCACATTCTAATCTCTGGAGTAAGATGCTGTGGTCAGTGGTGTCAAAGGCTGCACTGAGATCTAACAGAACTAGGATTGAGACCAGTCCATTGTCTGAACTTAATAACAAGTCATTCGTGACTCTGACTAATGCAGTTTCTGTGCTATGGTGGGGTCTAAAACCTGACTGAAAATCTTCAAATAAGCTATTGTCCTGTAGATGGCGACATAACTGTTTAACTACAACTCTTTCAAGGATTTTTGAAATAAAAGGGAGATTTGATATTGGTCTATAGTTGGCTAAAATGTCAGGATCTAGACTGGGTTTTTTCAGAAGCGGTTTAATAACTGCATATTTAAAAGACTGTGGCACATAGCCTGTTTCTAAGGAGGCGTTTATTATATTCAGTATAGGTTCATTAATTAGGGGAAGAGTTTCTTTAAAAAGTTTGGTTGGTATTGGGTCTAAAAGACAAGTTGAGGTTTTGGAGGACATAATGACGTTATGATGTTACGATGTTATCTCAGTTTGATCTACACCGATGAAACAGTCTAACGTTACAGATGGTTTTATAGTGGCCTCCCTTTTTACAGCTTTGGCTTGCTCTGAGCTGATCGTAGGGAGAATATTATTTAATTTGTCTCTGATACATGTGATTTTGTCGCTAAAAAAGTGAAGAAAGTTTTCACAGCTGAGAGTAACAGGGATACAGGGTTCTACTGAGCTGTGACTGGTGGTCAGCCTGGCTACAGCGCTGAACAGAAACCTAGGGTTGTTCCTATTTTCTTCTATTAAAGTTGAATAATATCTGGTTTTGGTCTCGTGGAGAGATTTTTTATAATTTAAAAGACTATATTTCCAGGCATTCAGAGACTGCTCTGAGCTGCAGTGACAGAGCCATAGCCTTTCTAATTTACAGGTTGCTTGTTTAAGGGAACGTGTTTCAGCATTAAACCATGGTGCTACTCGATTCGGCCTAACAACCTTTTGTTTTAATGGAGCTACATTGTCTAGAGCATGGCACTGTCAACAAACCGATCATTTTTACTGGGACTCGAGCTATGGAACCTGTTCTCAACATACTCACTCAACATTGTGCTAAATATTGGCTTAATTATGTGTTTAAACTTTGACACAGATTGGTCAGATAATGTTCTTCTAATCTGGGTTTTGTTCATTGGAACAGTAAAGTCTTTGAGTATAAACTGAAAGGTAATTAGAAAGTGATTTGAGAGTATGGGGTTATGAAGGAGGACAGTGAGCTCGCTAATCTCTATACCATAGAAAGGTTTGAATTTCAGAATTTCTCATGACACCAGGAGACATTGTACTTTGTGTTTAAACAGAAATGTTCTTTCACAGCTGAAGAAAGCCTGGCCCACTTTCATTAAATAGCACAGGATCTGTAGACTGGGTGTTGTGTAATCTACACAACACCCAGTCTACAGATCATGTTACTGCAATTTACAGATTTCATATGATGCATGTAATCCATCCTCCTGTGAAGAGAACAGCCACGCCTGTTATGCAAACTTACATCCTGCAACGCTGATACAACAGATGACAAGCATTGTACACGCTACACTATAATAAAAGTATGCTTTTCATCTGCCAGACACAGAGGTGTTGTCCAGCAGCACTTCCATTCTGAACAGAGTCTCCAAATACTCCGGACGTGTCTCTCACTGACCACTGAGGTGAGGATGTGTCCTATCCCACCACCAGTATAATCTAACTAACGTAACTGACACTGAAAATATTAATTTAAGTTATATTATTAGAAAACCAACAGTATAACATCTCACCTACAGTATAAATATTTGCAGATGAGTCATGGGCAGTGTGGATATGGATGAGATAAACAGACAGCTAATGCAGACTCTGATAATAACACACAGATAATCCTCATCTCCTTTTGGTTTGGCTGTAGACATATAGACTTTATATTTATGTGGGTTTACAGATGTCAGCACCACCCATCTCAACAATAGCATCCTGACAGCGCCCAATGGGCCATGGTAAAAAGCAAACATGTTAAAGAGGAACCTTATTTGCACTTTAACCTTCTTTATTAGTCAGTGGCTTTGGCCAGAGCAGAGCACAGAGATGCATGTGGGGCAAAGTGCAGAGGGTGGGCTGTGGCAGGCTAGTGCTGCTCTGCCTTGATAGTAGGAGTTATAGCTTAATGCCAGTTTGTGCTGAATGTGGGTAGCCTCAGTAATTACAGAGATATTAACTATAAACTATTCCAAAATATATGAATATGGACTCTTGAGCAGCAGATTGTACCACAGAATTTCACCCTGCCCTGTATCTGTATCTTGATCTCACAGGCCTGCAGAATGTTGACATCATGTGCATGCAACAAGAAAAAGGACATGTACAACATGTATTTTGTACTACATACATATAATGACCATGACCACCAGAACTTGAACTTTACCTGTTTCTTAAAATTTTACCTCAAGACATAACATTCACTGAACACCAGAGGTGGGACCAAGTCACTGTTTTGCATTTAACAAGTAAGTCTGAAGTCCTTTGGCCTCAAGTCCAAGTCAAGTCCGAAGTCAATACCTCACAAGTCCAAGTTGAGTCACAAGTCCTACACTTTCCATTTCGAGTCCTTTCAAGTCCTTCTTTAGGACTCCGAACTTAATTTTTGTCAAGTTGTATATTGTTGAATGTCCCACCAATGAACAAATGGTAAATTGTTTGCTGTAGCCATATTACCATTTGAACACCCTAAGCCTAGAAGAGCCCTACACAGAAAAAAGGTTTCTGAATGCTTTAAAAGTAAAGCCAAGTTCTTCAGTATCTGTGATTTACAATAAAGCTAAATACCTTTCATACCTTAAATACCAGTACATTGTATATTTACTGTATCAATATAATGTGTTCTACTGGCCTTGCGAGATGTCTTCAAATAAGAGTCACTCTATCTATCTATCTATCTATCTATCTATCTATCTATCTATCTATCTATCTATCTATCTGTCTATCTCTGTCACCTCCTGTCAGCTCCTGTCACCTCCTGTCAGCTCCTGTCAGCTCCTGTCAGCTCCTGTCACCTCCTGTCAGCTCCTGTCACCTCCTGTCAGCTCCTGTCACCTCCTGTCAGCTCCTGTCACCTCCTGTCACCTCCTGTCATCTCCTGTCACCTCCTGTCAGCTCCTGTCAGCTCCTGTCAGCTCCTGTTACCTCCTGTCAGCTCCTGTCAGCTCCTGTCAGCTCCTGTCAGCTCCTGTCACCTCCTGTCAGCTCCTGTCAGCTCCTGTCACCTCCTGTCAGCTCCTGTCAGCTCCTGTCACCTCCTGTCAGCTCCTGTCACCTCCTGTCAGCTCCTGTCACCTCCTGTCAGCTCCTGTCAGCTCCTGTCACCTCCTGTCAGCTCCTGTCATTAATGGTTGTAACACTTCAATGCTCTATATCTCTGTGATTTTTGAAACTATTGACAAGAAACAAAGACTGACCTAAAACTTAAAATTTCCTCTGTCGGTATGTCAAAATGTCATGTGCTGCTACAGCTCAATAAACTTTGACATGTGCAATCGAAAACATGCACAAGTAGCCTAACATGGGGCAGAGAGAGACAGAGAGAGAGAGACAGAGAGAGAGCGCGCTCATTACTGCAGTGAGGAGTTTAATAGTCCAAGTCGAGTCTCAAGCAGGGGTGCCACCAGGTATTCTGGGCCCCCTGAAAAGATTTTACATTGGGCCCCACCAACATTTTTTCAGGACCAGGTTTAACATAGCCTATTAAAACACTCATTTACCTTTAAAAACGTCTTAGATGGACGTTTTACCGCAGTGCAACATTAAATAACATTCATACTTTGCTATAAGACCAAATAGGCTAACTAAAAAACTAACTTATTCTGCTGTCTGTTTAAGCTACTTACTGTTACAGTGTTAATACTTTCATTGTTTCATATCATTTTTAAAGGCAAACAGCAAACCAAAGTCAGCTAGCCTATAATTCCACCCCTTTTACTGTTATTTCAAACAACTGTTAATACTAGGGATGGGAATTGATAAGATTTTATCAATGTCAATGTCATTGTCGATTCTGCTTATCAATCCAATTCTTTATCAACTCACTTATGGATTCCTGATATATCTGTGAATAAAAATTAACTAGATTTGTGGCCATACAGTTTATTATGAAGCAGAAATAGAAGCTTATTTTTATTTTCATGTATATGAGCCTATTTTAAACTGGGCTCTCTAAACAGAAGTAACATGTATTGAATGTACAGCAGTAAATTACTGGAAATGTATGCTTTTTAAATAAAAAGAATTGTGGCTTTAATGTTGATTTAGGGGCAGCAGAAGCAGCTTTGCACCTGCCTGTCTGAAAAAACACTCATTAAACTAAACAGTAGTCTGTTACTGTGACAGTGCAAAGCATGGAGGGGCCACATCAGCATCAGACAGGTGAGGGTCAGACAGGTGAGGGTCAGACAGGTGAGGGTCAGACAGGTGAGAGTCAGACAGGTGAGGGTCAGACAGGTGAGGGTCAGACAGGTGAGAGTCAGACAGGTGAGAGTCAGACAGGTGAGGGTCAGACAGGTGAGAGTCAGACAGGTGAGGGTCAGACAGGTGAGGGTCAGACAGGTGAGAGTCAGACAGGTGAGAGTCAGACAGGTGAGGGTCAGACAGGTGAGAGTCAGACAGGTGAGAGTCAGACAGGTGAGGGTCAGACAGGTGAGAGTCAGACAGGTGAGGGTCAGACAGGTGAGGGTCAGACAGGTGAGAGTCAGACAGGTGAGAGTCAGACAGGTGAGGGTCAGACAGGTGAGAGTCAGACAGGTGAGAGTCAGACAGGTGAGGGTCAGACAGGTGAGGGTCAGACAGGTGAGCGTCAGACAGGTGAGGGTCAGACAGGTGAGAGTCAGACAGGTGAGGGTCAGACAGGTGAGAGTCAGACAGGTGAGGGTCAGACAGGTGAGGGTCAGACAGGTGAGAGTCAGACAGGTGAGGGTCAGACAGGTGAGAGTCAGACAGGTGAGAGTCAGACAGGTGAGGGTCAGACAGGTGAGGGTCAGACAGGTGAGCGTCAGACAGGTGAGAGTCAGACAGGTGAGGGTCAGACAGGTGAGAGTCAGACAGGTGAGGGTCAGACAGGTGAGAGTCAGACAGGTGAGAGTCAGACAGGTGAGGGTCAGACAGGTGAGGGTCAGACAGGTGAGAGTCAGACAGGTGAGAGTCAGACAGGTGAGGGTCAGACAGGTGAGGGTCAGACAGGTGGGACAGGATTCAACATTTTCTATGGAGATTTCTCTTTCTATTGCTCGTTCCCTTCCATACTGTATTTCTTATGCAGGAGAATGAGCTCCTGCTGTCCCACTGCATGGTGTGTCCACGCAGTGGGATGTGAGTGCGCCAGGCTCCGTGCGTCTCCACCTCCGCGTTGCCGTGTCCCGTGAGCGCATGTTCATTAATTAGAGAGAGGAGAACGACATACACTGCACGATGAGCACTGTGCTTTGTAGGCTACCTCGAAGACGACTTTTGCAGCGAAGTGAAAGTATAAAGGTTAGAGGCGCTGCTCGGGAGCGGGGCAGGTCTCGGAGCAATAATCGATAAGAGGGATCGTTAAAGGCGGAGGCAGACAATTCCAATGGATTGGAAAAATTAGAACCGGTTCTCGAGTAGAACCGGGTTTCCATGCCCATCCCTAGTTAATACAGACCTTTCTATTGGAAAAACTGGGTGACATACTGCCGTTTCTTCTCTTTCCCCTTTCGCCTTTCGTTTTTTACAGCCGGGCTTATGTTGGAAGTGGGACATGCTGACAATACAGAGGTCAGCTGCGTCACATACAGAAGCAGCAACTACTCTTGTCGTTCCCGGCCTGGTTAGGAAGAGGATTGAACCATTTGCGGAGGGGGCTCTTAGAAAATTGAAGGACTTTGTTGGTTTATTTTGAATCAACTTTAATAAATAATAATCATATTCAGGGCCCCAGCATTGTAAATAATACAGCAAAACATAAAATCAAAAAAATATATATACAACAGAACAGGCCTATATGCAGGAATTTTTCCTGGGCCCCCCTTCCAGCCATGGGCCCTTGCAATCATCCTAACCTTTCCCCCTCCTAGGCGCCCCTGGTCTCAAGTCTTAGTCCATTTCATCAAGTCGAGTCTAAAGTCATCAAATTAGTGACTGGAGTCCGACTCGAGTCCAAGTCATGACTTTCAAGTCCACACCTCTGCTGAACACTGATTAATATCAATGACATTACTGTTTTCATCATTGTCAGAGGTGAGTAAAGTACTCAGTTAAGAGTATTATATCTTCAAAATAATAACTAAAGAAAAGTAAAAAAAACTACACAAGTACTAAGAAACTGTTTGGATGTCTGATTAATAGTTCATTGTACTGTATGTAAGTAATCAGACAACAACAAAATCCCAATCAATAAAGAGGTAAAGTATAGAGGTGGGTATTGAGTGTAATTGGTAATTTTACTGTAGTATTGAGTATTGTTACTTTAAAATAATATTATTCAAGTAAAAGTAAGAACTAATCAAGCAAATAAATACACAAGTGCAAGTAAAAAACTACACAAGTATTAAGCAACTGTTTGGACGTCCAATTTATATTTCAGTGTTGATGTAAACAGACAAAACATAATAATGTGCAAAATCTGGCAAACAGTAAGTAAAAAAATAAGTTACTTGTTCCAGTTTCTTGCTTTTTCACAACATAAAACCTTTGAAAGCAATACATAGGTCTCATAGGGACGTGAGTAGTGACCAAAAATTGTACTCAAGAGTACTGTTACTTTAAATTTTAAAATATTATTACTCAAGTTAAAATGGAAACTACTCTTAGAAGCACAAATTATTCAAAAACTAGTAGTAGTACTCAGGTAAATTTCATTAACTTGAATAGCAATACGACTCACAACAGATATACTTAAAATATGACTGTGTGACAGACAGGCTCCCTCTTCATTATATCATTGTTTGTTCCTCACTGAGAAAGTGAGTGGCATTTAAAGAGCAACTCAACCATAAACCACTTTTTTAGCTGGTCAGCTGTACAAACAGGGCTTTAATGGTACATCTCACTATTTATAGCTTTATCTTTATCTCTGTTTTGTAAAAAAAGGTCTAAATTCACATTTTGTGTGTGACGTAGTATTTAACATCTCACCTACAGTATAAATATTTGCAGGTGAGTCATGGGCAGTGTGGGTATGGATGAGATAAACAGACAGCTAGTGGGTTTACAGATGTCAGCACCTGCCCATCTCAACAACAGCATCCTGACAGCGCCCAATGGGCTGTGGTAAAAAGCAAACCAAGCAAAAGAGGAACCTAATTTGCACTTTAACCTCTGTTCTGGCCTGCCATTTAGTGTGGTTTAGTTTGGTACCCTGGCCCTTTATGAGAAGCAGGACGTAAGCCTGCAGGCGATGTGCTGCTGAGTATGTAAAGTGTATTGACTTAGACAGCAGTGAATTGTGTTCTGAGTTCACGAAAGGCATCCCCTGTGAGTATTATTATGAATAACATGTAAAAGCTAACATTAAGCATAAAAATATTACAGTTCATTGTTGGTCTTAAGGTATTATTTACATGCCATACATAGTTCATTTTGCATTAATGTTGTAAAGTGTATCCTAATTAGCATTAGCATGTCAAGCTCATTTACTGTTACCTTTTTGCATATTATCTTATGTACTGTATTTGTTTATTACAGTTTTACACCTGCCATATAAAGAGCAGTCCAAACCCATCCTGGCGTCTGTGACTTATTGTGTGGAGGTGTTTAACTAACTGGAAAGTGGGAAAGGCTTCTATGAGTCCAGTATAACCTCCAGTCTCTAATCTGGTAAACAGTCAGTAAAAAAATAAGTTACTTGTTCCAGTTTCTTACTTTGTCACTTTTCATAGGGACGTGAGTAGTCACCAAAAATTGTACTCAAGAGTATTGTTACTTTAAAATATTATTACTCAAGTTAAAATGGAAACTACTCTTAGAAGCACAAATTATTCAAAAACTAGTAGTAGTACTCAGGTAAATTGTATTAACTTGAATAGCCACATGACTCACAACAGATATGACTGTGTGACAGACAAGTGCTCTCTCCATGAATGAGCAACTCTTAGTCTTTTTTCATTATATCATTGTTTGTTCCCCACTTTTTTATCTGATCAGCTGTACAAATGGGGCGTTAATGGTACATCTCACTATTTATAGGTATATCTTTGTCCATTTGTAAAAAAAAAAGTCACCTGTGCCGCATGTTGCCTCCCACGGGCCTGCGCTCCCCACGCCCCTTGCCATCTCTCTCCCTTACGTGCTCATCCCAGTCCTGTAGTTACCAGATGAGGGTCATTTTCCTAAAAACACCACGCAGCCCCGCATTTACCATTCAGTCCCCTTAAAAAAAAAAAAAAAAAAAAAAAAACGTACAACCTGTCGCCTACAAAATAAAAGTGTTAAGACATTTGTGGGACAAGATGACAGAAGGCTAAATAAATGAAGTCCCAAAAGGATTTACACTCCACGTCCAAATGACTCCTGATTATCAGGTTTAGACAGTTAGTCTGATAGTAGGCAAAAAACACAAGTGAACATTTACACAAATGTGGCCACTTTTCCCCCCATTGAATGGGTTTGGATGTGCATTTTATTTTATTTTTTATAGGCCTTGGCAACCCTGCTGTGGAGGACATCCATGACGTTGCTCACAGGCCTCACTCCTCCCTCAGTTCTCCTCTCAGTCTCAGCGCACTCTTTGAGCAGTTTTCAAACTCTGGCAGTGGGCGGAGTAAGGCCTGGGTCAAGGTTGAGTTGCTCTTTAATGAGAAGTGGTCAGTCTAGTGCAGATTGGAAATCAGATTAAACATTACTCTTTGGGCCTCTACATGGTACCTCTTTCCTTAATACATCTTCTACTCAGCGTTAAAATGAACAATGTAAAAAAATAAATGTGTTTAGAACAGAACTAAGTGGAGTCATGCGTTCCAGACAATAGACATAGTATGGCACCATGATCATATGCTTCACGTCATTCATTCCTTCTCCTGGGCCTGTCTGTCCATTCTTGCCCTTCACACTGACTGGATGCCCTTCCCAAGAGTGGCTTCTCCTGAAGGATTACACATTAGAAGGGTCACAGGGGTCAGTCTGATGTGAAGAGCAGGAGGCTGCGGTCACTGCGGGTCCACAGAGGGAAGGCCTGTGTGCGTAGCTGCCCCCATGCCTTCTGGTACTGCGCAGATGCTTGCTTGTAGTCCCAGTACGTGTGCATCCCCGGGGCCCTGCAAACACACATAAACCAAGACAGCATGAGTGGATAAAGGTACTATTCACTTACACACTGCAAATCGTGTGGGTAAGGTGTGCTGTCTGAAGTAGTATCAGAGCCCTATAGAGACCCACTTAAGGAGCTTTTTATTTGTTAAGAATTTCTGATGCTTGCATAATTTTTGTTCTTGAATTTGATTAGCCTAGCCTGCCAAACTCTTCCTATTCTATACAAAGAAGTTAGTCTGGTATCCCTTCACGCAAGTTTCGTTTCTACAGGCGGAGTAACCAATCAGAAAAACAAAGAGCAGGGCATAAGCAGTGCACCACAGACCTGTATCTAAAACAAACATGTCTGATTCTTGCAGGTTTTTCCATAAAACACCAGAAACGGCCTCCCTGATCTGAACCCAAGTGGTATTCTGTTACTGGACTTCTGTGCTAGCCACAGATTATCCATGTTCAAGCACAAGGGTGTCCATCGGTGCATGTGACACCAGGACACCCTAGGCCAGAGGTCGATGATCGACTTTGTTGTTGCGTCATCTGCCCTTCAGCCGTGGGTCTTGGACACTCGGGTGAAGAGAGGGGCAGAGCTGTCAACTGATCACCACCTGGTGGTGAGTAGATTCCGCTGGCGGAGGAAAGGGAATGGTATTTATTTAGCACTTTACCTATGATACAAGTCACCTAAAGCGCTTTACATAGAAGGGAAGGGTATTTCATTCACTCCATAGTCGGTGGTGGTAAGCTACGTTTTGTAGCCACAGTTTCCCCTGGGGTGGACTGACAGAAGCGCGGCTGCACACATCTGCGCCAACGGACCCTCCGACCACCACCAACCACTCACTCACACCTGGCTTTCTGATGTTCCCCAGCGGTCTCCCATCCAGGTACTGACCAGGCCCTACCCTGCTTAGCTTCCGAGGTCTGACGGGATCGGGCATCCACAGAAGGAGGAGGCCGGACAGACTCAGCCCTCTGTCAGAGGGGCCTTCAACTCCCACATTCGTGAGAGGTTTAACTAAGTCCCAAGGGAGGTTGGGGACATTGAGTCTGAGTGGACCTTGTTCTCTGCCTCTAATGCGGTTTTCGTCCCAGTCGTGGAACAATGGACTAGCTCTACACCCTCTATCGGGTGCTTGAGGGTTCATGGGAGTTCACCCAACCGGAGCACATTTGCTTTGTGGACCTGGAGAAGGTGCTGCCAGTTGTAAATCGAACCTTTTTCCAGTGCATGTTGGACTCTGGCAGGGCTGCCCTTTGTCACCGGTTCTGTTTATTATTTTTACAGACAGAATTTCTAGGCGCAGCCAGGGGCTGGAGGTCCGGTTTGGGGACCACAGGATTTCATCTCTGCTTTTTGCGGATGATGTTGTTCTGTTAGCTTCATCAAACCAGGACCTTCAGTGTGCACTGGGGCGGTTTGCAGCCGAGTGTGAAGTGGCTGGGATGAGAATCAGTACCTCCAAGTCCAAGCCCATGGTTCTCGACCGGAAAAGGGTGGCTTGCCCTCTCCAGGTCGGAGGAGAATTCCTGCCTCAAGTGGAGGAGCTTAAGTATCCTGGGGTCTTGTTCACGAGTGAGGGAAGGATGGAGTGTGAGATTGACAGGCAGATCAGTGCAGTGTCTGCAGTAATGCGGTCGTTGTATCGGTCTGTGGTGGTGAAGAAGGAGCTGAGCCAAAAGGCGACGCTCTCGATTTACCAGTCGATCTACCTTCCTAGTCTCACCTATGGTCATGAGCTTTGGGTTGAGCTGGAGGAAGTGTCCAGGGGGAGGGGTGTCTGGGTGTCCCTGCTTAGGCTGCTGCCCCCGCGACCCGGCCCCGGATAAAGCGGAAGAAGATGGATGGATGGATAAACAGAAAAGCGACATTTTATTTCTAACACAGATGGATGTGTGTGCCTAGAGCTGCGAGGAGCATCTCGTGCCTCCCTCCCTTCTGTACACAGCTTTTGAGTTTCTGGGGTGCAGAGACTTTTAGTAAGAATTCCACTCACAGTTTTATAAATGAGACCCCTGGGGGGTGCATAGCTGCACGCAATTTTTTGCGTCACGCCCTCGCCACGCTTGAATCCACCAAAGGAGACACTGCAAAGTGGCTTCTAAATGAGATTTACCTACACATGAGCCACATGAGAGGGTTTCACTGAGAAACACAGAAGAGAGGGAGGCACGAAACGCTCCAAGTAGCTCTATGAACACACGTGCAACTGTGTTGGAAAGAGAATGCCACTTTTCTGATTAAAAAAACAAAATGATTGCAATGACACAATGAACACATACTTCCTCTTAATATAGATAACTTTAAGCATTAAAAATATGTTTAAAATCCAACAAATGTTTTATTTAGGTTATTGCAGGTATTGCTTTTTTGGTATTTCCTCACGCTGTACCCTAATTCAGACGTATAATAAATGAAAGTGCATGAAATGTGCATCACAAGCTTTTTTAAAAATTTATTTTATTTTTTTTATTTGAATGGGACAGCGTGTATTAATGAACAGCAGCTAGTGCAGTAAATACACCAGATTATAGCTCAGAGCTAATTTCCATCCGTAGTCCCCACTCACTCACATTCCCAACTTCTGTCACACACATTAATATAATTTTTCCATGGACGCTGTATGTGGACACAGGCGGTCCAAGTGGAGGTTGTGTAAAGGGAGGGGGCAGAGCCGCAGTGCAGGTGTATGTCGTGCGTAAAGACAGACAGACAGTTATAGAACATGTCCATGCAGTCTTTTTTTGACACTGTGCCTCATTAAAACCACACAGCTATGATATGAGCCGACTGTAGGAGTTGTTTATGCTCATGTCCGATCATTATTTCATAAATCCAGTCACAGATTTATCTGGGATCATCTCTGCTCTTAGTTCACACTGCAGACCATGACGGAGGCAGCGCAGCGCCCTGTGGAAGTGCATAGGTGCGCACGGCTACGAATCGCTCTAAAGCGGGTCGTAGCCTTTTTATTTTTTTTATTTTTTTATTGTCTAGAATACTGAGCGAAATTATGAAAAATCATATGGCCTGCTCTCACTTTACTCACTACTTGGTTAAACAATAATGCCTAAATCAAATCCCTAGTTTTTTTCTGAGAGATATAAAGTGAAAGTGATCTGTATCAAACACGCAGCAAACATGGATTTGTCAAACTTGCTTCACTTCAGCAGCTCGCCGTAAGGATCGCCTTTGTGCAGTGTCTCCACAATGTGTGCATTCACGAGTGAAAACTAGTGTAGGGATACGCAAGGCTCCGTGCCTAGTTGTTTTTTTAATAGGTCCCACCTTTGGCCCAGAGAGTGGCCAGTTTCAGCCTCATTTTGGATGTATGCAAGCGTTATAGATGAGACCCCTAGGTCTTTTCAACAGGCACATGCTCACCTGATGTTAGTGATTGAGGAACTGTTTTTTTCCATTTCACATTCATTCATTCATTTTCTACCGCTTATTCCCATTAGGGGTCGCGGGTGACTTCCCAGTAACTTTGGGCCGTAGGCGGGGTACACCCTGGACAGGAGCCAGCTTGTCGCAGGGCTGACACAGAGACGAACACAGACAACCATTCACTCTCACATTCATTCACTAGGGTCAATTTAGAGTCACCAATTCACGTATACATGATACTTTAAATACACATTGACCGAGTAGAACTTTACTGTCTACAGACAATCTGCTGAAGGTCTCTCACTGATGGACAGCATCACTATATTTTGGCCCTGGCTGTTGTATGATGCAAGATAAACTTTTATTGATTGATTGAAAGCACATTTGTTTTTGACCTAATCGCAGATGAAAATTCAGAGGATAGAGACAAAACTGAGCTGAAAGGAGACTCACACCCAGGCAGATGCAGGGGTAACTTCGATGAATGACTGAATGGCGCCTCCTGCTGGGCTCTGGCCTCTGATACAGTATAACATAGAAGAGGTCTAAATTCCTCTTAAACAAAGCTCTTGAACATTAACAACTTATTTTGCAAACTTGTAAAACTCCTTTTTTACTCGAATCGAAGTTAGAAAAAATAAATAAAAATTAGTGGCCCAGACAAGACAGAATGTGTTTTCTGAATTGTGTTCATATATGACTTCTTCTTTTTATGATACAGCTTTAACTTGACTTCTTTAGTAATGACTTCAGGGACAGTTTTGAAGGCACTGCAGCCTACGATCCAGCCAATACTAATTATTGAGAATCTAACCCTTGCTCCTTTTACACCCAGTCACTTATTTGGCCAATTACATTAAGCTGTGATTGAGCTGTTAGGACAGTGACCTTGTTAACACAAATATTTGTTTCAGATAAATGGTCAACAGATCATGACTCACTCAGTCAGCTGCACAGAGAAGAATGCAAATCCAATTTATAACATTAGGTTTTTAATTTCTGTATGTGAGAGGGTTAATGCCTTTAATAACTTAACTGTACAGTTTATCCTCAGATGTGCTTACTTTTAGACCAGCAAAGATTCATTTTCTCAGTCTCTCTGCTGGCTAGCTTGTTTTTGGTTCTTCTGGTCTCTCCTGTTGTAAATATTTAAAAGAGAAAGAATGACAACTGTAGCTTTTATTACATTTATGTGCACTGTTTCACTTTGTAAATTAGCGACTGGTAAATCTGGTCTGGTCCCCAGATCAAATAAATACACCAATAGTTCTCTCACATGCATGCAAACTGTGAATGAGAAATCTTGCTGTGAGGTCTTAATTGATTCTTTAAAGGCGGGTGTTGTCGATTGTGCAGAAACAGAGCAGTGAGAGAGCAATGACAGATCAGTGACAGAGGAGCGGCCTCGCACTGGGAGAGGAGTGACAGAGGAGTGCCAGTACTATGTCAGTACCCTCAAGTCAGTGGGTAGGGAAGCTTAATGAAGATGTGACCATTTCTCTCATATGACTATCCAACTTTGCTCCTTGATTATTAGTTGTTTTGGCAATGTTGTGACACAACTACATGAGGTTGAACTCTGTTCCAACAAAAATTGCTTGGTCTGTGCTGCTAATAATCAAATATTGCAAGATTTTATTTTAATTTTATTGTTGTTTTATTTTATTTTTCCTTTCCATTTTGTTTTCCCTCAGTTGTTTCCGTGTATGTACATAGGACACGAATGTTCACCGGACATTTAGTTGCTCCTTTGGCTTTAGTGTAAGTGAGCAGTGACAGAACAGTGAGTGAGAAATGACAGAGCAGTGACAATGAGTGGCAAAAGAGTGACAAAACTGTGACAGGAGAGACTGAGGAGTGACAGAGGAGTGGCTGAAGAATGACAGAACAGTGATAGGAGTGACAGAGGAGTGAGTGAAGAGTGACAGAGAAGTGACAGGGTTTCTGCATGGTGTGACAGGACAGTGGCAGAGCAGTGGCAGAGGAGTGACAGGACAGTGGCATGTCATGTGGATGTTTACCTGAGGGAAAGGGGCAGCTCAGAGGCCTGTGTGGCTGATACGACAGACAGGAAGGACTGGAAGAGCTCCCGTTTGCACAGTAGAGACCTGCCGAAGTACACAGCTCTCAGCATCTGTTACTCTCTTCAGTGTGCAACAGCGTGACTCTCACCTGGCTTTGGCTGTGCCCAGGGCCTTCTTTGTGACTCCATGCTTGTAGCCATTGGCAGTGACATCTAATGGCTTCTCAGACACTTTACACCAGCTGATGGCTATCTCGAGTTGAAGGGGGCACATAAGGGAAATAAAAAGCCTAGGGTTATTTGGGGATTTTCCTTCACCACAATGTGCGTAGATTTAAACATCAGATATGAAAATAAACCCCATGTGATAAAGCATAATAACACTGGGCCATAATGTTCCCAACCATTTTATAACATTATGGGTTTTTTTTAGTCTTACTTCATTGAATAAAGGTAACAGCAATTACAATTATCAGAAATCTTTTTTTTTTTGGTATTGACAATTAATGATGTTTTTTATAAATACAGTTTAGTTTGGTCTGGGGATATTATATATGTGGCATAACTGATTCAATTCGTGGGCCGAGCAATTTTGCTAAAATTTTATAATCGGCATTTAGGAGGGAGATGGGCCTATAAGACCTGCACTCTGAGCCTTCTTTGCCAGGTTTTAGTAAAAGCGTTACAGTGGCCTGTGGGAAATAGTGAGGTGTACAACTTAGAGTAATATATTTTAAACGTTTCGCTAATGATAAATGGATTTACAGTCAATTCTCCTGAAGAGGTTTTAATTTCTTTTATTTGATGCAAAATTGATTGACATTTAAGTTGCTGTGCTATATCATCCAGCCTTCTCACCATGTTTATACTCATCCACGTAATAAGAGAGTTTTCAGTTTCTTGGGTAGATAAAAGATTATATTTCATTTGAAAGTTTAGTCTTTTTTTTTTTTTTTTTTTTTTTTAATTCAGGTCCCCGTATGTTTTTAATCAAAAATGACTGGTCTATTCCATTATCCAACTGTAACACACATGTTCATGAGTTTTCTCTGTGATAACTCTAAACTTTTCTTCTATAAACTGTCCTGATACAGATAAAACAGGAGTACAGAGACGTACAGTACCTGCTCCACAGGGGGACACTCGACCTTGCCCTGCCTGGTGCTGCAGCTCTGTCTGGGCCTGGCTAAAGGGAAACTCAATACTGGACTGAAGCAAAACTGGCAAAGTTACAGAGAATCCAGCTGGGAGACCTGACACATGGGAACACCTGACACAACAGCAAAACAAACACAAGCACATGTAGATAGATGCTTCTACTCACATACATAAAATTTCATACATCTAAAATTTTCCCACCTACCGTGAATACAGAGCTCTGTGCATTGCCTTCTGGCTGTACGGACACTTTCCCACAACAATGGTGCTGAAGTAGAGCGCCCCCTGCAGGTAATGGGACAGAAGAGCACCCTGGAAACCCACAACACCCCAGCGGGCTAGTTTATCACTGCAGGACAGGGATAGAGTAGGCTCCCCCCGGCCTGGCTTTAGTCGTAGCAACCCTATGTTGTGGTACCCCACCCCGGGCTGGAGGGGGTCAGCTGGCCCCCCTGGTACACATTTAGCTCCAGTCCTGTGGACGTCAGCCGCTTCCCCCTGCACACACTTGGTCCCTGTCCTGAGTGTGTCAGCCGGACCATCCAGCACACACTCAGTCCCTGTCCTATGGGTGTCAGCTGGACTATCCGGCACACACTCAGTCCCTGTACTGTGGATGTTAGGGGCAGCAAGACTGTTTTGCTCCTCCAAACGTGGCAGCTTGGTGTTGTGACCCTCTTCAGTCTCGAATGCTTTCCTCTTCATGGCCCCATTGACAGGAGGACAGGGCTGGGATGGGCTGGGAGCCATGGGGATGATAGATGCATCACCACCTGGCATTAACAAACACACGAAACGTTTACAGTAAGGATGTAAAGATGCACTCAAGTCACAATTCAATTCACAATTTAATGTTCACAAGTACAGATTTGATTTGCAGACTTGCAGTATAATTATGACCAAAAGATTTTTTTTTTACATAGCCTATTTGTGTCACCTTATTGAACATAAATTGCTGCATATGTCTTATTAACAGAAAGTGAATACAAAAGTAGATATTAAAGCACATCTATAACAATGTCTATAACAAAAAATATATAGGAATTTGTTAGTGACTTTTTTTAACAACTTTCTACTCTCCTCCAAAAACAGATACACTAAAGTAGTAAGCAATGCCTCTTAGAGAAGCAGCTCATCACAAATCCACACCTCAAGAAATAATGGGCCTAAAATAAGTTAAATCTTTGTTAGCCTTCCTTTAGCTTGCTGCTAGCACCAAGCTACTTTCTGGGCGATGGTAAACCCAGCGAACAGGTGCAGCCTAAATAATACCTACAGATGTGCCTCTCTTGCAGTCTGCCCTGGGGTTTTTATTGTTCGCTTGTGAATGGCAGCTCTGTGTGAGACAGAGGAGGGCACACTCCCAAGCAGCTCCAAGTAATGAAGCTCTTGCACAGCCTTTTACGTTCCCAGAATGCTGGGTTAGTGATTTTATGAGCCCTGTTAACTAAAACTTAATATAAATTAATGTTTCTCTTAAGTAAAATGGCAAGGTAATGATGTCCAGCACCAAACAAGTGAGCCAGATTATGTTCCATTATACTTTAGTGGCCTACGCGTTGCTTTAAAAGGGCATTGCAATTCATTTTTTTTCTCCACTGATTCAAAATTCCTATTTTTGCATCAATTTTTAGACAATTTATGCTGAATCATTACATCCCTATGTAATGATTTACAGAGTTTACAGTCATATAAATAATAACATTTGTATCTCAAAATATTATGAAAAATGTGTGATTAAAATGAGAATAAACAATGTGTAAGTGGGATAACTCACAGGGCGTATGGCTGGTGAAGAAGACAAAAGACACTTCAGGCCTGAGCCTCCACTTAGCATCCTCCTGTTCTCCGTCCCGCTCAAACACAAGACTCCCTCTGCCAGACACAGCACGGTGCAGCTCCTGGGTCAAGTACCTGCCCCCCCCAAAAAAAACACCTTCAACTTTCATCCATCACTTTCCACTCAGACTGGTGGTCAGTTCTTCTCTGTAATGTTTAGCTGCCTGCTCTCTCGTTGGCCCCTGCATTGATTTAGTCTGATCAGGGGCCACAAATAAATATCCATGATCCATTTTCTTCTGCCTTAACCTGGTCAGGTAACGGGGGCAGCAGTGTAAAGAGAAAAGCCCAGACTTCCATTTCCTGAGATACTCCACAGACCACCATCAGTACTCAGCCTGCATTACCAGTGGTGTATTACAAGGTTCTATTTTTAGGTTCAATTTAATTCTCTATATACTGTATATGCTCCCCTAAAGGTATATGAAGAATTGTTTAAAACATGAACAGTTGGAAGGCACAAAACTAACTAAAAACTTCTAATTTAACTGTTCAAAATCTGAAATTATTCTCGTCAATTATTAAATGCATTTTATTGTATTGATTAGACTGTGGTTATATCTGCCTTTGAACTTTAAAAACCTTGTTAAAAAAGTGCTATATAAATAGAGATTATTATTACTCTCATGGCTCATTTAGTCTGACTATACTGAGCATACTGACTTTATTCTTCAAGCTTTTACTTGTCATTTTGGTGATTTTCATTCTCTTCATTGTTTTGTTTTAAATGCATAGCTTGTTTGAGAAGCCTGTGTGTGGTGTGCTGTCACCTGATACATCCCCTTCTGGCAATGACTTCTGCATGGCTGTCATTGAGTACATCACCTAAAGTGAGAACACAAACACAAACGTCACTCCATCATGCCTTACAAAAGAATCATGAAAGACAATGGAACCTACCACTGGGGCTCATCGAGGTCTGTCCAATGCATTTTGACCCTGTTCCAAGAGAAACCACCTCTTTCACAACTGCAAATATCGATATGAAAATGTCATTACCATAGCCGAACACTTATAAGCCTGAAGCTACAGCCTAGTTAATGCCTTCTGCACAGGATAAATTGTGTTCACTTTCAAAGAACATTAATACAATCACACAGAGAAAAAAAGTCTCTTTCTACTGCATTGATAGGAACAGAGTTCCATGTGGCTTCTGAACCTGTGACAAGGTAACTGCTCAGTCACACATTTTTCCCTAGACTTGAGAATTTCTACCAGCCCTGCATGCCCTGATCCTGAAAGCATTAGCTCTCTACAGTAAAGATGAAGGCTATGGCCTCTCTTCTGACCCAAATGACCTGGTTGCTCTTGCCACCCAGGTTGGTCAGTAAATCCATGCGGACACCCTAACCACTAGCTCAATATATTTACAATTATAGACAGTAAAACCAGAAAATATCATTTGTAGATGTTGTTTTTTCCAAGTATAAAATCTGTTAATTATTTTTATACACTTGAAAGTGAAATAATATCAGTAGATCATTTATTTACACAAGTTACACAATTTCTATATTTATTTATTCATCCTGTACCTCTTATTCCAGTGAGGAGTTGTGGAGGCCGGAGTCTATTCTGGCCCTTTTTGCCTTAGGCAGGGTACTATGCGAATGTCCTAATTCTGCAAACTGTAGTGCCTAAAGCATCTTATGTCCATCCTGATAACCTACCACCTCACATCACTGACACAGTCACTTTCCCCTAACAGAATAGTATTGTACCATGACGGGTTTGGCATTGAACTTTCTTCCACAAGCAGTCCACAAGAACTTCACCAGTACAGCGCTGTCAGAGACAAGCGTAGTACTGGGATAAGTTAGATATGCCTAAGCTTTATTTCTCAAATCTGTCCATCCTGCAAATCGCACAAATTGTCCCACCTTGTTTTTTTAAAGAGTGCCCTGTCCCACTTACATTTGTCCCCCTTCCCACTTAGGATGAAAAGTGCTAAAAGTTGGACAACTTGTGTAATTTGGTGGGACAAGAAGAGACAGACTCAAGAGAAATCAAAGCTTTGATAATATTCATATCTAACTTACTGAGTTTAAATCTCATTTAAATAATGATACTTGCTATTGTGATGTTTTCATCCTTGAACTAAAAAGGTGGAACTGATCTAATCTAATTATAACAATTAGATCTCCCAGTATTATTTTCAGCAGGCAGCAGGCCAGCACAAACTCAGATGGACCATGGAGAGGCCTTTCCTGAAACACAGGAGCAAGACACTATCCACATATCCCAGCCCACAATTATTTATTCTACATTTTACACAAGAAATAATGATCTTACCTCTCACTTGTTATATTATCTACTGAGCTCCAATGAAAACGGGGGACATTATCTTAAGAAGTAGGACGGAGGGACAGATGCCTAAATGCCTGTGCAGGACAACCAAAATAGGGATACTCTTATCCCACTTATTAAAGACAATGTCCCTCTTTTTTATTAGTGCTCAGTGGATCTTAAGAACAAGGTAAGGTGACTATTCCTTATGTAAACTGTAGAATAAAAATTTGCGATCATCCTAGGCTGCAGAGCTCATGACCACAACAGGCAGGTGGTCACAATGTTCTACTTGATATGTGAATTTTTGTGGTCGTGTGTTTACCTGTGTCAGAGTGAGCCCTCCTCGTGACCTGGAGCACAGCGGCCAGCAGGGTCCACTCTCTGCCCGCCTCAGGCTTCCCTGTGCGGGGCAGCTCTCTGAAGCGGTCATAACACAGGGCTGCGATCTCATCTGCGTCCATTACGGAGCAAGCCCGGAGGAGAGGCTTTCAGTGGAAGTGATAATAGGACTTTTAGCGTCAATGTGTTTACCCCACGGACACGCTGTGGAACTCGCGTTAACGTAACCCACGCCGGAAGCACATTTTGGCGGCGTATGAAGAAAAATACAGCTACTTCCCGTCAAAAACTGTGCGTGCCTTCACAATAAAAGCTTAAATGATAAACAAAAATCAGCATCAAATTATGGAACTCTGTTTTGATCAAAATTACATAAATAAATAACTACGACATTATGAAATACATACTCATAGGAATAAATAAAGACCATTGTGTAAAACTATCATTCAATAGCAAGCATTGTTTGTTAAATACAGTGCATTATTAGAATGCTATTTTTTATTTATTTCATGTCATATTTATTTTATGTTGCATTTATTTCATAATGTTATTTTCCAGGAGTCTGTTTTTTATTTCATAACAGCAGAATCTCACAGGTCTGTCACTCAGCAGGCCAGTGGGCGGGACCTGCGCTCTGATTGGCTGATCCTCTCAGATCTAATCTCTTTCCTGCACTGGTCCGTCCGTGGCCTGGTCTGAACCTTTTCGTCAGTGGAGTGTTTAGCTTGTTTTAAGCATTTGCTGGGTTCAAATTACCACCAAATAAGACTTGTTCACCGTTTATCTGCACTTAAGAAGCTACACTATGTTTTTCTAGGTAAGTAAAACTCCCCACTATGGTTAAGATTAGGGTAGGAGCTAGATTACTTGCTTCAAAGGCACTGATTAAGTTTATAGTAGACTCCTGTCATTGCAGTCTCTTTGTCTGCAACTTCATACTCCTCCTTTTCTGTCTGACTAACGTTGGTTACTTGGTGGTTTAATGTGATAAAACTGACCAAAAATGAATGATGAATGATCTTGTTAACGTTGGTAAAGTCATCACGTACATTAGTGCTGCACGATTTGATGAAAATGTGCGATTGCGACTATTATGGACAATATTGCGATTGCAATTACGATATTATTTAATGAATGTTGTCATGAGTCTACTTGCTTGAATATCAAGGACAACACAGAATATAGTTTCTGTATTTCTCAACTCAAAACATACACGACACAAAAAATATTACATAATGTTTTTTCCAAATAACTTAATATCAAAAAATAAATAAAAGTTTGAAAATAAAGATATTTCTGCTAATTGCAAATGAATGTCATTTTAAACTTTTACGTAAACCTGTAAACAATTACGTAAACCTGTTAAGTGGCGTAGCACTTCCAAATGTATCCGTCATTGTACGTTGTGGTTCTTTCAGGCGGTTTTCAGTTTTATTTTTCACGTTACTTGTTTGGGTTTTTATTTGCATGCACTCGTCATATTTTTCTCTGTGTTGTCTTAAATGTTGATAGAGATTGGTCGTATTACCTCGGGACGTAGCGACTTTAGCTTTGCAGGTTTTACACAGCGCGTATTGTTGTTCAGCGCCGTCGTACCTGAATCCAAAGTATCGCCATACAACAGAAGTTGCATTTTTTTCCGCCACCAACTCTGCTTTTCTCTCATGTTCCTCCTCAGCGTCCAGGTCTTCCACTACTGTTTGCTGCAAGTGATGGTAGTCACGTGACCATACCTGCTGTAAGCGGTTGTCTGAGTTGTGTTAATAGTGCGCCTGCGCCATTCACTTTGAACCTGTTTGGTTCATGTTTTTCTCACGCTCTTATGGTCAGTTCTCTGAGCGCCAGGCAATAAACAGAGACGTGTTCCCGTGCTCCAAAGAAATACTTGCCTCCGAGTTTTGTCCTGTGTCTACAACTTATTTGAGCCCCACACAGCTCGAACGTTACACTGCGGCTGCCCACAGCAGTGTGGATGTGGCGTCACCTAATCCACATTGGTTTACATTAAATCGCAAATCGCAGTCTTTTACGCGGTTACGTAATCGCACAGCGTGACATCGCGATTGCGATTGCGATTAGATTAATCGTGCAGCACTAACGTACATGTAGACTTAGAACAGCTGAATAATTCTTGCTTGATTTATACTGCCAGTGAGAGTAATGATACAAAACAATGTTGTATGACTTTCTACAGCGCACATACATAGTTACTGCATTTTTTCACACCTATGCACACACACACTCTACTCATAAATGTAATACCACTGCACATTTGATTTTTATTTACTGCTGATTTATTTCTACATGTTGTGAATTATCATTACACCCACTCCTTAGATTTCTAAAGGTGATGTTGAGGCTGAAGCTGTGGCTGAGGAGAGAATGGAAGCTTTTTCCACTTCTCATTTGTGTCCTGAAGAGGATGTATACTGTATAAGACACTAAAGAAGATGAGTTAGTCACATGAACTATAACTTACATTACTTGTGGTAAACTCTGAACTCAAATTAATGTACTATGGAGGACCGTGAGCACCATGCACAAAGGATTAAAGTTTTTAATAAACAAGTTTTTAAAAGAGCATTTAATAAACAGATTACTAAATGCTTTTTTAAAATATTTTTTAAAAGAGCGTTTAATAAACTGATTACAAAATGCTTATTTTAAAATAGTTTTTAAAAGCACATTTAATAAATGGATTATTAAATGCTTTTATTAAAAGAGTTTTTAAAAGTGCATTTGTTAAATGGATGACTAAATGCTTTTTTCAAAAGAAGAATTAATAACATTATTTAATCCATTTAGGAAACCATTTTCTAAATGTATTTACAAACCCTTTTCAGAAAAGCATTTGCAAAGCGTATTAGCTTCTCTGATTAGCCTCTGCTTTTAGCTTTTCCGTGGCGTTCCCATGGATGTATAATAAGACCTAGATAGGACACCGCCCCCTCTTCCCTGATGCCATATTTCCTAGTGGCCGCTCTATGGAACTGCAGCGAAAAATCTAATGCAGCCCAGAAAGGATTTTTCCCATAGAGCGCAATGTAAAAAGAAACGCCTGGTGCTTGGCTGACAGGGCACCTACAGCTGAGGAAATGGTCAGATTTCGTAGTGATTATTATCTTTTTTCACATCATGGACTTTTTCCCTTTTTGAAATGTTTAATTTGGCTAAAAAAATAACTTTTAATTTTGTATGTGATGTCACCGCTCTAGCCCGCCATCACGCCCATTGGTCAGAGCCGGTCACAAGGTACGCGGAGCAACACAGCACTTGCTTGAGGGCCGCAGTGCACCTGCTCTATAGGCCGCACAACGCGGAAGTAACGCGGAAGCAAGGCCGTCTTCTAGGAGTAGGCTACATAGGCTGCAGCCTAGGGCCTCAGCCAGCAGGGGGCCTCAATGAGGGAGTCAAATAAATCATGCATTAAGATCAAAATGAATCCTGCACCCCGCAAACATGAAAGTGGGGTCCAGAAAAGAAGAAAACAACAATTAAAAATAGGTAATTGCCAAAAGGCGATTAATCTAAATTCAAAACTAACTGGCTTTTTTCAAAAAACTAACAATGATGAAAATAACAAGAAGACAACTGTGCTTCAGGGGAAGCAACTCATCTCTCGGCATTTGCTAGCAGCAATAGAGGTAGGCTAAAGGATTTTGCGATTGCAACTATTAACGCAAAATCAAGCAAACCCCGCAAATTCAGCGCGACCCTGCAACTTTGTCCAAACTCCATTGGCCAATTATCGCAGAGATTTTCCTTTAAAACTGCATTTTGCTGCACTTATCACTGTGTGTGGGCTGTCCCCTGTTCCAGAGCAGAGCAGCTGCTCTCTATCAGCAGCGCACCGGTAATGCGCGCCGGAGGTTGGGTTGAGCCACAGACAAAGCGGCATGGAGGTGCGATGCGGAGGTGCAGCACACTCATAGACAGAGCGGCACGGAGGTGCAGCCCCGAGGTCAGGCGCAATCAAAAACAGAGCGGCACGAATTTATGACACGGAGGCGCAGAGCGGCATGGAGGAGCAGCGCGCAGCTATCGCATGGCAGTCGAGCGCACCTGAGGTCGCAGGTGCTCACCAGCAGCACGTGTGGATGGGACTGAAGGAACAGACGAACGCAATACTTTCTAGTTTTGTCTGGTGTCACTCTGAAAAGCCTGTCTGTGTTGCCATGGTGATATAGTTGCTTAAAAAGTTGAATATACACTAAAAAATGCTGGGTTAAAAATAACCCAAATTGGGTTGTTTTTAACCCAGCTGCTTGATAACTATTGGACTAACACAACACTGGGTCATTTTGACCCAATGATATGGGTTACTATTTTAACCCAACATGTTGGGTTAAATATTCTACTACACAGTAGTTGAATATAACCAAGTATCTACTAAATACTTGGTTATATTCAACTACTGTGCTGGGTTAAATCTACCCAATAAAAGGGTCAAATGGTCTTCTCTTATTACTCAAATATTAGCTTAATTCTACAATAAGAATAGTTTCTAAAATGTTTTTTTTTTAAACTGTATGCAAAAATGTGTATGTATAAAATAAAATACATCATTCAAATCTTTAAGAAGCTTATACAATATTTATTATTATTTATTATATTTAAAAACTTTTTATTGTCTATCTGCAAGAAAGTAATGCCGAATGAATTAATTTAACAGGAGTAGACTGAATTTCTCCCATTTCATATACAACTGTTTGGATGAATTCCCATACCGGAGCACACTGATTGGGATACTTGATGTCAAAAACATAAAAACACTTAAAGCACACATCAACTGCCCCAAGTGGTGTGTTCTGCTCAAGAGCATGTCCCACCAGGATCACAAATGCTTGCGAGGCACTTTTCATCAAGTACCAGGATGTAGGGGTATGGCCTTGACTATTCCAGCTTGCATGAGGTATTCCACCATGTTTGTTCCAACCTTAGAAAAAATAATATTTTACAATAAGTTTATAACATTGTATAACAGGGACATCATCAAAAATGCAGATACATCTAAAAATAGAATATGTACAAGTGATTTTTTTTCAACTGCTCTATAACATTATTATTGTAATAGTTTTATTGGTCTTGTATGTATTCCAATTCTCTAAGGTATGTACATAACTACTACATAACTGTACACTATATAATCTTTTACAAAATAGTACTTACAGGCTTGCAGGTCAATAAATGCCAGACGGGACTCCTCAATGCTGTGCCGGAACACTTCTGCCAACCTTGTAGACAGTCGGTGGGAGCAGTTCTGGCAGCATTTTGAGAGCAAGCTCCCCCTTGGCATCTGTAAGGACTCAAGTTATTCACATATGAATTGGTGTGAGATTTGCACATTTAGTGGCCAAACATGAAACTTTTATTTGACCTTTATTTAAACAAGAAAGTCCCACTGAGATTTAGAATATCTTATGCAGGGGAGACCTAATTGTACATGTTTTTGGTGGTAGGGCCCCCAGTGGAAAGCTACCTATAAAAACGGCTCCTATAATGTTTAAAGGGGACTAGAACCAGGCCTGGGATCAGAGCTTGAAAGCAAGCACCTAATGGCTGTGTCCTTGTCCATTAAACTGCAAAGCCTGAAGAAGCAACATGGGGCTGACCTCCTGTTTCTCTCCACCTACTTGCAAGAGGAAACATTAGGGGCTGATGCGGTGTGAACTGTGCAGTGGTCACAGCTAGGGCTGGTGGGCTTGTGGTTTATAGCTGCAGCTCAGCTCCTCTATGTGTTGGCAGTTTTCCCTGGTGAAAGAGAGCGTCGCCTGCCTGCACCTTTGGGTCAGGGACAGGCCAGTCCTGAGTCCTTCAGAGGGTATTGGAAGTTGTTACTGTAGTAAAACTGTAGTATTGTACACTGTTGTTCTCCTGTGGGCAGTGACAGTTACACCTAGAGGTGTGTGATTAGAGAGATCAGCCTCCTTGAACTGAACAGTAAAAGGAAAAATGTGTTACCTTGTGTCATTTCTTCAACAGGAAATGTAAGTTTCTTCTCCCGTATTGCCAAGCATAATATCTTTTCTGCATATATAGGCAGCCAAGATTCAAAAAGTTTGGATGCAGCCTCTCCATGCAAAATTAAAAAGTCTTGTGCAATCTAAAATATAGAAAACATATTTAAACTGTTAATGCCACTGTCCATGTCACATATTGTGAGAATTTTCTAAATATAATCTGCAATCTACAAAGCATACCATTCCTCGAGTCATTAGATGAGGAAACTCACTCGGGATATCTTGCATATCCTTCGAGCCAATATTTCTAATCCATCTGGCCCTGTAGAGGGCTGTATCTTGCATGAAGCTTTTAACCTGGCTGAGGGGTTGAGAATTATTTCTGAGCCATTCCTTAAGTTGTTCAGCTCTTTCATCAGAAATAGCAGACTCTATAAAAATACAAATGGATATTGTCAATGTTAATGCTTGTTGAACTCACTGATTCTCAAACCTTTCACATGAATTACTACCTCTGAAAATGTAAAATAATATAGATTGGAACCAAATTTAACCAGGATTAAGTCAAGAGTAAACCAGGACTAAACCAGTACAAAACCAGGAAAACAAAGATTATTCTTAGACTAAACCAGGACTAAGCTGTGGTCTATCCTGTACTTAAAATTTAATCCTCAACCAGATCCTGACTAAAACATATTTAAAAAATCACCAGAAGAAGTCTGCATACCAGCAGTAGTACTCGCACCACACCACAGTTTAACATTATCATAGTCTTTTATTACTGCACCTGTTACCTGGTAAGTATTCTGGCTCAGCTTGCATATCATTGGTGGCTCAGTGTTCCAACATCCACAAGCGGCACCTGCTTTCACAACTTGAGATTGACGAGATACAACACATATGCTACGGCAAGGGGGAGCCAGGACGCAAGGTCAGAGGGGAGTTAACACCAACTCCTCATTCAGAGTTTGGGTACGAAGCCCCAATAAGCACCATCACGCTGAGCGAGGCAGCAACTGACCTGAGAGATAAGATCATGGCTGAAGGACAGCACAGAGGCACTGATCATGGCTGCACAGGAGCAGGCCTTGAGCACCAGAGCAATAGAGGCCAAGATCTACCATACAAGACAAGATCCCAGGTGCAGACTGTGCAAAGAGGCCCCTGAGACAATCCAGCACATAACTGCAGGCTGTGATGAAACCGCCTGCGGAGGGTGAGAGGACAATTTATATATATATATATATATATATATATATATATATATATATATATATATATATATATAAATATATATATATATATATATATATATATATAAATGATGAAATAAGTTTGTCAGCAAAAGAAAGCATGAAGGACTTTAATAATAATTCTCAGTAAAAGGCTGTGTTGACTCTTTACATCAGACCATTACCTTCCATTAAGAAAGGGTCGAGACACATTTCTGTAACTGTCTGTGTGTAGTGGCTCTTGCACTGACTTCAGCCTTAGTACACCCTTGTGTCTTGAAGAGATACCTTGTAGTTAGTTAACAATGTTGATATTACTCACAATATTCTTTTTAATTAAAAATTATTGAAATATTTCACTTGGTATGTACTATATATTATATTAGTTTAAATGTTTTAATTAAACTAATGAAATTCCATTTTTTTCAATCTTTATTTGATGTTTCTATCTTAAAGTTTCAGAAGGTACTCACAAAACCACTCTGTGATACATCCTTCAAACAGGGAAAAGTGTGAACCAAAGATGAAGCCAAGACTTTCTTTGTGTCAGATGTCGGTCTGTTCAAATAAGAAAAAACATATGGTCATATATATAAGAGCAGTCATTAAATTTGGCTTTACTTCCACCTATAATCAGTAGCCCTCTTCAGACACACACTGCATGGTCACATGCATGACCAACCACCCCTGTAGAAGTGTGAAAATGTACCAGATGATTTTGTGCATCTTTCAATGCAGGTGTAGTGCATGCAGTGCATTTATCTGCAAGCCTCATGTTGTGGACACTGCACTAATTGAGGTTATACACTACGCTGTTACTGAGTACAAGCACATAGTGCTTTGTCCTCTCATGTGCACATAGTGCTTTGTCTCTCTGAACTCAAATCATGTGGAGTTGTGGACATTGGAGATGATGCAATAAACATACATAGTTGACAGGTAATGTATGAGAAGTAATAATGTGTAGTTTTATACAATTTTAAGGTGATGGTAAAATGGTGGTCAATCTGAAAACAAATGTTTTTATGTACCTTTCCCCAAACCTTTCCATAAAGTGCGACACCAAAATTCTAACTAAACAGCATCTTTGCTTGATTGTAATGAGTCTATTGTTATTAAGGCTCTCAAGAATTGCCTTGCCATCATTAGATGCTGAAAGAATCTGAGGGATGTTCTGAAAAAAAAAAAAAAAAGATAAAAGATAGTTACAGTTTTGTCCATAAGTATTTGGACACTGACACAAGTTTTGTTATTTTACCCATTAACCAAAACATATTCAAAATACAGTTATATAATGAATATGAGCCTAAAGTGCAAACTCTCAGCTGTAATCTGAGGTATTCACATCCCAATGGGAGGAAGGGTTTAGGGGTTACAGCTCTTTAAAGTGTAGCTGCCTCTTTTTCAGGGGCTCTAAGGTGATTGGACAAATAAACATTACAATGTATAAAATGTTAATTTTTAATACTTGGTTGTGAATCCTTTGCAGATGATGACTGCCTGATGCCTGGAGCCCATGGACCTCAACAGACATTGAGTTTTCCTCCTTTGTGATGCTTTACTTGCTTGTGGCTCTTTCAGCCTTAAAACAAGTGAAAGCCTTAAACAAGTGAAAATGCAGCTTGATCAGGCTGAGATCTGGTGACTGACTCAGCCATTGCAGAATATTTCACTAATTTGTATCACTTGCTTTTGTGGTATGTTTTGGGTCACTGTCCATCTGTGCTGTGAAGTCTTCAACAGGCAAAGGTGGTGTGGAGGGTGGGACATCAGAACTATCAGGTGGTGTTGAAGGAGGCACAGCATTTACAGTCTAAACAGGGAAAACAAATTAGTATGACAATGAACGATACACATGTAAACCATATCTTAAATAGGTTAAGAACTTACAGTGAAATTCATCCAATCCAAATAATTCAATAAAGAACAAAAAACATCCTCGTGCATTTCAGAATGACTCTTAATTATACTATTTACAAATGTATGGTTCTATTAATATAATACTGTGTCTTTTGTTGAGAACTTAACTGACCTAAAAAGGTCTGTAGCGCAGGGAAATGTAGAAATGGCATCCTCTCTGTATGACTTAACTGCATGTAGTGGATGATAATCAAGCAAATCCCCCACATTAACAGCAACTAAAGTGAGAGTGGGCTTCACACAGCAAAAAAATGCCACTCAAACTCTATTGTTTCCCACTTCTTTACCACAAGCTTTATTGTGGGTGTGTGTGCTGTTTGCTCCAGAAACAAAATGCTTTTTATAAGGCCAAATTGAGGTTCTCCATCTGCATCATAGGACATGAATACTGTCATACCCAGGTAACCCAGGCTGGCACAAAGACTTCACTGAAAAAGGAAATATCTGTTAGACCACTTTGGATCTTTCTAACACCCTCCAAGGTAGTATGTCCTGGACCAACTTCTGCATTGTGACTTAACACATTGTTGCAGAGAAAATTGTAGCACTGCATTATCTGATGTCGAAAAGCTATAGTTTTGCATATGTTTCTTAAGTTAAATGTGACATGACTAACACGTTTGAAAAATCCATGTTTAGCCTCAAAACGCATTGTCCAAAACTGCGTTAGTGGGCCAAGTTTTTGAATGGCTTTTGGGGAATGGAGCATGAAGTGGTGTTTTGGTCGCAAATATAGGTGAGGATAGAGCTCCAGGAAGAGATAGTGATGCTCTTTGATGATTTTCCCTAAATATAGGGTTGCAGAAAGAGTAAGTGATGGGGAGAATATAAACTCCATACACAAGAGTAAGAGCAAAAGAAGCCTCCATTCACGATTTCCTACAGGTACAAGGTTACCAATCATTGTTGGCAGCAACCTAAGTAACCACATCTGCGCTGCTGACTGGCGCATGGAACCTTCAGCATTTTTCAGATCATTCTTAGTGATTGGTGATGGTTTGTTTCCTTTATCACATAAACCATAGTCAAAGCTTGTGAGCCTATAGTTTAGTTTGTCAAGGGTGAAAAGCTTTTGCTCAATCAAAGAACTCCAAACAAGCTTGACCTCATATGGCCCCACTCCTTCTAGGATGTCGTGTATTATATCTGGCGCAACATTGTCTATTATGTGAAAAAAGGACAGACTATTTAAACTGCTGTCTCTTTTCAATCCTGTTTTAAGACACCGGGACACACCGGGGCAATCATCGGCAGTTGGGTGCGGTCAGATGGTTTGGCGCGGTCATTGACATGAGTCTGTTTGGTGTGTTCCGCACCGTTGGACGTAGTTCTGCCGATTACACATGTTGAATTGGCATTGGGCCGTCGTGGTCAACGAGCGCTCTGATTGGCTGTGTGTCCCGTTCAGGTCCGGAGAGTTTGAGGGCCAATCAACTACTGTAATGTTTTTATCATTTAAGCAGCGTGTGGTACTTTGGCAGTGTGTCCAGGATCCTTCCCCGGTCCTGCTGGATTATGAAATCAGCATCTCCATAAAATTTGTGAGCAGAAGGAAGCATCTCCTGGTAAATGGCTGCAGTGACTTTATACTTCAGAAAACACAGAGGTTACCAACATGACAGCCCAAACCATCACTAGCTGTGGAAACTTTACACTGGACTTCAAGCAACTTGGATTCTTGTCTTTCCACTCCAGACTCTGGCTCCTTTATTCTGAATAAATATATCTATATATCTGTATTGGGCTTGAAAAATGAGACCCCTGAGTGTCAGAGTAGCATGAATATTTAATTAGTGTAATATTCATACAGATGGTTCTTTTGCCTGGATATCCTGACATTGAATTTCTTATAAATGGCATCAGTAAATCTTAAAAAGGTCTTAAATTTCACAAAACAAAACTGGAGCTACCCTGTGTTTATACAGGGTTATCTTCAGGGCTTGACATTACATTTTTTTGATCACTGGCCACTGTGGCAAGGCTTTGCCAAAATTAGCAAGCCTGTTAGTGTTTTTACTAGCCATAATTTAATTACTGAAATGTATGTGTAGGTTTTATTCAATAAGCGCCTCTGGAGTAATTAAACTACCGGTAGTAATAGATACAGTGGAAGATGTCTCGAGATTGTATACCCTGCCTTGTCACTAGAGGTCAGTGAAGCAACATGTGAAGACATCAATAAATGTAGTGGGGAATGTAACAAAGTGAAAGTCCTTACTTTCTTAAGTACAATTTTCATGTATCGGTACTTTACTTGAGTAAATTTTACATGTGATACTTTTTATTTTTACTTCACTACATTTTAGAGCAAGTATCTGTTTTTTTTACTCCACTGCATTTATTATTTGGTTCGAAGTACAATGAGTTTTGGTTTAAAATCATGTGTTTTTGTCATGCCCTCATTGTAGACACACAGTACTTAAATATAAAAGATGCAGTAAAGTAGTACTGCGTTAGAAACATCAGAATAATAAAGACAGGAGACCTCAGTGTCAGATTCAGTTTCTTCTACTGCAGCAGTTTGTTCATTTCATCTGGAATCAGCCAAATCCCTCACATTTAACACATTCATGAGCTGTCGAGTCTGTGTGAAATACTTTTACTTTTTTACTTGCAAGTACAATGAAAAGTGAGTACTTTTATACTTTTACTTAAGTAGAAATTTTAAGGTGATACTTTTACTTTAGTAAATTTTTGCTCTTTTCTCTGTACTTTTACTTAAGTAAAGAATTTGAGCACTTAATAATAAATGATTATTGGCTTTGTAGGCTATGGAAAAGTTGAGGCCATCTCATCAACAAACAAATAGGCCACTAACCTGTCCCAAGATCATCGGAGGACTTGAACTGCTGGACTTTATAGAATTGAACTACACTTTCAAGTTTAAATGAATCCAGGATGCCTAAAGAACTCAAACTAACTGTGGTACTGGTGGCTGGTGGTTCAATTTTTTACTAAGATGCCATAACCTTTCCAAACTAACTGTCAGCATTCTACCAGCAGGCTCTACTAGCATGGAAACTTGGTTATACACACATATTTTGTCTATTACATGGAATAATGAATAAATAACAAAATACAATGCCTATAAAAAGTATGTACCCCCCTCAGCATTTTTCCTTTATTGTTGCCTTACAACCTGGAATTTAAATGGATCATTGAGAGGTTTATGTCAGTCACTTTACATCACATGACAACAACTTAGCAGATGCAAAATATTATTTATTGTGCAGCAAATTAGAAATATAACAGAAAAACAGAAAACTTGAGCATACAAAAGTATGTACCCCCTCAGGTTAGTCCTCTGTAGAACCACCTTCTGAAGCACTTTCAGCTCCAACCTTTCTAGGATAAGTGTTTATGAGCTTGGTTCATAAAATCACTGGGATTTGTGCTCATTCTTCATCTAAAAACAGCTCAGTCTCCTTCAGGTTTATGCATTTTACAGCACTGTTTGAGTCGTTTTCTTCAAAAATTGTCCTGTGTTTAGCTCCATCCTTCATTCCTTCAGTTCTGAGCAGTGTCCTAGTCCCTACCAATGACAAATATCCCCACAGCAGGACACTGCCATCACCAGGCTTCACTTTAGAGAGGGGCACAGTCAGGTGCTAGGTTTGTGCTACACAGAGCATCTTTCATTGATGGCTCATTTTAAATGTATCTGGACAGAGGACCTCCCACGTGCCTTTTGGCAAACACAAAACATGTTTTGTTATTATTTTCTTCAAGCAATGGCCACACAGCCCAGCTCTGTGGAGTGTATGTTTCAGAGTGGTCCTGGGACAGATACAACAGTCTCTGCTCCGTAGCTGGCCACTGCGTGTTACTGTGTTATGTTGTAATTAAAGACAGTGAGTGTGCTGCCACGTTTATTTAGCCTAGACTATGTATCATAACTATTAGACCAGGGGTGGGCAATTATTTTTTCCTGAGGGCCACATTTGGTCAACACTAACAGCACTTGTTCTCAATAAAAACTGTGTATCTTTAAAAGTGCAGCCTGCATCCATAGCGCTGCCCTGATATAAATAAACATTCACTGAGGTCCAATCTGTGAAAATGTCCTCAAGTTAGGTCCAGAACACAACAAGGTCTCTTTATTCCTTCAAATAGAATTTCTTTAAATTATATTTCAATTATATTTCAAATAATAAAATAAAAAGGTACATTTTCTATTCTTATATCCAATATATATTTTTTATTAAATTTTATTGCTCTGAATACCTATTTTAAGAAAAATAATAATTAGCTCTTACTTTTAAACTTGGCGATTAATTCTGTGTTGTGCTGTGACTGCTGCTGTGAGGCTGTAACTGAGCAGTGTTGGGCTTGGTTTCAAAGTGAAGCTTAATTTTGGTGCTTTTAATGAAAGTCCATAACAATGAGACACTGGTTCTGAGCTGGTCTCTGGGAGGAGGGAAAAAAAAATCTCGCCTATAGGGCACCAAATTGGCTAGAGCCGGCTCTGGTTGTAATGATGAATTAAATTGTGTTTTGTGGCATAATGACAGTTGAATTGCAGTCAGGCCAAACTTATCTAACTATTGTTGTGACTTCTGAGGGTAAATATCAGTGGGTCTTAAATAGGGGCCTCTTTAAAAAGGAGGTGAATACTTCTGCACACCCAAGTTTTCTGTTTTTCTGTCATATTTCTTATTTGCTGCACAATAGAAAATATTTTACATCTTCATAGTTGTTGTCATGTGATGTAAAGTGACAGACACAAACCTCTCAATGAGCCATTTTCATTTCTGGCTGTAAAGCAACAATAAAGGAAAAATGCTAAGGGGGTGGATACTTTTTATAGGCACTGTAAATAATTAGACATATGAGAACTTCATTAATAGCTGCCATTTTCCTATAACTTACCAAGGGTACAATTATGTAACAAAAAGCATAAGGTATAATTGAACAAATGAAGGGACACCAAAAACTACAATCATGTGCTATTTCAGGATGTATTTATATTCACAGAATTTACATCAATTGTAAAAAAAAAAAAACCCAACTTAGTCTTATATAGCGCTTTTCTAGAAACTGAAAGTTGCTTTACAATTTGGTGTATTATTCATTCACTCATCAGTGGTGAGCTACAGCTGCCCTGGGACAGACTGATGGAGGCGTGGGTGAAATATCTTGTCCAAGGACACAACAACAATATCCATTGCCAGTTGTGGGGGTTGAACCACCAACCTTTGGGTTATTGGGCAAGTGTCTCTACCAACTGAGCTACTGCTGTCCCAGTTATTTCAAATATACTGAAAATAGCAAACATATCTCTGATCTCTTATTAATAGAAATTAATAACTTCATTGATACATTAAATAAGATCTCAGACAAAAATAATGAAAAATAAAAATAAAATAAAATTCACTAAGACATTAAACATTTACAAAGAACGTTTTTGCTGAATGACCCCTATCGTGCTGAATGTATTTTTGACTACATCACATTATGGATATTAAAGGAAATATTGTGTATATGTATGTATGTGTTATATATGTATGGGTGTATATAGATGTACATACATTTATACCAAAAGGTCTGCTAAGTTTTTTGTTTATATTCTTGTTATATCTTTGTTATTACAAAATTATAACAAAGCTAAAATAAAGATTTATACGTGATGTAAGCCCAACATGTAAACTTATCTATATATCTTTAATTTGATTGTCACTAAAATACTAATCACAATCATGTTCATATTTATTATACTTTCTCAACTTGAGCTCTCCTCTGGGACATGAGGAGCACCCAACTCCAGCTGTCCTCTGGGACGTCAAGAGGCAGTGCAGGTCTCTGGGGTCCAGGAGCTGGGGGCCCTAGCAATGTTTAATCTTCACAATAATACTGTGAATGAGAGAGATATGTTCAACCTGAGATGAAGCTATCATTTGTAGATGTTGGTTAATTCAAGGTCTAATATGTATCTAATGTTTTCATTAGTTTAACAGAGTTAAAAGTGAAATAATATCATAAGTAATCTACCTAAGTTACTTAACCCCCGGGCCCTCTTTAAAAAAAATCACGTTCTTCCTCTTAAAGCCTAAAACATTAAGACATTTTTTTTGTTTGTTATTTGTTCATTAACCCCTGTCCTCATCATACCTAACAAAAGTTAATTCATTTTCAAATTTTTAACCCTCTAAATGCCAGTTTATTTACACAATTCCCACATATTTGTAAATAAAACATGTATTATTTACTATTTATAGATGCTTTTTTTTTGTTTGTGCCAGAATTACTATTATGTTTATTATTATTAATTAGTGACCTATACGGCCCCAGATAGGTCACTGATTAGTGTGATTAGTCCTAAAACTGACTGAAGGGCAGAAAATCACACAGAAGGTTCTTCCTCTTACACCCCTAAAATACTGAGCTACAGTCACTGTTATCTCATGGGAAATATAAGGGAATTATTTCCAACAATGCAATGAGATCTGGTGGTGACATTTTTTTTTTTTTTTTTTGTGTGTGTATTTTTTTATCTTCTGACTGACAGGGTTACAGAGGAATTAACCTGATTTAACACTTCTGTATTGCACTGGCAGTAGAGTGAAAATAAGTGATTTTAATTTAAGTCAATGAGACCAAAGAGAGCTTTAGGAGGAAGAATGGGAGTTCTTTTTTTTCAGTTGTGACAGTGAAATTTTAAAATTTATATATTATTTAACATCTTTGTTAAATATCATCACCCTTGCATAAGAAAAATGAGAGCAAAAAATACATTTGAAAAACCCTAAAAGGGGTCAGGGGAACTGAGGGTTAAATACACAGCTGACACCACTTATTCCAGTGAGGAATAAACAATATTTGAATAGTGCAAATATTATAATTCTGCAAACTGTTGTGCTTAAAGCTTAAACGGCATCAACCTATGTTGAATCCGCCCCACCTCACCTCACACTGACTGACAGATACTGTATTATGGTCAAAAAGTTTGTTCAGTCACTCTCCCCTAACAGAACAGTAATGTGTTTGACTTTTTCAGATTTTTATTGATAGACAGAATAAGGAAATTGCAGGTAGAGACAGTAGGTAAACTGTCCAGACTGTTCAGAATCCAGACTAAACCATTGATAACAAGGCAGGCTGCAGTTGCCCTGCATTACACTGCAGCTCTACCACTGAGCCTGTCCAATGCTCAGTTTACCAGGACAGAGCTGCTGTGTCAGAGCTTAGGGTTATTTAATATTGAACCATAACTTTGAACTGCTGATGGATGTCCATTTTTATTAGGCTGGACACTACCCACTTCACTGGCTTCTTTACATGTCTTTACATGTCAAATCTTAGCTTTGTCCATGGATTCACATAAACGGAGAATGGCCATTTTATTTCTTCCTTTGTTGCTGTTATTTTTGGTACTAATTTCTGTCTATACTTTTATCTGAGTAACTTTCCATTTATCTGTTTTATCCTCTGGTTGGTGTGCATCAAAACATCTTGTCTGGCAAAAAATGCATGGTAAATATTACATTACATCCTTTACATGTACCACATAAGAACTCGTGAATTATAAAGCTTGATTTAATTTTCATATTGTCAGACATTAATGTTCTTCATAACTGTAAAACAGTAAAAGGTCTACAATAGTCAAGATTGAAACATTTATTATAGCTATGTACAGGACAAAAAATGCATAATTTCACAATAAACAGAAAAATAAAACTCTAATCAGGTCACAGCAGTGGGACTGCTCTGGCACACATGCATTCACACCACTCTCTGTTCTCACTTTCAACGTTTAAAAATGGAGATATGTTTACTGCAGTTGCTGTAGCTATGCTGAGGCTACCATCGTCATCTTGGCTTTTACAATACATTGTCCCCAAAAATGCAAAGATTCTATCCTGCGCTCTGCTTTAGGTGAGTTTAAAAGCCTGCTGAGTGGAAGGTGGAGGCAAATGAACAACAATCAATAATCAAATTCATTTCAAATGTTCTGTTGATTCTAATGAGCAATTCCAAGCCCTGGCTGGAGCCTAGCATTTACAAATAAAACAATTTAAAAAAAAAACAATTTCTGGCTGTGGCCCTGCTCTCACTCCTGTCCAAAGCCCTCTGTCTCCTCAATGGCAAAGAGCAGCTTCTCACGCAGCTGCTCCAGGCTCCTGTAGGGCGGCAGGTCCAGACGGTTGAAGCTACAGGGACACAAAACCACCAGCGTCATTTTTCACAAATTTTACAAATACAAACGAGTAAAAAACATGAAGAACTTTCCCTGGGGTAACTCATTATTATTCAGGGCTTCACTGCCCAATTATTGCAAAACTAACACTAACAATTATTCTCTCAAACATCCATTTACTATAGGACTTTCAGCTGTAACTTTACACATGTTGTGGACAGTGGGAAGAAACCACAGCTGTACTGTGCCACACAGACAAGGGTTATGGACCCCCTGTATGTATGTAAATAAAGATTTTTACTACATTGACTAGTACAGATGACTAAATAAATAAAAGTGTAATAGGTTGGTTATTCAAATTTTATGTGAACAGTTGTGATCAGTTTAGGCTCACCATGTGTGGCTTCGTGGAAGCCAAGTCTCCTTCCCCACCTTATCGATGCAGAACTTCTGGGGACCGTTGCTTCCTGTAGGGACAGACAGACAGCTCACATTCCGCTGGGACGGTCATATTTGGTGGTTTTAGGGATGTAACAATGCATCGTGAATTGGTTAAAAATCAATTTGAAAGAGTCTGAAAGGGGCAGTATACTGCTTTTTTAAGTTCTGAGTCACGAGTCCAGTGACAGTGTATGGGCTTTTTTCCTCAAGAGCTTTAGGCCACAGTATAGAGGATTACTCAAATATGCGTGAATAAAACAAAATACTACTCCAGGTATGGGGTAGTATTTTATAACATGACAGGACCTTTACAATTTGCTTTGGCACAGATAAAAATAAATCGTGATGCAATTTTAAAACAGTGTCTTGGCTGCCTCAAGCAATAAAGGTACAGAATTAAGAAAAACATGTAAATTTCCATCATGTCTTAGCTGACTTTTAATTTTGATTTTTGATTTTTTTTAAATGTATAATTATTTAATCTCAGTTTGAAAACTCATTCTTGAAGAAAATAAATAAATAAAAATCACAAGCAAGTCATATCGAATCATGACTTAAGTGCATCGTTACTTCCCTATTTGGTGTGTGTGTGAGTTACCTATGAGCTCAGAGAAACCTCCCACTGGCAGTCGACATGTCCCTGTGACAAACTGAAGGAGACGTATTCTCTTCTCGTTGTCCATGTCCTTGACCACCTGCAGAGACACATGACTCAGAATCAAACCTCAGTGGTCCCATTGGGCTCCAGCCTGGATGGACTGTGTGTGCGTACCTGCCAGAACCAGTGGATCTGTTTGCTGTTTTTGGTGTAGTGTCTGTAGATGGTGTTCTTCTGCCAATCTGCCAAATCGATCTCCTGCATCCCACACAGCATCAGCTGCAACAAACACAGGGACACCCTCAGACACTGCTGCAGGAAAGGGGGACACCGCACCATCCAACTACATGGTAACTACCTCTCAATCCATACAATGTGGAGGAGAGTGGGGTCATATCTGTTCAAATATAGCTGAGTAAATACAAAAATGAACAAGTATCCCAGGGGGTAGCTGATGCTTGGAGGTGTAACACCTTTGTTTTTGTCCTGCGGTGTGACACAACTTTGAAGTTGAATACAAAGACAAGATATGATAATTTCAAATATAAATCAGTTGTATAAAAAGTGTAAAGAGAGTTATTCATTAGCAATTCATAATTTTAAGCAAAACTATTATTTCTACATTATTTGACATTGTCCTGAGGAGTGACTGTCACACCACAGGACATAAACTATAATTTGGCCAATTGAATTCTTGTCATAAATTATTCAACATGACAGTGGTGCTAACTTAATACACAGATCCCTGTCCCATCCTAAAAAAATATTTTTATCATTCAGAATTCGATTTTGTGTAAAAAACAAACAAACAAAACAGCTGTCACACAACAAGATACCACACAAACACAGGTTACAAATTTTTGAGAAAATGAAGATTTTATGAAAATTAATAATATTAAATAACAGTTCCTTTTGACCTTTAGGAGCCCTAACTCCAGAGGTCTGTCCGGTCTATAAATGACAGATGGCTCCTGTAGATTTTGTTGTAGCTGCCTGTGTAAAAACTGGATTTTGCAGGTCACACCACAGGACACCATTTTGATTTTAAGAATAAACTTATTTTATTTTTTATTGTAGGATTCAGGAGCAGTTAAAAGTGTTGTTTTAGTAAAGTACAAATATTTGACATTACGCCAAAAACTTTATGGCCTGTCCCAGACACTAGTGACTAATTTGGAAATGTTTGTATTTTGGAAATGTTACAGTCACACCGCAGGACATTTTGCTGTTTAACATTAAAATACAAAAAAAGTCTCACAACTTATTTCTAAAACTTTCAAGGTTTCATAGTAGGCCTATGTTGCACTGCTGACAGAATTTTGGAGAGGGAAAAAAATTATGTAGCAAAACCTTTCAACTGATTATTTAAAAAATGGGTGTCATGTCAACTACCAGAAGCCTCCCTAACTAAAGCCCTGCACTGCTGCTTACCTCCAGCTCCTTCTCATCAAAGTAGCGCAGCCATTCGAGCGGGACCACCTCGTTGAATCCATCCAGAAAGGCTTTGGTCTGCTCCTCCACTCCCCGCGTAAACCTCCAGTCGGTGAGCAGGCTGAGGGGACACATAGAGAACACGGAGAGTTAGCCCAAAGCCAGGCAGGGGTCAGTCAGGATCACCCAGGGGAAGGCTCACCCAATGTACTCATCCTTGTTCTCCTCTGTGACCAGTTGGTTCTCTCCGTCTGCTTTCAGCTGGTGCGTGGTCACTTTGCCCAGGATCTCCATGTCCTGTGCGAAGTAGAGCTCAACTCCACACTCCTCCAGGCTGTTCTCCCTGACAAACACCATCAGACCACAGTCAGACAGTGTCATGAAGGACACACATAGTAACTAATAATATAACATGGTAACTAAGTCAATGACAAAACATCAATTTTTCAGAGTCTGTAGTGTCAAACATTACTAAAATGTATTTATTGGAAAACAAGTAGTTTAAGATGTTCTTCTAATATGGATCTATTATGACATAGTAAAGATGCAGTTAGTTTTTTGAAACTCGTACTTTAAATTTAGATACAAAAGTCAAAAAGGTGTGACTGTCTGGGCTATGTCTGACTTTAGTAATAACAGCATTTATTCAAATAAAGTGTACATAAAATGCTAATTTGTAAATCCAGGAATATGTACAAGTGTTTGTAACTGATAGAGATAGTCTCGAAGTCTATGCATTATTTTTTAAGAAGGTTCCGGTCCAAAAGATTTTGTCCAAAAAATTGTATCATATGGAGATCAGATTTTTGAATTGGTTATAGTTTGACTTTTTTTATGATGAAGAAATCTTAATCAGTCAGAAAGCTGCAAAAATGTCTCTAGAATAATCTACAATGTCAATAAGTGAGTTTAGTGTTTTATAATTTGACTAAAAAAATGGAGTGACGTGGAAGTCACAAAATATGGTCAAACAGTCATGTTTTGGTGTGAAGTACTTTTACTGCGAAATAATTATATTATATGACACTTTAGTAATTAAAAAAAATAATTAATTACAAAATTTCAAAAAGTTTTATATATATATTATATATATTTTAATTTCTACATTTTGAATTTGCAGCTTAAACATCATCCACCCAACTATAAATCAATAATTGCAGTCTCTCTCTCTCTCTCTCTCTCCCAAAATGTGGAAAAATACTCAAAAATCAAAAATTTAAAGTATTTATGAATCCACAGTTGGCACTTACTTGACCCACATGATGGAGTTATAAAACTCAGGGTCAATGGACTCCAGGTCTTTGAGCGTGGGCTTCTTGTCTAGCATCCGTTTGTAGAAAGGCAGTGTGAAGCCAGTGTCGATGAACTTGCCGTGGTACAGAGCCTAGACGGAGAGCAGTGCATTTTAAAATGTGGAGAACCGCAGCAGGCCCCCTCCCGCTGTCCTGCTTGGTCATGTGTAGGGATTTGATGGGGACTTGTGGTTACAATAATTACTGTCGGACTCACGCTCAACAGCCCACAGGTTCACCTGGATTTATGAGGACATCACTCTGCTGCAATTTCTGCCACAGAAAGTGATAAAAGCTGTTTTGTCTAGAACAAGGATCTGCAACCTTGTGGATTTTAAGAGCCAATTAATGCCAAAAATATAAAATTTGCATCTGTAAAGACAAATTTTAATGCACAAAAATTGCTTAGTTTACTGAAATATAGCCTATAGATCATCATTAATTATTGCAAAGAACTGTGTTAAATACTGCCCTGATGATCTTTTAATAGTCTCCTAAACAGCAGTGTAATAGAAGCAATGCACACTTAGAGAACTTGAGTTACATTTATTAACTATTTCATGGGTTTATTTAACTTGTGTGTGTTGCACTTCATATCAGCTTGTGCATGCAATAGGTGGCCATTAAAGACTATAAACAATTATATTATTATAAGTCCGTAGCATATTCTGAAAAACGTACATTTTTAATAGATAAGATGATACAGATGCACGTTGTTTTTTTCTTTTATTGACTTTACAGATGTCTGGTCTAAAAAGTATGTTTGTCATCATGTCTGCCAGCCCAGCAGGACAATAATAATAACTATTATAAGCGCTTAACAATATAACACACGCACAAGTCTAGACTGGTTAGTGTGTGGGGTAGAGGCCAGATTAAACAGAACTGTCTTAAGAAGTTATTTGAATTGACCAGTGGTTTCAGCTGATTGTGTGGAGGGAGGGAATCCAGAGTGTTGGGGCCTTAGTAAGGGTGTTGGGTGCCATAACTATGATCAGCCAGACCTAGTTGTTTGAGGAAGAAAACTACTCAGAGGGGAATGGCTGTCACACTTCTCAAACAAACAAGTTGGTAGTGCATGTAAAACCAGAGGAAATCTAAAATATCAATTTAGCATATAGGGCTGGGAATGGGATTGGGCTTGTGCACAGGCCACAAAGCTGTGTCACATTTTAGAACGCTCTGAGAACACTTTGGGGCTGTTTCAATAATGTGCGCTGCTGCACTTTCTAAAGATGTACCATTATAATGCTAAAAGAGCAGAAGTTATGAGGGATGGCTCATAGGAGTGTATCCAGAATGCTAACTCACTAAAACACAATACAGTGAGTTCCAGTGATGTCACCCAATTTGTCTGACTTTTTAAAAGAAGAAAAATATCATTCATGTCTGTTATTCACTTCTATTCCACAGCACATGTACCAATGCTGAATGGAAGATGGCAATAGTAATAATTATAAAATTCAGTGTACGTACAAGTTTTTAGTTTTAGTTTAGTTTAGTTTTTAAAAGATCAAATTCAAGCACTTTCAAGTTATACTTAATTTTTTTTTCCCCAGCACCTCACAAGTGGACAAAACTACATATTTTCAACTAGGGCTGGGTATTGTTCAGATTTTTTTTGATACCAGTACTTAAAAAATACCTGGTATTCAATATCAGTACCTGACCATTACTTTTTCTGATACCTATGGTGAGCTAATTCCTCTACTACAATCATAAAACACAATAATATTGAATAAAAGACCAATTTTTTTAGCAAAATTCTTATCTGTAAGTTAAAACCAGTAGTTTGTATGATTTATTGTCATTTATTTGATTGACTAAATATTTTTTTCAAGGTTACCAGTAGTATGGTAACTTTTCTTTTGATACCCCAAAGGTATTGTTTAACAGTACCCAGCCCTAATTACAACTGAACGCCTTTCACATCCTCAACCTGAGCCTCTGGGTGTCTCCCACAGTCACTGAAATGTTTAATACCCAATCACGTACACCTGAACGTGCTGGGCTCTGCAAGAATTGTTGTTACACTACAGTTGCAATATCAGAAGTGCCGGTATACTCTGAAGACTATGGTTACAATTTCAAGCATTTTCAAGCACTCTGTCCAAATTCAAGCACTTTTCAAACCTTGAAAACACAAAAATCAATTTCAAGCACCTGTAAGAACCCTATAAATTATTATTATTATTTTTGTCGGTGTTTAGATCCTGCAAACCACGCAACCACAAGAGTGTTCTGAGTACCAAGAGAGGGCTGGACAGTAAAATTATAGAGGAGGAGAACAGATATTTTCGTGATGAGAGGAGCGCTTACCATGGCGATAAAGCGGCCGATGAAGCGGAAATAGGTGAGGTGGTCAGGGTTGATGGAGGAGGCGGGGTTGATCTGCAGGCAATAGTTGTTCTTGCCCGCGTATTCGAACAGACAGTACATGGGGTTGAGCACCTCGTGGGACAGCAGAAAGAACCACTCCCTGCAGAGCAAACAGACAGTCACTATAATCAGAGGAGTTTGGTCCAGAGGGGACAGCGCTCTCACAATCACCACAACAAAAAAAAATGGATGGAACAGATGCTGACACACCACAGGTATCTTATAAACAATATCATAAACCATAAGAATAAAGAACATCCAACAAACCACTGAAATATTGGTTACCAACAAAATCATAAGCACATAGAACACAGCGGATGAATATGAAGGATTTTTGAAATACAGACTACTCTGCTTTCTCTTTGCAATATTCCATTCCATTATTCGGGTGTGTGGGTGTATGAAACATAAATGTATATATTTTTACATATTTGTCACACTGAAATGGTTCAATTTTTAATATTAGACAAAAATAACCAGAAAAGGGAGAGAAAAAAGCTATCTAAACCTATCTGGGCCTATGTACAGAAGTAAGTGCATCCCTTGTCAAATCATGAATTAACCACCGTATTTGGAAAGGTTAGTAAAGGGAAAGTGTTACAAAGCGCTCCAGCAAACCATGGTGAGAGCCATTATCCACAAACAGAGAAGGCTTCGCAGAACCTTCGCAGTAGTGGCCAAACAACCAAAATGACTTGATGAGGGCATCAACGACTCATTCAGGTCCTGACGCAGCAAATCAGCCCTGGAGCAGCACACCACCACTACGTTTGACTTTTGGTATGGTGTTCTTTAAATGCTGTGTTAGTTTTACGCCAGATGTAATGGGACAGAAGACACCTTCCAAAAAGTTAAACTTTCTCGTCTCATCAGCCCACAGGATATTTGCACAATGGGCTTGAGGATCATGAAGACTTTTCTACACACTTGAAGTCACTTTACAGTTTGGTGCATTATTCATTCACTTCTCAGTCACACGCGGTGGCGGTGAGCTACTCTTGCTGCCACAGCTGCCCTGAGGCAGACTGATGGAAGTGTGGCTGCCAATCTGCGCCTACGGCCGTTTCGACCGCCACCAAACACACAAAAACAATCACACTAACACATTCATACAGGCAAGGTGGGTGAAGTGTCTTGCCCAAGGACACAACAATAGTATGCAATGCCGGTAGCAGGGATCGAGCCACCAATCTTTGGGTTATTGGGTTACTGCTGACCCAGCAAAGGTCAGCAGTGGGTTTTACACCCAAACTCTCTCACTGAGGCCATTTTTGCCCTGTCATTATCTTATTGTGGAATCATGGACACTGATCACTGTCTGAAGTCTTCTCTATTTGTGAATAATGGCTTTCACCATGGTTTGCTGGAGTCCAAACACCTCAGAGATGGCTTTGTAATGCACTCTCTTTCCTCAGCTTTCCAAACGCTGTGGTTAATCACAGTTAATTCATGATTTAACAAGGGGGCAGATACTTTAGCATATATGCTGGCCGGTAGGTTTGGATAACTTTCCCATTAATAGATGAAATAACCATTTAAAACATTTTTAGTTTTTATTTTAATTTTGTATTTACCTTATTTATATTAAAAAGTGTGCTTTTCACTCTTCTGGTTGTGAAGAGTTTATCATATTACTAACTTATAGTAGTAGTAAAATAAAAAAAAGTGGTAATACTTCACAATAACTCACCACTATAAAGCTGTAATAAAGCATTCATAAATAAGTAATTAAAAATATTTTACTCAATAGTTCATAGATGCTGCATTAACAATGTTTATAATTTAGCACTGATTTACATGAGCTTATTAATAAAGAATTAAACATTAATAACAATGTTTATAACTCCGCAGTGTTTATTAATGTTAAAGTGATGCTTTGTAAATAAATAATTTCTATTCTAAAGTTGTTGTCATGAGTGTTCCTCTCCAAGTTAAATACCATCATAATTTAAAGATTTAAACATTGTCTTTTGACACTGTATGAGGCAGGGGTGTATGGACAGACACCTGAAGAATGATGAAGACTATGGGAGACAGACTGACAGAGTGGGACAGTGACTGAGGCCCACCACCGCTGCCACCACCGACACATGGGACGCAGACACCCCCAGCATCCTGTCCGTGGTTCTACCCTGTGGTAGAACAGCATGATGTCACCTACCATAGGGTAAAACCACTGACGAGACACTGGAGACAGAGACACAATGCCAAAACCAAAAGAGGAGACATGAGGAGACATACAGAGAGCGGCCCCACAGCACACATGAAGGAAAGAAGACACTCATGACAGTCAGACAGAGCGCACTGACCTGGCTATGCCACCGTAGTCCAACCCCTCCTCTCCTCGCATTATGATGTAGAGTCTGCGCCGGAGGTCATATGGCTTCACGTTCATGATCTGTCACAAACACAAGCTCAGATTTAATGAATAAACAAAAAAATATAAAATTTCTTGGTCTAAATCTGACATACTGGTCTTCCTCTCTCACCTGCTGAAAGGAATCCTCAAAAAGCGTCTGTCGGGACACAGAGATCTTCACATGGCTGGGTAAGGCATTGGACTGGACACACACAGATAGGGACACATTTTCACATAAAAAAATATGAGAAAAGTATTTTGTTAAATGTTTTTATTTTTTACTTTATTTATTTATTTATTTTTACTTAAAAGGTGTCCTTCTGTGCAGGACAAATGGAACAATGTAAACTACGCATCAAGTACTTGATGGTGTAATACTCACATGGCACAAGAAACGAAACTGGTGGTACTTCCACCTGAAACTTCGGTCGTATGCCCCGGGGGAGCCTCCTTGCCGGGATCTACAGAGAGACAAACAGGCATGCAAACTTAATCATGTTTGTCAAATGTACTGTAGCTGAACTGTTCAGTCTGTGTGAGACACGTCTGTGTGAGAGACAGATCTGTGTGAGAGACAGATCTGTGTGAGAGACAGATCTGTGTGAGAGACAGATCTGTGTCAGAGACAGATCTGTGTGAGAGACAGGTCTGTGTGAGAGACAGATCTGTGTGAGAGACAGGTCTGTGTGAGAGACAGATCTGTGTGAGGGACAGGTCTGTGTGAGAGAAAGATCTGTGTGAGGGACAGGTCTGTGTGAGAGACAGATCTGTGTGAGAGACAGATCTGTGTCAGAGACAGATCTGTGTGAGAGACAGGTCTGTGTGAGAGAAAGATCTGTGTGAGGGACAGGTCTGTGTGAGAGACAGATCTGTGTGAGAGACAGGTCTGTGTCAGAGACAGATCTGTGTGAGAGACAGATCTGTGTGAGAGACAGATCTGTGTGAGAGACAGATCTGTGTGAGAGACAGATCTGTGTCAGAGACAGGTCTGTGTGAGAGACAGATCTGTGTGAGAGACAGGTCTGTGTGAGAGACAGATCTGTGTGAGAGACAGATCTGTGTGAGAGACAGATCTGTGTGAGAGACAGATCTGTGTGAGGGACAGGTCTGTGTGAGAGACAGGTCTGTGTGAGAGACAGGTCTGTGTCAGAGACAGATCTGTGTGAGAGACAGATCTGTGTGAGAGACAGATCTGTGTGAGAGACAGGTCTGTGTCAGAGACAGGTCTGTGTGAGAGACAGATCTGTGTGAGAGACAGATCTGTGTGAGAGACAGATCTGTGTGAGAGACAGGTCTGTGTGAGAGACAGATCTGTGTGAGAGACAGATCTGTGTGAGAGACAGATCTGTGTGAGAGACAGATCTGTGTGAGGGACAGGTCTGTGTGAGAGACAGGTCTGTGTGAGAGACAGGTCTGTGTCAGAGACAGATCTGTGTGAGAGACAGATCTGTGTGAGAGACAGATCTGTGTGAGAGACAGGTCTGTGTCAGAGACAGGTCTGTGTCAGAGACAGATCTGTGTGAGAGACAGATCTGTGTGAGGGACAGGTCTGTGTGAGAGACAGGTCTGTGTCAGAGACAGATCTGTGTGAGAGACAGATCTGTGTGAGGGACAGGTCTGTGTGAGAGACAGGTCTGTGTAAGAGACAGATCTGTGTGAGAGACAGATCTGTGTGAGAGACAGATCTGTGTCAGAGACAGATCTGTGTGAGAGACAGATCTGTGTGAGAGACAGATCTGTGTCAGAGACAGATCTGTGTGAGAGACAGTAGAAGTCTGTGTAAGAGAGGAGACATAGTATGACATAGACATAGACAAGTATGTGAGAGGAGAGGGTATATGTAAGAGAAGAGAGGTCTCTGTGAGACAAAGGGGAGGTCTGTATGTGAGAAAGGACATGTATATGTGAGGCCGTGGAGAGGTCTGTGTGAGAGACAGGGCTGTGTGACAGAGATTAGAGGTCTGTGAGACAGAGTGGATGTCTGTGGGACATAGTTCTGTGGGAGAGGGGTCTGTGAGAGAAAAGAGGTCTGTGTGAAACAGATGAGATAGATACTGTAGTAAAAAAAGAAGGAATTAGATTTTGGAGATAATAAAAATTTATGCTGTGAGTCACATTAAGCTGACACACTGCACACTGCTGTGCTTTAAGACTCCAGGCTGAGTGCATTACCCTGACTCAAAGCCGGGTCTGGGGTCTTTAAATGTGGTGGTGCGTGAGTTGTGGTCCACAAAATAGCGGACTCCCTCGGGAGTGTACTTCATCTCCCAGCCGGGGGGCAGGGGGTGCTCCTTAACCAGCCTGCAACAGGAGAGAAGCCCATGAGAAGCACAGTCTTATCTGTACACGCCTGCATGCATACTGAGGTACAACTACATGTGCCACACAAGTAACTTACTTTTCTCATCACTGTGTATAATGTATGTTTCACACAAAAATAGAGTTTGAGCTTAGGCAAAAAAAGAAACAGAGCCCAAACACTACCCATACTAACGTTAAACATAAGAAGAGAATGTCTGAGAATGTTCTTTTACTGAGTGGTGGAGGATGGACACGGTGGAGTATTACGTCTAATTAGCGTGGCAGGTGGTGACACAACACTAGGAGATAAATGAGCTGAGTCCTTTGTGGTTTAAGGGCTAAAATTGTCAATACGCCCTAACAAAAAAAAAATAAAATAAATAAATAAATAAATAAACTAAAGCAGAAACAAGTTGTGGAGAGTATGAGGCTTCAGGGCTCAACGCACTCTACCTACACTGAAGGATGAGCGGTATACGCGTCATCAGCCGGCCATGTCTCTTCACACCTCCACGGGTGGTACTACGGGCTTGTTAGACCCCCTCCTGAAAATATCATGAGAGGGTCTGGTGGACAATGCATGTCTGAATAGGGCTTTAGGAGTCATTACAGCAGCAGTGGGGGAGGAGTAGCAGGGCCGTTTTAAATATACTCGAGTAATAAAGTGTGACTATTCTTCTGCAGGTAAATATGTACAATAGTAACCATCCACACACATGCCCCCTTACTAACACCAGGGACCAAAGCTGCTCACCCTTGAGTTCGTGGGTCATCCCACTGCGTGGTGCGTGTGTTGTGGTTGACGAAGTACATTCTGCCATTGTCCTGCCGCTTCTCTGTGAACACAAATCACACTTTAGAACAAATCCACTGCTTTAGGAGTCTTTTACTCAACTCTAACTGCATTTCCACATGATGTTCAACAACTTCTTCAGATACTGTCAGTACTAACCAGGACAAATATATATATATATATATATATATATATATATATATATATATATATATATATATATATATATATATATATATATATATATATATATATTGATCAAACCAGCATTTAATTCTTTAAAATTGCAACATGTGGAGTATCTTGCAGGACAACATTTCCTATTTTCTATCATATTCCATCACTAGAAGACTGATTGGTGTGTTTTATATGGATTTGTGGGAACCCTGTAAAGAGCTGCATATGAAGCATCAAACCAACTTCATAAGTGCCTGTATTTTTTGAGGGGACTGGTGCCCCCTCCCACTACCGCTCTGACATCTTTTTCTCATTAACAGCAGTGTGCTGAAGGCTCAGAAACAGTAGTGCTCACATTGCAGCCCCAACCGCGCTTTTTCCACCCCCACCTTAGTATCTGGCCTGAAATCTATTAAATCTATTTAGTCGCTGTCTCAAACATGGACTCTATTCTCTCCTGTCTGGAGATGAAAAAGAGCACGGCAAAACAAGAACCAGTGATTTAAGTTTTTAAAGGAGATACTGCAGCATATTGAAAAGGTATCATGGCTGAGGGGCCTGTAAGTGATGAAGTCTGGACAGAAGCTACCAGGGCCTGATTATGAATGAGCGGACATGACACAACCACGTGAGGAACAGATTATATTACTGAATCAAAGAAATGTTGCATGATACAGGGGCCCATCAATTGCGCTCTGTCATTTGTGGACAGACAATTTGAAGCAAACAATGCTAAACTTGTAGAAGATGAAAAGCAATCAACAAGGGGATGATTGTAATTAGCTCTTCACTTTCAATAGGGACACACAGACACCACTCACAGACATAAGCCCCCCAAAATGGAAATTAATATCTAAATTACTCATTCTACAGGAGGCTGCTTCATTCTGAGAAATGACTTCCTTCCAGGTGAGTTGTCTCAACAAACAAAACAGACTCATCTTAGATCTCTGAAATGCCAACTAGTGCTTAAACTTGCAACAAGAGTCAAACCTGAGGATCAGATCGGAACTGGACTTACCCCATCCTGGAGGGAGCGGCCCAAGAGGGTCATTTTCCACTGGGGCTCCAGAGGGCTGCAGGAAGAGCACACAGACATGTCCAGTTAGCAAACCTCTCTGCTCTCTACTATGTCTCTGTCCTCTTTTTGGTGAAAAGCATCCAAAGAGAAGCCCAGCTCGGGGCAGCTGGGGCAGTTCGAGTGTATGAGGTGGGCCAGGGGTCCTCTTCTGAGCGGCAGTGGCGGGCAACTGAGAAAGCTTCCCCACAACGCTCGTATGCCTTCCAAAAACAGCACGCTGGCAGGAGGAGGATAAAACAACAGCGCTGTCCCAATGAGCTCAGTGGCTGGACCCAAACCCCACCCCTAGCCCCCCACACCCCCCCTTGGACTGGCAGCCGCTGCTTCATGAGCCGCTGTGAAAGTAGGCAGGGAAGTGTGATGTCTGAGGGAACTGAGGGAACATTCATGCTGGTCCCAGACTGGACACCCCCACGCCACCCGCCCACGCCTACTTGCCCCCGCCCCTGCCCGGACAAAAGGCACCTTTATTCACCCTGGGCCTGGAAATTACTGCCAGTTTACTGAGCCTGCACTGGTCTGTACACACAGGGGAAAAGTGTGGAAAGTTTATGGGCAGCACACAGTGGTCCAGTGTGCAGTGTCCCGCGCTGGAATATACAAACACACATGCATTAACCTGAGTGGAAAGCACACTGAAAAGACGCTTGTTACGAATTAGTCGACTCTGATGAGTGCCAAGTTTATCAAAGAGACCTGCGCAGCCATCTTTAACCATTTCACTGAGTAGAGCAAAATCTCGACAAGGTGCTCCCAACAAAATGGCAGCTTCAGGGTTTATGCATTGTTCCAAGGTCAAATTCATGCATCTTTAAGAAAGTTCCACATATACTGCAGCCTTTTTCAGCAACCCTGGTTTCTTCCAGAGCAGTTCTGTTCAGTTTGATGAACTTTTAATTGTGTCTAAAAGCAAAATAAAATATCTGTACAGCTTGTCTTGTTGTAATACTGTTTGGAGAAAGCTGAAAACAATCAGAAACTATTTACTGTTTATGGCAGCAGTAACCAGCTCTGACTTTAGGACATAAGACCTTCACCTCATTATTTGATGGAACCCCATTTTAAAAGATGATTTCACATAACCTCATACTGTATGTCATAGTCAAAACACAAGCATGTTCTTTTAAAAGGAGTGTCGCTGACGCTGCTCCACTGCCCCTCTCAGCGAAAACATGAGGCAGATTATGGGCTGCCTATTGTCAATGAGAGTCACAAAAGTTAGTACATACAAATCTCTCTGTACTCTCTATTAGGTCCTTTTTGTAATGAAAAAAACTTGTGTGTGTTCAAAATGTGAACAAATTAAAATTAATCCTATTCCATTCTCACACATTTACCGGCATTTTAACAGCCTGATAACTGGACAAAGTAGATACAAATTGGATAAGTAGGGTGACCACCTGTCCCACTTTTGGTTGTACTGCACAGCCACTTAGGCATTTGTTACCCCGTCCCGCTTATTAAGATAATGTCCCACTTTTTCAGTAGATCTTAGCCTATAAAAAGTTGGAAGGTTGGAAGATATTGTTGGTGTGTTGCTGAAACTGTTTCAGGAAAGGCCTCTGCATGGGGCTTTTTTATTTTAATGAAAAAAGTAAAGATATTACTTCGCAAATTGTGCATTCTAGGAACTGTATCTTTTATGTAATTGAGGTGTAGACTCATTAAGTTGGTAAGTTAGATAATGTCAAATAGCAAAGCTTTTATTTCTTGACTCCGTCACTCCTTGTTCCACTAAATCGCAGGACTTGTCCCACTTTTAGCACTCTTTAAGGTGGTCACCCTAGCAATAATTGGTAGTATAGATCACAAAAACCTGGACCAAGACCTGCCTGAGACCAGTGTGTTAGGACCACGACCATGACAAATATGTAAATTGTGTAACAATCTTATCACTTTATGCTGCACAAATGCAGTGTGTCAAAGTGAACACTTTCAGATTATTTCAAACAGATTAATGATAAAAAAGAAATGTCAAAATGTGTCTGTGCTGGGAAAAGGAGGTTCTAGTCTAAGAAGGCACAGTCCGCATTGTAATGGCTTCTCTGTGTTTAGTTGTGTGTTAAATGTGTGTTAAATTAGCAGGCAGCTCTATTTTTAATAAATGCAGTTCCTGTCTGTAGACTGGGCAAAGACATCAGGTGCCAAACTCACCAGCAATTTTACATGAGAGAAGAGAGCAAGACCTCCTGTTCTGCAAGGACACTGAAGGATACTTCTCCTAAATAGATCCTAAAACTATACTAAATCACCAATCACCCCTGGCCAAACACCTCACCTTAAAAACCATAAAAAAGTTGAATACAGATTTAGCCTTTGGATGGACTCACTACAGCCACTGCCTCACTGTGCAGACGCTGAGATACAATAGAACACAAATTATGTCACCTTTCTATATCTCATGTATAAAACCTTTTTGTAAACAGAAAGCTTGTGTTCCAAAGAATGATGCCACAAGTTAAACAGACAATATTATAGAACAATTTCTATGTAAGATTTAGCATTAGCCATAAAATACAGCAAATTATAAATAATCAAGATGGTTTTGTCAACTGACAATCAATAGACCACATGTAAGTAATGAGAGCCTGGTTAGAAAACACTTGATTCAATGAGTGTATCAATGTTTACCTATTCTGTTTAATGTAGCAATTATTGTCTATAATTAGCATATAAGCTAAAGGTTGCGTAATATTTTTTATGTTATGCTGAACAAGTAGCTACAAAAATGCTGTAGCTTTTGTCAGTGTTTGATTTAATCCATCAATCACCACAAATCCTACTTTAATAGGTTACTAGCCTAAATGTAAGTGACAATCAGATATGGATTTTCCTAATTCACAGTAAATTTTAACAAATATATCAACAACAACAATTTATTCCTGTGGTCGAAAAGCATCTAAACAAATGTTTTTAATTTGCTTCCTTATAAAAAAATGAATGAGACAGAACGCTAATCTTCTAACCAAACTGCATGTGCATCTTATCTTACATCTCATCTTACATCACTTGTGGAAGGGTCTAAGCCAAACCAAAAGGGGTGCATATTGGTAATATATGAACCAACTGTATTATTGGTAGAGGAAAGCGACCCTTGTGTATTACAGTAAGAACCTAAAGCATCTACAAACCTTTACCTTGTCGCTCTATAGCCTGGCCAGCAAGACAAACTCTTTTCCTATTCTAGACAAAGAAGGTAGTCTGGTATCCCTTTGCGTAAGTTTCATTTCTATAGCTGGAACAATCACAGGCGGACTAACCGATCAGAGAAATAAGGATGGGATGTAAGAAGTGCACCGCTGGCCCGAACAAACATGATGGTTTGCAATTTTTGCCAAAAAACACCAGCATACAGCATATTATGAGGAGCTCAGTACTTATTTGAACAGGGACTGGAGCAGAAGCCAGTTGTACAAAGACAGGTGAAAAACTCAGTTTGTTTGAATGTGGTTGTTATGTCGGATGTCAAAGGGACTTTACTGTTGTTTATTTTTTTATTTTATTTTTTTTTATTACAGTATCATGGATATTATGATATGTTTTTGCACAAATTGTATCTGAAAAAAGTATTAAAAAATGGCAACAAGACGAAGAAAAAACCCCCACAGAGGACTAAACAATCAACAGGTGACAAAGGAAAGCACTAAACACAGTTAATCAGGTCATAGAAGTTATAAAATTATCTTGGTAGCCAGTGCTACCTTGGTTAGCTCTTCTACATTTGTAAGACGCAGATAAACAGCAGTGATAGGCCATTTCCAAAGAGAAACTCTTCCCTCTGAAAGAAGAACCAGACTGTCGTGCTTTTGAAAAGAAAGTAAGAGAGGCTGGCTCACCAGGCTAGTCTCTCTCTGGTGTAACTAATGTAGCCACACCAACAGCACACAGATGTAGTCAGTCAGTCACCATGGAAAATTCAGCTTTTATAACCAGAATAAGACAAATGTTGTGTTGTCTGCTTGACCTCTGTTGGGATTAGGGTTGTGGTGGGTTATGGATGTATTCCAGTAATCTGGAACTGTTTTCATCATGAGAGCTGAGCACCATAAGGCCCCACCACACAATGAGAATTATTTAGCGAGAAGTCAGCGAGAACAGGATTCTGCTGGCAGCCTCAACGTCACAGTGTTCCTAAAAAGAACAGTGACTGTGGCCATTTTAAAAGTGGCTCTGTCATGGAAAGTGTGAGGAGCTACTATAGAGCGCAAGTGGCACCAGCAGGGTTAAGGCGCCCCACCCATACCGCTTCTCTGTGACTAAAAAAGGCAAACGGAGAATATAATGATATAAAGACATGATGACTTCATCCTGGCTAGGACTTTGGAGCTTTGAGCAGCCTTCAGAGAGAGCTGGGCCAAGGGAGGAGAAGACGCAGGGCTGGGAAAACAAGGCAGAGTGGGAATGCAGCGTGTTGGCACATAGCTGTAAAATGAAGGTTAGGTGCTATAGATCTACATGGAATATTCCACATAGGCCTTGTTTGTAGGCCAAGCCACCACTGCAGGTGAAAACAACCTCTGAAATGGGCTGTACTGTGTTTAGCGCTAAGGTTGCACAATATTAAGAAAAAGATACTTAAGAAAAACAGCTACAGGCTGCATCTTAAATAGTACAATGGAGATGACTTGCAATAAGACTCACATCTGGAATGTCAATTTGCTGCTCTGAGAATGGCAGTCTTTCAAAAAGAAAACAGTTTAAGAAGATTCCAAAAGGTGTTTGTAATGAATTTCTGCCACAGAAAGTAGAGCTGATAGACTTCATGTTGGACTGATGATGCAGAACTGATGATTCAGAACCGATGATTCTGGACTGATGCAGTGAAAGTCAATGAGGCAGATCAAGACCTACTGCTAGTATTTGGCAGTTCCAACAGTGAAGGCACACAGACAAGATTGAATACATTAGTTTGGAGTTATTCTCCAGGTTCAGGTGACACGAAAGACTTCAGTCAATAGTTTAGTTCAGTTTACAGTCGCATGTTGATAATAAACAATTATACAAAATTCTTGAAGACTGAGAATAGCCAATATCTTCAGCATTTTAGAGTTCTGACAAAGCCACTGTTTTGTGGTTGAATAAGTCGCCTCCTGTGTTCCTTGTGCTTTCACAGAGGAAAGCACTTACAGGTCTGTATGAAAGGGGAGCCCTGACGTTGTGCGTGTAAACATGAGTGGAGGTGACATGTGGGAGCGTTCTGTTCACAACACAGGCCTAATTCAGGCCCACTGCTCTGAGGAGTGCCTGTTCAGACCGGGGAGACAGCAGCACCAAGAAGGGAGGAAGGTGAGGCCAAACTCAAGGCCAAAATGAACAGACGGAACAGAGGTTCCCTCAGATGGACAGGATGCTTAAACAGATGGACAGAAAGATGAAGGGGGGCCCTTGGTTCCTAATGAAGCACAATTAGTCCACGCACTGCTCCAGATAGTGGTCTGCTCACTCCAGCAACACACAGCTGCCAAGGTGTATGTCATTTAGTTTGGGCATTTTGCTGTGGTGATTATCAGCCAGAAGGAGAAAACATGAGAGACTACATGTAATACATTCTATTTCTATAGACTGTGTGATGTAATTTTGCTCTCTGCTCTCTTTTGGCTCTCTGCATGCACAGCAGTTTTTGTAAACACGGCAAAGTTTCAATAAATGTGTTTCTACATGGGTCCACACAAAACCACCATCCTTCAACCTCTACAACTTCCATCAAAAAATCCCTGGTCACTTCCCATGCTCAGTAATGTTTGATGGCCTCTGGGCTGCTACCACTTCCCTCAAATCTCAACAAAGACTTTCAACAAGATTTAAATCTGGTGCCTGAGAAGGCCACTCCGGGGTGCTCAAGGATCCTCCCGTCAAACCAAGCCATGGGGTGGTTAAATATTTCTGAGAGTGCCAGGCCTGTTAGTTGCAACACTGTAAGCCATCTTTGTTGTTGTTGGAGTTGGCACTTGTGAGTAAAGGGAACGGTCAGCCTACGGCGTCATTGTTTCAGAAAAGATATGTATGTTGCAAAAACGGAAACATGGACACATCGTGTTGTGATCTATCCACTCTGGGACCCAGTTTAAAAACTTTGCATACTTGAAATGACAGATCTGTGTGGATGAATGGCCAGTAGATACTCCGCTCTTGCTCTTACTCCATTCTGTAGGCTGTGTGAAAATGTGCATTGCATGTGTGAAATTTGTAAATTTGGCAAATTGTGTGTTTTACATGCATAAGTTGTTCATCTACTGTAATTTTGTCCCATCAGATAGGATCTTAGTACTTTAATCCCAGTTTGCAAAAGGAGCTCTTTAGTCTAATATAGACCGTTCTCAGTCACGTGACTTGGTTTGTTGGCGCTGCCATTTTGGATGGCAAAAAGTCAGTGGAGCTGGCTAGCGATTAGCGATCATGCATAGAAATTGTGTTCATATTTACCACTTTCTACACCGGTTCAATACTTAACGTTAAGTGTTCAGGTCAGACAGCGATATTTAGAGAAATGTTCACTTGTCAATACTTAAGACCCATATGATATGTTAAAATTACGGTTTACCAGCCTTCAAACACACAATCCGCTTTGGAATAATACCACAATGTTTACAATTATTTAGTCAATCAATCGACAATCTCACTATATAGGGGCACATTTAAAAGCTTACAAGAGGCAGAGAGCTCCTTAGAGGCATAAAAATATTTAGTGGCAGGATGGTGACAGATCTTTAGTATGGAAAGTGCCCTAAACAACTGTTGTCCATGTGAGTAGGCAGATGAGAGACGCAGATTAGTGAAAAGGCAATATAAATACTTAAATAAGGTAGGCTTTCCGCAGAGGCTTACAAGTCTAAAATTATAAATCAAAATTTAAGGCCTTAAAAAGTCGCAAATTTGCTGAGATACGGAGTATTAACATTTACATATGTCTAAGCTCATTCAATCTAGCAGCAACCAGATTCAGAAAGAAACTCTGCGAAAACATAATTTGCACGGTTATTATTTTGTCAATACAGGCATGATATACATCGTTAGAAAGCTTATGTTCTGTACAAAATGGGAATTAAGTTAACTTTATGCTTAAAATAGGACATATGTGTAATTAATGACCATTCCTCAGTATGCCCAAACTGAAAAAACAGACTTTTTACCTTTGAACACTGGTTCTGTCCAAAACCAGTCCAATCCAGGATTAGTAACGCTCAATCAGTCCGTATAAATCAAAAATAAGTAAATATCAAGATATAGTTCCATATAAGTATTCCATGTTGTGAAAATAATCCTGTAACCACCATATCCTCACGCAGAAAAGAACAAATACCAAGCTGTCCTGAACATTGTATTTTCTTTTTCTCCCCAGTTTGCTAAATGTCCGTGAAAACGTGTTTACCCTGCTAATAAACCTTTTGCTTTTTTTTTTTTTTTTTTTTTTTACTTTTTCATTAATATGTACAGGTATGCAGGTTTTTACTTTAAAATACAATTAAAGTTAAATACAATTAAATTAAAATAAAAAAATTTTTTAGAAACAAAAAGTAAATAACTCAAAATCCCAAAATTATGGACTCAAATATGTAATTAAAGAGCACAGATTTAGGTTTTAACACCAGTTTATTTTACTAATGCCACTGCATAAATTTAGATATTTCTACACACTTTGGCGTATAAACAGTGCTTTAGGGATATGTTAAATACTGCGTGTACTATTGTTTACAACAATATTGTATATTGTATTGTGCAGTCCTAGCAGAAACTATCACAACTACATCTAATCTATTTCAGTGCTAAAAATGTTGAGTCTTCAGCAGAGGACTCTGGGTCCAGTTTGTTCTGCCTTAACTTTGGACAGACACAAAAAGAAGTGTGTGTGTGTTTGTGGAAATGCCCTTGTCTCAGTCCCTGCTCTGTTTAAGGTGGCCTCTTAACCTCCTTCAGTTGTCATGTGCTGCAGTAAAAAATGTAACACCTGGCCTCAACATTACAGCCTTGTGAGTATACTGGACACGCATCCGCAGAGCCCAGCGTGCCTGCTCACAGCACCACAAGGAACCAGCGTGCCCACTCACAGCACCATAGGAACCAGCGTGCCCACTCACAGCACCACAAGGGCCCAGCCTGCACACTCACAGCGCCACAAGGGCCCAGCCTGCACACTCACAGCACCACAAATACACGCTGAGCACAGAGAGGATACACTGAGCCGAGAGTGGGCAAACTGAGCCCAGAGCCTGAGGACACACTGGGAAACATAGGGAGGACACACTTAGCCCAGAGAGGACACACTGATAAGACAAACTGAGCACCTACAGCCTAAACAGACTGTGTGTGTGTGTTTTACAGGGACTTTCTTGTTAAAAGTCAAACAGTTAAACCTTTAATGAGTATGGATTGAAGAGTAGAGCATTAGGTCTGTTAAAGGCCATACTACAGATTTATAAAAACATAATATAAACAAAAACTCTTATATATCCTTGTAGCTGAATGTGCAGGCTGCCCTAAAGTGACTTGCTGGAGCATTAGAGCGTGTCAACATGTGAAAGGAGCTTTATTAAAATGACGAATGTTGGAAGGCAGAGAGAGCACAGAGACAGCTTCTAGAGGTTCCATAAACTCAGCTCACTGACTCTTTAAGGCTGCCTTTACAAACGTCTCTTTGAGTTACTAGGGGTGACCTTCACCGAGATGACACAACAAATGCCTTACAAAAACATCCCGTTTTCTTTTAATAACTAACTCCTTATTTCACTGTTGACTGTACACAGTCACAGTACAGATTACCAGTGTGAGTGCACAATATACCAAGTACCTTAATGCAAGAACTAAGTAAATGACTACATCTCCTCGAACAAAACTTCTCCTGGTGCCACTTCTTGTGTTCTTAGAGTCCAGGTAGGTTTTCCTTAACCAAGCATTTCCAGACAGCACCTGCTCTAACGACTTAGAGTTGTTGCTCCCTTTCTTTTAGGGATTGGCACAGCAAATCATTCATGGGTAAATTGGCATTGTTTTTTTTACACGGGATGCCCTTTCTGAGGCAACCCCCTTTGTTTGTCTGGGCTTCGGAATGGCACATGTTGCATAACAGTGCTTCCCATTAAAAACGTGCTTGTGTGTTATTTTATATAGCACTTTTAAGCTCTATTTGAATTTGTACCATGTGTGGTAAGAATGTTACTCATCACATTAAATTAATTTCTAACCTTTTTTACAGGACACCAATAAGATCTATCAACTTTCCAATTGGTTATTGCCAGACGTGACAAAAATGCTCTGATCATTGTCAAAATCCTTTATACGCTTGTGAAAAACTGTCACTTACTACCTTTGCTTACTACTATGGCGCAGACTACCTTCTATACACCCATGTGATGTCATTAACTGACAGTTTATGGTCTTTTTGTGGGGGTACCTGATAGAGAAAGCGCTGGCTGAAGTGCTGCATGGCCCCCTGCAGCTGGCTGCGCTGGCTCTGCCACTGCTGGTAACTGCGCACAGACTCAGCTGTAGGCCTCTGCCATGTGGTGGTCCGGGTGTTGTGATCCACATAGTAGAACCTGCCTCTTTGGTCCACTCGCTTCTCCCAGCTGCAGGGCACAGGGGACAGATGAATCTTTAATAAGCAACACAGAGTGGGTGGCTGTAGAGCTGATAATAACAGCACTGATTTATGGACACAGCTAAAGAAACAGACAAGAAAAGACACAAGAGAAAACACAGACAGGAGAAAGACTGAGTGAGGAGAGAGCAAAGGGACTGCCCACTCTGGGCACCTCTTTGTTGCTACCAAGCCAGGTAACAGGTACTAAAGCTGGAAGTAACAAACTGGAGAGGGACAGAGTCCTCAGTGAAATTATAGGTTGGGATAAAAAGTTAAAACAAAAAAAACATACTCAATGTTTGCTGTGTTTTGGCTACTTCTTCAGGAACTGAGCTCGCTACACACAACAAATTCACTCCTAATCAATTAATCCATCTTCTTCTACTACCTTGGGACTATCCTTTAAGAAACTAAGAGGGCGTTTCCAGGCCATATGTCAGCCCTGGGCCTCCTTGGGAACATTCAAGGAACTATTTGTCTTATTTAGAAACTAAAAAAGCTATACTGTTGGAAATATATTTGTTCTTTGATAATATAATAATTTATTTTATTTTGTTTTATTAATTCTATAATTCTGAATATCAGCGTGAGAACACTGTTAAGTTTTGACTTGCTTAAACAGATTTGACTTGAACTTAGTGAACATTTCCGTCACAGAAAGGCCAGTCCAGCAGTTGGGCTCTGACACTAACCATGCATGTGTGACTGTTGCATTAGTCACTGGGCTATGTATATCCTTCCTCCCATGTGACACAGTCTGGATGATAAAGATTTGAAGTGTCCACGGGAACACACAGAGCTGACCTGTGTCATGCTGCTGTTCCCATATCTGTGCCCTCTGCAAAATCAGGCATCCAAATGAAAACAAAAACATTAGTCAGAGTACAATGTGGGCACAGAAAAGGAAGAAATAGTTGTGCATTTATTTACACAGCTTCTTCAAGTACTGTGTCAGATTTAAACAGTGACCTCCCGATTCCCACACAAAAGGTTAAATCAAACTCCACATTAAAATCCTAACATCTGCACCTAACAAATGTTATAAAATGTACCAATCACATTATATTTTATGCTTCCCTTCTATCTTTAGTATATTTTAAGTGGAGGTACTTGTCAGCAGTGGCTCTTGTCCACATATAGAAAGATGCACTGCTCTCTTTGGTTGAACGGGGGCGATAGAGAGGCCATATCAAGAGGTGCAGCACTCTACTCCAGAGGGGTTTGTACTGAGGGGAATGGTGCATGTGTGGAGACGCAGCTTTTGATGCATTTTTTGGAATGCACACTTTTTGGCTTTAAAGAATAGAAAATCACTGCAGCATAAGACAAGACATAAATATTGCTAGATACTGCAGATATGCTTCACAAAATTGCACTCTTGTGTTTCATTAAGGAATCCAGCCATAAGCCTGGATAAATAAAGAGGTACGCATCAGGAAGAGCATTCGATTTAAAACCTGTGCAAATATGCAAATCAGTACACTACACACTAGAAAACTGCTTGAAAATAGTTAATAAATAATACATGTTCATTTTTAAAACAAAAACGGTATTATTCAGTAATACATAATTTTGCAAAGTGTAAAGAAATCACCCGCAGTTAAGAAAAGGCACGTAATGCAGTGAAGTTTTAGTCCAGTTGGTATTAACATAAACACATGCATTTAACTAGTGCCGTATTCAAACACAATCTACAAACAAAGAGTAATTCTTGATGCTGTCGTGCAGTGTCCTGCTTTTGAGTTGAGGTTTGTTTTGATTTGAATCACAGCCCGGGTCTAACAAAGACCAGTCTGAAATACACAAAGTAAATAAAAGTCCATGTATGCTTTCTTCAAAGGTCATGTTTCACAGCCATATAAACTGAAGCAAATAAAGACCACATTTTAGCACACTTTATAAAATGGTGGCTGCTGCTCCTTTCCTTTCATATGTTGCACTGTATGCACTGACTTATTCTGCTCAACCGTACTCATTACAACGGATGAATGTTTATCAAATTGACATTGCCATTTCATCAAATATATTCATATAAAGTCCCTTATTACTGACTGTGAATGTAATTGTAAAATCAGAAACAAAAAGCTTGGACTGAAATTCTCTTGTGTAAATGAGATGCTGATTTAGTCTTGAATCAGTAACAGTCTAACCTCAAGTGAAAATGAGAACACTTTCCTCTCTGTTTTGGTCAGGGATGGCTTTGATTATTTCAGGTAACAGCTCTGCTGTGTACTCTACATGTGCAGCAGACTGCTGACTGACTCTCTGAGGGCCAGCAGTGAGAATGTGAAAGAACTTTTGTTCTGCTGTGGAAAATCTGGGAGGAGACATCAGGACCACCTTGTCCTCAAACACAACCTCTCTCTTTGCCTGTTAACTTATTCTGGGATATTTGCTTGTTATTAAGTCTTAACACATGCAGAAGTTGAACTAGGTAAATATAATATGGAGGTGAGTTTAGGCACAAATCATCAGCAGAATAATGTGAAGAGCTTCAACATGACAAGCAATGATTCTGAAATGTGCGGAGGAAGGTGTGTGCCTAACAAACACAGAAGTAAAGGAAGTGAATACAGCAGCAGACTTACCCTGGGGGCAGCGGTCTCTCCCAGGTTGTGGTCTTGGTGTTGTGGTCAACGTAATAGACTCGGCCATGAGGCAGCACTCTCTGCTCCCAGCTGCACACACATTCAAAGAAGCATTCAAATACACAGCTAACATTCCTGTGACTTGTGTCTCTAAAGCAAAGCTTAAAGTGATTCAGAGAGTGTTTGGACTGACTCCTATAACATATTGTATATATACTGTATAACAATTTCAGTTTCATCACAATTCATGATGGTTTTAACAGATGACTACTGCTATCTGATACTTCTTTAGGCAAAACAAATAAGCTTTAAACAGACAATTTTGCAATGTAGTCAATGTTGTATATTTATAAATAAATGCAAACAACTTGGAACAGTTGTTTGTGTTGTGTAAAGAAATATTATATTAGTCAAAGTTACAAAAATCTATATTTTTCAATATATTTATTTTGATAATTGTATTGACTGTGTAAAATGTGAATAAAAGCGTTTGTGAATTTTATAAAATTTTTATCTTAATCACAATAGAACATAAACAACATATCAGGTGTGGGAACTGTGAGCCCAAGCTAGGGTTGTCAAAAAAATCGATACCAAGATATTAGAGTATCTAATTTAGATATTTATTTGGAAAAGTATTGATAATGTGACGTCTTTACCTGCGCTGCACAAACACAAGGGACAGCCCCTCCCCTCCAGTGAATGAGCACAGGAGGAGGACAGGCTCAGTCAGCGCAGCAGAAAACTTTCCTCCATCAAAACAACTCTTTAAATACAATTTACTGAGAGGTCTTGACTCGCTTGCCTCTAACACCGCTGCGCAAAGACCTCGAGTATGGCAGGCGGATGCTGACACATTTACGCCTCAAACAGTCACGTTTCAACAAAAAATACGCCGCAAACAACGGCGCTTTGTTAACGCCGGGACACACCGGGGTGATCATCGGCCGTTGGGCGCGATGGTTTGACGCGGTCGTTGACGTGACTCTGTTTGGTGTGTTCCGCACCATCGGACGTTGTAGGAGACAGTTGGACATAGTTCTGGCCGATTACACATGTTGAATCGGCATCAGGCCATCTTGCTCAATGAGCGCTTGATGATAATAATCTCCACCCTTCTTTTCTCGCAGCCAGTGAATTGAAGTGTTTGCGCCCAATCGCTGATCAAGACAAGCAGAGCAAAGGAGTTCAGCACAGATCTCTTTGTGGGCCAAGTTTGCTCCCTTGTGTAGTTTCACATAGGCAGAAAAAATATCCCATGAATGAACATTGTTGTTATTTTAAATTCCTTTTCCATGCATCTTTTCATCTAAAGTTTTTCTTTTTTTTTTTTTTGGTATGATTTTCTCTCAGTGTTAGTTTTAATTGTATTGGTTCTGATTATTTGCATGGTATTGTTAATACAATGGTCAAGGCGTTCGCTTTTGAGGTAGAAGCCTAGTTGCTCGGCTGTTCGAATTCCGCGAGTAAAGAAATGTAACCTTTATGATTTCGTGGCAGGATCCTGTGTGTACTGTTAATTTTTGCCCTTATTTCTGTCGTTGTTTTGGCGTTATTTAAACTCCCCTTCCATGGTTAAGCTATGTAGACATACATTTTGGTTACATATATATTTTTTATTTTTTAGGCCCTGGTTAATAGAGGGGAGGAAACGCAGCGCTAAGCTCAATGTAATGCTGCTTCACCCATCTGCAATTAAGAAAAGAAATTACTGGACTGTAGACCAGTACTGGATCAATCCTGTTAGATTTGTCATTAACAGAGATAAACAAAAAAAATTGCACAAGTTGAGCGGGCTTTCCGTGGGAGTTTCTTTGGGACTTCCTAAGCAGGCAGAGCGCATTCTGATCTGGGAGTCACTGCTCAGCGGCATCATTACAAACAGACATTAACAGCCTAAATGTAGCTGCAAATGTCTCCTTACCAGCAGAGCAAGGAGAGAGTGAGCTGTTAGCAAAGTGGCCATATTTAAAGGACCACTGCTGTGGTCGTGACTCTGTCTGACCCATCACTGTCAATGACTGCAGCCCCAGACAGTGGATCACGTTTCAAAGCTGAAGTCCAGGGGCCAAATTCAGTCCAGTAAAATCAATCACAATCTAAATATGAACCATGGGTACTGCAGCCTAATAACCTACTACCAGTTATAGAAAATGGAAACAGGTAAACTGTAATTAAACTTTACCTTTGAGGTATCATTTATCATAATCTGAAGTAATTTTGGATCACTTATACAAAATACTTATCAAAGATTTATCAAAGGTTTGCGTGCACGCTAACTGAATAAGATGCGCTAAAACTGGAGCAAACCCAGACGCAGTTGAGATTTGCGTGTCTTACAGGAGCAGAACGAACGCAATGCAGATTTTGCTCCTATGACCTAATGAATCTGTAAACTGAGGCGTTCTCCCCAGAGTGCGCAAAATGGAAGGCGGAGAAAATGCAAATTCATTCATTTACCGCCCGCAATATTATTTATCAAGGCTCACCATGACTTTGTGTGCGAAAATAGCGTATAAATGTAGCACGCTGGAGAAGGACGTGCTAATATTTTGCACAGATATGGCTGCTGTGATTCGTGTGAGACGAAGGAGAAGAAATTAATATGTACGTTGAGTTAGAGTGTTTGCCACGTGTGCACATCTATTTGCCATGACGGATGAAAAAATTATTCACCAGCACTTTCAGCTCTTCTTGATCAAATTTTTGCTTCCGTTTGTGTTCCACTTCCGCCCCTTCCATGATGCAAAACAATACACGCAATGATGCCGTTTAAATAGTTCCGCCCCATCTGTTTGCACCTGTCACTGGCCACGCAGTTTGTCTTAGTAATTCACGCGCAACACGCCCATTAATAGTGGCCGCATATTTTCTCACTGCACTCGCAGTTTAGCACCCGTCTTAGTAAATATGGCCCTAAGTGTATTATTTAGCAGTGTGTTGAATAAAAGATCAGCATGTAGCTACATGGCTGTGGGCTACAGAGGCATCAGAGTGTTCTGTTTGAGGATAAACTTATAACCACTGCTTGCATAGAAAACATAAGTTTGAAAAAATGTACAAGTATGCTACATATATAGTAATAGCCTAATAATATTCTATACAAAATATTGTTTGAATAATATGGTGAAGGGGGTGGTTATAGCCTATGTAGTACCTCAAACATTCAATGAAAAGTGGTCATTTTTGTCACCATGATATCGTAATCGCTATCGAGGTTTTTTTTTTTAGTATCGAAATCGAGTTGAAATTTTGGTATCATGACAACACTAGACCAGGCAGTAAATATCAGTACAGAATAATGTCTGTTTTTACTGCAGTGCCACTTCAGGGCCTGAAGATCACAAGCAACCAATAATATGAATGGAGACTCCTTTTGTATAATGGTGTTTTATACCTAGTCATCTTACTAAAATGTTGCCAATGAACTAGTTATTAGTTGCAAAAATTGATGTATTATAGAACTGAATAATGAAAGACATCATTACCATCGTTGTTTTCAATAGCTGTGCTCATTGGCAGGTGATGCCAAAAAAGATTTTTACTTTTGCGTTACTTCTGGTTTGTGCGGCCCTCGAGCAAGCATGTTGTTGCTTCACGTACTGCGTGATTGGCAGGCATGAGCGGTGACATCACAAACCATAAAAAGTTATTTTTTAGCCAAATTAAAGATTTCAAACAGGGAAAAAAGTCCATGGTTTGAAAATAGATAATAAACACTACAAAATCCGACCATTTTCTCAGCTGTAGGTGTCCTGTCAGCTGAACACCAGCAGTTTATTTTTACATTGTGCTCTATGGGAAAAATCATTTCTGGGCCGCAAAGGATTTTTCCGCTGAAGTTCCTCGGAGAAGCCACTAATAAAACTGGCATCAGGGCAGACAGAGCAGTGCCCTATCCAGGTCTTATTATACATCCACAGTTGCAAATTGCTGATCACCTCCTTCCTGGTTCATGTTCACATATGGCTTTCTCCTTGCATGATAAAGCTTTAACTGTGTTCACAGACTGTGTTCACATGTTCTGCATTCAAAGACAATGACTTCTGTCTCTCTCTATTTCTGTCTCTCGCTTTTTTTTTTTAAACGTGTTTCTGTCATCAAATTCAAAATGAGCTTTTGTTTTTCCTCCTTCCTCTTTCCTTTTGGCTTTTCCCTTTTGAGGCCACATCCAATCATCTGCCTCCTAGTGTGGAGTAATTATTAATAATAATTAATAATAAGTAATAATTTGGCCTAAATAAATAAAATGGCCAGGTCTAGGTACCAATGTATGCAAACGCAGGTCACTGAATGTAACAGGGAAAAACAATGCCTTTGTAGAAAAAAAAAGCACAGTTTTTGTTTTGTTGATTGTTCTGGCCTTGGACATGAACCAATCAAGGACCGAACAGTAAAGCAAGTTTGACAGAGGCCAAATTGGGATGGCTAGACAACAGGGTCAGAGCATCTCCTAAAAATGTGTTCCCAGTCTGTTGTGGTCAGTATCTATCAAAATGGTACAAGGAAAGAACAGTGGTGAACCATTGACAGATACTGCACTTGGAGAGCAAAGGCCCGATCTAAGAGATGAGCTACTGTAGCTCAAATTGCTGAGGTTAATGCTAAATCTGATAGTAAGGTAATGCTATGCCTTTATACTTCGAGAATCAGAGAGAGGGATGAGTGTGCCTGTCGTACCCAGCTGGGAGCATTTCCGTACTGGACTCTGTGGTGGAGCTATTTGCAGTGGTGCTGGGTGGGCCTGGGGTCGGTGGGGGGTCAGTGTTCGATGGTGGAGGAGGGCTGTGCTGAGCAACTCCACCACTGTTCTCTCCAGCACAGCACGTCAGCTCCTCTTTATCTAAGACAAGAGGAGGATTCTATTAAAACACACAGATTTATGGATTTTTAGTACATACAACCTGCATTCTGGAAATGTTGGGACATGTTAAAAATTTGAATAAAATAAAAAGTAAAAGATTTTAAATCACACGAGCCAATATTTTATTCACTATAGAACATAGATAATGTTACAAGGTTATGAATTTCTGGAGTTTTGGTGTTGGAATTTGGTCCCATTCTTGCCTGATATAGGTTTCCAGCTGCTGAAGAGATTGTGGTCATCTTTGTCATATTTTTTGTTTAATGATGGGCCACATAATAAGCTAATTTGGAGCATAAAAGTGTAAAATTTCTTAGTCTAAACATTTGTTATGTTATCTATGTTTCATCGTGAATAGAATATTGTGTATAAAATATTGGTTCATGTGATTTGAAAGTCTTTTGGTTTCCATTTCATCCCAGCATCTCTGGAATTCGGGTTGAACTTTTTGAACATTTTCCATTGAATAGACTCACATGACTCAAACAGATATAGGAAAATGAAAAGACCGGACTTGGGGTTTTATTTGTGTGGGCTAATCACACAACAACAGTGAACAAATGTCTGAAACTAATACTAGCATGTTTAATGAAACAGCCTTTGTTTGAGATCCAGCTGGCTACAAGCAAGGCAGCCATCACATCAAAGTTTTTTTTAAACCAGAGTTTACAATCTGTCATGGCTCATAAGAGAACCAGAAAAGGATGCTATTTTGGGCTTTTATTTTGATCCCTGTTTTTGGTACCTGTCTTTTGGAAAACCTCCCAGTCCACACTGTCTAAACACAATTCATTAACTGCTCCTCAACATTACAGCTGTACCAGATGTGCAGATTAGAAACAGAGCCACAAAGCCCTTTTATAAATGTGTCTCAGGAACTAATCATACAGAGCATTAGTGAAGAGGAGGTGAAAAATACAGAACAAAATCACAGTGTGACCAGAGTTCTGACTGTGGTGCTGAACCTGTGTTGCCTCCAGGGATGTGAGGCGTTTTGGTCTCGCTCTGCTGGGACAGGCCTGGTTCTTCGGTCGCATCTCCGTTCATCACAGACACCCCTCTGAAGCTGGGAGAACTGCCCTGGGACCCCCCCGCTGAGAGCCGCTCACTCCTGTCAACACATACCAATGACAGATTTTAGTTCTGTAATCTGGTGTTACGGTCACACATCCGTAACATCTCCATACTGTAGCTATGGTCCTCTTCCTTACACCGCACCTCTCACCACAGCGCTTCACTGTGGGATACCTGGCACAAAGCAGATCACATGGAACAGTATACTGCACGCATGGTTAATATCACTGTACTCAATGTATTGGACATGTACTTTCAAAGGAAAAAGGCTGCGGTTTGTTTTTTATATTGGCGCTGATCATCCAAGAAAGACTTACTGCAGCACTTGAAAGTTAAGATGGGCGTCTCAGCTGTAAACACCTATCACCTTAAGTACCATTAAATATAGGCTATATAAAGTAATACATTTAATTTATTTCCCTGAAAACCCCATTTTAATGCTGTTAGGATTCAGTGTTTTGTTTTGTTTTCTTGATCAAGGTCTTTTTATTTAACAAATGTTTAACAACAATCATACAGTCAGGAAACAATTTTCTTCTTTTTCTCCCAAAACCCAATCACTATCTAGCCAGACAAGAAAGTTTAATAATGACAGCAATTAAAAAAGTTAGATAAAAATAAATAAATAAATACATGTACACCATGACATACTATGCCATTTCACTTGCTTCTCTGTTTTTAAAGTGAGTTAGGAAAGATTGCCAGATATAGAATTTCTGAAAGGAGCTTTTCATATTGTTAGGATTAAGTGTTGAGCTGTAAGTTGAGTATATAAACGGCTCACAATTTGGAGGCACTATAAGTTGGCTACCACCTTAACTACCAGATTCTTGCAGGAAACACTTAACTTACAGAGAGAGTTTCACATGAAGTAAGTCAATAAGCCATTCCTGTGAATTTTGTTGGTAGCCTGGCCAGCCAGACAAATTCTTTTTCTATTGTTTGCAAAGAATTTAGTCTGGTACCGCTTGGTTTGAGTTTCCAGGAGTGGATCTAACTGAGGCAGAGTAAACAAAGAGCCTGACGCAAGCAAAGCACTGACTAGTATCAACAACAAATGTTGGAACGGATGGAGCAAAGTGTGACAAGAGATGTGTGATAAAAGAGAATCAGAAAGAATAAAAGGACAGGTGTATGAGACTGTGTTGAGACCAGGAATGTTTCTCAGTTTAGAGCTTGAGGCAGCAAGAGCTAAGGACGTTGAGGTTCTGTTTGGGAGTGACAAAGATGGATACGGTTTGCAATGAATATAGCAGATGAACAGGTCATGTTAGATGTTTGCAAGATAAAGTCAGGTGGGGTAGTGAATATATCGGTAGAAGGATGCTGAGGCTGGATATGCCAGGTAGGAGGCCAGGAGGAAGACTAAAGTGGAAATGTAGTGAAAGAGAATAGGGTTAAATGGAGGCAGATGATTCACTGTGGCGACCCCTACAGGGAACGACCAAGGACAACAAGAGGTCAAGACTTTGTTGTTATATTACAAGCTCAAGGTTTTGCATCACAAGTGTGGTGTTTAATCTCAGTTCAGTTGTAAAGTGAAACGCTTGACATACTTTATACCAGAGCTGCACGCTATGGAAAAAACGTGATATTTGATAACACTGTTCCTGTATTCACAAGTCAAAACAGCAACAAAATCAAAACTTAACACACACTAAACCAGGAATAAAGCAAAATGATTTATTAAAGCTAAATTGTGACTAAATAAAGGAAATTACCACATTTTATTTAGTCACAACACATTTTCATTTTAGGCTCTGGTAGGAAAATGATTCTTCAGTGTAAATCTCTGTCAGATGGAAGACCATATCGTTATTGCAATTTAGATTCTTTTTTTTTTTTTTTTTTTAGGCTCTTTATTTAAATTCTTGCAATACAAATATTGCGTTCACTGATATTGCAATAACAATTATTTTCCAATATATTGTGCAGCCCTACTATACTTTTCAAAGCTTGTATTTGGAATCTCCAGTGTCTCTTCGACCAGCATTTATATCTCTGTTGGTTAGCCCAGCTGAACCATAAATAATTAGGAAAGCATGAATGGTGTGTAGGAGGCGCTGACCTGCTGTTCGACCCAGCAGTGGGACTCTCCTCACTCTGAGTCCTGCTCAGATCAACTCTGTCTCCCAACAGCTCTGCAAACAAAAACAAACATTACATCACATTATTATTACTGTACAGACATCTAACAATGTTGCCGTCCTTGGTGGTAATTAAAAATATGATTGATCTGTTGGGCCATTAACTGTATACAAAGTACACTGGCCAAAGGCTTAATGAATCCTGCATAAGCTTGATTAGTCAAATTAGATTTTTCACTTGGCAAACCAACTCATGTATATGATTCAATCTTAGGCGACTGCCCCCTTTATGCACAAAATGATTATTTGCCAGTTAGCTGTCAATTAGAAAGTTGTGCTGCACTAAAGATCATCTCAAGCTTGATGAGTCAGTTTGATATGAGATCGGCAGAAAGTATGACTGCAGCTAAGAGGCTAAAAACTGACTATTTTCATGAAGATTAGTTACTGAGTCAAGGCAAAGAAGGAGTTAAAGGTCCTATATAAAGCTTCTGTCCGCTTTTTTAAATGCATTGGATTAGTATTTCACGTTTTATACTTAGATTAAGTGTCTGACGCCCCCTGCTGGCAAACATGGGAACTGGACGGCTGAGACGAAAGGCGAAGCTCTCGATTTATTGGTTGATCTACTTTCCTACTCGCACCTATGGTCAGGAGCAATGGGTCATGACCAAAAGGTCCGAGATACAAGCAGCAAAAATGAGTTTCTGGGCGCTCCCTCCGAGATAGGGTGAAGAGCTCTGTCTCTCGGGAGGAGCTCAAAGTAGAGTCGCTGCTCCACCAAATCCAGAGGGGCCAGCTGAGGTGGCTCGGGCATCTGTTCCGGATGCCTCCTGGATGCGTCCCTGGGAAGGTGTTCCGGGCAGGTCCCACCGGGTGGAGGCCCCAGGGAAGACCTAGGACATGTTGGAAGGTCTCCAGGCTGGCCTGAGAACGCCTTGGGGTTCCTCCGGGCGAGCTGGAGGAAGAGTCCAGGGAGAGGGAAGTCTGGGCATCCCTGCTTAGACTGCTGGCCCCGTGACCAGGCCCCAGATAAAGCGGAAGAAGATGGACAGATGTTTTATGGTAAACTGTGAGTTGTGGATGAAAATATTTTGAAGAGGTAAATGTTAAGGGAAAACTAATTCATTTTCTTTGGGTTGAAATAAGTTATGAGAATAAATGTTACAAAACACAAGTAGCTCTCAGCCATTTTAATTTTGTAAAAGACGTTCTCAGGGGAAAAAGGTTGCTTAAGTGTGCGAAGAGGTGTGTGTGTCATAAATATGCCAGTGTTCTCCAAGTAGAGATCTTTCTGCTCTGGCTACTGTTTGTCTCCATTGGTCAATAGAAGGTTTTGTTTAAGAGGACGTATGTAGAGGGAACGTGTGTCAGAAAAGCTGCCAGGGGAAATGAGTCATTGCCCCAAACCAACAGCAACACATGTCCACACTTTGTCCACTTAAATGCAAAACACATGGGCACACTCTTCTGCATAAATGAGCCGTGTGTGAGGCGAGCACAACTTGCACAGTGTGTCCACCTGAAACACACACCAGCTTTATTGTACGCTGTTCAGACCCTGCACTAAATGTGGAGTGATGGGTTTTAAGTACTGGCTATGTATTTTATTTTAAAATGCTGCTTTGTACTTTGTAGAGGATGAGAATGTGGCTGTAGCAACCGATAATGTAATAATGGCCAATAATGTAATACCAGCCAATAACATAATAAATTTGGCAATTTTAAATGTAATAAAATCAATAAGATGTTAATGTAATAAATGATGGTTATTAAATCATTGGCCTAGCACGGTTTCTTCTTTTTTACCACAGCTGTTCTTTTTGTTTTTTTCTTACTGAGAAGGAGGGTCTAAGGACAGGGGGATGTCCTGGGTCTGATTAATTTAGTGTAGTTATTGTTTGTGTTGATTGTGTGCTATGTCTGATTGTGTGTTTATGTTTGATTAACTGTTGTAAACCCCTTTTGAGGCGACTGTTGTTGTGATACTGGACTATATAAATAAACATTTTATTGAACTGAATTATAAAAAAAACTTTGAAAATGTAATAACTGCAGCCTATAATGTAATAATACATCAATAGGACTCCATTTCTTATTTTATTTATTTTTTTGCAGTTTGTGCAGGTTGCTCATTAGAAATAGGTTTAGTGGATGGCAGAGTTAATTATGATGGTAAAACCAGTTTGAGAATTTTTCTTGTACAAAATGTTCTATTTAAAATATTATTAATTTGCTTAGGTTTGTCTGTGAAGACTCTTGGTCATCCAAGCTGTCTAAAAAAAAAAAAAAAACATTTAAAAATTGGTGTTTTTAGAGTTTTAGATATTTTGTCTCTTATCCAAAAGACTATTTATGTTTTGTCAGTGTCTCTGTTGGATGTTGCATAGTCAGCGTTACTGGCTCAAAAATGTTATTACATTATTGGCAAGTTATTACATTACTGGCTATTATGAAAGTAAGAATGTTGACATTTCATTCGTTCACCGTCTTCTGCTTATTCCCATATTAGGGGTTACTCGTACTGGAGCCTATCCCAGTAACTATAGGCCTTAGGCGAGGTACTCTGAGACAGTGGCCAGACAGAGACATACACAGACAGACAACTGTTCACTCTCACTTTCATTCATAAGAGCAATATTAGAGTCAAAGCCTAACACATGCATGTCTTTGGACGCTAGGAGGAACCCACAGTAACACGGGGAGGACATGCAGCCTCAGAGAGATTGTGTGACAGCTTGTGGACTGGCCTCACAACCACTCTGCTACCATGCCCCAGATGTGCTAAATCAAAAAGGTTAAAAAAATAATCTGCACTAAACTGGTGGAGATGAACATTGCTCACTGCCCATGTGCTAAACAAACTGAGTCAGAACTTGCCAAGATCCACAAGGGTTGATTAAAGGAGTTAATTTAGCACTAAGGGTGTAAATCTTTAGTGTCTGGCAATTTAATCCAATTCTGATGCTTGGGGTCACAATTTGATTCAGAATCCAATCTCGATTCAAAACAATTTTCAATTCAGAATCATTATTTGATTTGACCCAGGTGGATGGTGGTGCTGCAAATTTGACCAAGAAAGTCTTAAAATTATGTAATAGACCTTTTTAGTGTTTGTAAACAGAATGTTTTCATTCCAAAGAATGATGCCAGAAGTTAAAAAGAAGATAATACATTTTTAATGATGGAATTAGCGCTAGCCGTCAAACATCGCAAATTATCAATAATCAAGGCAGGTTTGGCAACTGACAACCACTCGACCTCATCTGAGTAATATCAGAACCTGGTTTGATAACATTAGCGAGTGTGTAAATGTTTAGCTGTTTAATTTAATGCAGCAATTAGCCTCTATAATTAGCATATAAGCCAAATGATACGTAAGTTACATTTCTTAATTTCAATGTTAATTAGGACAAGTAGTTACAGAAATTTGGCGGACGGCAAAGTCTGTCTGACATTGTATGCTCAGATTTAATTCATCACACACTACAAATGCTACTTTAGCAAATTCACTTTCGTAAATGGACCTAACTCAGATCTGGGTCATATTAATTCAGAGTAATTTTAATAAATATATAATCAACCATCATTCGTTCCTGCTCCAAAAATGTCTAAATTATTTCACTCCCTCATAAAAATGAAGGAGATAGAACATTAATCTTGGTACCAGGCTACATAAGCAACTTTTCTAAATCAGTCACTCCTGGAAGGATCTATAAACCTCATGGAAACAATGTACATTTACAACAATAACATTTATTCTAATATTTCTTTCTCTAGTTCTTGTACCAACATTTTTTTATATCTATGTAACAACATTTTTTATTCTGTATTAATGAAATTGACAGGCTAAGAGCAGACAGGGAAGGCTGAATTAATCTAATTCAAAAATTTATTTTTTTTGCATTCTGAATCAATTTATCAATCTTGATTCGATTCAAAATATATTTTTTTCAACACCCCTATTCAGCACACTTGTCATCCAAAGCACAAATTATGGAGAGATAACAGTTAGTGGCTACAACTACATCCAAGTCTCACACACGGATTCAACTTTTTATGCAAATGTCGGAAAAAACTAAAAGAAAAAACTATAAAGTTATGTATGTGATTTGAAGTATTCTGACAGAACTTTGAGTCACAAATGACTTCAGCCCAGACCTGAACATCATCGACCCATGTTTGAACACAGCCAGTCAATAAGAAGCATTTTAGTGGGACTGGAGCAAAAGTGCTGTAGTGGACCAATCAAAACAATGAATGTACAGAGAGTTTCTACTGACCAATCAGAGCACACCAGACATGAACTACTGGAAGCCAAAACATCTCAATATTACAAAAAAAAGCTGTCCATCAAGTGCTGACCCCATCTCTATGAACTTCTTTGTATCCTCCTGACCAAATTGAAGTTCAGGACCTAGTATAAGCCCCACCTACAGTATGTCTCAGGTTATTCGCACACACGCATTTGCAGTGAGTGCAGGCCCTGTGTTTATTTAGGCCTATACACTGTGGGCTCTGTGTGCAACTTTATGAAAACCATGTTTGTTTTGCTGCAGCAAGAGACAGCATATGTACAGACCCTGATGTGAATAAGTGGGCATTTGTCAAAACACATCTATTTGCTTCCAAAGCAAAGGAAAGTAAAATGTTAGTGCAGCACCAGAAAAAAGGGGCCTACAATTCACTTAAGTCAGTCCTTAATAATCCCTTCTAAGATAAGTTTGGAAATACTGATGCAAGGAAACGGTGTAAATGTACCATAAATAAATTCTCATGGAGCGTTACAATATGTTTATATTATCAAACTTTTCACACCAAGTACAACCTTAAAAAATCTTTTGCTTTACAAGTACCATGTGACTTAAATTAGGACTAATCCAGATCTAAATCAAGGAATAAAATACACAAACCAGGACTGAACCAATATTAAACCAAGAAAAAAAACAGGTCTAAACCAGTAATAAACCAAGGCTAAACAAGAACTAAACCAGTTCTAAATCAGTTCTAAACCAAGACTAAACCAGTCCAGGACCACACCAGGTCTAAACCTGGTTCAAACCAGGACTAAACCAGGTCTAAATCAGGTCTAAACTGGGACAAAACCACAACCAAACCAGAACTAAACCAGTCCAGGACCACACCAGGTCAAAACCAGCAATAAACCAAGACTAAACCAGATCTAAATCAGGTCTAAACCAGGACAAAACCAGGACCAAACCAGGACTTAACATGGCTGACAAACTAAAGTAAGCATCTCATGTTCAAATCCATGAGTTTCATGTTACAAATGGAGTACTTATTTAGCTATATTGTTTTGATGTAAGGTCTGGAAGTGTGTGGTCTGAAGAAGACAGCAGAGACGTGCTGACCTATCTGTGAGTGTGGAGTGTTGGACTCACTGTCTGCTGCCGTGCTGCTGCTGCTGGGCAGAGAGCCCAGATCCACGACCAGGCCATCCAGACACACGGTGAGCTCGCCTCCTGTGACAACTGTGCCTTTGTTCTCCGTCTGCAGCGCTAGACTCAGTTGGATGTTCTCCACTGGAGTAGGGCCACACGCGCAGAGACAGGAGTAGACAGAAGATAATAAAGTGATATCATAAAGAGATCAGAGAAACTAATTATTACACACAAAACCACATATATGTAGGTCAGCCCTGCCAGTGCATGCACCTGCTGTTTAGTAAAGTACAAAAATATCTTACAATAAAAAGGTTAAACACAAAACTAGATTCTCTGCAATGACAGGTGGTTGCAGTAGCTGAAACCCTTGGAGGTAGTTGAAGATTTATGAGTTGCAAAAAAATCCCAAAAGTAAAAAATAAAATGAATCAAACTGAAGACACAAAAACATATAACGTGACATGTCCTTCAAGTATTACTACAACTACTATTATGACTACTGGGGATATTACTACAAGTACTATAATGAGTACTATGAGTACTTAATAAAGAGGCCAGTGCTCATACTGTACCTAATAAACTGGCCAATTCCTTATTGTACCTAATAAAGAGGCTAGTTACTAGTATGCTGGCAATAACAGTACACAAAAGCAGCACAATATAAGAAAAATGTGTGATATGCAATAACTATGTTGAATATTGCAATAACAATATGACAGGTCATATCTGGATTTTCTTTTGGACACTGTAACTTCAATCATATGTAATCAGAAATTCAAGTCTATGTATTTACAAGTCAAAACTTGGTCAAAATTCAAATTTAACAAAGACTAAACCAGGACTAAAACAAGGCAGAATGAGGGCTAGACTGAGGTATCGAAGCAAATATTTTTTCTAATATTTTTATTTGGTCACAGTGCAGTTTTATTGAAGGCTCTGATAGGAAAATTATTCTGACTGTGTAAAGTTCTGAGATGAAGGACCGTAAACATTACTGAGATGCATTAATTACTGGCAATATACTGCGCAGCCCCATTACACTATTTAAAAAAGCTCAGTGCATAATCATTGCGCTGTGGGTTTTAGTATGTCATCTAGTTAACTAAAACATGATTATTATTGGAAGACTTATTGGAGAGGTAGACTCAGTACTTTTGCCGTGGTGTGTTCTCAGCGTGTCCATCAGGTCAATGGTAGCGCTTCCCAACAGCTCCTTCCTCAGGGTGTGGCAGCTCCACAGCTTTAGATCCAGTCGGCTCTGAGGGGTCACATTCCTGTCCAACAGCAAGCACATGACCTTTAACATCCAGCAGACATGTGGTGTGTCCTAAGAGTAGAGCTACAGATTGATCAAAATATTGAAACTGTCAATGCCTCTGTCAGTATTTATATCCATTTTTTTTGTTTACATTATATTATCTTTTAATTCACAAGATTTATAAAGTTTTGGCGACATATTTGATTCATCTGATCAGCAGCACCTCTCCTCTTAACAGCAGGGCGCTTTAACTTCGTGGTTTTCCCTCCTCGCTCCGAGGTGCCATGCTAGAATTTTTAGGACCATGTGAATAAAAATAAAGCATTTAATAAAAGAACATTTAAATGATAATTTAAATAGAGAATTATTAAATGTATTTGTAATTTAATTTATTAATATTCTGCCAAAGAAGTAGCACTGTTGCATCAGCCAATTAGAAGTGTTCCTCATGAGCTTGCGCTCATTTGCATTGTTTTGTCATTTTGAGCTCCGCATTTCAAAAAGACCACGTTAAATGTAAAGTGAGAGGCTAACTGGAGAAGCTTAAGTGTTTAGCAACAGTATTAGCTGATGAATTGGCTAATACTTTCGCAAATGGATGAGCAAATGGAATAAGGAATTGCTCTATTAAATTACAATTTAAAGTTTGTATTATTAATTCAACTATTTAGTTCTCTTTTAAAAAGGGATTTGCAAATACATTTAGTGAATTTAAGATTAATAGCAGAATTAGTTATTGTATGTTTAAATTGAGCTTTAAATTGAATTGCAGATTAGGAACTAATTTAACAACTGCTCCTTTAATTAGAAGATTAATAAATTCAATTGCATTACATTTAATTTTTCTCTATTTAAAGTGTAATTTAAATGTTTTTTTATTTAATGTTCTATTTTTATTTACGTAATCCTAAAAATCCTCTATGCCATGCTGTCAACGGCAAAAGAACAATGAGTAGACTGTACTGCTTGTTTTAAACAACAAACACGCTTAAATTGAATCATCTAAAGAGCTTTTCAGTGGACTCAAGCTCATAACAAGCTCATGTCATACTTGTGGCAGTGTGTATTGAAGGACAGGGGAGGAAGCACAAGCCCCTGTGCCCTAACACGGCACAGAAGGATAAACTGGCTGCAGTAAATGTGCGCGAGAGTCAAGTCTCATAAATGAAGATGTTTATAAACCTAATGGTCCTAATAATGTTATAAAGAGGCTGTTTGTAATATTCAAATTCAGTCCGTAAACTTGTGTATAAATATTTACAAAACTAAAGAATATAGAATTATGAGTGTTAGAATGAGCAATTAAACACATGTATTATTCTAATAACCACATAAGATTCAATAGTGTTTATTATAAGGAAAAGCAATTGGTACTGATATTGGTATTGGTGATATTGGCTAAAAAAAGACTTGGTATTGATCGATCCTTAAATTAACAGGTATGGCACAGTCCTACCTAACAGTTTGTGTATGTGTGTCTGTGTGTGTGTGTGTCTTTGTGTGTGTGTCTGTCTGTACAGGGGAGGGTGTGTGGGGGATATAGGAGCTCACAGCGTCAGGTCCTCATTCCACTGCAGCTCCACATGCCCGCTGCGTTTGCCGGTTTTCTTGGTCTCGCTGCTCAGGCCGTCTGCCGTCACCTCCACAAAGGTGCTAAGGCGGGTGTGACGGCTGGGTAGCTTTGGAGACTGAGGCTTCGCTGATACCACTGCACACAGGCACACACATTTGACTATGAACCCTGTGGAGTACGTCCACCAACCAGACTCACTCCAAACTACCTTCCACAAATATACTGGTAACACTTTAGTACAGGGATGTCAAACTCAAGGCCCGCGGGCCAAATCCAGCCCACGAAATAATTTCTAATATATATTAAAAATGGCCCACCGATATATTGCACGCAACCTGTTTGAACTGCATCTCCCATAATGCACTGCAGAAGCCACGGCCGTTCTTCCTCTTTTCAGAGCAGCAGGAGCAGGGCAGAGAGTGGAAAGATTCTACTGGGACATTTAACTTTCACCAAAATAAATTGACAACAAAGAGGGGACAGTCAAAGCAGGAGCTTTTTAAAAAGGTGGGACTGTCTGTAAACACTGTAGTACTACACTTTGTTTAGCTAATGTGGCAGTAATAAAAACAGGCTCTAACCGCACAGCATTACATCACAAAACCTGTCTCCAAAAACAGAAGCTACAGACAGAAGCAGTTTAATAAGAGCCTGAGTCAGACTGTGTCAGTAAAGACAAGTTATCAGAGCTGTTTAAGGTCATTCACGGCACTGCCCTGTGTCGCTCTTTCCCCATTTCCTTCTCTCTCTCGCTACAGAGTTCTCGTTAATGCACAAATTTACAAGCAGCAAAGAGAGCTAAACTCACACAGACAGAGGGACAAATCAGGTCAACACTCTGTCCTGCAGAGGACAGAGAGGTGGACACTGGGTTGCTCAATAAAAGTAAAGTACAAGTAAAGTACACCTTATTTGTGTGTATAAGTGCTCCTCTGCAGGGTTAAAGCAGCGCTAATATTTATTCACATAAGGGTCATGGCATGCACCTAAATGTTTATCTGCTTTTGTACTGTCACAGTAAAACAGAGCAGACCTGGTGAAAACACCTGTGTTATATGAGTAGTTAGGTAACAGTGGCAGTAAACAATAATACATACATAATCATTTCTTAGTAGTTTGTGTTGTAGTCCGAGTCTGCGGCCTATTTGTTGTTATTTCTTCAGTTCTAAGTTCCGATTCAAAGCAAACAGTAAACTATGAATCCCCTTAAATCCAAAAATCTACACCTGTAGTTCTGTGGAGAAGTAATATTTTATGTTAAAATGCCTAATCCAGCCTAACTGAGAACAAAAATACAATAAGCTGGTTTTATTGTTTATCCAATACTCGTATTCGGCCTGTGACCAAGACTGGTTTTCTAATTTTGGCCCCCGCTCCGTTTGAGTTTGACATTCCTGCTTTACTATATCTCACAACTATTGAGTAGTAATAAAGCATTAACTATATAACTAACAATAATTTAATGAATAAACAGTTTATAGATCCTGAACTTCCACTGATGTTTATATTATATTTGCACTGATTTACATGAACAAATCAAGCATTAATAACAATGTTTATAACTCAACAGTGTTTATAAATGTTGAGGTAAAGTTTGTAAATAATTATCTGGTTACTAATCCTTACTTAACTAATAAATAAATTCCAAACAGTGTGAGTTATTCTAAATGTAACCGATATAAGTGAAAAACTCAACATTTTCTATATCAATACACTATAGCGGGTAGAAAAACACAGCAGCAGAAAACTCACATAAACAGAATTTAATAGTCTGGAGCTGTAACAAAACATGTTCATTAATCTGTATTTATCAGATGCTGTGGTTTAATTGGTTAAAAAGTTATTGTGATCACAGCCATAGTTAGACCAATTTTAGGGGGACTATAGCACCCCTAAGGTAGGTTTTAGCACCCTAAGATGTAACCTAGTGACAAAGTGATTTCAGTACACAGTATAAAAATAATCAGTACCAATACTGACAACACACATAGCTCACAAAAATACAGTTTTATAAACTTTGCCATAACATAATAATAATAATGCATTAGTCTTATATAGCGCTTTTCTAGACACTCAAAGTTGCTTTACAATTTGGTGCATTATTCATTCACTCCTCAGCCACACTCGGTGGTGGAAGCGTGGTTGCCATCGTGTGCCCCTCCACCCACCACAAACACACAAGCACACTGACCCATTCATAGAGGCAAGGTGGGTGAAGTGTCTTGCCCAAGGACACAACGACAGTATACAATGCTGGGAGTAGGGCTTGAACCGCCAACCTGCGGGTTAGTGGGCAAGTGTTTCTAATGTTTCTACTAAGCTACCCATAATTCTACACTATAGACAGCTACAATTCTATAAAAGGTAGTATAATATATAAAATGAAACCTTTCCTATGTTGTATCTAGGGTTAAATTCTTCTTTTAGTGACTTTTCTTGGCTGACTAGGACCTCAGCACTCCTAAACCTATAATTCTAAAATCGCCCTTGATTGTGATGGATCTACAATGTCGACACACATCTTGATGATAAAAAGAAGAGGACGCCCCCCAGAGGTTGACTAGAGTATGAGCTCTAGTCATTGCTGAGGGTGTGCACAGACGCACCACATACTCAGCCCGCAGTCATCCTCATGACATCCACTGTCTTTATATTACACACAGAGGAACACTTAATTGGCACCAAGGGGACTGCAAGAAACTGGTTTCATTCCATGACATGTCAGTATAGGATCACACTAACCACTGATTAGGTGGTTTTATTCATCTTTAAACATCTGGACACAGCCAGTTAAGATGAACCAGACATTGTCAGACACCAAATGCAGCAGCAGAGGCATTCCACATGGCTGTATGGTGTCATCAGTATTGTTTATACCGCACACAAATTATTGTAAAAAAAACATCCTGATCCTACTAGTCCTTTTATATACTATACTATCCTATACTGTATTATTTATGATAAGATAAACACTTTTATAGGTGGGCATGATGGCAGAATGGTTAGTGTTCTTTGCCTAGCAGCAAAAAGGTTGTGAGATTGATCCTCGGGCCAGCATGTGTTGGATGTGTTAGGTGAATTGGTGACTAGAGGTTGACCGATATGGGTTTTTCTATGGTCGATGCCAATTTTTCAAATTCAGAGCAGATGAGCAGAGACGGCCACTGCTGGTTTTTTTACTGATATATAGGGCTGATTATGAAATAAATTATTTAAATATCGCCATTTGTTTTAGTAATGCTTATTAAAACAGACTGCTAAAAGATGGCTGGGGAAGCCTTCAGTTACACGGTTGACCAGACATGTGCCTGACCAAAAATCAGCAATGTGCAAGAATCATCCAATTGTCTAAATGCAAAAATGGGCCTGATATATTTGCCAGCCTCTAATGGTGACTCTATATTCCCCATATGTGTGAATGAATGTGAGAGTGTTGGAGAATGGTTGTCTGCCTGTGTATATCTCTGTGTCTGCCCTGGTGTACCCTGCCTAAGGCCCACAGTTGCTGGAATAGACTCAAGTCACATGCGACCCCTAATGGGAATAAGTTGATAGAAGAAGATGAATGAATGAATGAATGAATAATTTTATTAACTGATGTGACACTAACCACACTATTTTAAATGCAACACAAGATATATATTATTAAGAACGTACTAATCACTCAGGTGTCTTTACATTAAGAATTTTGGAGTCCACATTGACAGCCCTCTCACTAGGAAATTTATGTTTAAAAACTGTGACAAAGACTGGGCTTTATAAGAAGAGTGAGGGTGTATGAATGGGGTGGGCACAGTGGGATACAACTGTACCAAAGACAAATCCAGTTCTGTCTGTACCAGTTGAGTAGGATGGCAAATTATGATTATTGTGCTACACCAAAGGCAAAATTCCCTTTGAGCACAATAACATTCTCTTGTACATTCAAACATTGATTGAAATATAAGGACATACTGCTCCCGACAGGTTGTCCCAGTAGCTTTGATGCATGGGTCAAATGCAAAGGACAAATTTCCCTACAGGGACAATAAAATAGACCTTACGGCTGTCCCATGTGTACTTACTAAAAAAATTGGAGACCAGATTTCTCCTGTACTGGATTCTCTGCATTCACGCTCTAGGATTTGATGATGTCAAAACCTCAGCTGTCTACTGACAGCAATAACACCTGTATGTTTGAATAATATATCACCACTTTTTGACAATATAGTGAAGAAATAAATTCACTTTAGGTCATTCGTACTGACAGACCAGACTTTGAACTTTGTGCCACACTTTGTTTCATGTGGATACGCCCAGTAATCACAGCGATATAAACCACAAACCACACCAAGACATCTGCATTTTCAGATGTCTTCTGCAGATCCTGCCATAGAATTCTGACCTGCCTCCACCTTAATTTCACCCACTTCTCCTGAATTTCTCCAATACTGGCTTCTCTCCAGTTGTTACTGGACAATTTTAGAATAAAGCTTAAGATTATGCTCCCATTAAAAGTTAAATACCCAGGCCTCATTTACATATCAAAACGCTAATCAATGATTTATACAACTAGAATCTTCATTCTACGGATCCAGGGGTTCTATGGTCCCTAGAGTCAACCAGAATGGGTCCAAGGGCCTTTGATTTTCAGGCTCCTCTCCTGTGGAACTCTGACATCCTTCACAATTTCCTTGCTGGATACTAAGGGCACTCTGAGTAACATTTTTCATTTGAACATTAAAGTTAACTCACCTTCTTTTCAAAATAACTCAATAAATAGTTTATTGTTGATTAATAAGTTATTTGTAATTTATTCTCATTATTTTTCATTTGCATTATTACAGGAGGTTGTACATTTCTAAATCCAACTGTACATCATTAGTATAGAAAGATGATAAAGCTTAAAAACTGTTTTAACACAAACTCATTCATGTTTCTGCTGTTCTCATAAATCGGAGCATGTGTAAACTGAGCTGAGATATGTTTGGGAGAAGCACACAGTAAAAATGTACCTTTCAGGATGAGCTGGGACTTCTCAGATGTGTGTGCAGCTGCCATGACATCACCGCTCTGAAACACACATCCACACAAAGGACAGCTCCATTACCCTGCAACGCAAGCAGCAATGACAACCAGTAAGGTCCTCCAACACACAACATCATCTCCAACCAAGTGCAGCGCCGCTACTGTGGAATTCAAAAGCAGAGTGTGCGCAAAGCAAGGACAACACAACCCCACAGGAACCAGTCAGGAATACTGATCTCCACTGTCTCCGCTCAAGGACAGTGGTTTGGTCTGACTTTCCAACATAATTAATATTTAGTAGAACAATCTCTGGCAACACAACATCTATAATAATGCAGTCAATTAGACAATTTGGTAGAACAGTACTGAGCAATGCATACAGCACTTTTACAGTTGCACTAGAAACATTTCTAGTTCTAGTCGAGGGGTGTCCAAACTATGGCCCGGGAGCCAAATGCAGCCCGTGGATCAAATTTTATTGGCCCTTGGGCTTCTTTCTTAATCTCTTAATTCCTGCTTACCTTCCAGCTCAGTTTCAAAGAGACCCCTGAAAGAAAGACGGCAACCAAAAAGAGCTGTATGAAATCTTTCATCTAAACTGATTGGCCCTCCTCTGCATATAATCTTCAGTATGTGGCTAAGGGTGATTATAAGATTACAGATTTAGGGTTGTTGAGACCCCTGTGACCCAAGAAAAGTCACAAAAAATAAGCATTTAGTGGATTTACTGAATATAGTGTAAACAGGATTATGGCTACCGTAAGTAATGTTGTGTTTCTGGCCCCTAATTACTAAGGGAAAGAGTGAGCAGAAACATAATTTTATGGCAAAGTTTATTAAGCTGATGTATCCTTGTGCATTAAGCAAGTATTGTCTACATTTGGGAATACTATACTATACTATATATACTATTATATACTGGGAAATCACATACAGTTAAGTCCATAAGTGTTTGGACACTGACACAAGTTTTGTTATTTTAGCCTTTTTACCAAAACTTTTCAAAATACAGTTATATAATTGTGTGCTTACAGTCCAGACTCTCAGCTGTAATTTGAGAGTATTCATGTCGCAAAAGGTTTAGGAGTTATAGTTCTTTAATGTGCAGATGCCTCTTTTTCAGGGGTTCAAAAGTATTTGGACAGTTGCTTCAAAAGCTATTTCTTGAGCTACATGGGCTATTATCCCTTGATAAGTCATCCTAAACTGAGCAGGTAAAAGGTCTGGACTTCCAGGTGTTACATTTGAAAGCTGTTTCTGTGAAATCACAATATACAGTATCTCAATGGAAGCGAACTAGACCATCCTTAGGCTGGAGAGAAAAATGGTAAAAAAAACCCTTCACAATATCCACCTTAGAGTAGAACACTCTCCAGGAAGTAGATCTATCAGTGTCTAGGTCCACTATAACAGAAGACTTCATGAGAGAAAATACAGAGGGTTCAAGATTAAGAGAAAAGCCACAAAGTTGATGGGTGGCGCTTCACAGTACAGATGGACAGTGACCCAAAACATACTGCAAAAGCAACCCAGGAGTTTTTTAGGGCAAATAAGTGAATTATTCTGCAATTGCCAAGTCACTCACCAAATCTCAGCCTGATCGAGCATTAAATTAACTTGTTTAAGACAAAACTTAAGGCAGAAAGGCCCGCAAGCAAGCAACGACTGAAGACAGCTGCAGTAAAGGCCTGGTAAACCATTATAAAATAGAAAACTGAGTGTTTGGTGATGTCCATGGGCTCCAGATATCCAGTCATCGCCTGTAAAGAATTTTCCCCAAAGTATTAAAATTGAACATTTTATTCATGGTAATGTTCATCTGTCCAATTACTTCTGAGCCCCTGAAAAAAGGCAGCTACGCATTAAAGCGCTGCAATTCCTAAACCCTTTCTCGATTTGGACGTGAATACTCCCAAATTACAGCTGAGAGTCTGCACATATGAATTATATAACTGTATTTTGAAAATTTTTTAGTTATCAGCTAAAATAACTAAATTTGTGTCAGTGTCAAAATACTTATGGACCCAACTGTAGATATTGGGTTTCATTCAGGGGTGCTTAACTTGGATGTGCTATAGCTCCGCCAAAAAAATGGCTTTGCTGCGCCTATGTGTAGCCCTCAAGTAAAGAAAGTTTGGACACCCCAAAGATTCTATTTGCATGTTGTCCTGGCTCTGTAAGGCCATAACAAAACCAGAAGAACTCTACACCAACCCAGTGACTACAGGAGCTGAACTGAACCTGTGCCTGCGCTGCCAGCCTCGCCATCAGCCTTCCCCATCTTTCTAACGCTAATTCCCCCTTTGGCTCTGCTTCAGCCGCCTCCAGGAAGAGCTAGAGGAAGGAGAAGTCTGTGAATCTCTGCTGAAACTATTGCCCTACGATCCCCCGGCCCTGCCTTGGCAGAAGGGAGAGATGGATGTGGCGCACAACAATAACGTACGACGCATTCACTGAATCCTTGTCATCATTATTTTTACAGCCAAGAGATAACACCCGAACCTAAAGATACTTCACCCACAACGCCCTCATACGGATAAATAAAACAAATAAAGGACATCTTCACTGACTCCGCTCGCTTATAATATTCAATACACCATATTTAGCCCCATTACTTTAATTAAAATATTTCAGAAGAGGCATTTTCTTTTAGTTAACTTGTCTTTTCTGCAAGGCTAACAGTTAGCTTTAAAGCTCCGAGGGTAATTTGCTCAAAGGACATGACCGCAAACAGTGCTCTGAGAGTCGGGCAGCAGCTCCAGACACTTGTGGGTGTTTGTGGGTGATGTCGGAGCCCGGTGCCGCTGCTGACAGACCGCACACTGGGGCTCAGAGTCACAAATGACATACCTTTATCAGCTGTGTTTTTTCTGTCGCTAGTGAAGTTCCATTTCCGCCTGAGTGAAAGTACCACGTGACCCGGCCTGTGTTTTTTTTTTTTTTTTTTTTTTTTAATCGACAAAGGATTATGGGTAAAAATCTGAAGCGTAGTCATAAAAACATCCCTATAAAAAAGAATACACAGGTACACTTTTATATATTTTTTGCCTTGTGGCAGATAACTCAAAAACAGTTTTTTATTATTCACTACCTGGCATTCTGTCCCTAGTCAAAAAGTCAATTTTATTTCATTAGAAAATTAGAAATTTCATTCCATTAGAAATTTAATACCAACATTGTCATTGTCAACATGACACTTCTCCCAAAGTATATTGCTGACAGTGTTATACTTAAAAAATGTAATACTTTTAAGGCTTTGATTTTGACACCAACAAATTGAATACCTTTTTAATACGTTTAAGACCTTGGGGCCACCCTGTATAAAAATCCAAATATGATGTTTTTGTTTGTCCTATTGGAAAATTCTATAGGATTGTGAGATTTTCAATTAGATTTCTTTCTATTAGAAGACTCACACTTTGCAAAATCTATACGTGTCTTACAGGATTTTGCAAGCTGTATAGGAATCTTATATCTCAATATATTTTCCCAATAAAACTAGAAACATTTTTATTAGGTTTTAATGTTATTAGCTTTAATAAAGAGTTTTCGCTAGATATTATGTAAAAAGATATTATTTCACAGCTATTGTAAATATTCCTTTTTTTGTGTTGGAAATGTCTGTCCTATGTGCATCTCATTTCTCTCCCGTCCTCGTCTTTGCTCCGCCCACAATGGAAAGGTACACGCCCACCGCAGTGTTCTACGTATTTTGAGGGTTGAAGAAAGACGAGCGTTTGCAGTTCAAGAGAAATGCGACACATTGATCCAGATCATCATTTAGGGTGAACCCGTCAGTGAATCCTCTCTGGCCTAGGATTCAGAAGTGTGTAAAGCAGCCAGACTCCATCTGCACGCACATTTACATTCAGTTAAAAAATTAAAAAATACAATGAAAAGTTCAGGCTAAGGGTTAGATTCACATCAACAAGGCTGGAGTACAATAAAAAAAACATTTATCTAAACTAAGAACATAGTAAACATAATTATCTGCCATAGACCAACTAATTGTATCATTTTTATCATTTAAAAAAGTAGTGAGACAAAGTCAGAGATGTTCCTCAGAAATATTTATTTAAAAGACAAATAAAAAACAACAACAACACACACACAGCCATATACAAGTTAAGTTCAGATTACTTGGAGCAGTGAGCTGAGCTCTCAGTTGATGGTCAGCACATCGCTCTGGATCTCATGGCTCAGCTGAGTCTGAAGGTCGCTCAGCTTCCTCTTCAGGATGGCCAGCGCTGACATGACAATAGTCTCTGGCCGCAGAGAGCCGCACGACTCCACGTTGTAATAAAACCTGCAGAGAAGCAGTCTTTAGTCAATTCAGCTTTAAACCCAATAGCTTTTAATATAACAGTATTATAGCTCTCCATTCACTTGGGGTGAAGCTATTATAAGCTATTTTGGCTGTAATGTTATTAAAAAAGTAATAAAAAAAATTGCTGATGTTCGGTTGTATAAGTTACAAAAAGTGTGTGTCACTACTGACAACTCCTAATTAGTGCTTGTTAGAGGGTTAGGGACAGGTGCTGCTGTGGAGCCATGTCGTGGCTGCTATGTGATGGAGGAGTTGAGAAAGCCGGACATACACAACTGTAGTGTCAGTTCAACTCTGATGAACAGGTGAGTATAAAGTCTACTCCTTTGGTAATACAATCAAACTGAATGACATTTTCTCACCTTTCTGGTTTACCATTTGGGTCGTATGGAGCCTGTACCTCATCCTCCTCTATTTCAGAGTATTCACTCTTGGGCCTGGACAGGAGACAGAAGACAGGTGTCAGCGGCTACTATGCTCAGGTAGTGAGAAATATCATGTAACTTACCATTCCTCAGGCCTGGGATATACTGTGTGTCTCAGTGCGTTGTCTGGATCATACTCGAACGACACACCTGCTGTCGGGTTCCATTTGGCATGCTCTTTACCAAAGCCTTTCTTGGCGTAAGCCCTGAGTCGCAGCTCCTGACCTTTGCGGAGCTTAACTAGCAAAATGTCTGACAGAAACACAACAGGCCTGAATATCAATGTTCAAACTCTGACAAGAACATGAATCAGAAAGCACTCGGCTTACCATCTTGTTCAACGTAGTCATTAGGGTCATTGTCTCGACTTCTGGACGTCACCTGACACATGCATACTTTTACAATAGAAATGAAGTATTTTGACTTCTGTGACAGTATAATAACCTCTAAAAGACTTCCTGTGTGACCTGAGCCTACATGTCCAGATAGTAAGTTAGTGCATGGAGCTGACTACACTCAGCATTAAACATAACATGGGCTGCCTTGGTTACCTACCCATGCACCACTTTATGTGATAAAGGACTCACAGGGATGACTCTGGGGTTGTTGGACAGAAGGTCCCGTGAGGTCACATGGCGTGTTTGGTCCTCCGTGCATCGGACATCTAGGGTCAGCTCAACCGAACACTCCGGACAGAAGTCTTCACACGTGCAGTCCTGCCATACACACAAGTATGCCATGCATCGTCACTGATCAGTTCAGAAAAAACATCAGGACATGCACTTCCTCAATGAACATTTAACTGTGCTTGGATGTTACTCACAAACCCAGATTTCAAAAACATTACTCATGTCATCATTATTGACAAAGGTTAAATGAGACACACATATGCAATAGGTTCAACGGTTCAATTATTACTTCATCTATTTGGTGTTGCTGAAAGGGGCCACTGACACTGATTAATGTTGTCGCTGTTGCCTCAACAAGTCCTGCCTTGCTGACCATGCTCTTTTAAATGCTTTTCTCAACAATAAACATTAACAAGTATGGCTATTATTAAACACATTTATGCAAATGTATATACAGTTTGGGCATGCTGAATTACCAAAGTGCCTTGGATGAGAGACTAAACACATTCTAGATGCCATCTTTTAATATAAAGTATGTTGTCAAGAACCTTCACAGATACCAGTCCTCTGTGCATTTCCTCTATCATTTGTCTCTTGTGCTTTATTAGAATTACACACTAAAATGGTGGACGGTGTTATTGGGCATGCAGAAGACTAAACAGAACACAAAAGTGGGTTGATTGATGGATCCGTTAGGGGTGTAAAGGACTGTGTACTTGCCCTTGAATAATGCAGTTTATCCACTATGTCGTCACTGGTGAGAGGGATGAGACCTGTACACACAGGAGACAGTCATGTCAACTTAACCACTCACCACACACATATATTTATGCCTATACTACTACAGCTCATAAGGAACATGTATACTCACCAACTCTGTGAGCGATGAATTCATCGTGGAGGACTGAAGAGTTGGCATCAATCTGGATCCAGTCAATAGCTTTAAATGTAGAAATATAAAGTTCATTGTCTGCGCTTTATATCATGGCATGTAAAAAGGCATGGCAGTAAATGCAGAATAAAAAAGAAAATGCTGAGTGTTTTAAAGGGCTTGACATCCAATCACAATAACTGAAATTGCATGTTATTGATTATATAATAAACGTCACATATTTACCTATAGTGGGAACTTCAGACATGAAAACACGGCGGAGAGAGTTTGCAACCCTGCAAAAGGTAAAAGTTTATTTGTGCTACGTTCTTTAAGAACCAGTTAACAGGTTAATAAACGGCATTAAGCTGCTTGATAATGTATAACTTGCTACTGTTTAAATGTTTCCAAAGTGACTAATGTGAATGAATGAAGCTTGGTTGTAGCTTTTGTTGACATTAGCCACTTAGCTTTACTCGAACACCCGGCCTTAATATTAAAGTACTTACGCCAAATCTGTGTTCTCAATGACAAACTTTACATTTTCGTCTGTAAGTTCCGTAATTTTTACTGTCGGTTGGTTAGCATACGGCATCTTTACAGTTTAATAACTTAACAGAACGTGTTAACGCGTTTCGGTCGTACATCTACTGCTGCAGGAAAAAGCGGAAACTTTATTCTATTCCTCCTAAGCGCTTATTGGTCAGAATCAGGTCATGCGGCAATAATAAAGCTCCTGATTGGTGTCAGCGACAAAACAAGGCGGGTTCTGCTTTTAATATCCGGGTCACGTCACTCTCATAGCAGCTATTGTTAATATAATTATAAACCGTCCAGTTTTATGTGTAGCGATGATATTTTTTGTGCAAAAATCACAACCAACACATTTAACCAATACAACTTTATTTTTAAGTCCTTAGTTTCATATACTGTACTTTATACACACAAGCTACGACCCTGTTGCTTCCAAACAACCACCAGGGGTCGCAGCATGAAATAGGCATAACCTTCAGAAAAGTGATTTGTCTGAAAAAGAAATAATAATAAAATACAGTTGAGGTGACAAGAGAAGAGGAGGTGTGCCAGTTAATATCTTCAGACCTATTGTTTCATTTCATCTGAATTTATGGATCTTCAGTCTCATCTCCTTTGGTTCACTCCTGTCAGGTTCTTTAACTATAACAGCCAAAACAAACAACATAAAACTGCAGTCTCAAATATACACAATGATGCATGGTGTTTTGGACCATTAAAGAAAGAAAAGTGGTCCAATGTATTGAACAAGTTGGCTTACTGTTACAGCAGCTCCCATGAGCCCTTGAACAACCGCTTCCCCTGTTGACTGCACCTTTACAACAAAAAGTTTATTTTTTGTCAAATCTAAATTGGACATAGAACAAAATTTCTACATTTCTTTATCTGTAGTATGTATATTCCATGTGAGTTTCCTAATCCTACATTCTGACAAATTAATGATGGACAAACAAGCATCACAACCATACTCAGGTGAACAGTAGTGGTGCTGCTTTCAAGTGCATGTTAGACAATAGGACTGGTAGTTTTCTCCAAGAGCAGAACTCATTTGCAAGACTTGTGTGTGGTGGAAACCTGGAAATGCCATAATGGAGTTTAATTTCATTGTTTGATTATGGTTATGTGCCACAAATACATTTAAGGTTCTTACCAATATCTTAATGATAAAGTTGTAGTTTTAGTCAGCTAAATACAGTCTGGTGTAGCACAAAACAGACATTTCCATAACATTATTAAACCTCAAAAAAGATGTTTTACTTTCATTTGTGAAACTCTCAAATTGATCTTAAAACACTTTACCATTCACAAAAAGCTGTTAATTTCAACCAATGACAAGTCAGTGATGTCAAAACTCGGGCAGTTGGCGTTGCTTCTAGAATTTCGATGTACTCAACTCAATCAACAGACTTTGTGGGGAGTTCATTTGCTTGTTCGTGTTGGAAACTCCTATATACAATACACCCAACACCACTTGAAAGCAGCATAAAAGTGAACAAGCATTTGGAAGATGTGTGGGTGTGTGTTATACCTGCTTAGCTGTGGTGGCCATGTTGACTACATCTTGGATGCGATTGTCCAGGAAGTTCCAGGTATCCTGAAAGTCTGGAGAAGAATCCTGAACCATCACCAGCTCAGTGGTGTTGTAGATACCTGTTAGTGCAGCCCTCTTTGTGTACCAGTTCATCTAAAAAAAAGCATAAAAAAAAAAAAAAACAAGAACAGCGCTGACATTCATTCTTAAAGAACATCTGATCCATTTGACATTTTATGTGGTTACAAGAGGGTTACAGAAATCTTGTTAAAAGAGACACCCCACAAACTACACTACACAACTATACAAGACAGTACTTATCTAATCAGAAGTGCGAATATTTTTACAGATCACAGTGAAGGCTCCGAATCTAAAGGGCGCAAGTGACTGTGATGGCGGCCCTTGCCACATATGAAGGGACGTTATTACCAGGCACATATTTATATAATTTCAGCAAACATTTTTATCATTTCACACACTCTTTTTACACAATACCACAATATACATTGATCATTCACAACACACACTTTTTACTTTCATATATATCATAAAAACACAATTTAATTTGTGTTTATTTGTAATTGTTTTCTTTTTTTAATAGTGCGCTTGGCGTTAGCTGTCAGCCACCTGAATAAGTTTTCATTTCATTTATTATTTGTTTCAATCATGTTCACAATTGTTTGTAGCTATGTTTCAATATAAAATGATTTTCAATCCATTTGTTACATAATCGAAAAGGAGCAGAAGGAAGATAATTCTTATTATAATACCCACCCCTTTCTCCAAGTCAAAGGCAAAGTCAGTTTCTCCAAATGTCACTTGCACCCTTTAGATTCTCAACCCTCGACAGTGACTTCTCATCAGTGTGGCCTTGGAGAGAAGTTTAAATACTAGATGTGACCAGAAAAAATAAAAAAGTGTGACTTAGTGCAATGAGTAAAATATTTCTTTTTTCGTGCACCTTCACATTTTGCATACTGCTTCTGTCTTTGCACTACAGAGACACACACTCCTAATTGTTTCTTCTTTTTCAAGAAATGAATTAGGGCTTTGTGTAGAGATGGTAGTGAGCTGAGGGGGGACAGTAAAGAGGCTGAGGGGAGGCACTCACATCTGTGGAACGGTCCCCGGCGTAGTACCAGATATCGTCCACCAGTGTGGAGAGGAGCTTCAGGCCTTCGGGGATGTTGTGCGGCAGCAGCAGGAGGCTCATAGCCTAAAAAACAGACACACATAATCTTTACAGGCTATAATAATCTCCCCAAGTGCAGTTATCTGAACTTTCATGTACTTTTAGACAGAAGAGAATTCTAAGGACAGCCCTTCCAAACAAACCCTAGATATATTAAGTGTGCTGTCATTTATCTTTTAACACACTGAGCCAGTGTTTCTTAAAGTATCACCTACTTACTTTTACTGTAGTGTGGTTCAATATCTATTACAAATATGAAGTAATATTATCCAATATTGACTCAGTACAGCCCTGCCTACAGGTAACACTCTAGGCACTGGATTAAACAGGTTAACAATGCTTTATTGAGGATAAAACACTATATAAAAAAATGGACCAATTTCCTCACCTGGAAAATAATCCTATTGCTTCATGTGATGTCATATCATTCTAATCAGCCTGTGCTGTAAAACTGAGGTGGAGGGCAGGCTAAAATAGGTTGTGTTCACGTTCTTGAATTTGATGATGTCAAGACCTCAGATGGAGGGCAGGAGCCTGTATCACTCTATGGTTTTAAAACTATTTTTAAAAGAAATAACTAAAAAGAAAATCCACAAATGTTGAACCTGATCATTTTTTGTGAGCAACTGGGTCCACAATCTCACTGTATTAATCTTGTGTCTTAATATCATGTCTACAGACAGCAATTACCCCTATGTGATTGAATATTATCACCAGTTTTTGCCACTATAGTGAAAAAAATAATTTAACCTTAGGTAATTTGTGGTGACAGAGAAATTGTTAGACTTTGAGTCCGTTTTTGTTTCATGTGGATGGGCCCAGTAACTGTGGAGATATTGAGCATAAACCATGCCAAGATATCTGCATTTTCTGTCTTTAGAAGCAAATTCTACCATAGAATTCTGACCTGCCTCCAGCTCAGTCTCACAGCATAGGCACTTCAGAATATAGTGATATCGCATGAACGCAACCTATTCTATAGTAGATTTTGCAGCTAAAGATTCAAAATGCAGTTTTCTTGGCATGGTTTATAGAGCCACAAAATCAAAAGAATGAGGTTGTGGATCCAATCCCTGACAAAAAATTATCAGGTTCAATATTTGTGGATTTCCTGTTTGGATATTTCTTTTAAAAATCGTATCTCACCTATACATTTATACAGGCCCCTGCCCTCCATATGAGGTTTAGACACCATCAAATTCTAAAACGTGACAACAACCTATTATGCTCTGTACACTTCAGGCCTGGTGTAATATTGCTGTTTACACTGGCTGAAAGGGCTTCTCAACTTTACTGCAACCTTAGTTTAAGAATAAAGTTTTCATAGGAATTAGTTGCTTGATGACTGTTGTTTCAAAGGATTAGGATTCATCTATGATCTGTTTGAAAAGAGGAGTTCATAAAAAGTACCTGTGGCCATGTCTCAATGTAAGGGGCGTACATCCTCAGCCTGGTCTCGACAGCGTCTTTTAGAAATTCTGCAGTCTTCTTTGGTCTGAAACATGAACAGGACACTAGTACTACAAAGCCATTTCACATTGATGTTTTTGTGCTAACCTTAAGTTGAACAACCCTAGCTTATGTTGTTGAGCTGTGAATGAACAGACTCAATTTGGACAGAGGTAACTGTCTATTTTGGAGTGCCACAGCGAATGTTCTTGTGTCAAAAAATGGTAGCAGAAAGCCGTGGTAAATGTGAGTAAATGTGTGCGTGTGCTCACTCTGCCTGGCCTAGTTGGACCTGCTTATGTTGTTCGGCCAGAATCTCTGTCAGCTCTGAGTTGCAGTGGCCAATGAAATGAAGGACCAGGTCTCCAGCGCCGTTGAACATGCCCGTGGAAGCAGAGGACAGGCCCAGACTCTGGCACCGACACACAACAAACACACACAATCAAACATTTGCTCAAGGAATGTCAACATTCTTCATATTAAAACAAAACAAAAAAAAAAACAGACTTCTGCCCCCGCTGCAATGGCCTCCACAGACCAGCCGTGCACAGGAACAAACTCCAGGGCTGCACTTAAGATTCTGGCCTGCAGCTGCTCCTCTGTTTCATATTCCTCATCCTGCTCACCGCTCTGTTCCTGGAAACTTCAAAAAAAAAAAAAGACACATAGACAATCAGCAGACACTAGGGAGTTGGACGCAACAACAACAACAACAACTACCTGCTGCTGGGCCTGGGGCTCTCTTCTGCGGCCTGCTCTGCAGCCTGGTCTGAGGTGGACCCCTCTTGTGCAGCCTGATCTGAGGCAGGCCCCTCCGGTGGAGCCTGGTAAAACTCCTGGTGCAGCTCGTGTGAAGCGCTGGACGCAGCAGATGGTGCCTTGTCTGATTTGGTTTCATCCTGCAGTCTTAGAGCTGCACAGTGGAAAGATCGCGTCAGGTGGTCGCACTGTGGGGCCGAAGCTGTGGGTCACAGAAATATCAAAATATGAGATGATTAAAACCAAAACAAACCAAGGTAAATAAAAAGAAAAAGTGAAAGCAGTATTGTAAATTTTTACTGTGATAGTAACAAGACAAATAGTTCTGAGAGAAATACATTTCTTTGCACGTGTCAAAATCATTGGGCATAAACGTGTATAGTTTTATAATGTGGTGGATTGTAAACAGGTTGTGAGTAGAGCTACAAAATGCAAAAAGAAAAAAAAAACAGGAGCAAGAGACAAACAACATTTAGTTGTCTTTGTTGTTTATTTTTATTTCAATGAAACTGAAAGCTGATCAAAATCTTAGGACTATGGCCTTTCAAAGTCAGAATTCGTGCAAAATCTGGCTTTGATGTCATTTTCTGTCAGGCATTTACACTGTTATGACCTCCTGATGGCAAAAGCAAAAAGATATTTTTCAATGTGGCAAGTCATTGGTAAGTCATTTTAAAGTTTTTAAAAGATCCTGAGCGTCATGGGACGTGAAGACACAGGCTGATCCTTAACCCAGATTTCTGGGTTAAGGATCAGCATCTAGCAGGATCTGGCATCTACAAGAGAATCTCTTCCATGCCATAAACTTGGCCCGTTTTGGACTTTGCAAGGGAGCACCAAACATGGGACAGTGAAAGATGAAAGTTTTACTCTATGAGGAGAAAAAATGTAACCTGGATGATCCTGATGGCTTCTAATGTCACTGGACATGGCTGTTTTTTTTAACAGGACACCACTGCCATTCACATGGCCTACCTGACCAAGATGTCTTTCAGGAGAATAACCTGGAGACTATCCTGCTTGTGACCTGATCTAAATCTTTTTGGGGATGAATAGTGAGGGGACTGTAGAGGCCTTTTGTGAGGCCATCTTCACCACATGGAGCAACATTAATAATAATAACAATATTATATTATAGCGTGTATATAGCTCTTTTCTAGACACTTGGGTCTCTTTACAATTTGGCACATTATTCTTTTACTCCTCAGTCACACTTGGCGATAGTGAGCTATTTCCAATCTGCTAAGGCCCCTGCAAACACCCCCAGTCACGCTGACGCATTTCTACAGGCAAAGTGGGCGAAATGTCTTGCCCAACGACAAAACGAATATACAGTGCCGGTGGAAGGGATTGAGCTGCCAACCTTTGGGTTAGGAGCCAAACATCTCTACCAACTGAGCTACCACCACCCCACTACATTCTCACCAGCCTTCTGGAATCACTCACATCAAGCATGTGCATCTAACCCAATTTTTAAAGCAAGTCTCACTAAGTCCAGGAGGCAACAAAGTTTAATGTTTTTTAGACTTTTCGTTCTGAATTCTGACTTTTTAAGCTGAAAAACACCCAGTTATAATTAAATGCAACTTTCAATAAATTGCTTACTCTCTATGTTTTGTGTTTTGCTCCAGTTTCTTTTCTTTTTTTCTTTTTTTTTTGTTGCATTATTCAGAATCTCTTCTTGCAACCTGCCAATGATCTAAATGCGTTAAAGACAAACCGGTCCTAAGATCTTGATCAGGACTGTATTTTGAAGACTGTGTTTGCAGCTTGCAGGCACTTACACACTTTTGTTTTTAACCCCGTAAAGCCTCCAATCATTTCCAAACCAACACACATGAAGAGCACAGAGTGTACAATATATTTGTGCCCTTCATTATCACCTTCTGCTGCCAGTAAGTCTTCGGCATAGCTCATGCCAACGTCAACTGTTAACGCAAGTCTCGTCTAGAAAAATTACGCACCGTGGGGACATTGTTTTAACAGTTTTCTGTACAGTTTCTATGCATTATCAACCACAGGGACACAGGAGTTGTGTCTCACCTCTGCTCAGCCCCCGGAGTGTCCTTCCAGCCCCGTGCCCCGCTCTCAAAGCTCGCAACAGCGCCGCCATGACAGCTGCTCTGCCTCTGCTGCGTCACTTTCCTGCGCCCGAATGATCAAAACAACAATAATCCATGGATGTTTTTTTTTTTTTTAATTTTTTTTTTTTTTTTAACAATCCATGGACGTATAATCCATGCGACAACCGAGCTAAAGAGCATTGTGGCAGCACTGCACACATCTTTACTTTTTATTTATTTGGAAACTGTATTTATCTTTAATATGTCTAGTTCCAAGAGGCTGTTTTTTTTACTACTTCGTAATCAGAAATCCGTATTATTCAAATTTTAATATTTATTTTATTTTATTTTAATTTTAATTTTATTATTATTGCTTAAATACATTACAAATAAAAGAATGTACAATTCATGCAGTACAATCAAAACAAACAGTTACTGAAACATGCATAACATATGATAAATGGATTCAGGAAAAAATAAGGATAATTACAAACATACAAGTTATATAAAATGAAAACACAAAATAAAAAACAATTAGAGTGGTTCAGTAAGATTTATATTGTTAATAATTTCAACAAATTCTTAAGCAGTTTTTGTTTTCATTATCATCAATTATATAAAATATTGATTTAAATAACTTTAAAAACATTGAAAAAATAGGGTGCACTTTTGTTTAAATTTGTGTATATAAAATGTCCCTATAAGAAACAAAAAATGTATTGGAAATGTATGTTTTATGTGGGAACCATTGGTCAGAACATTATTTTAAAAGCTCTTAGGTTTTATTTTGAAAATTCCCACCGGAATCTGCTTACGTTCTATGTAACGTACTTACTTCACTTTGGACCACACTTCCATGAACACAGCACAGTGAAATGGACACTGCTAAAGGTAACTCAGAAGTTCGAGCGCATGAATCTAACTAAGCTGACTAAAAACCGGAATGATTTAGTGGACGTGAAGGACAGAACCGGGGTTTGGGGGTGTTTAGCCGGGTTTAGCCGCTGTTAGCCTGACAACAGATAACGGGTTATCTGCGGTTAGCCTGGCTGACAGCAGATAGCTGAGGCTGCCGGTGTCTGCGTCACTGCGTCTGCCTTTATTTGAGACAGGTCCAGAGAAAGCGACAGTTCTGAAGTCACGTACTCACCACGAAGGAAGCGTCGTCCACATTTTTACTTAATCACTGGGCTTAGAAGTTCTCCTTTTACTGTTATGGCCCTGACTAATGTTGTGTTTACATAGGATATGGTTAGGGTAACCCAAAATTTGGGACACATGTACAATTTTCTGCCATGTAATTAAAGTACACGACGGTAGGGCCTGAATTTTTAGTTTTAATATCAATGTATTATTACAAATAATGACATTTAAAAAAAAAAGTGACAAAAGTCTTTGGAGAAACGTGTTTTAAGTTTCCTATGCGTTTCTATTGATTCAAATGGTTTGTTGAAAACTGGGACATAGGGTTTTTACAACTATGTCTTAGGACATGGGACAATGAGCCTAAAACTGGGATTGTCCCGGGTTAAATAGTTGATGTTCCATTATTGTATCTAGATTGACCTCCAATAGACAGTTCTTCAGACAGACTTTACATTAGAGACACAGACATTACAAGTCTCTACCTTTAAATAACTTTAATTTATGCTCAATTCAATTACCTCATTATAAATTGTAAGACCTGGATAGATCTATATAATCTGTGAGCTAGTTTATATCTTAGGAAAGCAGGGTGTTTTCTTATGATTGATACAAACAATAATGTAAACCTTAAACGTAAACTTTATTATTATTTATTTATTGTTCATGTCCATTTCCTTCAACATTGCACAGGGCATATATATTTCAGACGTGTTTTTGACATGGACAAAGGGAACAGGAAGAAGATTAATCTTTTAATAACCTCGTTTTACTGGACAAAGAACAAAATGTAATCAGTTCATTTTGTTCATTCTAACCCTGCCCTTAACCTTGCTATGTCACCAAACATTTACTTACATATTTTCCAATTTAATTGTGTCTTACGTTTCTTCAACTTCATTCAGATGTCTTTGTTTTGTCCTACATTTGTTAAATTTTGTAATACTTTGAAGTACAGCATTTAAATTTAGTGTTCATAGACAGACAATATTCTGTCATTGTCATTGTTTTAAACAAAAGTATTTTGAATTAAATTATGCTGACTGTAAGCACCGGTCTTTGAATCCAGATAAAACAGCTGACTAACACATTTTTTAAACTAGAAGCTTGAAGCATAAACTTGAAGTACTGATTAGCTTTATATCTCTAGGGCCCATTCTAAAACATATGTGTTACATGTTGCCATTTCTCTTATGAAGTCATTGCAGATGTTGGCCTCAAAGCCGGGGACAGGGTGATGCTGGTGTGGATTCAGCCCTCAGATCCAGAAGCCCTGAGGAACATGGCCGGAGAGGTGCATGCCATCGTTGGTGACCAGGGCAAAGTGTCAGTGGAAAACGTGGAGAGACTTCTGATGTGTAAGTAAGGTGAATTGTAGCCACTTGAGCCTAGTGTGGCATTAACATGAATATTTCCCTTCTCCCTTTAGCCTCTCATGCGGCCTCGTCCTTCGATTGGGTCCTCTCCTGTTTACTGGCAGATAGTTCCTACACCCACAGCACAGAGAGCCTCTCAGAGATGGCCAGAGTGCTTAAACCTGGAGGGAAGCTGGTCCTAGAAGAGCCTGTAACAAGTGAAGCCTTTAAAATAAATTTATGTTTTGCGGTTGGATATATTCTATTTTTTTGTTTTGTTTGAACATGTTGTGGTATATTTCTCTGTTCATTGTAGGCGCTGAATCCCAGAGCGTACGGACTGCAGAAAAGCTGGTGTCTGCTCTCAAACTGTCCGGCTTCATATCAGTAACAGAGGTCAGTGTGAGCACAGGAGTATGGTTTAGGTTCAAAGAAAATTATCCTGACCAGCCAGACTAACTTTTGTATATTCTATACAAAGAAGTTAGTCTGATGCCTCATAGTTTGAATTTTGTTTCTGTGGGCAGAACAATCACAGGCGGAGTAACCAATCAGAGAAACAAAGGAATGGAATGTAAACAGCGCACCGCTGACCAAACATGATCCAAAACAAACATGACGCTTATGAAAAATTATTGCCAGTTTTGCCATAAAACAGCAATATACATCCCTGTTCAGAAATATGGGGACAGTCCCCGGGGAACAGCAGCAAAAGCCTTTTGTACAAAGACTTGCAGAAAAAGTCAGTTTGTTTGAATGTGGTTGTTACGTTGGATGTCAACTGGGCTTTACTGTTGTTAAAAAGGAAAAAAGACAAAGACGTTTAGTGCTTTCCTTCGTCACCTGTTGATTTTAGCTCTGTATAAGCCTGGTGCCATTTGGTTACTTTTGATAAAAGATTATCTTAAGCATTTTTAAGACACTGCAGATAAACGGCTGTGATAGGCCGGAACCAAATGGACTGAGTGGAAATGGCTCTCTATGGCTGAGGAACCAGACTCTCCTGCTTTCAAAAAGAAAGTAGGAGGGGCTGGCCAGGCTAAAAGAAAATAGTAGTTCACTTAAATTGTCATGCATCCTGTTATGATCTCACATAAACATCATTTATTTTGCTCACATCAGTTCTTTATCTGGACTTTTGCCCCTCCCTGCTAGTAGTTTAGTACATTCAGTCCTTCATCTTCTTTCTGTTATTCCATTAGGAGTCACAGGTACTGGAGCTAATCCTAGTAACTGTGGGCCTTAGACAGGATACACTCTGGACAGAGGCCAGGGGTTGCAGGGCTGACACAGAGACACACACAGACAGACAACCATTCACTCTCACATTCATTCACTAGGGGCAATTTAGAGTCATTAATTCACCAACACATACATGTCTTTGGACAATGGGAGGAAGCCGGATTACCCAAGGATGACGGGGGAGGAGAGCCCAAGGATCAAACCCACCCCATCTCCTTGTGGGAGGCTGTATTATACCTCTGAGCTTCTATTCTATAGATTCTATAGTTCAGTTTTAAGCTCTACATTATTTGTTTTAGATAAATGCTTTGTAGTGATTCAGCTCACTTTAAACCACCGACAGAAATGGTCACAATGGTTAATAAATGGAAAGAGACTAGACATCCTCCAAGTACTGTGACACTGTTCAAGTGGAATGTTCATACGGTGCAGCAGGTTAAAAACACAGCTTTAAAGGTTCTTTCTAATTTACTGTGTGCAGGTGAGTCAAGCAGAGTTAAGTGCTGAGGCTCAGAGCTCTCTTGGTGCAAACACATGTCAGAGGGCACGCCTGTCTGCCTCCAAGCCCAACTTTGAGGTGGGCTCTTCAAGCCAAATTAAACTGTCATTTGGAAAGAAAACAGTACGGCCAGGTATGGTTTTAACAGCAGACATAGGTCTCTGGTGCCTTTGGCCTAGTGTGTATGAATATGAGTGTGATTTTTTTCAGAGAAAGCTGCTCTGGATCCCAACACTGCCAAGATGTGGACGCTGTCTGCTAACGACATGGCTGATGATGACGTGGTGAGATTATGCTTCCTTTACACCCAGTCACTGTTTCATTACCCACACCAATACAGTTTTGTGATGAACAAGAGATTGTTATTGCAAAAATATCACGTGTCAGCAAAAGATGAGCATTCCCACAGCCAAGTTTTGTGAAGCTTTAAGCTTTAGCCTTGTTTTAATAGCTTTAATCAAAGTCTTATCCCAAAATACTAAAAGATAGGGTGTAACAAGACCCAAATCTCACAAGACGAGTCAAGACATGAGATTGGGAGACAGGAGATTTTAACACTATTGAAATATGTATTTTACTCTAACTAAAAAACTCTTTTATCCAACTGAAAATCATATAATGCCAAACTATTTAGGTGCATTTTTAAATCAACTATTTTTTAAATTATATTCAATATGAGAACTTTCTGTATACTGACTGTTTGTCACAAACTCAACTGCTTCTTCAGGTAAAAAGTAGAAACAACTCAGCTAAAAGATAGAGAGAGAGAGAACTCAGAGGTGCTTCAACAGTGTCACTTTTAAAGTGTAAAAAATCATAGGTCTTTTGGCAGGAGTGTGTGCAGAGCCACTAGGAGAGCAGGGGTGTCCCCCAGGTTTTGTATTGCTCAATTGTGCTCACTTTGTACAGGATCTACTCGACTCTGATGCTTTGCTGGATGAAGAGGACTTGAAGAAGCCAGAGCCAACATCACTGAAGGCGGCCAGCTGTGGAGAGGGAGCTGGCAAGAAGAAGAAAGCCTGCAAGAACTGGTGAGGAGCTAGTAACAGGGTTTCTGCATGGCTCAACGAGTTTAACTTAAGACTTTTTTTTTTTTAAACCTTTTTAAGACCATTTTTGAAGAAAATTTAAGACCTATTTCATAAGCCTGCATTGCACAAAAAGCTGAGTCGTAAACGTGGCCGCATCGTTTAATTGTGAATACTGACGACAGTGAGTGCTGAAAAACATTTTGTCCTTGGTAAGAAAATATATGAGCTCTCATATCGGTAGCAATGACAATACACCTTTAAAAATTTAAGTGGGCATTTTAGAATAAACTGTGAATGCAGGTAGTTACATTAAATGTACTTGACATATTTAAGACCTAGCACTCCGCATCTTGACAAATTTAAGGCTTTTTAAGGCCTTAGTAGAAACCCTGTAGTAAGGCTCAAAGCTCATTTTCCAGGGATTCCCATGTCAACCATAACCACAAGATTATGTGACTTTCTCAAGTATTTTATGAAATTTTTGTTGTTGTGTTGTACTTGAATTTAGCAGTTTTTTGTCAAAGAGATAGTAGATTAGACTCATGACATGATGAAGGCCAGGGTTTGAACCTAGAATGTCCTGCCTTGTCTGTTTGTGTAGCACATGTGGACTGGCCGAGGAGCTGGACCAGGAAAGTAAGGAAAAACAGAAGAGTAATCTACCAAAGTCTGCCTGTGGAAGTGTGAGTACATGAGCCAGTCTAAATGTTTTGTGTTAATCAAACTGTCTTGACAGCTTCTCTTTTCCAACACCAGTGTTACCTTGGAGATGCCTTCCGCTGTGCAAGTTGCCCGTACATGGGCATGCCTGCGTTCAAACCAGGAGAAAAGATCCTGCTGGACACCAACACTCTAACAGACTCTTGAAAACACAGCTCATCTTAAATACTACATTCCTTTTATATTTCCATCTCAAAACAAATTTTATTTACCACCATAATGTTCATTAAACAATAGATCAGAAAAAATATTTCTTGTTCTCTTGAGTCTTCACTGATGCAAAAAAAATATATATATATACACATATATACATATATATACACACACATATATATATATATATATATATATATATATATACATACATATATATACATACACATATATATACATACATATATATATATATACATATATATATATATATATATATATATATATATATATACATACACACGTATATATATATATACATACACACGTATATATATATATACATACACACGTATATATATATATACATACACACACACGTATATATATATATATATATATATATATATATATATATATATATATATATATATATATATATATATATATATATAAAAAAAAAAAAAATTGTCCTCTCGCCCTCCGCGGGCGGTTTCATCCATCCAAGCTCGGGTTCTCTACCAGAGGCCTGGGAGCTTGAGGGTTCTGCGCAGTATCTTTGCTGTTCCTAGGACTGCGCTCTTCTGGACTGAGATGTCTGATGTTTTTCCTGGGATCTGCTGTAGCCACTCTTCCAGTTTGGGGGTTACTGCCCCGAGTGCTCCGATGACCACGGGCACCACTGTTGCCTTCACTTTCCAGGCCTTCTCAAGTTCTTCTTTGAGGCCTTGGTACTTCTCCAGTTTCTCGTGTTCCTTTTTCCTGATGTTACAATCGCTTGGTATTGCGATGTCAACCACAACGGCTTTCCTCTGCTGTTTGTCCATCACCACAATGTCCGGTTGGTTTGCCACTACCACTTTGTCTGTCTGGATCTGGAAGTCCCACAGGATCTTAGCTCGGTCATTCTCTATCACCTTTGGAGGTGTTTCCCATCTTGACCTCGGGACTTCCAGACTGTACTCTGCACAGATGTTCCTGTACACTATACCAGCCACTTGGTTATGACGCTCCATGTATGCTTTCCCTGCCAGCATCTTACAGCCTGCAGTTATGTGTTGGATTGTCTCAGGGGCCTCTTTGCACAGTCTGCACCTGGGGTCTTGTCTTGTATGGTAGATCTTGGCCTCTATTGCTCTGGTGCTCAAGGCCTGCTCCTGTGCAGCCATGATCAGTGCCTCTGTGCTGTCCTTCAGTCCAGCCCTTTCTAGCCATTGGTAGGATTTCTCGATGTCAGCCACTTCAGTTATCTGTCGATGGTACATCCCATGTAGGGGCTTTTCCTCCCATGATGGTTCCTCCAGCACCTCGTCCTCTGTTTTCCACTGCCTGAGACATTCACTGAGAACTTCATCTGTTGAGGCCATCTTCCTGATGTAGTCAATGATCTTGGATGTTTCATCCTGGACAGTGGTTCTGACACTCACTAGTCCTCTGCCTCCTTCCTTGCGCTTAGTGTACAGTCTCAGGGTGCTGGATTTGGGGTGGAACCCTCCATGCATGGTTAGGAGCTTTCGTGTTTTCACATCTGTGGTCTGAATCTCTTCCTTTGGCCAGCTTATTATTCCCGCAGGGTATCTGATGACCGGCAGGGCATAGCTGTTGATTGCCCGGACTTTGTTCTTGCCATTGAGCTGACTCCTTAGGACTTGCCTTACTCGTTGGAGGTATTTGGCTGTGGCTGCTTTTCTTGTGGCCTGGTCCAGGTTGCCATTTGCTTGTTGGATTCCAAGGTACTTGTAGCTGTCCTCAATGTCTGCTATTCTGCCGTCTGGGAGTGGGACCCCTACTGTATGGACTACCTTCCCTCTCTTTGTCACCATCCGCCCACACTTCTCAAGTCCGAATGACATTCCGATGTCATTGCTGTAGATCCTGGTTGTGTGGATCAGTGAGTCAATGTCTCTCTCGCTCTTGGCGTACAGCTTGATATCATCCATGTAGAGGAGGTGACTGATGGTGGACCCGTTCCTGAGTCGGTACCCATAGCCAGTCTTGGTGATTATCTGGCTGAGGGGGTTCAGACCTATGCAGAACAGCAGCGGGGACAGAGCATCGCCTTGGTATATCCCACATTTGATGGACACTTGTGCAATTGGCTTGCAGTTGGCCTCAAGGGTGGTCTTCCACTGCCTCATCGAGTTTGCAATGAAGGCTCTAAGAGCCTTGATGATGTTATATATCTCCAAGCATTCCATGATCCATGTGTGTGGCATTGAGTCATAGGCTTTCTTGTAATCAATCCAGGCGGTGCACAGATTAGTGTGTCTGGCTTTGCAATCCTGAGTGACTGTTCTATCTACGAGCAGCTGGTGTTTAGCTCCTCTGGTGTTTTTACCAATGCCCTTCTGTGCTGTGCTCATGTATTGATCCATGTGCCCACTTATCTTAGCTGCTATGATGCCTGACATGAGCTTCCATGTGGTGGGGAGACAGGTTATTGGTCGATAGTTGGATGGGGCTGTTCCCTTCAGGGGATCCTTCTGGATCAGGATTGTCCGGCCTTCAGTTAGCCATTCAGGGTGGGTCCCATCCTTTAGCAGCTGGTTCATTTGTGCTGCCAGGCGCTCATGGAGTGAAGTTAGCTTTTTCAGCCAGTAGGTGTGGATCATGTCAGGCCCTGGTGCTGTCCAGTTTTTCATACCTGAGACTCTTTGTTGGATGTCTGCCACTGTGATGGTTACTGGTTCTTGTTCAGGGAGGTTGCTGTGATCTGCTCTTAGATCCTCCAGCCACTGTGCACTGTTGTTGTGTGACGCCTCCTTCTCCCATATGCCTTTCCAGTATTGTTCAGTCTCCAGCCTTGGTGGGTCTGCTCTGTTGTTATTACCTTGCCACTGAGAGTACACTTTAGCTGGTTGAGTTGAGAACAGCCGGTTTATTCGCCTTGCTTCGATTTCTCTCGTGTACCTCTTTAGTCGGGTGGCCAAGGCTTGGAGTCTTTGCTTGGCAGTTTCCAATGCTTCAGGTATGGACATCTTGCTGTACCTCTTGGGTGCTTGTTTTTTCATTGCACCTTTCTGGAGCTCTGACAGTTGGCTCACTTCTCTCCAAGTTACCTTGATTTTAGCTTCTAACCTTCTTTTCCATGGTGGATATGGATCTTTATGGTTGCTCTTTGGTTGATAGCCAAGCTCCTCAAGGATCACTGCTGCTGAAGTGTATATCAGCTCATTGGTTTCAGTGATGCTCATTGTAGGTATTGTTCCCAAAGCTGCATTCACATCTTCCAGGAGACTTTCTGAAGGTACTTCACTCAGGTGTCGGGGTTGCCTGGTCTTCATTTTAGCCATGATCTTATCTCTCAGGTCAGTTGCTGCCTCGCTCAGCTCGATGGTGCTTATTGGGGCTTCGTACCCAAATTCTGGATGGGGAGTTGGTGTTAACTCCCCTCTGACCTTGCGTCCTGGCTCCCCCTTGCCGTAGCATATGTGTTGTATCTCGTCAATCTCAAGTTGTGAAAGCAGGTGCCGCTTGTGGATGTTGGAACACTGAGCTACTAGTTGTTTAGCAGTGAGTGTTGATTGTGGGTTTCAAAGTTGCCATATTTCCCACATTCTCTTCATGTAACCCCTCTGACTAGGATTACTGGAGTAGTAGCATCCATCTTGTTCCAGTAGCCCACTTCTCATCAGGCTGCTCTGGTTCCCCAACACCTGACGCAGACCTTGTTTGACCGGGCGACGTCTGAGCCGGTATGTCTCATAATTCATTGTCTCTCATCATCATTATATATGAGGTAGGCAATAGCGCAAAGGGTCTTGCCTAAGGACCCACACTGGAAGTTGGCATTCGCCTCGGCCGGGATGTGAACCCGGGTCCCCTGTGTGAAAGTCGGTTGACTAACTCACTGAGCTACCCAGCCGCTTATATATACATATACATACATATACATATACATATATATATATATATATATAATATATATATATATATATATATATATATATATATATATATATATATATATATATATATATATATATATATATATATATATATATATATACACATACATACATACATACATACATACATACATACATACATACATACATACATACATACATATTTATTATTATTATTATTATTCAGTATGGGTAGTAAGTTAAAATGACTCCGTCCAGTTGGTTAAATATCTGCTTTATCCAAAAGATTACTACAGTATTTTTGATCAGTACTCTGTACTCCAGCCATGATCAAGTGAACTTGTCGAAATCTGGACCAATGGAAGGGCCTCTGTTCAGGCTATGCCAAATTAATAATGGAATCATTGCACACTACTAGGCAGATGACTTGCTGTGAGGGCCCAAAAGGCAAAAAGGTGATACTATACATTATGCACCTATCATCTCACAGTACATGTTTGTACTAATAACCAACTTATGTTTTGATTTAACTCAGGAGGACCATGAAATGTGTTTTTAGTCTGTTCTGTTAAATTTTGGTGGTGGGGAAAATTCTTTTGTACTTTTATCTGTTTGGATGCCATTCTTAGGCATGATCAATACACTTGCTATATCAGAAGTACTGTACTCGTCTGTATAACTGTAGCATTAGACATCCTGTGTGGCTGGATTCTGTATCATATGTACATGTAATCAGTAGGAAAAATTTGAACACGTCTAAATATTTCATATCAAATATATTTGTGACATGGCTGGTTCATGATGAAATGATCTTTCCACCTCTGGATTCTGGCCCCAACAGAGTTCACTGGAACATTCAGAAGTTTAAAAATCCTTCTGTAACAATGCCATCAGCATGTTTTGCAAAAATGGGATTGCAAAGGTCTTGTGGGAGCTCTAGGATGTTTTTTGTGGGACACCTTACTATAGGTCAGACAAGAGGCAAGATTGCTTTCTGATCACAGACAGATTTCAGATGGTGTCTTGGCTTTCCACACCTCCCTTTCATGATGTGTTCAATACATTTTTCCCCGTGTCATTCTATCACACAGAACTGAATTTCTCTATTTATTTGTTCTGTTTCTCTGTATGTATGGATTACTTGCATTGTTACTGACATCTGGTGAAAATGTCCTGTCGGTAGACATGTCAGAAATATATTTGATGAAAAAAAGCATTGACATGTTTGATACTAATTTTACCCACATTACACTGCAAGACACAGAATTTGAAAAACACAGGTTACACACATTCCTTTTAATCTGTGGATACATATAAATATATTTCAAAAAAACAATAACGGCTGCAGAGAAGCCAAATGTTCTGGGTAAAGATGGAGCCCTGCTGTTAGGCTATCGGTCAGACTGAATGCTGAAATCCATCTTGATGTCTCCTGAACTGGGCTCAAAGGTGTATGTGTAGGAGACTTGTGCGGTGTCGTCTGACGAACTGTTCCATGGAGATGTGAAGAAGAACACAGCCTGCTTCCGGTGTGGGCTCCACTCGCAGTGGCCCTGCAGGGACACAACACAGGCCTTAGACTGGACAAAATTTTAGAACACCCACATTTTCCAGTGTTCAAGCGGTTAATGTCAAATTAATATCCAATAGGTACAAAGGTGATAAATTGCCAGAGCAGCGTTAACAAATAGGGGGTAGAGTATATTGCAGTACCTGTTCACTAATGGGTTGAGTCAAACCAGCACTGACAGCAAGGTCTTCAGTTAGACGGTACTCCATCCACATCACAACACCATGGCACTGGCCACTCCTTCAACAGAAACCAAAAAACTACTTCAGGTCAAACACACACTGCACACATTACAAAGGGGCATTCTAATCTTTAATAAAGACAAAAAGTCCCAAAGGCAAGAGTGGATAGTGGAGAAGATTGTAATGCCCTAAGCCAGCCATTCTCAAAGTCAAGACTGTCGCAGCCCCCTACTAAAAATCTAACATGGACCCCCAACCATAGAACTTTCCTTTATTCAAAAGACTGTCATGTTTTTCTCCATATATTTCTATAAAAACCTTACAAAAACACAGTCTGTTGGTGAAATATTGTAATATTTTTAAACAAGTATATAACTGTAATTCATTTCAAACTCAATTTCTTTTTATGTACTTGTGTACTTGGACAGCCTTTGGTACCTGCAGTACCTTTTCAGCCCACCAGGGGTCCTGGACCCCACTTTGGGAACTACTGCCCTAAGCCAATGTTTCCCCACTGTTGTCATGTGTACCCTCCTGGACTGGGTCACGCCATAAATTACACCGTTACTTTTGGAGATTCTTTAAGAAATTCCTTTACAACATCTGTGTTTATTAGTACAAAGACGCTGTGGGATCAATAAAGTTATCTTCTCTTACATTTTATACTTGCTTAAATTTAAATTTTGCTGCATTTTTTCTTTATAACTAAAATTCAAGAGTGTTAAAATAATCTAAAAAGGGTTTGTACAACTTTTCAAAGATCAAATTCATTCTCTTTTTAAGCACCTTCAAGTTATACTTTCATGTTTTTTACAGCGCCTTGCAGCAACTGAACTAAATATATATATACAGCTGGACAAACCTATATTTGCAACGCCCTACAAAGCCCCTATTTGTGTTTTTCCCCCAGACAGACCTGCTCTGTTTCAGTGGATATTGAACATGTAAACAACAATTTGGCATCAACGGCACCACAATGTGTTATTTTTCCTTTTAGGCTATTTATTATTTATTCATGCTCTATATCTAAACAGAATCTTATGTGAAGCAGTCTAGTTGAGAAATTTTGGACAAAATGAAAACAAAAAATTAGTAATATTATAAATCACATCACTTAGGCTATTAATTTCCTAAATTTACATTTTTCAAAAATGATAACACAAATAATATGTAAGCATTTTCAAGAATTTCAAGCATCCATACGAATCCTGTTTAAAGGTTTAGGGTGGATATAGAAGATATAACAATATCCATTCCTCTACATTTACTTATTTTACTATATATTTTAGGTTTATAATAATAATAAAAATCTTAAACTCTTAACTAAAAATGTATTTACGACAAAAGAAAGTTTAGAATAGTTCAATATTAAAAGACTGCAAATACTTTCTAATCATCTGCAAACCCCAGGTGTCCCCGTACCCCTGGTTTGGAAACACTGCCTAAGCCATTTTTACTTCAAACCTCTTAGACAACAAGAATGAAACTAAAAGTAACACACAAAAAAGACTTTCTGTTTATGTCTAGCAACTGTCTGTTAATAAAAGCCTGTTTGGCACATTATTTGCTTTTCTCTTTTATTATTACTTCAGAAAATATATTTGTGTTTATGTACTTTAGAATTTAACAAATGTATGAAGTTTAAAACTTTGGTTTCAATTTGCTACAGAGAAAAAGGAGATCTGAGTCAATTCCCATAATTTATTGTGGGCATGGGTCTCCTGCTTTTATTTTCCAGGAGCAAAAGACAGACTCTCGCTCACTGTCTTCAGACACTTTCACAAATTCTTCTGATGATACTGTCTATAAATAAAGCAGTAGCTCTATTGGTTTGTGTGTGTTTACCTGATGAAAGGTAGCGAGCCCTGACTGGTGATGGGCTGCTGTGGAACACACTGTGTAAAGTCAAAGCTCATGACTGCAGCGGCGGGGGTGAGAGCGCGGCATGGGTACTCCCAAAGCGGGTGGGGCTCGGCCTCACGGGACTCGCGGAAATCCAGCGACCTCTGAGCACACACATGGACATCATGGGTCAGTCTTATGCATCAGGTGATCAAAATGCACCAAATGAGTGAGAGTTTGACTGACCTGAATCATCTCGTCCATGGCTGTGACGTCAAAGCCTTCACAGGTCCCACAGGGGGCTCTTATCCTCCACAGATCCTGAACAATATGAAGCCCATATATTCACAAATATTACTACAAAAACCTATGGCTGTTACGTGATAGGGGCCCCACCTGGAACTCCACAGCCACCATGTGCAGCGTGGCTGAGCGGGGCAGAATGACGGCGTTGGGCCGGAGGCAGGCTGCCAGTGCAGTGCGGCAGTACCAGAAGAACAGCGAATGCCAGGGCAGGAGACTGCTGCTGAAGTAGGGCTCCCCCATAAGCACTGAGATCTGAGGGGCACACACACAACACTCAGGCTGCTGTATGTCTTCATAAAGTCTGCACTGATCTCAATCCACAAAAGCTTTAGGGCCATATTCTCTATAGCTGAAATTCAGGTAAGAAAGAAGTCCAGAGTTTTCCAATCCACACCTGGGTTTGCAACTTCTCAGAAAGTCTCAGTTTTATAGATCCTTATGGAATTAATCTAGACAGGGCTAGCTCTAGTGTTTTTGTGGCTCTAAACAAAGATTTTGCTTGTAGCAGGCACAAACACCAAATAACACACACAGACACACATATATTATAGATAAGGACAAATGGATTATTTGGACAAGATAATTGCAAAATGATCACCATAAAAACAGAAAGGTCTTTGTGTTGCTTCCAGAGCTGTGCCCCTGATGTATCAGGAGCAGAAAATTTAATTTTTTTACTAAAGATAACATAAAGCTCAGGAAATTTTGAACAAAATGCATGTAATTTCCTATATTCTGATGCATTTTAGTAAAAATATTTTTTATCATCCAAAATTTTTGGATATATAATATTTTTCGCTCCTACTACATTATACTATATATATACATATACTTTTCTCTAAAATTCAGGGCAAATCATTATTATAACAACTTTTATATTTTAAACATGACCTACTGCACTACACAGACCAGAGCAACTATTTGGTCATTAACTTTTGTTTTTGTGACCAAGTTTGTATTTTTGTGATTCCCCAATGTCCAGTGTAGCCCCAGTCCCAGAGACTGCTCTGCTCCACCCCTGCTCCAGCTCAGAAACACAGTCTTCAGTTTCATCACACCGGGCTGTGGACAGAGATTCCAGAAAACACTACAGGCTACAGAAACCTTTGTCAGAACATCTGACCTTTTGTTTTATGTTGCTTTTATACAGATATAGATAGGTTGTTGAGAGAAATATGTTGTCTCCGCGGAGTTGCACTTTGGATTACGTTGTGATTAACTACACATATTATTTCAGAGCCCTATTTATGAGCAGATCTCCATGAATATGAGGTCGATTGTCATAAAAAAAAAAACCCTGCAGAATGCTTCAGTTCACATTTTCTCCCTCTGTACTGTGATTGACCAGGCTCATGATGCCAGCAGTTAACATCAATCTGATCAACCCCATAGAGCGTTTATGCCAGGAGCTGACCCTGAATCTAGACATTAAAAGCCCCAAAGAGAAAAGGGCAGCTGTAATTTCAGAATTGATGCTTATGATAATAAAGGCATGAAAACAGGAGGAGGTACCTGTTGCTCCTGGAGCTCATTGCTGCTCAGCTGCTCTGGCCGGAGCTCCAACAGCTCCACACCACCTGTCACACCATTGGCTTCCAGCACCTGCACAGGTCAACATTGAGCCACTGATAAAGAATAGGTCTCCCAATTCTGTGTAGAATCCTGGAAACATGAGACAGACTAACCTGCTCAATGACCTGCCTGGACATCCTGGAGCTTTCCACACTGAACACCTGGAAGGATATGCGTGGTCATTACTATAACCAAAGGTCAAGTTCTCACATATCACATTTCATACAAAAAAGTGACAATTATCAATTTATGTAAAATGTCATAATTCCTTTATCTCCTTTTTATTCTTCCTTTTTATCTGGCTCTAGTCAATGTAGAAGAAAATACAACACAAGTCAACAAAAGAGCCAAATCCTAATGTTACAATTATTACCAAAAACATTTGTGTGTTATTGTTACATAAACAATAAAATATTGCATATTCTTGACAAATCAATAAATTACAGAGCCTTTACTGTAATGTTTTGTTAGTTCAAGATGAAAAAAATCCAAATTAACTCATTTCTACACATACCTTCTTGGCACCGAGCATATGAGCAAACAGTGGGAGCAGACTTCCATCGCTGACACTGAGACACACACTGTCCTCTGTGAGCACCTGCATGCGCACACACACACACACACACACTCTTATGAACATATCTTCTGGGATAATAACATTTAGTTACATTCCTTCCTGGGAGATGAATCCTGTTTTTAACCATAATTACTACTTGCTTAACCCTAACCTAACCCATATCTAAGCTTTAATATCAAATTATTTACATCATGGGGACACACTTTTGTTCTCCATTAGGGAGGCAGATCCTCATAAGTACACAGTTTTTTCCTCATGTGATAGTACATGGCATAAGGGGGCGGGGCTCTTACACTGCGGAGTGCACTGACATAGCTGTCTGTGCGCTTCTTGTCATTGAGTTCACCAAAACGAGGCCGATTCCACACCAAGTGTGCCAGACAGGTGCAGCAGGGCCGAGGAGGCGGAGCTCCACAGGACGGGTCGCTCTGCCTGATCCAAGACAGACACAAACATGTTAAATCTAATTTCAGATGGAATCTGTTTTACATTAACTTTTTAACGTCAAACCCCAAAGAATGATCCAGGGCCAGTGTACTGCCACATGTCAGCACTGATGAGGCATGTGAGCAGAGCATGGCCTACCTGTCCAGACTGTACCACAGGCTGTAGTCATCATGGCTGACGGTCAGAGACAGCTCCTCTCCCTCACTCACAGAGCTCTTCTCAGGCAGGAAGTACACACTCTGCATCCAGTGGTCCCTCCACTGAAACACACAGGTCTGTTCAGAATGCACTGCTTCATGTTGCCATCACCACAGTGTGCCTTACTCACAGGGGCTGTGCTTGGCTTGGCATAAGTCCAGCTAGGGGCCATGCTGCACACAATGCTCTCAGTGGAGTCCATGTCCAGGTCCCACCAGGAGAGAACGACCTGCGCCTGGCCACTGCACTGGGCCACAAATCTGGAGCAGTGGGTCTGGGGAGCACTGCTTACGGGCTTACTAAAGTCCACACTGACCAACACAAACCAACATAAAGAACGTTCTCATGTGCCAGTTTTTGCACAGACTTACAGTATTTCCAGGCTTGACTATCAACCCATCAAGTTTTTCTTTATTATTTTAAAGTGATGATGGTTTGAGCTGACAAATAATACATTTTGTCAGTTTGGTCAGTAAAAATGAAGGTTTGTAAATGAAAGATAAACCTATATAACTACCTGAACATGGTGAGAGGGGGGCCCAAAGGGGTGAAGCTGTGGAGGGGCACTTGGCTCAGTTGGATGTCACACACGGCATGAGATCCAGCACAGAGGGCCAGCGCTGGGTAGGGCTGCAGCTGGGACCGCTCCACACTCACAGGCTGGAGGTGGGCCCAGCTCCACAGCTCCTCAGACTCCACCAGCTGAGCATACACTGTGGCCCTGTGGGGCACAGCCTCACAGCCCGCCTGCAACAAACACAGAGCCCTGCTCACAACAGCTTTGTACAGATTAACACAAGGAAACTTGGCTTTCCACTGGGGTGCAGCATGGAGTCAGTTACTAGAGTAAAAAATAAACCATCAAGGAGTTGAGTATATGCAAGATATAAACCATTATATGAAAACTCTAAAAATGTGTGTAATGCCATTTACTAAATTAAAGAGCAAACGCAGGCAGTTCTCTATATGTTAGGGACTCATTCTTTTCAGGTTGTGCCAGGAATTGCATCAGTCGTACAAACCTAAGCCAAATTACCCATTTGAATTATTATTAATATATATTGATAGAATATTAACCAAATGCTAGTTGCTTGCATTGTCTGTTAAGTCAGCTTCCAGAAAAAAATCCTCAGAGTAGCTACAGTGACCAGAAAGTGTCAGGTTTGGATTGATGGGAGTTTAACCAGCGCTTCAAACTTTTTAGTACATTTAGAATAATTCTATAATTTTTTACTAGACAAATGAACAAACATTTAAATAATTTTTTTTTAAGATCTCAATTCTCAGTAGAAACAATGCACACAGAAACTTCACTGCCAGACCTGCACTAGGTTTTGGTGAGCATGCTCATAGCTGGGCAGGGCCCCTTCTCCGATCAGTTCTGTGTCAAACAGCTCAGTGATCAGGACGTTGGCCTTCGTCTGCATATCTCCATCTGAAAATACACCATCAGACTGTTACAAGCAGGAGTGGTACACAGTTCATAGACTTGAGTCCTCACCAAGGGGGTGTGAGGGAAATTTTAGTGTTGTCTGAGAGTTGTAAGGACAGACTGGAGACTCTGGATGTCTGAGGCAGGAGAAGTTTATATAGCATCAGTATAGGACCCAGAGACAGTGAACACTCAACACATTGCAGTAGTATTGACCATTCAAGTCTGGCTATGCTTCCATTGTAGGGGGATTTATAACCTAAGATGAGGCAGGTCACAGATAGGGTTATCCACAAACAGATGTAAACAAGGACTGAACTAGAAGTTTCCTTGGTTCAGCTGTGCAGGGGACTATTGGTTCCCTAACGGGGTATGTCAGAGACAGAGAGGCGAGTGACAGGAGTGCATCAATACAGAAGCATCTCCTAACTTTAAAAAGTTATGATTGGATTTTGATGAAATCTTCAGGAAAAATCAGTAATGGGCCAACAAAGAAATTATGATTATTTTATTGATGTGGATCTGGAACGTCTGAATTCAACAATTTAAAAAAAATGGTTGTGTCTGTGTGTCTGTATGGGTGGGTATGAAGTTATTAAGTTATTAATATTTATTAATCTTATTGTACAATTAAGTTAATTAAGTATTTGCAGATTGACCATTACAAAACTTTTTTGTAGGAAGTGAACCTGTTTTTATTTTTATTTTTATGTTTAAGACAGACAGAAATGAATGTGCCAAACGCCTGGGTGAAGTAATTAGCACAAAAAAAAAAAAAAAAAAAAAGATGTAGCGTGCAGTAGTGTTTGAGACAGACCTGGGCCCACGGTGACTTCAGTGGAGTGTTTGTTGATGATCTTGATTTTGTCTGAGAATCCGTTCTTTCCCACAATGCACCGCGCTGCATCTGCCATGGGCTTGAAAACCTGCACAAGGAAGAGAAGTCTCATGAGTTCACTTTCTGTCTGTAGATCTACAAACATCTGCTCTGGTTAAGTACAACACACAGCGAAATAACATTCTCTGTGGGAGGCAGAAGTAAAACAAGTCTCTATCTAATCTAAAGGAATTATCTATGAAAAAACCATAAGACCATGTTGTTTCAGAAGACTTTAATACATGAATTTTCAATGCTAAAACAGTTTGGACACTGCCACTGCCTGTTAGTTTATACCATTTGTCAACAGTGAATCAAAGGTGACTAAAAATACAAAGAAAATTTAAGTATTGACTATATAGGGGAAAGGGAATGGTATTTATATAGCGCTTTAACTATGACACAAGTCACCCAAAGCACTTTACACACAGTAGGGAAGGGGTATTTCATTCACTCCATAGTCGGTGGTGGTAAGCTATGTTTTGTAGCCACAGTTTCCCCTGGGGTGGACTAACAGAAGTGCGGCTGCACACATCTGTGCCAACGGACCCTCCGACCACCACCAACCACTCACTCACTCACATTCACACTGGCTTCCTGGTGTTCCCCAGCGGTCTCCCATCCAGGTACTGACCAGGCCCTACCCTGCTTAGCTTCCGAGGTCTGACGGGATCAGGCATCCACAAGGTGGTATATGTGTTCACAGGCAAAAAACAAAAACAGAGAAAAACAGAACATCACCAGATCTTAGTCAGAGATGAGGTAGCACCTAGCTTTGTTAACAAATTTACATTTTCACAAATTCATTTCTTTTTTTCCTTTTCCTTTAAGATTTTCTTGGGGGCTTTTTTATTCCAGTTGGAGGGGGTCACAGACTGTGTACCATGTGTGCTGGTCCAAAGACACTTGGAGTGGGTTGCCACAGATGTGCATCTGGTATAAAACTTAAGTCAAATCATCAACATGATCATCATCATCATTTGCATTGTATGTCCGTTTGCTCCAAACATGAGGTTAGATGTGCAATGGCGCTTATCCAAGCTCCTCTGTCCCTTACCAGCTTCTCAGTCCTTAGTGATGCACCATCTCTCAAAGTCCTCTGCAATCAGATTTCTCCTCCTATTTTTGGCCTTCATGGCGGTCGTCATCCTTTCACCTCATAATTCAAAGCAGCTCTCAGCACACTGACCTCCTCCGTCCTCACTACATGTCCACACCAACTGATCCACTTGATGCTTAATGCAGCCATCTGACTCCTGCTATGTACCATGACTTAGATCTGTCTGTAGTTCTCACTAACTGCTCCAGCCTTGCAGTTATAGTCCATGTCGCCGCACCATAGAACAGGACAGGTCTCACACACGCGTCATACATTCTGGCTCTGAGGAAGCAGCACACTGGAATTACCTAATAAACTAGTCAAATCAATTTTTTTATTACAACCAGCAGAAATTTTCATTGATTGGGTAAGTGGTGGTGTTGGGACTGTGGTAAATGTTTTTTGGGTAAGGCTGTTTTAACTAGTCTTGGCACACACATGTAAAACCCAGAATGTACACTTCACATATGAAAGTACCCCTAGCCATACATACATTAGTTAGTTTTAGTATTAGTGTTAGTAATGTGTTAGAAATGCTGTTAATTGCCTTGTTAGAAAAAATTAATACATATTTATTATATTTACTTATTATAATAAGAAATTGGTAGAAAATATTATTTTAGTGGCTAGAAAATTAAATGCAAATGTCATGGTCCTCCGGTTTTTATCTATTCCTGTTAACATACTGTATACAGTATGTTATCCTGTCCACAGGATTTTTATAAGAAACTGAAAAATAATCTTTAAGCCAGGATGTGAGCTGTGTCCCATGTTTGTTGTACCTCCACAGCGTAGCAGTAGTCAGCTCCTGCAGTCACAGCCATCATAGACAGCAGCCCAGTTCCAGTCCCTATGTCGAGTACGATGGCCCTTTCACCACGAGCTTTCACCCGGCCCACAGCTGCCCTGATGCCCTGGTAGTACTTCTCATTCTGCAGCACAACACATGGTTAGCACCTATTAAATCACTACTTACTACTCACTACTTTTGTTACCACAATAGAAAAACTATTGTGGCAAGACCATAGGCCAGTCTAATAATGCTCAGTCATGAGCAATCATCAAAATTGAATAATTGAAATTGAATAATAAAAATTGTTTGGACTAGCAATCTGAACTTGTTGTGTTATCTTTGCTTGGTAAAAGTAAAAAATGATGAGTGCTCTCACCCTGTCATGGTCATGCAGCATGTCAGCATAAGAAGACCTGAAACACAGAACATCCACAATATAAATATTTGATTTATACTGGCCAATATCAAACAGTTGCCTTACAGGTCTGGAGCTAGAGGTACACCACAGAGGTTCTGCAAAATAATGATATTCTACAAGCCATCATTTCTGACTGTTTCTCACACCAACTATCCTCTTTCATCATCAATGCCATCAATTGGTAACAATGAAATAGGATATTATATCTTTATATGCATGCTGTATAGCCATAGACAGGTAGCTTGCTGAAGTTAGAAGGCAATGGTAGAAGCAGAACTATAGTCAAGACACAGAAAATCCCTGTTCCATGTTAATAATGTAATAAAATGTAATAAGCAATCGCATCTCATCGGCGCGTCAGTGAGCAATCTCATGATATTCATTTGCTTGAGTAATGTTTGAATAAATTGAACTTCTAAGAGTAGTTTTTATCACAACATACATTTTACTCCTACTTGAGTAATACTATTTTAAAATAACAATATGTTGCGTTCATGTGATATCAAAGAATTCAAAAAGGCCTATAGTTAAAACTGAGCTGGAGGCAGGTCAGAATTTTATGGTAGAATCTGATGTTAAAGAGTCAAAATGCAGATGTTTTGGCCTGGTTCATGGCTAATGTCTCTGCAAGTAATGGGCTTAGTCACATGAAAGAAAGAACTGGCACAAAGTCCAACGTCTTCTATGTCAGTAAATTAACCTAAAGTGAAGTTATTTCTTGTGGTGATATTATTCAAATACAAGGCGTGATTGCTCTTAGCAGACTTGGCATTAATCTACAGGATTATTATGGTGTGGTTGTGGACCCAGTTTCTAACAAAAAAGGTTCAATATTTGTTGATTTTCTGTTTGAGTACTTCTTTATAAAAATGTGCCTGACCTGTACATTTATACAGGCCCCTGCCCTCCAGTGGAGGTGTTGACATTATCTAAATTTAGAACGTGAACACAACCTATACTCTTGAGTACTACTCAACACACCTCTGCTAGTTAGGCTCATATCCTGATTATAACCACAACATCTATAATATTCTCAAACTTTTTTTTATTAAGTACTCAATGATATTTTCATAGTTAAGTACCCCCAACTATCTCTTCAGCACTTTAAGATTAGGGACAAAAAATATATCTTTTAAGAAAAGTGAAATGAAATATCAAGTGCATTACTACTTTTATTTTATTTTTTTACATATTATAATATACTATACATATTTTATTTATATTTATGTAATAACTATGATTATTTATTCATTTTCCTTTTCCCAAAAAATTCAAGTACCCCCTGGGAGCCTTCCTAGTTCCCCCATCATTTGAGAAAGAAGGATGTAGTCTGTTTATTCTTACTTTAGTGTAACTGTTCATTGTTGTATATTTTTGTACAAATACCACATGTATTTGTTTAGTAGATTTTAAAACTCGACTTCGTCAGTCTATTGCAACACTTGTCAGCCCTAGTGTTTTAAACTTTAACAGTGCATCAGAAGTCATGTGGCAGTACCTGGCTATCTCCTGGTGGTAGTCGTACTCCTCGCTCTCCTCCACCCAGTCCAGGGCCCCTGTGGTGGGGTTAGTCCGGCCGCAGAACGACTTCATCCTGGCGTCTTTTCAGTCTACTACCTTTTCCAAAAAAACTTTACAGCTCAGAGAATAACAGAGGAATACTGTCTGTGGGTTACAGAGGCAGCATTGACTGGAAGGGAGCTGCCATCTTTGACATCACGTTACTACAGTTCTTCTTCTCAGAGCTGTAGGCGCATTACCGCCCCCTACTGTGTTGGAGTGGAGCTTACCATCATCTCCTAAAATCAGAGGTTCTCAAACTGTGGTTAGGGTGACCACCTGTCCCACTTTTGGTTGAACTGCACAGCCATTTAGTCCTCTGTCCCTTGGTCCCACTTATTAAGATATTGTCCCTCTTTTTCATTGGTGCTCAGTGGATCTTATAAAAAGTGAGATTCAAGTTAAGAACAACATAGTGATAGGTGGGCATCCCGTTTTGGTGTGATGCTACCTCTGTGTTTCAGGACAGGAGCTGAGCTGGTGTTGGTACTGGATTTTTTAGAATACAGATTGAGCACTTTGATTTTTTCTGTTTTTTATTCTAATAAATAAAGTCTCAGCAAAGACGTTATTTTACAAAATGTGTGTTTTGGAGATAAAAACAGCACGATATGTTTTATAGACCCTAGACTGAAGCAACTTGTAGCTCAGAACGATGGTAAGTTAGATTTGTATATCAAAACATTTATTTCTCAAGTTGTTCCGCCTTATCCCACCAAATCACATAACTTGTCCTACTTTTTGTACTTTTCAGTCCTGATTTATTTTAATTTGAAGCTTTATTCTTGTTTTAGTCAGGCTGTTTTAGGGCTTATAAATGTGAAAATTAGACTATAAGCCTAAGACCTGGTTTAGAACTGCTCTAGCCCTGGCTTATACCTGGTTTAGATCTGGTTTAGTTGCGGTATAATCTTGGTTTAATCTTGGTTTATACCTGGTCACAGATTCATTTAGTCCTGGTTTAGGCTTAGTTTATTTCTGGTTTTGACCTGGTTTAGTACCGGATTCATCCCAAAGTGGAATAATCATGGTATAGCCCTTATTTAGCCCTGGATTAATCCTGGTTTAGTCCTGGTTTAGTCTTGGTTTAGTCTAGTCTGGGTTTAGTCCAGTTATAGTCCTGACCTTGTCATAATGGTTTTGTTCCCTATTTAGTAATACTCATTTTAGCCCATCAAAGGAGGCACTTGGAAAGCCAGGAATTGTGAGGTGGTACTTAGTGTGAAGAATTTGAAAATCACTGCTCTAAATCATTTCATAAGAAATAAGAGCGTTTTAGGAACTGTTAAACCCCACACATAGGACCATTTTCTAACCACACTGACTCCTTCCTGTATTGTGGTTACAATATGATGAACATGAGTTAATCATATATAGAATAAGGTATAATCACACAGCCAGACAGGGCTGTCCCAGTTCTAATCTGTTTGTAAAACAAACGTAAAAAATATATTCCAACTAAAGGTACGATCTCTTAAAACCATTTTACTAAGTTTAATCATTAGTCCCTCATTTCAGACCATATTGTATGCATTTTCTGTTCATATTCATGTTGAAAAGGGGGACATTTTGAAATTAACGAAAACTATGCCAAGTCTCTTCTCAGTAGCCCGGCATACACTTTCCCAGAGTGGCTGAGTGCAATCCCTCAGATATGGAACACATACCCTTTCATAAAAAGAGGAACTTCCACCCAGTCAGCCATGTTGGTTTGATATTAAATCTAACATCATCTAATGATTTATATTTCATACATGCACAGTTAATTTTCAAGTGTTACATTAACACATTCAGTGTACATATGTTCCTTATCTATATAGTGGTAAGTTTATTTTTTACTCTTGTGTTGAAATTTCAGTGTAAAATGAACACTGGTTAACAATGCCACACATGACCCCATCTCTAAGATAAAAGGACTTTTACTACTCTGGTTGAAAACTTTACTTTTTTTGAATGACACTTCAGTGAACATTTCATTTTTTGCTGCAAAACTAAACAGACATTTATGAATAATTAAAAACAGTACCAAGAAGTTCAAAACGGTGTTTCTGGGAGCTAAAATATATAAAAACTTTTCATATGTACTTAAACTACAACATATTACATGGCCCAGTCCACATCAGTCATGGTGCAAACATGACTCCTAAAAGAATCAGAGAACCCACTTTTAAAGAAAACATTCAATTTAATAAAGAAAACCACAGAAAACTTTAATTTAAAATAAAAACATAGTATACAGAGAATATATTTCTAGTTAATGCTGGAGTCATGTGCGTCACTCTTCCTCTGAATCGTGGTTGCACCATGACTGATGTGGACAGGACCATGTTTATAACTGCAGTGTAAGTACAGCTGAAAGTTTTTTTGTAATTTCCTTCAAAAGACACAACATTCAACATTTTATTAAATCATTTTTAATTACAGATCAATCAGCTATTAGTATTACCCCAGCAATGCAGTGAGTGCTGAGTGAGTGAGTCATTTTTCTTTACATCAGATCATGTGTGGCATTGTTTACTAGTTTTCATTTTAACACTGAAACTTTAACATTAGACTCGAGAGTAATTTTACCACTGTATACATAAGGAACATGCAGTATGTACACTGACAGTGTTCATTTAACACTTGAAAATTTACTGTTACAGTTTTGACTGTTAGATTCAAACTTTAGAGAAAGTTACAGTTGCAGTCTGTCCAGCTCATCCTCTCTGTTCTACATCTAAACTCAGAGCGGTGAGAAACCCCACTGGTAGAGCTTAGTCAACTGGGGCCGTAATCAAAGAATGGAATCAGCCTTATGACAAACAACAAAACCAACAACAGGGAGGGCAAATGGACAGAATGCAAATAACACATAACACACCAATAGTATTTTTCTATACAACCAAAAATGTAACAGTTTTATTAATGTTTTGTTTCATCTTGACACAAATCAAATGCAACAGTACGAGGTTGGACACACACACACAGTCATGCACACTTGGCAGTAGGCAGGCAGAAGCTCAGGCTGGAGGAAGGCACCATGATGTCTGTGAATATGGGCCTGTATCCCGCCGGCAGAGGAGGGGCACTCTGCTCCAGCAGGTCCAGCACTGTGCCCTTAATGTCTCGTGAGATGTCTCCTCGGATGTCTAGCAACACAGAGACATGCTCCTCACTGTAAGAAAGGAGGGAGCTGTCAAATATGATCCAAAATGCTTGGTTAAATCCAATTCATATTTTAATAATGACTATAAATAGTACGTATATCTTGACAACAGGCTTCAGTTATTGTTATTTTATAGTTATTTGAATACATTACTTTTCTATGCAGCATATGATACTAACATAGGCTAAACTACCTAATATCAGGGTATTTTGCTGCGAGTCCAGTCACTTCCAGTGCAAGCATTCCAGGGTCCTTGAGTCGGATCAGGTCAGCCAGGACTGGGAGTAAGGCCAGGGGGTTGACTGAGGCATCACCTTCCTACACAGACACAAGCAGAGGCAGAACACAGGTCAGAGGTCAAGCAGATATCAGACCATTCATTACATGCCATTACTACAACTTACACTAAGTATGGGCAGTTTGCATGTGTTCACCCAGAGGCCAACCCGCTCTGACCTCATGACCTCGCCATTATATGTATTGTACTGTACCATGTGTGCCAGTATTCTCTGAACTCATTATAGTGCCAAACAAATAGTATAGCAGAGATAAGTATGTATGTGCACATATAAGAGTTATAGATTTTTCAAAAAAGACAAAAAGATCCTGGCGATCACACGCCACTGAACTAGAGGCGTTTACATGTGAAGACTGGGCAAAGATTCCACTCGAGAGGTGTAAGAAGCTTGTTAGCAGTGATCCAAAATGTTTGTTGTCTCAAACTCACTGGATATGTCAGGCGCAGCTGCACGTCTACTGGCGTCAGAGCCACACCAATGAGACGCAAGGTTGTTCATACTGGCTGCCAGCAACGTACTGGCAGCTCCTGCTCTACAGAAAACCATTCAGTCAATAACAGACCTCTGGGGACTATAATCTATAGTCTATAATCTATATCTAACCCTAGGCTAGACATTACAAACACAAACCTTTTTACAAGTGAACGTCCTAATTTATGGTCCATCAGAGCCATTAATGCTTCAAAAATGTATAAAATGCATCAGGTCTGTGTAGTACTCATGGTAGTTGTACTCATGCATATTTTCTATGTATTTTATCTGAAAAACCTTTCCCAGTGCGCATGAAAAATAGGCGAGGCTTCTATTTTCTAGGAAGCCAGTGTCAAAGGCGTGTTTCAGGCATCGCGGGAGCCTTGTGTCTCATGTGGCCAGTGTGGTTGCTCCAATCTGGTAAGCTGGGCACCGAAGTAAAAATGGCTCCCTGACGCAGCCGTCACGCTCAGGTTACGCATCCAGAGAGTTTGAGGTCCTAGAAGTTATAAAAGATAAGGACACTCCAAAAAGTACTGCAGCTCAGGACTGAATAATACTGCCCATGGGCCTGTGTTAAAAGAATCACATTTTTTATTTTCATTTCAAAGTTTAGTCAATTTCTGTTGTCAGAATATCTGTAATAAATAACAAAAACAAAAATGCAATTTAATCTCTTTATCGTTCAGTCACATCATTATTAATATCTTTTGAGGCATGTTGATGATAGTGGTGATAATCTGGTACTGCAGCCAGGCTGACCAACAGCTACAACTCTGTAGAACCTGCCTGAGTGGTGTTGAAAGTGTCAATGAGGCCTGGAGAGAAAACTGAAAAAAATATAGTGAATTCCATCTTAAATGAGTTATTCCAGAGCTGTGTCTGACCAGTGTGTGGAAAACCTCTCTGAAGTTCTGGTCATCGCTTAGGATCTGCTCAGCCAGCTGCCTTCTGTCATCCCAGCTGCGGCACACCAGCTTCTTCTGCATCAGTGCCCGGACATACTCCACCACCAGCAGCCAGCGCGCCTCCTCCTGCAGCCACTGCACACAGAAATCAGAGCATCAGAAACATGTCAGCTCTTTTTCAGGAGGAGGTCAAGAGTTTTAGAACACCCACATTTTTCCATTGGTTTTTCTGTTTTACTGTTTTAAATGGTACAAAGGTAAGTGATGTACTGCCAGAGGTTAAAAAGGTAAGGTGAAGGTCACCCTAAACTCAAAAATAATGTTCATTTCAAAATTAGAATAATTCATTATTGTTATACATTGCTTTTCTAGACACGCAAAGTTGCTTTAAAATTGAGTGTGTTATTCATTCACACCTCAGTCACACACTGTGACGGAAACATGGCTTTCATTTTACTCCACCGACCATCACAACAACATGCAACCCCTACCTTTGGGATAGAGGGCAAGCACCTCTACCAACTGAGCCACAGTGTGACTTGAATGAAGTGAGCGGCCTCTGAACTAAAACGTGTCCAACAGCGTAAATGGTACAGTTTACCCAGGGTCCGCTGCAGGGAGGGGCCCTTAAAAAGCCTAATATATGTGTGAGAGATATTGCTAAAGTGAGCAAGGGGGCCCATCAGGATGGTTTACACAAAGAGCCCAGAAATTTGTGCTACACTCCTGCATGTTCCTTAGCAATAGCCGTATTAGCAGAACCCTTTCAAAATTTGAGGCAGGGTTTACTTTTTGTGGCAGCGCCCCATTTTAATTTGAGTCTGTTTGTGTATTTATTTTCCAGATGACTTATTTTTGAAGAGTGTTTTTTTTTCTATTTTCATTTTGTTACATGCCTTTTCTATTTTGAGTCCTTTTCTATTTTTGACATTTTTAATTTTGAGTTGTTTTTTTTTTTTAAACAACCTTTTTATAAATTGAGACATGGATTTATTTTAATGGAATTTAATTAGTTTGTCATTTTTAGAGGTGTGTTTCTTTTTTGAGGCAACACATTTAAAACAATATCTACCTCTGCTTTTATTTTTCTACTGGACAAACAGTTTTGATGTTGCAACTCAAGGCCACCGTACAAAACACAACTCCAGGTATGTTTTTGATGAGAGAAAAACATTATAAAATGGGTTAAAGAGAGGAAAAGTTGATTTTGCAGAATATAGACCCTTTAAACTGCTTACATTTCAATAAAAAACTGTGGTGTTGAAAAATCTTTGACTGGTAGTGCACCTCTTAATTATTTAAAGAAATGATCACATTTATTAGAAGCATTAATAAGAATTTAGTGAAAGCGGGGTGGTGAGTTCTGCGTGTGTGACCTGTTGGCAGGGGGGGCGGACGTGGCCATATAGCTCCACATGCTGCTCCAGGACAGCACACAACTTGGGGGTGGGGTCTCCCTGGATGAGCCAGGGCCGGGTCAGCATGCCTGTAAAGAAGGGCTGAAGGTCGTGCTTGAGCTGCTCCATGACCAGACGACAGGCCCGCCTCACGGTTCGGTCCAGAGCAGTCAGAGGGTTTGGAGGGGTGCGGCTGAACTGTCCCACTGCCCGCGACGACAGCTGCTGCTGAAGGCTCTCAGTGGATTTTCTGTGCCAAATATGCAACCGAATGATTATTGGTGTTTTCTCGACAAATCTCATCTTTGTTTTACAGAAGCATATTTGGACTAGTTGAGTGAGTTACTTTCAGCTCAGTTCAATTTTAAGTAATCCATAGGTTACTCAATTACCCAGTATTTTTTTCAATTCCAATTTTTAATTCCAATTAATTCAAATTTTAGCTTTATTGTAACCTCTCTATGGTTGCAAATGTCACACAGCAATAAATAACGAATAACAAAAGTACACATTAAGAATCTGAATTTAAAAGACAGAGAAAACTGAATGAGCAAAAGTAAAAACACAGTATGTACAAGCAATGTTATGAAAAATAAAAACTATAAAATGAAATAAATAAACATAAAAACATCAAGTGCTGTTCAGTATTGTGACTGCAATGTGGTAAAAGCTGTCCTTTAACCCAGGGTTTTCCAAGCTTTTCAGGCCACGACCCACAAAATAACAGCCCATGATCCTGGGTCACTGTAAAATGTGATTGATGCTCTTAACCCCTTCACGCCGTATGTCGCTAATTCGCAGCGTACCATTTAATCCAAGACTGCTGCAGAAATAATGCGTGTTTTCCTTTGATGCCTGTTCAGGCCATACTGTGTTCAAATGTGCTTAAACAATCACAACAACTGCTTCCGCTGTGTTTACTGTTCTATTATTCTAATCTGAACACATAATTGTTGGAAATAAATTCAGGCATTAAGGGGTTATTTTAGGAGGAAAAACATTTAAATGCTGGGTAATATTATGTATTTGCATGGATTATTTTAATAAACCATGCATTTTTTCATCTCCTGACCCCCACCTTGGTGTCTCATGACCTCTATGAAGGTCCCGACCCCCACTTTGGGAACCACTGCTTTAACCTATTGGTCCTTGTTTTAATTGTGCGGTGGCACCTCCTAGAGGAAAGCAAAAGAATCTATAGTGTTGGCGCCTGCAGTTGTTTGGAGACTTAAGGCTGGGACACACCAACCTCTGACCACAGTCAGAAGACGCTGTCCTGGTCGGCCAAAAAGTATCAACAGACGCACCGGGACGACCTGGATCAACTACAGAGCAGCACAAACGTTCTGAGCAGTGGATAAACTTTGCTGATAAGAAACTTTTGGAAACAAACTCCCAACATTCAAGTGGTTCAGCACACAGCCAATCAGAGTGCTCCTTTAGACTGAACACGACGGGCCAATAATCGAACAGTGTGATGTGGTCAGTTTGATGTATTCTGCTTTATCTTGATTGTGGCAGCCTGGAGGACTGAGAACTTTCACAGACATTTACAACACTCATAAAACTATAGTAAATATGCACACAATGAGACACATAGCATCATCTACACGACATTACAAAGACAGTGACTGCCTTCTACTAGCTGCTCTTACTTGAGGATGATACAGTTGCTGATAGAGGCCAGCAGGTAGTGAAGGTAGAACTTATTGCTATTGCCTCGGTCTCTCCGGTGCTCTTTTCCAAATTCCACTAAGGCCTCTCGAAACCTGGGACAAAAATGTGTGATGACGTGAGTTTAAAATCTGAGCGCTCAGCATCTTAGTCTACTGAGAGTCAAAGACAAACCTGTTCAGAAGGTTCTCAATCTCGTACAGCCCCATCTGTATGATCTGGTCTTGTAACGACTGTCCAATCATTAGAGCGACTCTGGAGTTCTCCTCCAGCATCTGCATCAGAACACATTGGAATTTTGGACCAATGAAGTGCTCACCTGCTCATGCAATGGTAACAGAGTAGTATGCCTCATGGCTAGTTTTATCAATCCATAATCCTGAATATTAAATTATTATAACAGAAACATAAGCGACAGTCAGGGTTTTTATATGACACCTACATTTGTTTGAAATTGCATGTAACTGTGCATTATCCCAATGTGTATTTGCAGTATTACAGTTGCACGTATTGGTCATTTTGTCATGTAAATGTCAGAGTATGGGATGCATAAACACCTGTGTAATTATTGTGGGCAGACTGGTGTGATAAAAGCCTTCATGGTCTGTATCTGGCTCCTGCTCTCTCTGCCAGTCCTGGAGCTCCACCTGCATAGCTTTCTGCATCCATTCAGACACACTCATCTGCAATAAGATAACATCCATATATATGTCCTCAAAATGTGGTAAAAAAAATCATCATCATCATCATCATCATCATCATTCCTCGTAAACAGCAGGTTGTTGAGGCACTTCTGAGGAGATATCAGTGATTTCCCTTCATTTCGATCTCTTGTTGCTACTTAGGCTTCATTGAAATTTAAGCCTGTCCACCCCTTGATGTTGTCCTCACATTTTTTCCTCTGCCTTCCTCTTTTCCTTGATCCATTCACTGTTCCCTGTAATATTATTTTGGAAAGACCTTGGGATCTTAATATGTGACCAATTTAATGCCCTTAATTTTGCTGTGGTTAGTATGTCTTGATAAACACCTATAGCAGTTGTTATTCTGTCCTTGGTTTCTATGTGGTCAAGGTACGATGGGCCTAAGATCTTCTGTAGGCAGCGTATGTCCAGAGCCTGTATTGGTTTCTCCAGGTTTCACATGCATTGAGGAATATTAGGTGGACTAGCGCTCTCACGAGTCTGATCTTACATGCTATGCTTATTCTGCTTTTCCGTAGCGATTTTAGTCTTCCTAAGGCAGATGTTGCCTTAGCTATTCTTGCTACTTACTTCTGGTTTGGATTCCTGCTCTGATATTATGAAGCTTAAATATTTAAGTTGGTGCCCCACCTCGAGATCCTACCCATTCACTTTTATAAGTCAATTAATGCCATTCTTGTTGTTAGTCATAATCTTTGTCTTCTCAGCATTAATTTCCATGCCATAAGCAGATGATGCCAATTCCAGCTGGTTATTAGGTCTACACTTCCTGCTAAACCATCTATGTCATCTGCAAAGCACAGGTTGGTAATCCTGCTATTCCATCTATACTTATTGTGTCTTCATGGTCTTCAAGAGCCTCAGTCTTGATTCTTTCCAAGAAAGTGTTAACGAGAGTTGACAATAAAATACATAATATGTAACATGCAAATACAAAAATACATGAGGTTTGAAATTTTTTGAAGATTTGACATGAAATTTGCAAATACAAAAAAAAAAAAAAAAGACCTACACGAACACTCAGCACATATTTGTTCTGCAGCTGCTCCAGTCCTTCTGTAGAGATGAGTGAGCCCAACTCTTCGTTGTCCAGCACAGCTGTGAGCTCTGGGTGGCCCATCATATCAGGACTTCAACACCAAACAGCAGCAGTGTCTTAGCAAATACTCAGTGGCTTTAAATTATGATTATGGATAATGACACTTTACCTGGTATAAATGTGGAGCACCCAGTTCAGCACAGCAAAAATCTCCCCACTTTCCAGGTCCCAGCTACTAACCTAGGCAGATGAAGCCTTGCATTATACAGTAGATATAGAGATAACTACACAGTAATAATTTAATATGGAGAACCATAACTGCCAAATCACTCAACAAATAAATGCTTTCATTGACAAACAATTATTTAAATGAGACAAGAAATGGAGGGGCAGTTCTAGGCAGTGGCCAGGGGTGGCATGTGCCCCTGTAACTGTGAGCCCCCTAGTGGCCACCCCTCTGAAACTCACACATTATATTGTAAATTAGTTTCAAGGGTTATTCTAGCATTATAAAAGGGGGATGATATGTTTATCATGTTTACAAACATGATATCAGAGTTATTTTTAAAATAAGTCCCAGTCAGTTTACATCAAAATGTCTCATGTACCCCCCAGCAAAAAGGTTGGACCCAGTGTGGCCCCTCAGTTAAAAAGTGGTCTAGCCACGCCACACCTGAAGAAATGCTTGGATAAAAATATATATATTTAAAATAATGATGTAAGTTTTAGTTAAAATAAATAAATAAAGGCCACTAGTTATTTCCTTTCTGTATTTATTTCTACATTTATTCATTTGTGCTTTCATTTACTTTCACTTTATCTAATTATTTATTTTTTCAGCTTTTTTCTTCTTATTTATTTCTTGATTTCTATCACCAAAATGCAAATGAAGGGGGCGTGTCCTGATGTGTCATTGGTTGATCTGGGCAAATGATCACTGGACTCTCTGCAAAAAATCTGTGCTTTGATTACTTATGTCTAACACGCCCCTTTCATTTGCATTTCAGTGACAAAAATCAATCAATCAATAAATGTGGGAATAAATAATCGAGAAAAAAAAATAAATAAAATAAAGCAAAAATAAATTAAAGCACAAATTAGTAAACTTAGAGATAAATACAGTAAGAGAATAATTAGAGGCCTTTATTTATTAATTTTGACATTTAAAAAATACATATTTTTATTTCAGCATTTCCTGTCCTCTTTAAATAATTATTTGCCAATAAGAGAATTTATTTATCAATTTATTTATTGATTGATTTGGCAGTTTTGGTCCTCCATAATTTTGACATCCAAATAACACACAACTGTTGGAAGAACCAACACAACCAAAAAATAAGATTTCTAGTTGCTTTTGTTTTTTTAGGTTGAAACTATTGATTGCATTGTACAGTGATTTACCTGTGCCAGGTGAGCATGTAAACAGTGATGGCTGGCCCTCAGGTAGGCTGCTGTCAGTCGGTAGTGTGCTGGGACACAGTGCTCCAGCAGGTGGCCTATAGTGGCCACATCAGCCATGATGCCGTGTTGGAGAGCAGACAGGTGGCCAGCCAGACCTGGACCACGGGTGTGAAGATAGGAAACACTGCGAAAGCGCGCTGAAACCGCCTCCTCTAGTACCTAACACGACAAATTTACAGAACAAAAAAATAAATAAAAAAAAGCTCCTGCAAAATGGCTGACAGGGTTAGCTGATGAATAAAAAGCAGCAACAGCTAAGTAGGAAGCACTCTCAAAACACTAAATGGCATGCAATAAACATTGGAAAAAAATATAGAAATATTACACTAACAACAAAAATTAATTAAATATTCACTGTGACCATTTACATTAACATTTTTTGTTTAAAATATTTTTTTAATATCAGCATTAACCTATACCACAATTTAAAAAAGTTACATTGTTGCTGTTAAGTGTCCCCATCATAAAACATCATAAAATCTGTATACCTGACCATAAATAATATATTCAATATTTTAATATTGTCAGAATTTTAACCCTTTTTTTTTGAACATTTTTAACCGTATGAACAAAACATACATGGGAAGTGTACCAATCTTTCAATATGGAAAGCAGATTTCCACAGTCATAACAATCCTACACAAAGTCCAACATTATAGGCTTCACATACTCAGTCCATTTGGTCCAGATCTTGTAAAATTTGTCCTTTTGTATCCTGAGGGAGAGCGATGTGATGTAAATTTCGTGTACTATATTGACCCATTCGTCGATGGTAGGGGGTTCCGCCTTTAGCCATTTGCTTGTGATGGCTTTCTTACTCGCTGCCAGTAACACCCAAGGTGACCTTTTATCTGTGTTTCTCCAATTTGTTACATTTACATCACCAAAGTATACATTTTCATATGAGCAAGGATATTTTGGTACCAAAAGCATTATTTATATGTTCACATATTTGTGTCCAATAATGCTTTAAAATCTTACAGTGCCAGAAAATATTAAAGTGGTTGGCCCCAGAAGCCCAACAGAGTCTCCAACATGAATCTCCACACTGATGACCAACAATAACATGATTTTCAGGGATCATTTTTTTCTGTGCTGTGTAGAATAAAAAAAACAGCTCCAATTAAAGTCCATTAAAACTGACTGTAAGTAAAAGAAAAAAAAAATCCCAAATCCATCTGAATCAATGTTGTTGGTAATCTTTGAAGACCCAAGACTGTAAAAAAAAAAAATTGGTAAAAAAGTGGTATTACATAAACTGCATAAAAAGGGCTACAATTCTGAAAATAATGAAATATTTGCCCTTTAAGTGTATAAGTAGATTAAAAGTTTTATGCAAAAAAAAGTAGAAAAAAAAAAAGAATACTATTTCCATGATGTTTTGTGACAGGGACACAGGAGCAACAAAACAGATTTAGTTAGAGAGTATATAAATAAAATAATATTAGATTTGTGTTTAGAATTTGTGATAAAATACACACCTAAGCCAAATTTTGAGAAAAGGTAAGAACCACTACAGAGTTAGCAAAAAAAAAAAAAAAAAAAAAAATCTGAAACGAACACTTTTGTTCTCAATGGGACATAAGGGTTAGATATTATGGTCCTACTTTCCCAGACACAGACCTTAAAGAAAGAGGCTCTCCAGCAGCGAGGTCGGCCTGGGGGCAGCGGCCGGCCCCCTGCCCCCCCCCTCTCCCTCAGCAGGGCCTGGTCCAGGGCCTCCTCACGCTCCACTATCCTCACTGCAGACACAAAAGGTGTGGGGTTCTGCAGGGCTAACGTCAGAGCACTGCCCACCACGGCCCATATCTCTCTGCCTGCACCAAGAACAAGATAGAGCAGGTACAATCTTACAAAAACATGAAACCTCAAACAACTACTCTCAAACAACAGCACCATGACTGGAAATTTGGAGAACTTATGACTCTCTATGGCATTTCCTGTTTTTTGTCTGTCGAATATCTCGAGTATCTTGGGCATATCGTCACACAGGATATGTCATGTCAGAGGATGATGATATTTTTTAGACAGTGTCAAATGTTTTACACTCAAGCAGTGGCTTAAGGTGGTAATGAGGAGCAGGTTTTCAGGAACAGGCCATAAAATTCTGAAGCACATTCAGTAAGTTTCTACATCCACATATCATACTTTAAGTTGTGAGTTAAGTTTTTTTTAACTCAATAGTTTTAAAAAAATATTTAAACATGTCACTGTCACAAACAATTTTATGTGCATTTTTGTTTATAACTAAACTTTGTAAGCATTAGGTAAATATTGTGAAGGCATTATGCATATCATTCAATTTTAGTATTCTTTAATCATACACTTGTTCTCAAATGAGCCATCCTTGAAATGTAATTTATACGCCAGAATGAAAAAAAAATCCACTATAATTGACAATAATTCAGCTTTTAACTGTTGTATCTTTCTATTTTTGTATTGTCTGTTATATAACCTTATTATTGAACCATGAGTCAGGAAAAAAGTTGAACTGAATTGATATTTCTCTGGAATATTGACCAATGTTGGTTGATGTTTGGGGTTAGAAGAACAAAGATACACAAGAAACTAGAAACTAGCACAGTCAGTATAATCTGATGAGAGGTAAGGGCAGTTTCAATGACTACATTAAACTCTAACTCTCTGGGACAGTAAGATGGTCCTACCCAGAGCGTCCACAAGCTGCCCCACTCCAGAGAAGTAGTTAGTCACCAGCTCTTGATCCTCAGTGCTCATGGCATTCCCGTGGAGCTGCCAAAAGATGTCATCCTGCCAGCGCTCCAGCTCCATCAGGCGGGCGTGGGCCTCCAGAAGCCTGCGGGACTCCACCAGACGCTCCGTCTCCAACACCATGCTACGCACTTTTAGAGGGAGGAGGAAGTCACTCTGTCAGACTGAAAAAAACATGCTCAATTGTGCGTTGTCAGAAATGTGGTACATGTAATCTAAAAACTATCCATGCCATGCCCAGTCTGCAGCTGTGTGGATATATCAGCAACACCTACAAAATCTGAACTATGGGTAATGGAAAGGCCCAAATATATTTCATTATAAGTGACTATAATTCAGTACACATGCACTATTAAAAAGTCTATAACCCAAGTGGAACCAGGTAGGATAAAGCATTGTACTGAACATAAGGATGTTGAAAGTAGCACAATGTTTTTAACTACAAGAATTAACAATAATTGTGGCTATTGCGTGTTCTACAAAATCACAACTCTGCTGTAGAGATGTCAATGACAAATCCTTAAGGAAATAAAAAACAATAAAAACACTGAAATATACAACCTGAATTCCAGAAATGTTGAGATGTTTTTTAAATTTGAAATTTAAAGACTTTTAAATCACATGAGTCAATATTTTATTCACAACAGAACATAGATAACATAAATGTTTACACTGGAAAATTTGACACTTTATGCACAAAATGAGCTCATTTCAAATTTGATGCCTGCTACAGGTCTCACAATAGTTGGGACAGGGGCAGGTTTACGATAAGAAGATAAGATAAGATAAGATAAGATAAGATAAGATAAGATAAGATAAGAAATAACTTTATTAATCCCGAAGGAAATTTCTGTGCCAGAGGAGCAAAGACATGAACATACACACACAAAGCATAAACATAAAATAACATTAATTCTATTAATTGAGTAATTGTAAAATAGTATAAAAAGACCATTTTACAAAGTACAATCTGTGTTCCTCCAAATGTAAAGTGGAGCTGATGCAGGTTAAATAATGAATAAATGAATAAATAAGATAAAAAGGCCCAACACAGTTATTACACATTGTACAAGATGGTCCGAGTCACTCCCTCCCCTTACTAAAAGGGGAGGAGTTAAACAGTCTGATGGCCACAGGTAGGAAAGACCTCCTGTGGCGTTCTGTGCTGCTTCTTGGCAGTCATGAGTCTACAGCTGAAAGTACTCTGATAGGAGACCAGAGTTTCATGCAGAGGGTGGGATGGATTGTTTCTGATACTGAGCAATTTTTTCAGTATCCTCCTCTCAGCGACCTCAACCACGGACTCCAACTTCAGTCCCAGGACAGAACCAGCTTTACTGATGAGCTTATTAAGCCGGTTGGTTTCAGCCACTTTAGCCCCACCGCCACAGCACACAACACCAAAGAAAATGGCATGGGATAGCATCTCCTCTTCTTTGAAGACGTCTGGGTGCCGAGGTTGTGAGTTTCTGGAGTTTTGGTGTTGGAATTGGTCCCATTCTTGCCAGATATAGGTTTCCAGCTGCTGAAGAGATTGCGAGTGCTGTTGACATATTCTTCATTTAATGATGCACCAAATGTTCTCTATAGGTGACAGATCTGGACTGCAGGCCAATTCAGTACCAGATTCTGTTGTAATGGCTACAGTCTGTGGTTTTGCATTGTCCTGCTGAAATACAAAAGGCCTTCCCTGAAATAGACGTCGTCTGGAGGGGAGCATATGTTGCTCCAAAACAGGGGTGTCTAAACTTTTTCCAAAGAGGGCCAGATTTGAACATGTACAAATGTCCAAGGGCCGACAGTCACTCCTGATGTTTTCTACAGTAGGAATTGAAAACATATACATATATATTTTGTTTTCAAAAGCCATATACTTATCATTTCTTTTCTTTGACAACAAAATCTAAGTTCCAACAAAATAACATCTTTGAACAGAAAAAACATCTCCTCTAGGTCATATATTTTTAATGAGTAATGACAGAATTTCTAATACTTACCATATCAAACTTACACTGACCTATTATGTAATCTAGAGACACAACTGCAAGTATTTTCTGACCAACTAGTTAGAAGGCAAAAGGCAGAGTAGTTGATGAGATGCACAAATGCACAGGTCAAGCTACAGAAACACTAGTGGGTCATAAGCGCTCATAAACAACTTGAAGAGATCGAAAGATTTTTTATTCTTAGTTTATATGACTATAAACAAGTTGGTAAAGCTTTTAAATTATGCTTTTTTAATTTCATACAAATATAAACGACTTTAGAAGATGTAAAGAATTTTGATTTTTAGTTTACATGATCATAAACGACTCTGCTAAGTTGTGAAATTATGCTTTTTTATTTTTTTAGGGGTGAGGTTAAGTAATTAGGGGTGTAATGATATGTTTTTGCAAAGATACGATATGTATCGATTAGAAGTATTTCGATACAATTCAAGAACAACTTTAATTTGGAACAATTCAATACGAATTCGATTCAACACCTTCCATCAATAATCAATAAAGCAACTTTTTGCCAAAAAACATAAAAGCTTTTTCTCAAATGTAGCACCTCGGCCAGAGTTGATTATGTCCAGCAGAGAGTGAAGAAAAGTTGAATATAACACTTTATTTAATTAAAAACACAAAATTTATCTCAAAAAAGCCAGATCTGGTTTTATTTTAACATATACAAATTTCTAATTTCAATATTTCTGATATTATTGATAGATGATAGGAATATTCAATTCCTAGAAAACAATACAATTTGATACAAGGTCATGTGTATCGATGTAGTTTGTATCATAGGAAAAAAAATCGATACAGTTACTGTATCACTACATCCCTATAAGTAATACATTTTGTCACAGAAGGGCCATAGGAAATCTTAACCTGTGCCACAAATGGCACCGGGCCACACTTTGGACACGACTGCTTTAAAACCTTTGTATACCTTTCAGCAGGACATTGTTTTTAAAGTATTTCACAACCTTTTACGAATTCTTTCACAGATTGGAGAGCCTCTGCACATCTTTCCTTCTGAGAGACTCTGCCTCTCTAAGACATCTCTTATAGCTAATCATGACCTACAGACCTGAAACCTCCCACCTGTATCTTTTTAAAATTTCTTGCTTTTGCAGCCATTTGTTGCCCCTTTCCCAACTATTTTGAGACCTGTAGCTGGCATCAAATTTAAAATGAGCTCATTTTGTGCAAAAAAAAGTGTAAAACTTTCCAGTGTAAACATTCATGTTAGCTATGTTCTATTTTATTCTGTGAATGAATACAATAAAAACTAAAAGACTTTCAAATCACATGAGGCAAAATTAAAATTTAAAAAATGTCTAAATATTTCTGGAATTTGGGTTGTACAGTAGTTTGTTGTAGATGGCAAAAATCAAATACAAATATCCATTTGAAATAAATCTTAAAGTAAACTTGAGAAGTGTTATTTACAGTATAGCAAGATCACAAATTTCCAACTCATTTCACCATACCATTACTGGATTATACTGCATGTAACTTCCACCAGAAAAGCCTGAAGTGCATTGAATTGTCTTGAGTTTCATCGTTTAAATCAGTGGTTCCCAACATTTTTTGTCTTGTGTACCCTCTGGGCTGTTGTACCCATGCGTGTTATATAAAACATCTGTGTTTATTAGTACAAAGACATTTTATACTTACTTTATTGTAAACTAATTCTCTTGCATTTTTCTTTTAATCTCAATATCAAAATTAATAAACAAAACAAATAATCTACCTCTTAAAATAAAAATATAACACTATAAATTGTATTAAATTTACTTATTTTACTAAATATTTTATGTTTAAAATACATTTTTATCTCATGACTTTACTACAAAAAAAAAATCTGAATAACTCTAAATTGAAATATAAACATAAAAATAACTTTAAAAAAATATACTTTTCAAATAATATTCTTTAGCAGTTTCACAAATATTTTCTTAATCTTAAATCAAATTATATAGTAATTTCTAAGCACCCCCTTCACAGTCCTTGCGTACCCCTAGGGGTCCCTGTACCCCTGTTTGGGAAACACTGGTCTAAATAGTCACACTAGTCATGTAGTAAGAATAAGTCTTGTTTTGGTCAGAGGAAACAAACCAGAGTACAGCCGTGGCAGGTTGTTGACAGCGGCCAGGAGCTGACTGTGCTTCACTGACACCTCCTTCAGCTTTTCTAGAGCCTGGGCTCCCTCTGTGTTCCAGCTGGCGTTCTGCTCTGCCTTCTTCAGAATGTGTGTGACCTCACCAAGCTCTGACCTGGCCTCGCGCAGCTTCTCCAGACCCCAGCCCACTCCCTCTATGTAGGACTGCACCATGGACTGAAACAAAATCAACAAAGATTGTTCTAGGCTTAGAGATTCAACAGTTTAGCATCGGGGTTCCTTCTTCAGAAATCATCTTAGGGACAACCCTCAGGACATCGGCACCCTTTAAGATTTTTTCTAAATTATTTTTTGCTGTCATTTTGGCATTTCTTAAGCTAGGGTGATAATATTTGACAAAGATGTTGATTAATAAATGATTTTTTGAATTTAAGCAATAACTGAAAATAAATAAATAAATTCATAATATTCTACTGTCTAGATAAAAAAAATCATTCTTCTTCTCTTAAAACCCTTTTTGGTCCTATTGATTTAGATTAAAATCACTTATATTCACTCTACTCCCATTGCAAAAAAAAAAAAAAAATCATGTTAATTCCTCTGTAACTCTGTCAGTCAGAGGCTAAAAACAACACAAACAAAAAAATCACCACCAGATCCACCATTTTCTTATTGCATTGTGGGAAATAATTCCCTTATACAGTATTTCCCATTATATAACAGTAACTGTAGAGTATGAGTTTCAGCCCATTTTTAGAATTTATTTATTTATTTATTTTTGTAATGGCACAAAATCAGTTTTAGGATTAATCAATGACCTATCCAGGTCTGGTAATCCCTGCACAAGAAAAAAAAAACTTTCTAAATATTAAATAATTCATGTTTTATTTACAAACATGGGAAATTATGTGGCATTTAATTTATTCAAAAAAAGTTATATTCTTAATGTTTACATTTTTAAATATGACCCAGTGACCTAAAAGGGCTTTAAGAGGAAGAACCTGATTTTTTTATAGCAGCGCCTGAGGTTAAACAAATTGTTTTCCAGTTCTAGGGTTAAAAGTGTGCAGACTCTTGCTTGTGCTGTCCTGTGTGGTGCTGCATTATTACCTTGAGTCTGGTGTATATGGAGCTCGTCCGCTGACTCTCCCTCTTCCTGTACTGACTCAGACGCTCTAAATGCTCAGGCTGACAGAAAACCCCCGACGCCCATTTCAGGGCAGCCCCGCGGGCCAAACGCTCTGCCCTCTCTGCCTCAGGCCATACTTCCACCAGTGGCATCAGGTCTTCTGCAAACAAGTAAAAACACATGTCCTTCACATCCAAATAACCCATTCAGGATGGTCGTTCTTCCTTCAAATACCTGTTAATACTGTCAGTTCTGGTTCTCAAAGTTGATGAACATTCACTTCACTTGAACAAAAAGAGGAGACTAGAAGCCTATATTTACTATTCCATTCACACTAAAACTAATTTAATTGTCCTGAATGAAATCAAGGTGACATAAGTTGTCATACTTGAGTGAAAATAGTACATTTTGTGAAAAATAAGTATTCCCCCAACTCTCCCAGCACAAGGAATGTTTACTCGCTAACCACAAGCACCAACTGTAGTCAATGTTTTAGAAAAACAGTTAACATATCACAGTCACTCCTGATGTTTTCTAATAACATATTACATGGAAGTAAACTTGTCTCATCAGATTTAAAATTTTAAATGCCTTTGAATTTATATCACTACATTTTTTAACATTGAAAAAAAAGAGTGTGAATTTTTTTGTCTCTGAATTTCAGTCACTGGAATTTCCGTATCTAATTTTCACAGTTTTTTTTTTCAGTGATCAAAATTTCAGAATAAAAAAATTGCCTTTAAAAAATTAAATTCATATATTTTTGAGTCATCAAATACGATTGGCCAAATTCAGATTCTAAAATAAGCTGTCAAAAAACTGAAATGTTTTCAGCAAGGTATTTTGTTATTAATTGTGTTTTTTACTTATTTAAATAAGCTGTACTTGATTTTAACAAACAAGACAATAAAAATACATATCTTTAAAATGTTTTTAAAATGTTTCTTAATTTTCTGTAATATAACATTTAACATCTTCACCACAGTCACGCCTTCAGCTCTCTATGTTTACAGTCGCCCCACAGCTACTGAACCTGTGAAGTATCTGCAGGAGAAAGACACAGTGTGAGGTAAGGAGAAAACACTACTTTTCTTTAGTTTGTACAGTATTTTGATTTTTGCATAACTTCATTAGTCTATCATAGAAGTGAACAGCACTGCAGTCAGGGGCAGCTCAACACACATGGGAAAGTGACATGGACCCAGTCACCACCACTCCATTCCCTGCTGAGTTGTACAGACAATGCTATGGAAACAAAATGGTGGTGAGCCATAAGTAAAACATTTTGTTATAGAAGCGAGAGAGCCATACTTGGGCAAACTCGACCAGTGCCATAAATGGCCCCCTGACCGCACTTTGGACATGTCTGTCATAGAGGATGAAGACATTTAAGGTGTAGCCTATTGTGTGAATGCATGCATGACAAATTTATAAATCTGGTAGTGTTTCCAAGCCCCTATAAAGTTATATTTGATGTTAATGTTTGATGTTAATGTTTTCTATTCAGAAATGCCTGGATCTTCTTTACTTTAAGCTTTTAACTTTTGGGATCGCCACATCAAATCCTCCATAGTAATATTGATATATATTTATTTAGCCTAGGTTTTGCACCCGATGCCCTTCCAGAACCAAGGCCCTCCATTTATCCGAACTTGGGACAGGCACAAAGTAGTAATAGCAAAGAAAAACATACACTAAGTGGCTAGATTGAGACTTTAATGCTGTAAGATAAACACAGAGCCTAAATAGTATGAATCTTCTTCCATCTGGAGCTGACATACATCAGTTTTGGACAGCAATCTTTATGGTGGACCCTCCAGAGGAATTCTCAGTGCGTTTGGTGAGGGAGTATGGAGCTGGTTAGAAAATGCCCAGTGTGTTTGCTGGGAGTAATAGTACTGGCATTTCAAAATTTTGATGCATTGTTCAATCTGGCTCTAACTCTGTTTGTGCTTTTTATATCCCATAGAACACGGGGCTATCCAGTCAGTTTACCAGATGAGGCTCCTGTGTTGGTATGTTACACAGATGCCAGTCACCTTTGCAGCTCTCACATGGTATTTCTATTTGAATGGCGCCATTCACCCGAGCTTCATTAAATTAAGGTATTAGTGATAGACAGCAATGTGCTTAATCGTGATTCTCTACAGCTGGTTTTCAACCAGAGGGTCATGACCTGAATGTTGGTCAAAGGTTCTGTGGGTTGCGGATGTGTGCTGGCCAAAACAATCAAACAACAAACCAAAACAAAATATTTTGTATACCTCCCTAATATGGTTTATTTATAATATGGCTTTTTGTGTGACAAACCTGCAGTAAAGTGACTGCTGCTATTTTTATAAACATAAATATATGCAATAGGTTGTGTACACTTGATGTCATGACATTCTAAAGGGCCAATACTGTAAGACTGAGATGGAGGTAGGTCCGAATTCTGTGGTAGAATCAGCTGCTAAAGATTCAAAATGCAGATGTTTTAGTGTAGTGTATGGGTAATAACTCTGCAGGTACTGGACTTATCCACATGAAACAAAAACTGTCAATTGTAAACTGGCAACTGGCAATATCATCTCTAAGTATCATATCTAAGTGTTTGAATAATATCACCACTTTTTGATGCTGTTGTGAAAAAATCACCTTAATTTGTTAATGCTGAGAGATAAGAGGTTAAACTTTCATTACTACTTACTTCATGGTGTGAAAGTGTTACCAGAAGTAATGATGGTGGAAGCACACTGGTGCAGTCATTTCTAATACACTCGCCATATTTAGTTAGGTAGCCTAATTTTTAGTCTTTCATAATAAATGCATATATTTTAAATTAGTCGAAAAGTTATGTAAATGTGCTTCTAAACTCTCGCTGTAACTCTCCCCCGCTGCGGCACGACAATTACCGTAAAGAATGCTATATTAGCGCAATCAAAATTTAGTAGCGGCTCACGGAAAAACGAATCCCGGCTGGCTTGACCGCAGTGAGTAAATGCAGGGCTTAATTTGAGCTGGATCTTCTCGGCAAAGATCCAGAAACTCCCTGACGCGGTCCGATCCGGCAACTGTTTGCTTGGATCCGCTAACTCACAACTCAGAACAAAGTGTTGACTACATTTGACTCTTTTGACCTCCTAAACCTGTGTTGAAGGTCGAAGGTGTAATTACACAGAAATGCATATGTTTTAAACATAAAAGCCAGTGTCACTGTTACATAGCCATAGTTACGCAGAGAAACCTTACGCCACGCGCCCTCGATGTGCACTTTTTATTCCTCCATTATATCCCCTGTGTGCACGGGACATAGATCCACAGCAGATTGTTCTTTTTTGTTTGTTCAAATGAGTCTGTAAGCTCAAGCTAACGCACTGAGGGTAAAGAGAAGTAAAAGCAAAAGGAGAGACATGATTAGGCTGAAAGCTTACTTCTGCTGTGTGCTCCCTTTCCTAGTCTAGACTTTGTTTCTGACCACAGCTGCATGAGTCTGTGTTCTTGCTTCAGACTGGTGACCACACAGTCGGTCTATGACAGAGTAAGTCTACAAAAGCGCAGTAATTATGCGTAGCAGCTGATTTCTCGATCAGCTGAGCAATCTCACAAACGTACACTGACACATTACACTGAAGTGAAACTGCTATAATGTATAATAATGTTAACAAATATGTTAAAATATAATTTAAAATTGAGTATAAATGAGTAGTTGCTTGGTATTTTGGGATGTGTGTGTGCGCCTAAGCATTGTGTTGTGTGTACGTTCCGGTATCAGTGTTGGCCTTGTGGACCCTGGTGTCAAAGCGCAATTTTTGTTCCGGCATCGTTTGATTTACAAATTAAGCCCTGATTAAATGATACCTGTTAGCGAAAATACTCGAAAAGTTAATTAAAGAGAGAGTTGCTGTGAGAGTTGACTGATACATATTTAAACAACAAATCTAAGATATTTTTTGATTGACGATTAAATTCTAAAAAGAGAAGAAGCAAATGGGCCGCGGGATTTCCAATAAACAATCCTGCTGGCCAAAAGTGAATCTGTAGTTTTCCACAGATTTTTGGGTGAATCACAGAGGAACTCCTTAAACTAAATCTAAATCTAAATCTATTGTAGATTTAGTTGTTTTTAGTTTTAGTCTAGTTTTTGTCGACTAAATCTCATACACTTTTAATCGACTAAATAGATTTAGTCAACAAAAAAAAAAAAAAAACTAAAACTAAAAACAATTACATGACTAAATCTAAATAGCATTTTAGTCAAAAGACTAAGACTAAAACTAAATAAAAATTTGAGGTCAAAATTAACACTGGTGGTGAGTAACGTTACAGCAGTTTTACTCCCAAATGTAGGGCGAGCTCCGTAGAGGAAAAGGAAGAAAAAAGAGTGAAAAAACAAGACAAGTAATAACTAAGTTCCGCTTTTAAACATTTTCTATTAAATATTATGAGAGATACACAACAGTATCTCAATGAGCTTCATGTTGCTGGACCACGTTAGCTGCACGATAAAGACAAGTTTAAACATTAGACATAATTCACATGTGAATTTTTGCTTAGTTTGTTTACTTCTTCTATAAGTACTCAAGAAAATTGTTACTTGATTAAAAGTATTAACTAAAGTAGAAAGTACTTTGCACTACAGCCTAATCTAGTGTTGTTACTGCCACTGCTTGGCGTTTCCCTCAAGGTGAAATAATGTTAGTAATATAAAAATAAAAATAATATAAACTATGATGTCATTAGCTGTCTTAGTTACATAAAAATGTAAAGTGAAATCTTGACCACATATTAGTGTCCGCGGAAAACTGATTTTTAGTGAGGTTGTGTGGATCACTGTTGAGACCCGCTGCCTTATTTAAGTAAATACTCATCAGTTTTACACTCACACTCTCTGTAATGTACGCAGTAGGGCTGGGCGATAAATCGATTTTTTTCAATTAATTCGAATTTGTAGTGCAGGTCGATTTGTTTTAATAAAAATTGATTAAAAAATAATAAATAAATAAATAAATAAATAAAAAAACGTCCACCACCGGTGCTCTGGGCTCCCGTAGTTCATAGTGGGCTAGGCCCGCGCGCTAGAGGTACACAATCAACATGGCAGCGAGCAGGGAAGGACTCCTTCCTGATGGTACGTTCACACCGGACGCGAATCAGGCGTTAAATTTGCGTCATTCGCGTCTAGTTGGACACGTGACCATTTTGAATTCACTCGCGTCATAGAGCAAATTTCACGCGCGAATGACGCAAATTCAGTCGCGCGAATAGGGCGAATTGGACGCTTCATTCACGTCAAATGAGGGGCATGGCCGCTAGGGCTGCTCCCAAATGAGTCCTGTCTGGGTTTGGTCCCCTGTGTCCCGTGTGGCTGCAGGACCTCTCCCCAGGACACTGCTGCTGTACAGCAGCATTAACCCCAGAGACAGAGCTGAGACAGTCTGGGGTTATTTCTTGTACATTAGCTCTCTCTAGTGGTTTTCGGGGTCTAGTCTAGTCACAGGCTCTGTGTTTTCTGTTGTTCTGGAGAGTACAATAACTGCTAATATAACAAACACATCTCAATAGGCTATTTTGGTAAAGTTAACCCCCCTTTATATTTACTTGTATTTATTTGTGTGTTCTTGATGTCACGATGATCAGAGCGAGCCTCTGTCACAGGCTTGTGTCACAGATAACAGCTATAACCACAGTCACACAGAGCTAAACAGCCATATTTATTTTATTTTTATAGTGTTTCGATCAGGGCTGGTTTTGTTTCCTGTCTTCATAAAAGTAGAAGAGCTGCTGTAGGCTGCAGCTTTTATCTCCGGGTTCACTCTGAAGCCTCGATGATTGTTTTGCTGGATCTCCGAGGCAGGGATCTCCTCCTGTTACGTCGTACGTAACCACGTCATTGCTACAGTAGGTCCCTGATTGGTTAACGCGCCTGCGAATGTTCGCAGAAGTTCAAATTTTTCAACTTCCGCGACCAGAGCGTTGGACGCGAATCTGCGTCGTTCGCGTCTTCCGCCGATTCGCGTCTCCGCCTATTCGCGGGACTCGCGGGACTCGCGCGTCAAACGCTCAATTCGCGTCATTCGCGCCGCGCTATTCGCGGGATTCGCTTGATTCGCGTCGCGCCATTCGCGTCATTCGCGCCGCAGGACGCTTGTTCGCGTCTGAACGCGGCTCTCCATAGACTTAACATGGTAATCACTCGCGCCTGACGCCTGATTCGCGTCCGGTGTGAACGTACCATGAGAGGAGCAGCAGTGCTGTGGTAGTGCGCGCCGGAGGTCGGGCTGAAGGCTGATTTATACTTCCGCGTTAAATCGAGAGTGTAGCCCTGCGGACCCCTTTGCGTCGCTGGGAGCCCTCTCAAAACCTACGCCGTAGCCCTGACGTGCACCTGGTCAAAAATGTAACTACGCGTCAAGGCGACGCGGACTGCAAGCGCTGTGATTGGTTGCTTGGTCTTGCGATGAATTGGCACTGCATGGAACGACGCAGAGGAGCAACACAGAAGTATGAGGGGTTTTCAATGCCGTCGAGCCAATGGCAGTAGTTTGGCGTCAAGAAGACGCGGAAGTATAAATCAGCCTTGAGCCACAGACAAAGCGGTGCGGAGGTGCGATGCGGAGGTGCAGCGGACTCATAAACAAACCGGCGCGGAGTTGTGACGCGGAGGCGCAGCGCGGAGGACGGAGGTGCGCGGCGCTATCGCGCGGAGGTCGCAGGTGCTCAGCAGCAGCGGTGTGGATGGGACTGAAGGAGGAGACGAACGGGTACTTTCTAGTTTTGTCTGGTGTCACTCTGAAAAGCCCGTCTGTGTTGCCATGGTGATATAGTTAGCTAAAAAGTTGAATGGGCAGCGTATTTAGACAACAATTAAGTTTGAGGTCATTGTTCTTTAAACGTTAATGTTGCAGGCTAATAACCTTCCTGAAAACCTATAGCACAGCCAACTTCTTCTGTTTTTTAATGACTGCATGTTCTACAGCACACAACAGGAATCACCAGAGAAGATCTGAGAGAAACAGACCCCCCCCCCCCCCCCAAAAAAAAAAAAAAACAGCCTAATAACAGCAATATCATTTAAAAAAGTAGTAGCTTGGCCTGTTCAAATACACGTATTTTTAATCAGATTAATTACCACCTCACATATGTTTACAAACAGATTTTGTTAGTTTTTACAGTTCTAGCTGATATTTTTAAGTTTTAGCGCAAAATCTCTTCTCTTCAAAATCTCTTCTATTTGACTTGTCTGATTGTACTTTAACCTCAAGAGGTAATCAAAGCAATTGTAAAAAAATGTTTTGGACAATCTCTCTGTTGTCTTCAGTTTGATTTTAAGTAAATGGGGGAAAAATTGTTTTTAAATTGTAAATCAAATTTTTTGTGAAAAAAATCAGAGATTTTTTTTTAGGCCATATCGCCCAGCTCTAGTACCGCAGCCGCTTGTTTTGCCACTCAGTGGTGTGGTATGTAGTGAGTTTATGGACCTTGTCACTAATATAAATGATCAAGTTCAACATTTGTGATTTTTTTTTTTTTTTTTTTTAGATATTTCTAATGAAAATACCACATAACGTATACAGGAAAACTGGCTCCTGCCACCTATCTGAGAGTGTGACATCATCACGTTCTAGAATCTGAAAACAACCAATTAAGCCTTTTGTGCACACAGAGTTTTCAAAACACTTCACACTGTTCATATTTTTATATAAAGACAGAGGTTGAGTAAAATTTATTTACTTGCAAAGATAAGTAACTTATGTGACAAGAAACATAAAACCTTCTAGGTTATGTCATATAACTCCACAGGCTCCAGGGAGTTACTCCAACAAATTAGCTTACAGTCTCACAGTCACAAAGTGCACAGATCTAATAATCATTATAATAACCCAAGAACAGTCGTCCACCTGGCACGGTCGCATGTCTGTTTGGTGTATTCTGCACCGTCAGACGTTGTGTGGGAGACATGTTGAGTTGGCGTCAGGCATCAGCCTCAGAGGAGCACTCTGGTTAACTTTGTGGCCCATTCACGATCTGTCATACAGCTCTATATTATTATTAAGTTATAAGAGACTTGTGTTTGGAAAACTATTTTCTCCATCCATGACTAATATGCAGCTTTAGCTTGTAGCTTTGTGCAGATGAACATAGAATATCCTCCCTCTGAGGTAAACAGCTGCAATAATACAGTCCATAATTATTCATTACTGTGAGAATGTGTTTAAAGTAGCACATAACTACTAATATAGCTTATTACAACCGATACATATTTTTTCCTTTTTTACTAGTATTTTAAGTGCAATTGAGCAACTGAGCTACTGTGACCAAGTCATTTCCCTTCTGCTGGATCAATCAAGTCTGTCTGCCACTCCAACAGTAAAACAGTGGAGCAGTTTAGGATGGAAACTACTGAAGACAGCGTTCACATAAAAGTATTCTGATACCAGGTAGTGGAATGTAACAAAGTAAAAGTACTTAGTTACATTACTTAAGTACAAGTTTTCATGTATATGTACTTTACTTGAGTAAATTTTACAAGGGGTACTTTTACTTTTACTGCACTACATTTTAGAGCAAGTATCTGTACTTTTTACTCCACTACTTTTGTTAATTGGTTTGCAGTAAAAAATATTTTTTGTTTGGTTTAAAATCAGTTTTGCAGAGTTTTGTAGAGTAGTACTGTTCAGAAAAAACTCACCTACAGATTCAGTCTCTTCTATTGCACTGTTAACCTTTAGTTTTCAGCACAGTTTTCAGTAAAATCCCTTACATTTAACACATTCATCATCTGTACTTTTACTTAAGTAAAAAAAAAAAAAAAAAAAAGAGTACTTCTTCCACCACGGTCTGGTACTTTAGTGTGTGATAACTGTTCACCAAGGGTTGTTTAAAGGCTCATTCATGTACTTTTTTATTCCATTGTGATTAATGCAACTCTATTATATTTTGCCATTTATAAACCCCTTAAAAATACAAATTTATACCACAAACTCCATATTCAATACTAGCTTGCAAAAGAGCACACTATGGCTGACTACACTAAGGGTCTAGTAATCAAAGACCAAAATAATAAACAAATATCAAGATAGTTAAATAAAATAAAATAAAATAATAAAAAAATGTATGGTGGAAAGTTTATTCTTTCACTTCATAGAAAAATCTTGTCAGTTTGTGTCTGCTTAAAGCTTTAGTTCAGGGATTTTCAGAAAGCAGCTCAGGGGCCCATCAGTCAAGTCATCAGACCTTCCCTCCGCCCATCTCCCCATAAATAATAAATCAGTCATTTAATAGCCACTAAACTGTATGTTTATGACACTTTGCAGCACTAAAGCCACAGTACAGGGGAATGTCCGGCTACAAATATAATTGTGTTGTTGCTCTGCTTTAGTGGGTGTTGGCCATGCAGCAGTGTTATGACCAGGCACATTGTGCGTGTGTATTTTTGTCCATCCATGCTCAGCTTGTGTGTTTGAATGTGTGTGCCATTACCTTCTGGCTTATCCCAAGCATGATCTCGGTCCACTGACATTGAAGATCACTGTTCAGCCACCCGTCCTGTGAGTGTAAACAATGAGGCTGTCCTGGGTGCAGAGGATGGTAAACAAGTCCTGAGACAAAAGAGAGGACAGGAAGGGAACGAGCGGAGGCACACATCCATTCTACTGCTGGCCTCTAGCTTCCACTCTCAGACCGATCCTCTGCTGAGCGGCCGGTAGGAAGGGAGGGAGGGGAGGTTCAAAGGGGCAGGCACAGGGAGGGTACCAAAAATATGTGCTGCATTTATGGGCCTCCACTAAACTTGGGGAAAATGAGCTCAAAGGAAAAATGGAACTTTCAAAAAAGAGTGAAATGTTAGTATTCCACAAACCACATGCACTTCACTGCCTCCTATAATCTGATTTTTTCAGGCTTTTGGAAATTATTTTAGACACCTTTGCATTAGTATTTCATGTTTTATAACTTCAAATAATGTACAATATATGTGGTATATGTCTTCTTTTGGGGAGCTGTTACTTTGACTTTGCACTTGGATTAGGTGTCTGTCGCCCCCTGCTGGCAACAGTGAGGACTGGACAGAGCATAAAATGGCTATTTAGCATGGCTATTAGCAACATGATGCTAACAGATAGATAAAGGACAGCAATTTAAGCGGTGAAATGATCAGAATGAGTCTGGTGACAGTGTATGGGCTTTAGAAATGCACAAGAGTACTTCCTGGTTGCACGTGTCTATGTAGAGCCATGAGTATTTTCCGCTCTTGAGAAGAGCAGCACCTTAACATATAGGATTACTCAAACACGGGTGAATGAGAGAAAATACTACAAGTATCTTTTTTAGGAGGGAACAACATTATAACATATTATGTCTGCCTGATGAAGACCCAGGACAGGTCGAAATGTGTTGAAATGTCCCTCACACAATAAAGGATTTTTAATAATGTCAGAGTGCCTTGGATCCTTCTTCTGTTCTTCATTGATGTTTGCTCCATTGATCTTGAAGAGCAACTGGCCTTAAGATTTTTTTGACCCATTGATACACTCACTTTGTAATGTAAGAACATTATAACATAGTTAAAAGCTCAAAAGTTGTTTTGCAGAATAGGGGACCTTTAATAAAAAATATATATTTTCAGAGAAGCCCTAAAACTAGGTTTCTATGTGAGAAGAAAACTGGTAATTTTGACAGAATGTATTTGATGGTTTGGTAACTTGAAATATCTGTTGTTGTAAGTAGAGCTGCAAAGTAAACCCCTATATTTGCAGAATATTACTAAGATTGCCTGTAACACCCTACCAGGCTTCTGTCCAAACCAGCAGATAGTCAGAAGACACAAGACAGGTTAGGTTTTAAGACAGACTGAAATGTTTTACAACATGTATTTAAAAAAGTTAACATTCATTTAAAAGAGGGGAGTATTATCTAAAGTGTGGCGTGCTATGACTGGGCGTGTTTGACTCGAGGAGAGTCTCTATTATTTGGAGGCAGGGGTCTGGTCTCTTGAGTTGTCCTCTAGAATATGGCCTGTTACCAGGTCAAGCAATGCTTTCTAATTCAGCTGAGCCTTGGTGTTAAGCATCTCGACAATGAATGACCAATTTGGATTGGTTTGTACAGCACCCATGTAAAAAGTGACACATGCAACAGAAGTTGTGTTAATACCTGAGATATAATCACATTTCATAAAAAGACTAGGGTAGGCTAGAGGTGAAACTGTGCTACTGTACAATTTTCTGTACAACTTGCCATATAGCATCATGCGTTGACTTCAATGTAACCAATAAAGATGCAGTAAATTGCTAATACTGTATATGCCAGCTTTGTTTAAAAAAAAATGAATGAAATGGAATACAAATAAATTTATGACTGTTTTATATAAATTATAAAAGATATGTCTTTTTTTATTGCTCGTGGGATGGGAACTGTACTTGAGTACGCCAGGGCAGATAGATAGATACCTAAGGAAAATCAATTTCCAGCAGCAACTTCACAAAGTAACAAAATATAAGGCACACAGCATGTAATATTAGTAAGGTAAGATATATGATTTCACCACAGTAACAAGATTCATTTCCTGGAGCAGCGATTGTGGACCGTTTGTTCCGGAAAATCAGGATACCAGAGCAACTGGATCTTGCTGCGGCTTTAATGAAGTACATAATGCACTTCCATTTTTGTGTTTACATTTGTTTGTGTGTGGTCTTTAAAACAAAGAGAAAAAGAATAAAGAGAAAATTAAAACTGCAAGCAGTGATATAGGGCCCTCTTGCAACCGCAGAAAGACATCTGAAGCATATGTGTATAGCTTATATTAATGTGTATATCTCATATTAATGTATATATCTGGATCTTGGACAAACTCAATTACTGGATCACAACATCCCATTAAGTTTGCATGGGGTGTCAGAGAGTCATTATTAAAGATGATAGTTTTGTTGGCATTATATTTATTAATGTTTTTACAGGATCTAAGTGACTTTAATTATTATAATAAATATCATATATATTCATTATAATTTATAGTGCATATAAAAAAAGCTTTTTTTGTGCATTTTATATTGGCTTAATAAATAAGTGACATATTTTAAGGGGATATTTTATGCAAAATAAACTTTTTTCTCTCCCATGTTATAATGTCCCTCATCAAAAACATACCTGGAGTTGTGTTTTGTTTCATTCACGCCTGTTTGAGTAATCCTGTATTCTCTAGTGCTGAGTCTCTGAGGACATAGACCGTTCAGTTCCACAAACCTCCGCCTCTCCCACGACCCCCCGCCCACTTCAGAAAGCACTGACCAATCAACAAGCCCTCTACATCCAGTCTGCTCTCATTCATTTATCCAAAAAACTGTGTACAGCTCTGTTTCAACTGATTCCTCACAGACGTTTTTTATTTTGTAGTGTGATATAGCCAGGCTAGCCGATGCAGCGGTCAGGAGGAACAGAGAGGCTTACAACAACATTTCCAGGTGCAGACCAAAAGTGTATTTATTTGTTCCCCCGCCACAAAAGTTACAAAAAAACAAAGACAAGTTTTAAAAAAAAATGCAGAAAAACTGCCAGCCTGCAGCCTCATGTACATGCAGCACCACCCTGCTACTGATGGGAGCAGCCTTATATAGTAGGGCCCATCAACTCAACCACTACCATACTCAATTACAGGTAAGTACTGGCCACAATTATATTACTAAAACTCTAAAAACACTAAACAACACTACAGTGATAACTACCTATCAATACTTATTTCAAAATACAATCTTTATTAATTTGTCAGTGCCTTAAGTTAAAAATTTATCATAGAAAACTAAAATAAAAACTTAAAACGCCCCTCTTCTCCCTTCCAATTGGTTCAGCCCAGAACCTTCTTAAGGTGCTCCGGCTCCCCGGGGACTCTTTTAGCCGGAACACCCTACAGCACAGGAAGACAGAGGTAAGTTTCACATTTTTGAAAAAATACATGCAATACTTTACTTTTCCTTTTCTTTCTCCCAGGCCCTATGGCTTTTCAACTAAGAGCAAAACAAGTTACAAATCAAATAAACCTTTTACAAAAATAAACTGTGTGCTCGTCTAATTATAAGTAAGGAACTTGCTTCCTTACATGTAGTAAAATGGCATCATACAAAAGGTTTAAGGAAATAAAAAGCTGCATTTCTATCGTTCTGTTCAAAAGACTATAACAGAGCTGTACTCTGCTGCCTTCTGCTGGTCTACTGGTCTGCTGGTCTGGCTAGTTTCTTAATGGCAGTAGTAAAATAATTAATTAATTAAGCAAATTAATAATTCTTAAGCACATAATGTTTTTAAAGTTGCAAAAGGTGCTGCCGTTCTAGAGGTGCCAAAGATTGGTTTAAAACTGTGAATAAAAGCATATAATATGCCCTCTTTAAGGAAAACGAAAACAAAACTGTATAAATTACACATAAAATAAGAACACAAAATTGGATACAATAATTTAAGTCCATGAGTATTATATAATACAATAATACAACTACATCATTATTATTAACCACATATTTTTATTCACTGTTATTAAATGGCTTGGGAAGTTAATGAATAACAGTTTCATTCTAATATCACTGATCCTCTACTCATTTGGCGTGAGGGGTACTGAGAGAGCTCTGATTGGTTTTTCTAGTTTCAGATTGTGCCGGTCCAAGTCCAGCCTCTTTGCTTGTGTTTGTGCCATGGCACAATATATTCCTTGTTACTTGAAATAGTTCTAGTCACAGTAATAACTTAAAGAATAAAAATATTTCCTTTCATGTGACCAAGATATCAATTTGTCTTTTTTGGTTGTTGTCATCACTTTGAAATACAAAACACCAGCAGTGCCTCCACCCAAAAAACCAATGGGACCAGCAGGAAGTCTAATTCTAGACCACGTCCTGTATGACATTCCTGACCTGATCAGCCTTCCTGCCAGACTCTCTCAGGCTCCATATATACAGCACATACAGAAGATAGAATACAGCATCCAGACATTAACCCTCTTTCCTTTGTGAATGTAAATACGGAGCGAAAATGTCAGCTTAATTAAAAGTCCCCTATTCTGCTACATCAACTTAACTGCTGAATTAAACATCGCATGCTTAGGCATCTTAGCCATCCTAGCCATTCCATCTACTGAAAGATTTCTATTACCAAACCAAGGTTGGAGATCACAGGTACTAGCCTGGCCAGCAAGACTAACTCTGTTCCTGTTTTATACAAAATGGTTAGTCTGGTACCTCATGGTTTGAATTTAATTTCTATGGATGGAACAATCAAAGCCAGAGTAACCAGTCAGAGAAACAAAGGGCGGTATGTAAGCAGTGCACCACTGACCTGTAACCAAAACAAACACAAAGGATTGTTGCCGGTTTTGCCATAAAACTAACTTGGCAAAAGCCAGATTGATATAATATTAGTGTTATATCAGACGTTACCAATCTGGAATCGCTCTTGTTTAAAATGTTTGTGAAGGGGCGGGACTTTCAGTAGAATACTTGGAGGTGATTGGATAAAGCGCCAACTTTGTAGCCAAACAAACCGTTACAACAGTAACACAACACAATAAAGTCGTTATTTGATTTTTGCTGTTTTAGTAAATGTAGAGCAGCATAACTTATATTGTTCTGTGTTGCCATGTTGTTAATAAGTATCACTAAAAGAGCTTTTTATTGTTGACAAACCTAAAACCCACCCACTAACAGCAGTACTGCCACACCATTGGACCCAAACGGAAAATTAGCTCTATATGAGTCTATATTGGTTAATTTTGTTAGGAGATTATCTTTCATATTTGTAAACCGCACTGCAGATAAAGTCCATTGGTAGGCCAGTTCCAAATCGATCAAGTGGAAATGGTTTGCTGCGAGGAACCAGACTCCTGCTTTCGAACAGAAAGTAGGAGAGGCTGGCTGGTCAGGCTAGGTTGCTACTCCATTAAATATTTGTACAGCGTCTATTTATTTTAAAGTTTAAAGTATTATATTCAAATGAACTTAAAACATTTCCTGAAGATTACCTTCTGCATATTGAAAATCTCTATGGCCCCCCTCTTGCATATTGGTGGTTTTCAGATTCTAGAATGTGATGATGTCACTCTCTCAGATGGGGGGCAGGAGCCAGTTTTCCTGTATAAGTTAGATGGTATTTTCACAAGAAATATCCAAAAATAACAGTCTAAAATGTTGAACCTGATCATTTATATCAGTGATAAGGTTCATAATCTCGCTATAAAAATCTGCATATTAATAACAGACATTTTGCCTGCCCCTCATCTCAATTAAATACTATAGGCCTATAGAATGTTGTGTCATCATCTGAAACCCAGCAATAGGTAATCAAGTATAAATTTATAAAAAAAAGTACAGTCAAACCTTTTTGGTTTGTAATTATATATAGCACAATACATAGCTATCAGGTGGTATTTTTAAAGGAGAAATTATATTCTTCAGAGGTGTATTTTCAGTTGCTTATGATGGTCTAATGTTAACCACTGTAAATAATATGGCAGCTAATTTTCTGTGCAAATTGTCTGTGTTCATTCCCATTTATGGCTCTCATGGTTTTCATTTAATGATGTATTTATTTTTTACAGTCTCTGCAAACCAAGGTGATAATAATAATAAATATAATAATAATAATAATAATAATAATAATAATAATAATTAATTTGATTTATACTGCACTTTACATTTTGGAACAAAATCTTAAAGTGTTACAAAAATGCTTAAAAATGACACAATACAAAAATGCTTAAAACCGCACAATAGAAATACAAACATGCAAAACTTAGAGACTAAAAGTTTTTTTTTGTTTTGTTTTGTTTTTGTTTTAAGGCTATTTGAAAGACTCCGCAGTCTGTGGTGCCCTCAGGTGGTCAGGAAGGGCATTTCATAGCTGTGGAGCAGGAGCCTAAAAAGCCCCGTCTCCCATGGTGTGCAGTTTAGTCCTTGGGGAGTGAAGGCAGTAAGTATTTGAGGACCGCAGCTGTCTGGTGGTTTTGTGAGAAGTTCAGAAAGACAGTCCAGGGCATGACCATGAAGACACTGGAAGGTCAGCAGGCAAATTTTTGTTTGCGATCCTTTCATGAATGGGGAGCAAGTGGAGGGACTGAAGGATGGGGGTGATATGGTTGCATTTGCGGTTCCTTTTCAGGATCCTGGCAGTGCTGTTCTAAATCTACTGGAGCCTTTGGATGCTTTTGCCAGGGATCCCGACGGGGAGGGCGCTACAGTATATAATCCAGCCTGGAGGAGACAAAGGCGTAGACCAGCTTTCTAGCATCACAGAGGGAAAGGGAGGGTGGAGTTTGGAAATGTTCCTTAGGTGGTAAAATTAGGTTTTACAGAGGTGTTCTACATGGTTTTCAAATGAGAGTTGGGGGTCAAATCTGACCCTTAAGTTTGTAACTGATTTAGAGAGAGGGATGATGTGGCCAGAGAGGGGAACACCTGTAATGGGAGAGGAATGATGTGAAGTTCCAATAGGCATGGCTGTGATTTAGCCTCCCCCAGGGCCACATACTCAGCTCTACCGGTCAGGAAAGACTGGAACCACATAAGGACAGTTCCAGTCAGACCGATGGTGTGTTTTAAACAGTGGAGTAGTATGTTGACATCCACCAAGTCGGAAGCAGCTGTCAGAGCCAGAAGGATGAAAATTGATGCTGAGCCCTTTGACCATCAGCAGGTTGTTTGTGACCCTGACCAGGGCAGTCTCAGTGGTATGGCAGGATCAAAAAGAAGACTTAACAAACAGGCCACAGGCCTGCAGATGGTTCTCACGCTGGTCGAATGCACAGATGGAAGCTCTCATTCTGCAGATGATGCTCTCGACCGGCTGCACTGAGGCATCCTCAAACAGAGTGAGGGTACTCACTGGCTCAGTGATGTTTGTGGCCAGAGGCATGGAAATAGAAAGTGCAAGAGAGCAGCGAATGGATTCCTCTTTGGTGGCAAAAAAAATGCTGAATTCATTGCACTGCTTCTCAATGGTGGAAAGGTATGAGGGAGTTTTGGGCCTCAAGAGATGATTCACTGTATTAAAAAGTTGCCTAGAATTTTACAGGGGTTTTATTGATCAAATTTGAATAATATTGGGATTTGGCAGTGGCGAGTGATTTGGCGTAGTGATTTTGGTGCTCACAGTAGGCTATTTTGTGAACCGTTAGGTCAGATGTGATAAGACGCCTCAGAAGAACACAGCTGGCTGTTTTTAGCTTCCGCAGCTCCTCTGAACCAGGTAGCGGAGCGAATTAAGGTAACTGTTGTGGTATTTATAGGAGCATGATCATCCAGAATACGACAATCCCACAGTGTGTTATTGTAGTATTCTATACCAGTGTTTCCCAACCAGGGGTACGGGGACCTCTAGGGGTACATGAGCACTTTACAGGGGGTACTACATTTTATAATTTGATAAGAAAATATTTGCAATCTTTTCATATTAAACTACTGAAACTCATACAAAACAAGCAAGCAAGCGGCTCATTGACCACTGATTGATTAAAAATCATCGATTAAAAGGAGGTGAAACCACTAGAAAAATAATTTATTAGGCCTATGATAAAGCTTGTTTCAAAGGAGAGTTTTTGTTTGTTTTTGTCAATTTATTATAAGTTTAAGATTATTTTTCATTTTTAATATGAAAAATATACTAAAATAAGTAAATGTAATAGAAGTTTATATTGTGATATATGATAAATTATATAATTTTTTTATCCAAAAATGCAGGAGAATTAGCATTTATGTAGAGGCTTTTAGGCTTTTATTTTCATTGTAATTTTCATCTGGTTCCATTAGGGTTTATGCGCTAACCACTTCTGCATTTGGCTAAACAGAATGATCGACTTCAGGTCACAGCTTGTAGCTGGACAAGGGCAGCTTAAAAAAAAACATATTTATGTCATACACATCGTAAATCACCAAACTAACGTTGCAATGGACTAAGGCAGTTTTATCCTTCAAACAAGGGTTTTAGCATTTGTGTGTTAAATATTTAACTAATGTTGTGTCAGTTAACTAAAGCCATCACCCAGCGCACTTTATTTCAGCAGATATAAAGCACACATCAAGTTAAATTACGTGATACTCAATCACAAACAACACAACTGCCCATTTTAGCACAGTCTTAATTTAGTATACACCTATAAAGGCACTTCGACGTATTTATTATTTTCTACACTTTTAGGCTACAACCGCAGTTTTGAAGCTGCTTTCACAGCCCTTTTGTGGCATTTTCAGATGTTTTTGTGCACACTGTGGCTGTTTTTGGTTGCATACTTTAGTCAAATGTTCCTGTGTGCTTTATATCTGCTGAAATAAAGTGCGCCGGGTGACGGCTTTAGTTAATTGACACAACAATATCCCGCCTCCACGCTCAGCGATTAGTTAAATATTCATTCATTAATTTTCTACCGCTTATTCCCGTTAGGGGTCGCAGGTGACTGGAGCCTATCCCAGTAACTTTGGGCCGTAGGCTGGGTACACCCTGGACAGGGGCCAGCTTGTCGCAGGGCTGACACAGTAAGTTAAATATTTAACACACAAATGCTAAAACCCTTGTTTGGAGGATAAAACTGCTTTAGTCCATTGCAATGTTAGTTTGGTGATTTTATTTTGCAATGTGTAAGACATAAATATGTTTTTTGAAGCACATAACCCCTATTGAGGCTCATTTGAGTTGAGTGCTATTCCCCATATGGTCCACTAGATGACATTTATCGCGCAGTGGTAGAGAGTAAACTCATGCACCAGAGGAAGAATAAATCATCTTGTTGTGAGCATGGATGTATTATAGAACTGGATAATGAATGATGTCACGACCGCCGTTGTTTTCAGTGGCCGTACTCATTGGTGCATGATGCAAAATGAGGCTGTGTCCGAACGTCACCCCTAGCCCCTAACCCCTCAATCACTATATAGTCCAGCACTATATAGCGGACTATAGTGCACTAATTTTGTGAATGATTCGGACAGTCGCACACTATTTTTAACTCACCGGTGATTATGTGACTATGACGTCTGTGTAAAAAAAAAAGTTGGGCGAAACTCCGCTGATAATGTTCTTCTGTGCCTGACTAGACTCACTTGATGTTTTAGTATTTATAGATACATAATAGTCATACGTGTGATATTTAACATGAATTATCGCTATAATGAATAAAACGGACTGGATTATTGCAGCTCTGTGCCTTACGTGGGGAGGCTGAATGCTGGGTAAGCTAACGTTAGCAATTAAGAAATTAGGCATCAGGGGAGAGGGGGCGGTGCCCTAACCAGGTCTTATTATACATCCATGGTTGTGAGGCCAGCAGCAGCTCAACACATGTAGTGATGGTGAATTTGAGGCCTCATGAAGCAATGAACCACTTTGACACAGCTGGCTCAAGAATGACACACTGCTCGAAGCATTTAATACAGCCTGAATAGTGACATCTGTTGGCTGCCTATGAGAACTGCGTCCCATTGGAGTACATGGAAAAAAACGAAACGAGAAGCCTCGCTCGCTGTGGTCACGTGATCTTAAGCAGGACTCGAATCCGGCTCAAATCTCTCGTCTCTAAACACTTCCGCTTCAAAAGATCGATACTGTGTCGAGCAGTGGGCACGAGAACAACATCACTAAGCACATGCTCTCTCTATTCTTTACCACAGGGTTAGTAAACACTAGTGATGGTGAGATGAAGCCCCATGAGGCATTGAACCACTTGAGCCAATTGGTTCGAGAAAGGGTTCATTTCGCGAAGCTTCATGTGTGCACGAAACCACCTACTGGCCAAGTGTATAATCACAGGCAGCTGTATCTGAACCACATAACGTGTGATGCATTAAATTTTTGTGTCTGTTGGGAATGACTATGAATTAGAGGTAAGATCGGGCCTAAAAAATCCAGCCCGCAGGCATTAAAGCCCAACCCAGGCCGAGCCCGACCAATTAACTTGATTTGCAGGCCCGAGCTCGAAGCAAACCCGAAATTTCAATTTATCCCATAGTATTTTTGGCAGAAAAAAACGCAAGATTTCTTAAGGGTAAAATAATCTACATATTTTTATGATCATGATAAATGCATTTGCACAACGAAATAACGCTGGAACACAGAATAAGAGGCCAGACAAAGAGAGTGAAAGAGAGATCTTGATGCGCACTCGCTTAATTACGCGGAGAAATACTGCAGCCTCACTCTTACCGGCGGTGCGTGTTTGCCTTTTCAGTTCCCCTGTCTTAAGTTTATCCTTGACTTCTTGCTGCTCCATATCAGGGATACCTAAACAAAATAGATGCGGACTTGCGGAGGGAAGATTACATTCACGACACGTGCGCAAAGCGTGCCCTGGCTCTGCGCTTCCTGTTTAGTAGTAGTTATATAGCAATTACCTTACAGCGCCTTCTCTGTTTTAACCAAATTATTTATTTATAACAAGTATTCCTTAGTTTAGTATCCACACATCGTTTTAGTATACATTTTTATAAACATATATTTATTAAAAAAGTCAGCGAGAGAGAAGCCCGGCCCGACCCGACCCGAACGTAATGATTGTCATTTTAGTCCCTACCCGACCTGAATTTCGGGCCGGGTCGGGTTCGGACTCGGGCTCGGGCTTAAGATCTTACCTCTACTATGAATTACAAAAAATGTATGACCAAATAATCTCTGTGCATATATTATCACATATGTGTATAATAAATTTTGTATGTATTCTGTGTGTGTAAATTTTCCCAAAATGGTAATATCATAATATGGCAGGTCAAGCTGTTTTTCTGAAAATGGCAAGGGCGTAATCAGGCAGAGGACAGTGAAAGTACTTGTGGAACTAGGAAAAGGAAAAAAACTACAACACAAAGATCAACTAACAGCACTACACCAAGACCCAGGGCCAGTGAATCTATGGATAAATGGTGATTTTATACTAAACCATGCAGCACTGAGAAGTGCTAAAGCAGCCTACTTGGCCTGCTTTGCCTATGGTACAAGTAAAATAAAGATATATACTGTGGTTTATAGTTTATAACTATTATACTACACAAATCACCTTATTTTTTAATCAACTGTAAAACTTATCACTGGACAGTGTCCTGGGACCACTCAGAGTCTCACAATAAAATGCCAAATGCATCTCTCAGTTACTTAAGCTCCCCAAACCAATCAAATAATCTTAATACATACAGTAGTCTAAATTAGGCCTCTGCAAATATCACAAAAATTACACAGTCATATATGTGCTGTACAACACCTACAAATTCAGATAGGCTACTTTCAACAAAAACTGTTAGCCCCTAGCCTACTGTTATGTGATGAACCCTAAAATGTGGATACAAAGAGAGAAGAGGAGCAGTGCTCAGTAAAAATGCCTACCTTGTCCTGAGTCAGATTTACAGACTGTCACTGTTGATGCTGAGCTGCTTTAGCATCTTCTGCTGTAGCTGTATTTGTCTTTAATACTCTACATTCTTTACTTGTACTCCCAGCCTTCTGCCTTAGTTTTCTCCTCTGTTACCTGACAAAATATTCAGTTTAATGAACAGAGTGAAAATGTTTGGTCAGTGACTTGTCTCAGTGGCTTAAGTTAAGATGCTAATTTGATGAATTAGCCTACTTACATTTTAGCTCAGTGTCTCTAACTCCTCTGTGACCTCCTCTCCTGCTGTAGCTCACACTCCTCTGGTATCACCGCGGTGAAGTTAGATGGATATTGGATATTCGCATATTCGCCCTGGGAACCGCTACGGTACTCACGGCAAATGAGACCGAGCAAAGAGCATGACAGTCGGCTTGTGCTGACACAAAGTGTCGGCGTCAGCCTCGGTTCAGCTTAGGCACCGTCAGTGAATTACTCTACAGCACTAATTGTCTGTTTTTCCTCAATAGTTTCCAGGTCATGTGACCTAGTGATTCCAAACCACAACTGAATATTTCTACTAGATGAGTACAATCGGGCACAGCACTTTTTATTACATTTTAATGCTTATTCACTTTTTTTTTTTTTTTACAGTAAATTTGACAGTTTTTCTTCAATAGCTTCCAGGTCATGTGACCCAGTGACCCCAAACCACAACTGAATATTACTACTACAAAGGTTCAATCGGGCACCGCACTTTATATTAAGTTTTCATTCTTATTCAAATTTATTTAAAATTTTACAGTAAAATTTACCGTTTTTCTTCAATAGCTTCCAGGTCATGTGACCCAGTGACCCCAAACCACAACTGAATATTACTACTATAAAGGTACAATTGGGTACGGCACTTTATATTAGGTTTTCATTCTTATTCAAATTTATTAAAATTTTTTACAGTAAAGTTGACAGTTTTTCTTCAATAGCTTCCAGGTCATGTGACCCAGTGACCCCAAACCACAACTGAATATTACTACTACAAAGGTACAATCAGGCACGGCACTTTTTATTAGGTTTTTATTCTTATTCAAATGTATTTGAAATTTTTACAGTAAAACTGACAGTTTTTCTTCAATAGCTTCCAGGTCATGTGACCCAGTGACCCCCAAACACAACTGAATATTACTACTACAAAGGTACAATCGGGCACGGCACTTTTTATTACATTTTTATTCTTTTTCAAATTTATTTAAATTTTTTTACAGTAAATTTGACAGTTTTTCTTCAATAGATTCCAGGTAATGTGAACCACTGACCCCAAACCACAACTGAATATTACTACTACTTAATACTGCTCTCCATCTCCTGACACATCTCAGCAATGTGTGGAGAATGTTTTGGACATTTGTAAATTTGTTTTAGATGTAAATTTGTTTTGCACTTCTGGGTCACCGTACATATCAGAGCTAAGTGAGGAGTGTTGCAGACAATATGAAATTTGTGCACAGCAGTGGGGTTGTTGTGGTTCCATTTCTCTCGTGGGTACTATTCTGCCATCTTATCCTGAAAATTCTGAATCATTTTCAGATGGAAAGCAACCTTGTTTTGTTTAGGTGTCTGGTTTGGCAGTGGCCTTATATTTGCAAGCTCCATCTGATGTGGTCTACATTATGTAAAATGGAACAATGGAGCATTTACCATACGTTTAGACAAAATCACCTGGGTGTGTAGTTTTTGGCGGCATCTGGTGGTGACGTTGAACATTACAATCCCAGACTTTGTGTCAGGCTTTATGTAAACATGTTTAAATCAAATATTAGTTTTACCTATAACAATGGTACAGCTGAATTATTCACAATTTAAAAAAAAAAAAAATTACATAATGGCCAAGTTGTTTGTTTACATTTTTGTTTTGGTCCTAAAATCAGAAAAGCTGAGAGAGCTCCACGCTCTGGTTGCCACATAGGCCAATCTGTACATGAAGCATCTTTGACACAGCTAACAGCAGAGCTACAAAAGTAATTGGCAATAAACCTACAAAGCACACTGAGACCGGCAACCCACAGACCACTGCAGTATCATTTTTAAATCAGTACGAGCACATCCTGCTTACAGCACCTTTAATAATAAATAAGCTTTAAATACATGTGGAATGCAATTTTTCTTCCATCTTCATACTGACTTATTGCATAGCATCATGTAGCAGGGCATAGCATTACATAGTATAGCATCGCATAGCAAGGCAAAGAGCAGCACAATTTAATTTCCTATGATATGGATCATACTATGTTTTATATACTTTATAAAAATGAATAAAGAAAAAACTGTATTTAAAGCCATGGCAGACTCAACAATTTGCATTTAGGTTAAAATTATTCACTTGGTATTCATATTTATGTTTAATAATGTCCTAAATTCCTATTAGTTTTGACTTTAGTTGTTTTTGTAGACTGACAGACATGTTGCTGCCATTCTGTGCCAACCACCTTTCTGACCACCACCAAACACACACTGCAGCTTAAACAAATGGTAATGGATGTTTTGGGCTTTCTGCTACAACAATATATAAAAGTAAACAATGCAGGTATTCCCAAGTTATATTATAATAAAAATACAATCATGAGTTTCAGTGTTGACAGTTTTGATAAAGTCAGTACATTTAAAAAAAATAAGGTGGTCCTTTAAGAAAGAAGGGAATGTGAAATTTTCTAACACTGCATTAATGTCATCACACAGGAAAAAAAAAAAAAAAAAAAAAAAAAAAAAAATGTGTGCCTTGTTCTATGACCACTCCCCGGGACATTACTGCTATGATGTCTGCGTTCTGGACGGTAGACAGTCTGTGTGCAATCACAATGCATGTCCGTCCTTTCCTCGCCTCGTCCAGAGCGGCCTGCACAGTCTGGAAAGAAATACTCAGAGCCTACATTACAGACGATAACTGTTCTATTTTGGATTTGTGTTGAGTACCTGTTCACTCTCAGTGTCCAGGGCGGAGGTAGCTTCATCCAGCAATAGGATCTTTGGGTTTCTAACAATGGCTCGAGCGATGGCCATCCTCTGCTTCTGTCCTCTTGAAAGTTGAGAGCCCTGAGCGCCAACTTGAGTGTCATATTTCTGAGCATTTTAAGATAGAAGATGCCAAAAGGTTAGAAAGAATACAAGTTCATTCTCCTGGAGAACCTACAGACAACAAGTTAGTATTATTATTACATTACAGTTACTTAAAAGTTATATATTATGCTTTTTTCCAGGCTATTAAAAATAATTTGGGTATTTATAATTTAAAGGTGCTATAAAGAGTATATATTGTTTATATTTCCTAAAATTACCCACATGTAAATCTTAATTTTAATAACAATTATACAGTTGAGTTAATAACAATAAAAAATATATTTTTACATAATAGTCAAGTTGTTTTTGTTTACATTTATTGTTTTGGTTCTGAAACTGCATTGCCGATTGTCCACTCAGAATAAAGACCATTGTTTTGATTTATACTGCTGTACAATGTTCAAACCAGTACGAGTGCATGCTGCTTACAGTACTTTTAAAATAATGCATATGCATTAAAAACATCTTCTTTTGGGGAGCTGTTACTTTAACTTTGCGGAGAACGTTTGATTTGGTGTCTCTCGTCCCCTGCCGGCATCGGTGGGGACTGGGTATATACTGGGTGTTATGAATTGCTGGCGTACCCCTTGGACCATGGAAACATCAGTTGCCAGTCTTGTTGTCAGAGCTCCAGGACTGTTCATGGGATTAAAACGTTTAATTCAGAGATGTCTAAAGTCTTAATTGAAAAATGTATGTTAGACTTAGACAGACTTTATTGATCCACAAGGGAAATTAACAAAGTAAATGACTGTCATATCTTCCAGTGTTAAAATGAAGTCATTATACACTATTTAAACCATACGTTTGACTGATGTGTATGTTTGTATACTACAGATGTTTACATAATGGAAATATTACATTTTCAACAGGTCAAAACCCAACAGAATCAAGCAGCATTGGAAAATGTAAGGCCATATATGACTTCATTCCCAAGCAGGAAGATGAACTGTCTTTCAACCCTTGAACTTGTCTGTGAAACCTACATTTACACTATGTAAATATACATAAGACTTGATAATAAATTGAATGTGTATTCCAGGAGATCTTCTAAACATTTACACAAAAGAAGAGAATGGCTGGTGGTTTGGAGAACTTAACGGACACAAAGGTCACTTCCCTTCTACCTATGTTGTCGAGCTGCCTGTGGAAAACAGTGTCAAATGCTCAGATGTGTCACAAGTTTTACAATCATGAGACCTTTCAGGGTTGCAGTTAATAAAAACAAATATTTATTATAAAGACAAACATATAAATGTTACTTATTCCACTTAAAAGGGTGCTCATATCCATATATATATATATCCATATCCATATATGTCTTGAAAAATGGTCAAAGTTACTACTAAAAGCTTTTAAAAACAGAACTAAAGTATCTGGGTTAGTCTTCTTTTGCTCATAAAAGTCCAAAATGCAGCAAATATTTAATGTCGAGCCAGAGCAATAAACTCCTTTCTGATGTTTGCGAGGAAAGCTGCCTAGTTCTTTGTCTCCTGAAGCGGTTTTTCCAGGTTTGGCAAACACTCCAGTGCTGGGTCACTTGACACAACTGCAAATGAAGAGATGGGGATTTTGATTTGGAAGTTTTTACTGCAAGTGCAGAAAATATATGATAATACGTAATGTTCAGTTTTACTTACTCTGGTACGCTCCCTCTGCATTGATCCCCATTGTGACGATCTGGGCACTTGTCAAATCTGAACGGTTGATATTTCGAAAAACAAACTGCAGCTTTTCTCCTTTAAAAAAAAAAAAAAAACATAATTATGAGACTATTTTCACAAATCTGCACCACAATAGTTTTTATGTTCTGTTCCTCCTGTTAGAGGTCACAGGCTGTTTTGTAATTGAAGTAAGTCTCTGAAATAATATATAAATGATATAAAAACATTTGCCTAGGTCTTCATTAAGTGAACCTTACTACTCCCAGGAAATTCCACTTGATTAAGCCTGTTTGAGCTTTTTTAAATACATCCTAAAATACTGCCCATGAGTCCCCTGCCTCCAGCCCACCTCCTCTTTTTTATGCAACAACTAGTAAGAAGTTAGGTTAAGAGGTAAAAGTTCTCAAATGTTATACAATGTAATATTGTTATGAAGACATTTACCTCTAGAAAACTCAGATTTGCCCATGATGGCCCGTATCTCCAAGCCCAGATGCTCCTGAAACATGTGTCTGGCCTTTTGTAGATTCTTCAGTCTCTTTTTGTTTGCCTTATTCTGTGCCTCAATCACTGACAAGAGGGGAAAAGACAATTTAGAGCTACTTACAACAGTGAGCACAACAGTCACTAATTAACATAACATGATGTGCCTCTATTGTTGCGTACCTTCTCTTCTCTTGGCCTGTTCCTCTTTGAGTTTCCCGATCTTGTAGATAATGTCTTCTTTCTTCAGTTCCTTCTGCTCAATCTCAGACATCACTTCAGAAATAGCAAGATGTTTGTCCTTGAGTAACGTTCTTTTGTTCCAAGTCTATGAAAAAAATGTTTGAATGAAGTTATAAATGTCTTGCTTAGTGAGCTGCATTTGCTACTGAAGGAGTGTCCAGTACACAAGATACAAGGAGAAGAAGAAACAATGCACATATTGGAGAGTAATACATTTGATCAACATTACAGTTTCATTTGGTTACAAGTTCATTTTTCTGTACTTTTACAATCACCAAATCAACAGCAACAGTCCACTGATAACTGAAATGTAATCATTTTGTGAGCAGTAAGGCAATAAAATTTGATATTTGCCATCTTACATAGCAGCTCTTATTAAATGCTAAAGGAAGTACCGTGTTGTATACAAGATGAAACATATCCCCCTGGTTTTAACCTATTTATCCAAATACCTCATTAAATTAAACTTATTAATTTTGGACCATTTTAGAGATATTCTTGATTCTTTTTAGATTTATTGCTTAGTAATCAGAATAGTAAAGCACAAGTAAATGTGTGATTTGTTTTTTTTAACAAAATGTTATCCATGAGAATCTATTATGCCACTCCAGGACTTTTGGATAGAACATGGACGCACACATTTACAAAGACATTTTTTTGTCAATAACAAATGTATGTTCTCTTTTACCCTTTCTGTGGCTTTTCTGCTAATAAATAAAAAATAAATAATAAAACCTCCTCTCTCAGCACATAGCATGTTTCAAAGTCTGTGTACTTAAGAAAGTGATTAATGGATTATTAAATCATTAGCTGACGATTGTTTTAATAATTGACTAATTCGATTAATTGTTATATGGGCTAACAGTCCTAGACATATTTTCCTTGTCCGTACTGGGAGAGGCTCTCTCCTTCAATATGGGCTCCGTAAAGTTTTTTCCCACAGCTGGGTTTTTCCTTATTGAGAAGGAGGGTCTAAGAACAGGGATGTCCTGGGTCTGTTTAGTTTACTGTATTTATTGTGCTGATTATGTGTTATGTCTGTGTTTATGTTTGATTAACTGTTTGTGAAGCTCTTTGAGGTGACTTTTGTTGTGATACTGGGCTATAGAAATAAAACTGAATTGAATTGAAATTATAGTTGCACTATTTTAACCAACTAGCAATGTTACAATTAAGGCTTTTTAATAGTTTCTCTCTTTTTGAGAGCGTTAGCGTCCTGCTTTTTTACCAATTACAAAACCTTTTTACTTTTCAGAAACGTACCTTTTTTGAAAGATTCTATTGTCTCAAACAGCATCTCGTCATCCATGCACTTCTTTATACATGTATCTGCAGCAACAAAAATCATGTTAATAATAACTTTCATAACAGTCAGTATTTAACAGGTCATGGTACACACTGCTGAATCATAATTAATAGATCATGCTGAGCATACCTAGAGCAGATTTGACAAACTGTTTGTGGGTCTGGCACAGCTCCGTTGTCATGTCTGTGATCTTCCCAAGAGCTTTGAGCTGCTGGCTGTGGATCTCCTCCATGGCTTTAGTGAACCTGTCAGCCGTGCCTGGGTCAGTGATGGACATCATGCTGCTCTACATGGTAACACAAAAAGGACGCAGTTTAAATGTGTTTTTTATGCTATGGACATGTGTTTTTACTGAACGCCTTCAGAATTTGCCAGGTGCATTTGAATACATTTTAATGCATGTTATCATAGAATTTAATGTCATAAACAGCTTTTAAAGTTAAAAACGTTCAAGGGGTCACTAGAGCATTATGTATTTCTGTGTGCGCCATGTCTAATATTTAACAAGTGTAAAACCACAGATCTGGGAGATATCTAATGAATGAGGAACATCACATCCCAAACTGATGGGAATGCAGTTGTGGCCACTGAATGATTTATGATGCTAGAGTTGACATACACTCACCTCTTAGAAAACTTTGTATCATCTCCTGAAAACATGAGAAAAACAGCTTTAGTCTCTGCAGAATATATGATTTGATACATATACAGATATGACAGGATTGAAATACTCATCTTTTCTTTGTGTCTTTTCTTTCCATCTTCACTTTGTTTTTCCATGTTTTCATATATCTGCTTTTCTTCAGCCTTTCTCACAGTCTTCTTGCTGTCATGACCACAGAAACAGTCTCCTATGTTCAGCTAAAACCGGGAGGTTAAAAGATAAATAAAACATCTGCATTAGACAGACAGAAACCCATTTCAAATTAAAGATGTGATTGTTACCTACAGAATTGAATAACTAATACCATTAAACAGTAAAATACTTAACTTATTTGTTTTTTCTTCTTTCTTATGCTCTGTTAATGTGCATTGTGGGTCATCTCCTAGAAGCACAAAAATCAGGTTCAGTTTTTGGTTCATGTAGTTGAATAAGAATAACCAATGAATGACCACATGAATTATATCATGATTCATAAACACATATCTTTTCTGTTTTCTGTTTTTCTGTCCTTTTCCTCTTCACTTCATCTTTCCGCAAACATCTTTCGGGTAAAACTTCAGCGTCTATCTCCATCTAAAACAGAGATAGTAAAACACTTAAACACGTACAGGTTCCCTAAAGGGGCCGCTTAGTCGACAACGCATTTTGTCAGAAAACGGTGTCATTTTTTGACAACTTACTGTGACATATGTATAAAACCTTAAAAGTGCGTCAGAGTTGATCAGCTCTGCCCAGGAAGACCACAAGATGTAAAAGTCGAAGTGAACGTGTTAAGCTGTGGCTTCTTCTGCAGGGTAAACAGCGCCGTTTGCTGGCCTCACAGGCTTACTACAGATTCATCTTCTATTTTCTCTGTATCTGTGTAGATGTGAATTGAAGACGCTGTTTGAGTTTTCCTGTCCAGCGTTTCCAAGTAAACGGCCCCTTAATGGTGGCATTCATTAAAATGAATAATGAAATGTTTACCTTCTTGGATAGTTTCCTAAAACATACAAAAATATGAAGCACATTTTGGTTAGAGGAGAATATTTGCATAACCACAGTACAGTATATGATAAAATTATATAGAATCAAATACATATCTTTTGTTTGTTTTCTTCTCTCAGATCCTCTTCATGTCACTCTGCATTGCTCCTATTTATATCTGTCTAAAAAATAATTATTATGTTAATATACTTCCATCAGTAAACTTTTTCACACTTGAAGGAACAACATAAAACATATTATCACTTAAAAGGGCAGTATGAATGTTTTTAGTGTTTGGAAACAGAACAGCTGGATGAAAGAGAATGGGAAAAAACACTTCTCTTGTAACCAAACTGAGTGCACTTATCTGAATCCATCACCTGTACAGAACAGTACATAAAAGTACATTTCCTTAAATGTGCTACTCATTTGTTTACACTCGTGACCTACCTTTATAGTGAGTTTGATGACTCCTCCTCCCTCCTCCGCTCCATCTCTCCACTGTGTTCACTCAACACAAGCCCTGCACTGTCAGAGACACACAGAGACATGCATTTATTACTACTTCATCTACATGTACTATTACAGTTATTGCACAGACTAATGTCACCTTATGTTGTTGTTTCCTCTTCTCCCTGTTTTCTGTTTGTGTTTTAATTCTCAAAGCATTATTTATTCATCTTTTCAAGCTCCAGGTCTGTCTCTTCTTGCAGAATCTCCTCTGTCTGTCTTTTTGAAGAGGCACAAGTTATTAAGTGAATCCCTAGAATATGTGTTCATCAGAAATAAACACTCACCTTTTTCTTATTTCAGGAGGGCATTTCATTTTTTTTACTTAAATGCCAGAGGTGGGAGAAGTACTTAAAAGCATAAGTATAGGTACTCAAGTAGTACTAATACTGTAATTCAAAACAATATCACTTAAGCAAAAATTAAATGACTACACCAATTATACTTAGGTAAAGTGGAAGTGGTGTTGTAGTCAGGTCAGAGGTTTAAGTCCAAGTCAGAGTCAAATAAGACGAGAGTCACTCGAGAAAAAAGTGCTCACAAAAAAAAAACAAAAAAAAAAAACTCCAGTGTAAGGTAAATCTTCTGGAGTTGAGGTGTGAGTCCAAGTTACTTAAAAAAGAGTCAGAGTCCAAAGGAACTGAAGACGAGTCTAAGTCCAAGTTAAGTCACCAAAGTCAGGTGCAACCCTGTAATCCAGTGCAACCCTGACATGTTGAATGGAAGAACTGTTTTTTATAAAGCTATTTTATAACACATTCAGTGATGTTTGTTTTTGCCCAGACTTGTAGCACCGTCTCTGCTTTCAGCAGTCCAAGTCCGAGTTCTAGTCTCCAAGTCCAAGTTCTAGTCTGCAAGTCCGAGTTCTAGTCTCCAAGTCCGAGTTCTAGTCTCCAAGTCCGAGTTCTAGTCTCCAAGTCCGAGTTCTAGTCTGCAAGTCTGAGTTCTAGTCTCCAAGTTCGAGTTCTAGTCTCCAAGTCCGAGTTCTAGTCTCCAAGTCCGAGTTCTAGTCTTCAAGTCCAAGTTCTAGTCTGCAAGTCCAAGTTCTAGTCTGCAAGTCCAAGTTCTAGTCTGCAAGTCCAAGTTCTAGTCTGCAAGTCCGAGTTCTAGTCTCCAAGTCCGAGTTCTAGTCTGCAAGTCCGAGTTCTAGTCTCCAAGTCCGAGTTCTAGTCTGCAAGTCTGAGTTCTAGTCTCCAAGTCCGAGTTCTAGTCTCGAAGTCCGAGTTCTAGTCTCCAAGTCCGAGTTCTAGTCTCCAAGTCCGAGTTCTAGTCTGCAAGTCCGAGTTCTAGTCTCCAAGTCCGAGTTCTAGTCTCCAAGTCCGAGTTCTAGTCTGCAAGTCCGAGTTCTAGTCTGCAAGTCCGAGTTCTAGTCTCCAAGTCCGAGTTCTAGTCTGCAAGTCTGAGTTCTAGTCTCCAAGTCCGAGTTCTAGTCTCCAAGTCCGAGTTCTTGTCTCCAAGTCCGCGTTCTAGTCTTAAAGTCCGAGTTCTAGTCTGCAAGTCCGAGTTCTAGTCTCCAAGTCCGAGTTCTAGTCTGCAAGTCTGAGTTCTAGTCTCCAAGTCTGAGTTCTAGTCTTCAAGTCCGAGTTCTAGTCTGCAAGTCTGAGTTCTAGTCTCCAAGTCCGAGTTCTAGTCTCCAAGTCCGAGTTCTAGTCTCCAAGTCCGAGTTCTAGTCTCCAAGTCCGAGTTCTAGTCTCCAAGTCCGAGTTCTAGTCTGCAAGTCCGAGTTCTAGTCTCCAAGTCCGAGTTCTAGTCTCCAAGTCCGAGTTCTTGTCTCCAAGTCCGAGTTCTAGTCTGCAAGTCCGAGTTCTAGTCTCCAAGTCCGAGTTCTAGTCTCCAAGTCCGAGATCTAGTCTCCAAGTCCGAGATCTAGTCTCCAAGTCCGAGTTCTAGTCTCCAAGTCTGAGTTCTAGTCTCCAAGTCCGAGTTCTAGTCTGCAAGTCTGAGTTCTAGTCTCCAAGTTCGAGTTCTAGTCTTCAAGTCCGAGTTCTAGTCTGCAAGTCTGAGTTCTAGTCTCCAAGTCCGAGTTCTAGTCTGCAAGTCCGAGTTCTAGTCTCCAAGTCCGAGTTCTAGTCTCCAAGTCCGAGTTCTAGTCTCCAAGTCCGAGTTCTAGTCTGCAAGTCCGAGTTCTAGTCTCCAAGTCCGAGTTCTAGTCTCCAAGTCCGAGTTCTTGTCTCCAAGTCCGAGTTCTAGTCTGCAAGTCCGAGTTCTAGTCTCCAAGTCCGAGTTCTAGTCTCCAAGTCCGAGATCTAGTCTCCAAGTCCGAGATCTAGTCTCCAAGTCCGAGTTCTAGTCTGCAAGTCCGAGTTCTAGTCTGCAAGTCCGAGTTCTAGTCTCCAAATCCGAGTTCTAGTCTGCAAGTCCGAGTTCTAGTCTGCAAGTCCGAGTTCTAGTCTCCAAGTCCGAGTTCTAGTCTGCAAGTCCGAGATCTAGTCTGCAAGTCCGAGTTCTAGTCTGCAAGTCCGAGTTCTAGTCTGCAAGTCCGAGTTCTAGTCTGCAAGTCCGAGTTCTAGTCTGCAAGTCCGAGTTCTAGTCTGCAAGTCCGAGATCTAGTCCGAGTCACAAGTCCAAATCAAGCTACTACTCCTGGTCTGTGAGAAGAGGTGAGCCGAAATCTGAGTCCAGGACTCAAGTACTCCAGTACTCCTCCATGTCTGGTGCAAAGTACTTAATGCTTCTACCACTACCCATTTCTACTACTACTGCCATGCTACTACTACTACTGCTGTAGTACTCTTATTAATGTGACTGTTCTTACAAACATATTCCCATTGCTACAACTCCTACTACTACTGCTACTTTTATTCCCCACTTTGCTAAGTTCAAAAATACTTGTACGTATTTATAAATTCTTTAAAAAAAAGTCAAACTTTAACGTGAAATAAGACTTTCACTGTAAATGTACTGATAAACATATATTTTAGAGAAAAATAAATATACTCTAATTTATTGTGACGCCTGCCAAACTATGCTTTTCTGTCCCATTCTGCCTTTTCTGTGCTTCTACTTCTCACCAACTACGTTATGAAACCAAATAAGCAAAAGTTTTTTTTTTTTTTGTTTTTTTTTACATCACACTAACACACAACACAACACAGATTTACAAAAATAAGTAACACTTTGCAATAACTCACCACTATTAAGCAGCAATAAAGCATTAATAAATATGTAATGGAGATGAGATGAACATTACATAAGATAATAAAAATTAAATTTTAATAACAATGTTTTTAACTCAATGGTGCTGATTAATTTTGGAGTAAATAAAAATATAACCTAAATAGTATTAAACTAGTGCTATATAGCAGTGGTTTTTATAAAGTGTTACCTTATTAACTTATCATCTAATTTTTTTTTTTTTTTGTTTTTTTGTCAATATCCCACCAACACATGACACACACATTTATAAAAATAAGTACCACTTTGGAATAACTCACCACTATTAAGCAACAATAAAGCATTAATATAAATATATATATATATATATATATATATATATATATATATATATATATATATATATATATATATATATATAAATAATAAGATAACATGAACATTACAAGGTTTAGGCTTTGTAAAAAAAAAAAAAACTGAAATATTATTCAACTAATGCTATATAGTGGTGTTTATTACAAAACGTTACCTATTTAACTTATCATCTATTGCTTTTTTTTTTTTTTTTTTTTTTTTTTTTTTGTTACTTAACACTAACACACATCTTATTTACAATATAATACAAAATTATACTTATCCTTAGCCAGGACCCTGCCTCTGAAGCAGTCTCCTCATGACACTTCCAGCTCCGTGTCCATCCCTCAGAAAAAACACAGAGAGCGAGCATCACTGATCAAAAATAGAAAGAGTATTTGTGTCTTACTCTTGGAAGTGGCCTCTGAGGCTCATTTGACCTTTTCCAGTCTTTCCAGTCGCGCGCCCGTTCCCTCTCCCAGGCCTCCATCCTCCTCACCCAGTCCGGCTTGGGTCCAGGGAACAGGGGGGCGGGCTCCTCCTCCTGGGGGGTGAGAGGCGCGGCAGGGGTGGGTGGAGCCCTGGGGGGAGGAGCAGAGGAAAACACAGGGTTACATGGCTGAGGTTGAGCCACAGTGTCACCCAGAGCAAAGGAGGCGGGGAGCACAGAGAAGCTCAGCATAGGGCCCTCAGCAGGAGGAGAAGGAGTGACATGTTTAGAGGCCTTAGCAGAGGGGCCAGAAATAAGCTTAGGGCCCTTAGCAGAAGCAGAAGAGGAGTGCATAGGGGCCTTAGCCAAAGGAGTAGCAGAGAGAGCATTAGGGACCCTAGCAGGAGGAGCAGCAGAGACGGTTTTAGGGCCCTTAGCAGAAGCAGAAGAGGAGCGCTTAGGGACCTTAGCAAAAGCAGAAGAGGAGTGCATAGGGGCCTTAGCCAAAGGAGTAGCAGAGAGAGCATTAGGGACCCTAGCAGGAGGAGCAGCAGAGACGGTTTTAGGGCCCTTAGCAGAAGCAGAAGAGGAGCGCTTAGGGCCCTTAGCAAAAGCAGAAGAGGTGAAGCTAGGGAGCATAGCAGGTGGAAGAGGGATAAGCTTAAGGCCCTTAGCAGGAGGAGAAGGAGTGACAAGTTTAGAGGCCTTAGCAGAGGGGGCAGAAATAAGCTTAGGGCCCTTAGCAGAAGCAGAAGAGGAGTGCATAGGGGCCTTAGCCAAAGGAGTAGCAGAGAGAGCATTAGGGACCCTAGCAGGAGGAGCAGCAGAGACGGTTTTAGGGCCCTTAGCAGAAGCAGAAGAGGAGCGCTTAGGGCCCTTAGCAAAAGCAGAAGAGGTGAAGCTAGGGAGCATAGCAGGTGGAAGAGGGATAAGCTTAAGGCCCTTAGCAGGAGGAGGAGAGATGAGCTTGGGGGCCTTAGAAGAGAGAGCAGCAGAGAGGGTCTTAGGCTTCTTAGCAAGGGGAGCAGCAGAAAGGGCATAAGGGGCCTTAGCAGGAGGAGCAGAAGAGAGGGTCTTAGGCTTCTTAGCAAGGGGAGCAGCAGAAAGGGCATAAGGGGTCTTAGCAGGAGGAGCAGAAGAGAGGGTCTTAGGCTTCTTAGCAAGGGGAGCAGCAGAAAGGGCATAAGGGGCCTTAGCAGGAGGAGCAGAAGAGAGGGTCTTAGGCTTCTTAGCAAGGGGAGCAGCAGAAAGGGCATAAGGGGCCTTAGCAGGAGGAGCAGAAGAGAGGGTCTTAGGCTCCTTAGCAGGAGAAGGAGAGATAAAGTTAGGGCCCTTAGCAGAAGGGGCAGAGATGCGCTTAGTGGCCTTAGCTGGAGAAGGAGAGATTAGCTTAAGGGCCTGAGCAGGAGTTGCAGAGAAGGTGGAGGAGCTAGGGTGGAAAGAAGAAGAGCAGGCAGGAGAAGAAGAGCTATAGATACAGCTGAGTTTAGGGAGCTTAGCAGGAGGAGGACAGAGGGCAGGAGAGCGATGAGGGAGAGAGGGGGAGGAGGAAGAGGAGGAGGAGCTAGAGCTAAGTTTACGAGTCCGACGAAAAGGTGGAGAGCGGGAGCAGAAGCGAGAGGAGGAGCGGGAAGAAGAGCAAGAGGAGGAGCGGGAGGAAGAGCAAGAGGAGGAGCGGGAGGAAGAGCAAGAGGAGGAGCGAGAGGAGGAGCGGGAGGAGGAGTGGGAAGAGGAGGAGGAGGCAGAGCTAGAAGATGAAGAGGAGGAGGAGGAATGTGCAGTGAGAGTGGTGGGTGCAGTGAGAGTGATGGGTGCAGTGAGAGTGGTGGGTGCAGTGAGAGTGCTGGGTGCAGTGAGAGTGGTGGGTGCAGTGAGAGTGATGGGTGCAGTGAGAGTGGTGGGTGCAGTGAGAGTGATGGGTGCAGTGGGTGTGATGGGTGCAGTGGGTGTGGTGTGTGTGTGCAGCCTGCGCAGGAGGAGCAGGTGGGGACATCCCGGCCGGGAGGTCCAGGACCAGCGCTGGGCCATGGGTGCACACAGATCTGAGGAGAAAGACACATCTGTAAAACACTGCACATGAACAGAGCTCAGACTTTGTTGTTTGAGTTTGGATCAAGATTTCAGTTCAACAAGGACCTCTGTGTTTTTACAAAGACACATTTAACCTGCCTCTCTCAACAAGTTACTGACTGAAGTGTACGTACAGTTAGATCCAGAAGTATTTGGACACTGACACAAGTTTTGTTATTTTAGCTGTAAACCAAACCATATTCAAAACACAGTTATATAATTCATATGTGTTCAAAGTGCAGACTCTCAGTTGTAATTTGACAGTATTTATGTTCAAATGGGTAGAATGGTTAGGAATTACAGCTCTTTAATGTGTAGCTGCCTCGTTTTAAGGGGCTCAAAAGTGATTGGACAAATGAACATTACCATAAATAAAATGTTTGTTTTTAATACTTTGTTAAAAATCCTTTGCAGGCAATGACTGCCTGAAGTCTGGAGGCCACGGACATTACCAAACACTGGGTTTCCTTGTTTGTGATGCTCTGCCAGGCCTTTACTGCGGCTGTCTTCAGATTAAGAAATAGCTTCTCAATCAACTGTCCAAATACTTTTGAGCCCTTGAAAAAGAGGCTTATATACACTAACTGCACTTTAAGCACATATGAATTATATAACTGTATTATGAATATGTTTTGGTAAAAAGCCAAAAACAACAAAACTTATACTTATGGCTCTAACTGTACTTACTGTATAAACTGATTTCATGGGCATTAGCACATTTTAAGCAAAAATACAATACATTTTTAAAGCAGCATTAGCCTACATCATCTCCTATCCTAATGGGGTAGTGTATTCTCAGACAATTAAAGCATAATAAATTATTATTTACAAAAAATAACATATAAGCATGGGTATTTTATCTTTCATCTGACATAAAACCAGCAGAATACACCGCACCTTTCTGAACCCCAGAACCTTTACTTAGCTAATATTCACGCGATAGGCTCTAGTATAGTGTGTCAGAGTCACAGGCCTACTTCAGAGGACAGACAATGAGAAAAATTAAATGTGGGCTATTATTTTACGTAGTTTTATTACTTTTTTTACACAGTACTACTTTGAATTGTTGTAACGTTATACAATGTGATTAAATATTGAGAAGAATGAACAAAATGAATTTATCATAGGACTCGAGGATGATGTTAACTAACTACAATATGGATAATTTAGGAATAAATCAAAAGAAAAGCCCTTTCACTCGGTTTAAAACGCGAACAAATCATTGTACAGCCTAACTGTGGTCAGTGCATTGATAAACCGCGGTGTTATTGATCAAACTTGGCATATAAGGTTAAGTTAATTGTGTTTAAACCAGAGAATAGCTACAAAAGGATTTCTGTGAATAACCTCGCTGTAAATTTAATATAAATATAGATAACTGGGTACATTGCTAAGATATACTGCTTTATTGCCCTGTTGTGTAGGTTTAATGGTAAAAGCCATAGGGAATAACGTGATGATGGAGAATTATTTTTCTCACGTTTTTCTCTCAGCAAAGTGTGGTAGTCCGATTCCGGGGCAGCTCAGTAGAAGTCCGGGTGAATATCTCCGAGGATAATGTCTCTTTTCTGTAGAAATCGACGAGTGAAGCTCAAAATGATCGCTTTCTGAACACAGCCAAAGTTTGCAAGTTTTGCAGTGAGGCGCACGTTTGAAACACGCACTTAGCAACCAGCACCTGCGCGTGCAGCGTGCTAACGTCAGAGCACCATTAGGCTAGGCTAATTTACATTTTAGCTAGCTAATTTTATTGTAAATCGCTAAAATGTTTGAAAACTAAATGTGCAATTGAGCTACTAAATAATATACAAGACCTTATTATTAATTAGTAGTTTATTTTAAATGTTTTTTTCTACTCAGCGCACATGACATAGCTTTGTATCATTATGTGCCTGATTGTTTGTACATTCGCATTGATTAAATCGTTTTAAAAAAGTAATAGATAGATATTAAAATATGTAGCCCACCTGCTTCACCTGTCAGGTCAGAGCCGCCCCTGGGGCTGGGGGTCCAATGAAAAAAGATTTGGACACAAGTAGCCTAATAAGTGTCTGTGTAAAGCTTGTAATTCGTCAGACATGGACATCGTGGGTTCGATCCTCGGGCCGGGCCAACACACAAACTCTCTGGGTGGAGAGTGGCAATTAGTGACTCTAAATGTCCCCTAGTGAATGAATGTGAGAGTGAATGGTTGTCTGTCTGTGTTTGTCTCCGTGTCAGCCATGTGACCTAGGGCCTAAAGTTACTGGGATAGGCTCCAGTCACCTGCGACCCCTAACGGGAATAAAAGGAAGATGTATAAATGAATGAATGAAAATATGTACATGTATGTATGAAAGAGAGAGAGAGGGAGATATATGTTATAATAAACAATGTATTCAATCTTGGAAAGTAATAAAACCATAAATTGTGCCCATATTTTACCACAACCTAGCCCAGGGGTGCCCAAGGCGGGGTCCGCGGGCCAAACTTGGCCCTTCAAGAGGTTGATTCAGCTCACAAGGGGGTGCTGTGACTTTGATTCTATTGTGCACTGAATAGACTGTCAGTGGTTGGTAGGAAGTCTAACATGTCTCTCTACCTCAAAAATGTCATAATTAAAGTTAAATGATCTGTTTGCATATGAACTCATTACATGCTAAAGATGATTGTGTTTGGCCTTTGGCCCGCTAATACATTTCTGTTTTGGCTCTTTTGGGCAACCCTGTGTTAGCCAGCAGGAAATATGATCTTTTCAAACATATCATTATTAAAATCATCATTTATTAAAAATTTCATTTCAGACTGCAGCCTGGGAGCTTGGTAACTAAAGACTCTACCTCCAACTGTACTTTCAAACTATGGGAACCTACATTTTGTGAGTGCAGCACTCTTTTTGAATGATACAGCGCTATAACAGTGCTAGGAAAGAACAAAGCAAATATCATTTACAGTCATCCAGGTCTGGTTATGTCTCTCACAAGTTTTCCTACCTGATTATTCTAACGCACGCTTGCATTGATGGTAGTTTAGGTCATTGAAGCCATGTTCATTTTTTTATTTTCACATTTTCACTGGCCTCATTTACAGCAGTTATTACGAAAAGTGTCATTGTCATTTACCTGTCTTTGCTTTTCCAAACTGGGAATGTTGGAATATGGACCATCCCTTGAACTAAAAACTCTATTCTGACTGCATTGTTTTCCTACTGCCACAAGGGGGCAGTGTGTATGGCGCAATCCACACCGGTATGCTTCAAGAGTATATCTACAGACTACCCACTGTGATCTAATGTCATAAAAGCTTTTATACACAGTTAAAGGGCCATGATGCATTACTAACATTTATAATCTCAAAGTAAGGACATTAATATTCATCCAGTTCTGTTTAACAAAACGTGTGTGACTACTTTACACATCTGCCATAGCACACAGACCAGGAGCAGGAACACCACCTCCAAAGGAGCTTCTCAAAGACCAATAAAGTCAGGTGGAGCTGTGCTCTCCATCTCCTGACACAGCTCAGCAATGTGTGGAGAATGTTTTGGACATTTGTACATTTGTTTTAGATGTAAATTTGTTTTGCACTTCTGGGCCACCGTACATATCAGAGCTAAGTGAGGTGTGTTGCAGACAATATGAAATTTGTGCACAGCAGTGGGGTTGCTGTGGTTCCATTTCTCTCGTGGGTACTATTCTGCCATCTTATCCTGAAAATTCTTAATCATTTTCAGATGGAAAGCAACCTTGTTTTGTTTAGGTGTCTGGTTTGGCAGTGGCCTTCCCTGTGGTGGGTGAAGAAAGATATTTGCAAGCTCCATCTGATGTGGTCTACATTATGTAAAATGGAACAATGGAGCATTTACCATACGTTTAGACAAAATCACCTGGGTGTGTAGTTTTTGGCGGCATCTGGTGGTGACATTGAACATTACAATCCCAGACTTTGTGTCAGGCTTTATGTAAACATGTTTAAATCAAATATTAGTTTTACCTATAACAATGGTACAGCTGAGTTATTCACAATTTAAAAAAAAAATTACATAATGGCCAAGTTGTTTGTTTACATTTTTGTTTTGGTCCTAAAATCAGAAAAGCTGAGAGAGCTCCACGCTCTGGTTGCCACATAGGCCAATCTGTACATGAAGCATCTTTGACACAGCTAACAGCAGAGCTACAAAAGTAATTGGCAATAAACCTACAAAGCACACTGAGACCGGCAACCCACAGACCACTGCAGTATCATTTTTAAATCAGTACGAGCACATCCTGCTTACAGCACCTTTAATAATAAATAAGCTTTAAATACATGTGGAATGCAATTTTTCTTCCATCTTCATACTGACTTATTGCATAGCATCATGTAGCAGGGCATAGCATTACATAGTATAGCATCGCATAGCAAGGCAAAGAGCAACACAATTTAATTTCCTATGATATGGATCATACTATGTTTTATATACTTTATAAAAATGAATAAAGGAAAAACTGTATTTAAAGCCATGGCAGACTCAACAATTTGCATTTAGGTTAAAATTACTCACTTGGTATTCATATTTATGTTTAATAATGTCCTAAATTCCTATTAGTTTTGACTTTAGTTGTTTTTGTAGACTGACAGACATGTTGCTGCCATTCTGTGCCAACCACCTTTCTGACCACCACCAAACACACACTGCAGCTTAAACAAATGGTAATGGATGTTTTGGGCTTTCTGCTACAACAATATATAAAAGTAAACAATGCAGGTATTCCCAAGTTATAGTATAATAAAAATACAATCATGAGTTTCAGTGTTGACAGTTTTGATAAAGTCAGTACATTTAAAAAAAATAAGGTGGTCCTTTAAGAAAGAAGGGAATGTGAAATTTTCTAACACTGCATTAATGTCATCACACAGGAAAAAAAAAAAAAAAAAAAAAAAAAAAAAAATATATATATATATATATATATATATATATGTGTGTGTGTGTATCTTAATCTATAGAATTAATATATAATTTAAAGATGTATAAAGAGTATATATTGTTTATATTTCCTAAATGTAAATCTTAATTTTAATAACAATTGTACAGTTGAGTTAATAACAATAAAAAATATATTTTTACATAATAGTCAAGTTGTTTTTGTTTACATTTATTGTTTTGTTTCTGAAACTGCATTGCCGATTGTCCAATCAGAATAAAGACCATTGTTTTGATTTATACTGCTGTACAATGTTCAAACCAGTACGAGTGCATGCTGCTTACAGTACTTTTAAAATAATGCATATACATTAAAAACATCTTCTTTTGGGGAGCTGTTACTTTAACTTTGCGGAGAACGTTTGATTTGGTGTCTCTCGTCCCCTGCCGGCATCGGTGGGGAATGGACAGAGCAATAAATGGCGAATTAGCACAACTATTAGCAACATGATACTTACAGATAAATAAATGAACTTTTAAGCACTAAAATGATCAGAACGAGTCCAGTGACAGATTATGGGCTGAAGAAATGTGCAGGAGCACTTCCTAGTTTCACATGTCTACGAAGGTCTACAAAGAGCTGCAAAACCAAGCATTTTCAGCTCTACAGCTCAGCAAATTACTCAAACATGCACGAATAAACCAAAATACTGCTCCAGGTATGTTTTTGAAGTGTAAACATAACAGGGTAAAAAGCTAAATCAAAACTGATTTAGCATAATAGGGGACCTTTAATATAATCTCAACTTTAGTGAAATGTGCTGCTGCCATTAATTTAAGAGCCATTATTTTTCATAAAATTGTAAAATATCACCTACGTGTTATTTTTATTCTTGTGTTATTTATTTTATTTGCAAACCATTGCATACTGTTACATTTTAACACATTGTCCCAACTTTTTTGAAAATGTAGTTCTGGTCACTTTGTGTTACGTAGAAGCGACCAGAACACTTTAGAGTTTTGAGTGTTAATGACTATTATGATCAGCTGATTGAACTTGGCCTCTTATGGCCATGTTACAAAACAATATAACAATAACAAAATAACAAAAACAACAATATAAGGACTATCACTGGTTCTGATGCTGTTTCATTCTCATGTAATTCTCAGATGGTTGCCTGTGTAGAAATGAGTTTTTACAGATTTGTTATGTTCATGTTTTTATCTTGGAAAGTGTGAATATTATTGTTACTATTTACTGACACAGTTATTGGACAGCTCACAAATAAGATTTTACATTGGCGTTTTATCAAATGAATTGTCTGTTAGGGGCTAAATAACCTAACAACAATAACTGTGACAACTTAACACTAATTAAATAGCAACTTTGCTATGTATATGAGGCATACGGCATTGAAGCTGGGCAACAGATTTTAACCTGAGTTCCAATGTTTCTTTTTGATTTTATCAGGTTATCATGTCCCTTTTTTTCACTTTTTCGCATGAATGCCCCATTTTTATTAAGAGTGGACACATTTTACAGCAAGCTCCCTTTCTGAGTGTCAACAAGAACTACATGAACTCACCTCAGGCAGAGTCATGACAAAGTCGCGGAGGAATGCTTTCTTGGAAGCCTCTATGATCTCCTCCATGCTGATGCTGCGGGTGTTATCTCCATACTGTATATTCTCTACGATACTACAGTCAAACAGCACCGGCTCTTGGGACACAATACCAATCTGAGATCTGAGGAATGGAACGTTTATGGTTTGTGATGGGTGGCCATCTATCAACTGAAAAGCAAAAAATATATATCAGGAAAAGGTGGGGCAGTTGGGTCTAGGGTTATGGTTCTTTGATTAAGAAAACAACCTAATGAAATGTAAAGACACAAAATTCATGTTAATATACAAGTACCTCTCAAAAAAAGAAAATATTGTGGAAAAGTGAATGTATTTTACAGTAGTAGTACAATTCAAAGTAAAACTCATACATATTAAAATAATAAAGTTAATAATAATACTTCATGCATCAGTCTATTATGAGAAAATTATGATGAAGTGAAGGTTACAACCTTTTCCATCACTTTCGAGACGTAGACTCTAAGCACTAATACAGAATTTTAGGAAGTAAAAATAATAATTAGTCAGTATGTTGTAAAGTAACAAATCTCATTTCTCATTACTTTTCCTTCATCCGGATCATAGAAGCGTTCCAGCAGCTGAACACTGGTGCTCTTCCCACATCCACTGCTCCCAACAAAAGCCAGAGTTTCACCAGGCTTCACCGACACCAGGAGCCCATTCAACACCTGGATGTCTGGGCGGGATGGGTACGTGAAATTACAGCTGAGGGATTTAATTTTCCTCTTAATATTATCCTAAAAACAAAACAAAAACTGTGCAATCACATTATGCTATTATTAAATTTGATTAGAATTCATGAAATAATTTTTGTGGACAAACCCATTTCTGTCCCTCTGTGCTGCTCATGCTGATTTTGGGAACGCGGTCCAGTAGTTTGAATAACTGAGCGGCTGCAATCTTAGCTTTGGCATAATCTGGGGTAAAGGAGGAAGCTTTGCCCAGCGCTGTTCCACTGATGATGATGGCTGAAATCACCCTGGAAGCACAATAAATGACCTTTGTCAACCTCCAGCTAGACACTCCCGAACAGGATGCTAGCCCAAAATCTGGAGAAGGGTCCCTGGGCGCTGCACCGCTGCTGCCCACTGCTCCTGACAGGTTACCCCAGCGGCATTGAGGGATGGGTCAAATGCAGAGAGACAAATTTCCCTACGGGGATCAATAAAGTCTACCTTAACCTATGGCAGTGAAATGTCTTGACCAAAGGACACAACGATTCACTGGGTCGAGCAGGAAGCAACCCACCAACCCTAAAGTCAGAAGGCAACCCGCTTAACTTTCTGCACCACTGTCTCCAGTAAGATTATAGATGTGGCAAACAAACAAAACAAAAACTGGACTAACAGCTCACTGCATATCTCCTAGTGTCATGTATTTTCAGTTCAGTGTCAAACCAATGACCTATAATCTATTTACATTTTTCTTTATTACACTCTCCGCCCATGTCCCTATCGCTGCTCTGCACTTGCTTTAGCAGAAGTTGAGCTGCACTTAGATCATTGTTTGTATGGTTTTATCTGTTTCTATTGCATTTTATTGTCTTGTAGCGTTTCTTGCTTTTAAGTATTCTTTGACTTGTTTTTATTATTTTATCAGAGTAAAGTGGTGCACTTTATAAGCCATTTTGGACTTTTGGACAGCAAAGGTTGTTTTAAATGTACAATATAAATAAACTTGACCAGGGCTGGAAGTCTCTTTCTCTGTATTATCGGCAACTAATTTAAAGGGGCTACTAACATTACACCTTTTACAACCTTTAAAAATGTTATCTGACTAAAAGAAAATGTTTCCAATAATTACTTTACTACTGCTAACTAACTTTTTGTATGATGCCATTTCAGAATGAAAGATAGCTGTGAGGAATCAGTGGAAACAGAGCTGTACGCCATGTTTTGGATAAATGAATGAGGCTTGCTGATTGGTCAGTGCTCCCTGGAGTGGGAAGTGTTCAAGGGACAGGCAACCGAGCGTTTTGAGGCCTTAGAAACTCAGCGCCAAGTAATACAGGATTTGTCAAACAGGCTTGAAAACACAATTCCAGCATGTTTTTGATGACAGAACAAAATATAATATAGTAGAAAGCGCAAAAAAGCTCCTTTAATTTTGTCAAGCCATGTTCACCATCCTATGATTGGCCAAAGCTTCCAGTACAGGCTGACAGTACCTCATTGTGTATTAAAATCCTTGTCAGAAGAATTAAATGGCATCATAGGACCTCTGTCCACAGATTTTCCTTTTATAGTATCCTATTTGATTTATTAGACTAAATCACTCTCACCACGTTTAATTTTAGGTATGAAGTGTGTCATCAATTTGTGGAGAGCATATATTACCAACCTGAAAACATAAACGAATGACAGCCCTTCCGTGTGGACCAGATAGCCTCCAAATCTGAAAGAAGCCGCATAGGCCAAGAAGAGGACACACTGGGCAAATCCAAAGCTGATGCCATAGACGTGGGATTTTTTTATGGCCGCTTTAAATGGCGTCTCTAAACGCTGCTCGAAGGCATCAACAAAAGTGCTTTCCTTGGCCAGACCAGCTACTGTTCTAATATTGGACAGAGCTTCACTGGAAACCTGCCAAACACAGAAATTTAGCAGATGCTTCATAGACTACTTGTATGTGTGTGAATGTGACAATTATTTGGAGAACTTACTTGACCTGCTGCCTCCATGGACTTTTTGTCTTCATTTGCAAACCCAGTCAACATTTTGGCTTGAAAGGCCCCAGAAAGACCGATGAACGAGAGGAAACACATGATTACCAGTGTTCATTTCCAGCTGTAGTAAAAAAGCAATGATAAAAGCTGTGCCAATGCTGGCGATGGAGTTGACAATCATGCCGATCTGAGAGCCAGTGGCCTGTGGGAAATGGAGCAACAAAATGAACACTGTATGTCCAAGTGAATTATGAATATATACTCTTTTAGTGTTTGTAAATTATTTAGCAGCGTTCAAGCAAAGCAAAGGCAGTATGCAATGCAGGTAAACGGGGATCAAACCGCCAACCTACTGCTTCCCACAATATACTACAAAAATATATTGCAAAATATGAATCATCAAGATTGTTTTGGTGACTGTCACTTATTGACTACACGCATGTAATAAGTATAAACATTTAGCCATTTTATTGAATGTATCAATTAGCATTTACATGCACAATTAGCACAAAATCTAAAAGCTATGTAATATAGATTTCAGATTTTTTTCTGTTATGTCGAACAAGTGGTTACAGAAATCTGGCAGTTTGTTAGTGTATACTGGGTGTTATGAATTGCTGGCGTACCCCTTGGACCATGGAAACATCAGTTGCCAGTCTTGTTGTCAGAGCTCCAGGACTGTTCATGGGATTAAAAAGTTTAATTCAGAGATGTCTAAAGCCTTAATTGAAAAATGTATGTTAGACTTAGACAGACTTTATTGATCCACAAGGGAAATTAACAAAGTAAATGACTGTCATATCTTCCAGTGTTAAAATGAAGTCATTATACACTATTTAAACCATACGTTTGACTGATGTGTATGTTTGTATACTACAGATGTTTACATAATGGAAACATTACATTTTCAACAGGTCAAAACCCAACAGAATCAAGCAGCATTGGAAAATGTAAGGCCATATATGACTTCATTCCCAAGCAGGAAGATGAACTGTCTTTCAACCCTTGAACTTGTCTGTGAAACCTACATTTACACTATGTAAATATACATAAGACTTGATAATAACTTGAATGTGTATTCCAGGAGATCTTCTAAACATTTACACAAAAGAAGAGAATGGCTGGTGGTTTGGAGAACTTAACGGACACAAAGGTCACTTCCCTTCTACCTATGTTGTCGAGCTGCCTGTGGAAAACAGGGTCAAATGCTCAGATGTGTCACAAGTTTTACAATCATGAGACCTTTCAGGGTTGCAGTTAATAAAAACAAATATTTATTATAAAGACAAACATATAAATGTTACTTATTCCACTTAAAAGGGTGCTCATATCCATTAGTCTTGAAAAATGGTCAAAGTTACTACTAAAAGCTTTTAAAAACAGAACTAAAGTATCTGGGTTAGTCTTCTTTTGCTCATAAAAGTCCAAAATGCAGCAAATATTTAATGTCGAGCCAGAGCAATAAACTCCTTTCTGATGTTTGCGAGGAAAGCTGCCTAGTTCTTTGTCTCCTGAAGCGGTTTTTCCAGGTTTGGCAAACACTCCAGTGCTGGGTCACTTGACACAACTGCAAATGAAGAGATGGGGATTTTGATTTGGAAGTTTTTACTGCAAGTGCAGAAAATATATGATAATACGTAATGTTCAGTTTGACTTACTCTGGTACGCTCCCTCTGCATTGATCCCCATTGTGACGATCTGGGCACTTGTCAAATCTGAACGCTTGATATTTCGAAAAACAAACTGCAGCTTTTCTCCTTTAAAAGAAAAAAAAAAAAACATAATTATGAGACTATTTTCACAAATCTGCACCACAATAGTTTTTATGTTCTGTGTTTTTTGTTCTTTCAACAAATTAACAAATTTGTCATTTGTTAATTACACTTGTATGCACTGAACATTATGTAAAAAGTGTAAATAACTGGTGACCGTTTAGAATAACACCCCACTCAAAAGTAAGTAACAATATCTTAAAAAAATAACAGTTTAAGGATACTGTGACAACAATCATGATAGGATTGATTCATCTTATTACTTATAATAATATAAAACCATGATAACAATGGTATTTAATAATGTTAAAGTTATGATTTATCAATGATGAAATAACTGATCACTAATACATAACTAATACTCACATTTAGCAAATAAAATGTATATTGTAATCCGCTGTGTCTCAGTTACTTTTGTGTGAAGATTGGGTTCATATAACTTTTTGATGACATCCCCAATATTTTAATGTTTATTCATTCATCATCTTTTGCTTATTCCTGTTAGAGGTCACAGGCTGTTTTGTAATTGAAGTAAGTCTCTGAAATAATATATAAATGATATAAAAACATTTGCCTAGGTCTTCATTAAGTGAACCTTACTACTCCCAGGAAATTCCACTTGATTAAGCCTGTTTGAGCTTTTTTAAATACATCCTAAAATACTGCCCATGAGTCCCCTGCCTCCAGCCCACCTCCTCTTTTTTATGCAACAACTAGTAAGAAGTTAGGTTAAGAGGTAAAAGTTCTCAAATGTTATACAATGTAATATTGTTATGAAGACATTTACCTCTAGAAAACTCAGATTTGCCCATGATGGCCCGTATCTCCAAGCCCAGATGCTCCTGAAACATGTGTCTGGCCTTTTGTAGATTCTTCAGTCTCTTTTTGTTTGCCTTATTCTGTGCCTCAATCACTGACAAGAGGGGAAAAGACAATTTAGAGCTACTTACAACAGTGAGCACAACAGTCACTAATTAACATAACATGATGTGCCTCTATTGTTGCGTACCTTCTCTTCTCTTGGCCTGTTCCTCTTTGAGTTTCCCGATCTTGTAGATAATGTCTTCTTTCTTCAGTTCCTTCTGCTCAATCTCAGACATCACTTCAGAAATGGCAAGATGTTTGTCCTTGAGTAACGTTCTTTTGTTCCAAGTCTATGAAAAAAATGTTTGAATGAAGTTATAAATGTCTTGCTTAGTGGGCTGTATTTGCTACTGAAGGAGTGTCCAGTACACAAGATACAAGGAGAAGAAGAAACAATGCACATATTGGAGAGTAATACATTTGATCAACATTACAGTTTCATTTGGTTACAAGTTCATTTTTCTGTACTTTTACAATCACCAAATCAACAGCAACAGTCCACTGATAACTGAAATGTAATCATTTTGTGAGCAGTAAGGCAATAAAATTTGATATTTGCCATCTTACATAGCAGCTCTTATTAAATGCTAAAGGAAGTACCGTGTTGTATACAAGATGAAACATATCCCCCTGGTTTTAACCTATTTATCCAAATACCTCATTAAATTAAACTTATTAATTTTGGACCATTTTAGAGATATTCTTGATTATTTTTAGATTTATTGCTTAGTAATCAGAATAGTAAAGCACAAGTAAATGTGTGATTTGTTTTTTTTAACAAAATGTTATCCATGAGAATCTATTATGCCACTCCAGGACTTTTGGATAGAACATGGACGCACACATTTACAAAGACATTTTTTTGTCAATAACAAATGTATGTTCTCTTTTACCCTTTCTGTGGCTTTTCTGCTAATAAATAAAAAATAAATAATAAAACCTCCTCTCTCAGCACATAGCATGTTTCAAAGTCTGTGTACTTAAGAAAGTGATTAATGGATTATTAAATCATTAGCTGACGATTGTTTTAATAATTGACTAATTCGATTAATTGTTATATGGGCTAACAGTCCTAGACATATTTTCCTTGTCCGTACTGGAAGAGGCTCTCTCTTTCAATATGGGCTCCGTAAAGTTTTTTCCCACAGCTGGGTTTTTCCTTATTGAGAAGGAGGGTCTAAGAACAGGGATGTCCTGGGTCTGTTTAGTTTACTGTATTTATTGTGCTGATTATGTGTTATGTCTGTGTTTATGTTTGATTAACTGTTTGTGAAGCTCTTTGAGGTGACTTTTGTTGTGATACTGGGCTATAGAAATAAAACTGAATTGAATTGAAATTAAAGTTGCACTATTTTAACCAACTAGCAATGTTACAATTAAGGCTTTTTAATAATTTCTCTCTTTTTGAGAGCGTTAGCGTCCTGCTTTTTTACCAATTACAAAACCTTTTTACTTTTCAGAAACGTACCTTTTTTGAAAGATTCTATTGTCTCAAACAGCATCTCGTCATCCATGCACTTCTTTATACATGTATCTGCAGCAACAAAAATCATGTTAATAATAACTTTCATAACAGTCAGTATTTAACACGTCATGGTACACACTGCTGAATCATAATTAATAGATCATGCTGAGCATACCTAGAGCAGATTTGACAAACTGTTTGTGGGTCTGGCACAGCTCCGTTGTCATGTCTGTGATCTTCCCAAGAGCTTTGAGCTGCTGGCTGTGGATCTCCTCCATGGCTTTAGTGAACCGTCAGCCGTGCCTGGGTCAGTGATGGACATCATGCTGCTCTACATGGTAACACAAAAAGGACGCAGTTTAAATGTGTTTTTTATGCTATGGACATGTGTTTTTACTGAACGCCTTCAGAATTTGCCAGGTGCATTTGAATACATTTTAATGCATGTTATCATAGAATTTGATGTCATAAACAGCTTTTAAAGTTAAAAACGTTCAAGGGGTCACTAGAGCATTATGTATTTCTGGGTGCGCCATGTCTAATATTTAACAAGTGTAAAACCACAGATCTGGGAGATATCTAATGAATGAGGAACATCACATCCCAAACTGATGGGAATGCAGTTGTGGCCACTGAATGATTTATGATGCTAGAGTTGACATACACTCACCTCTTAGAAAACTTTGTATCATCTCCTGAAAACATGAGAAAAACAGCTTTAGTCTCTGCAGAATGGATGATTTGATACATATACAGATATGACAGGATTGAAATACTCATCTTTTCTTTGTGTCTTTTCTTTCCATCTTCACTTTGTTTTTCCATGTTTTCATATATCTGCTTTTCTTCAGCCTTTCTCACAGTCTTCTTGCTGTCATGACCACAGAAACAGTCTCCTATGTTCAGCTAAAACCGGGAGGTTAAAAGATAAATAAAACATCTGCATTAGACAGACAGAAACCCATTTCAAATTAAAGATGTGATTGTTACCTACAGAATTGAATAACTAATACCATTAAACAGTAAAATACTTAACTTATTTGTTTTTTCTTCTTTCTTATGCTCTGTTAATGTGCATTGTGGGTCATCTCCTAGAAGCACAAAAATCAGGTTCAGTTTTTGGTTCATGTAGTTGAATAAGAATAACCAATGAATGACCACATGAATTATATCATGATTCATAAACACATATCTTTTCTGTTTTTCTGTCCTTTTCCTCTTCACTTCATCTTTCCGCAAACATCTTTCGGGTAAAACTTCAGCGTCTATCTCCATCTAAAACAGAGATAGTAAAACACTTAAACACGTACAGGTTCCCTAAAGGGGCCGCTTAGTCGACAACGCATTTTGTCAGAAAACGGCGTCATTTTTTGACAACTTACAGTGACATATGTATAAATCCTTAAAAGTGCATCAGAGTTGATCAGCTCTGCCCAGGAAGACCACAAGATGTAAAAGTCGAAGTGAACGTGTTAAGCTGTGGCTTCTTCTGCAGGGTAAACAGCGCCGTTTGCTGGCCTCACAGGCTTACTACAGATTCATCTTCTATTTTCTCTGTATCTGTGTAGATGTGAATTGAAGACGCTGTTTGAGTTTTCCTGTCCAGCGTTTCCAAGTAAACGGCCCCTTAATGGTGGCATTCATTAAAATGAATAATGAAATGTTTACCTTCTTGGATAGTTTCCTAAAACATACAAAAATATGAAGCACATTTTGGTTAGAGGAGAATATTTGCATAACCACAGTACAGTATATGATAAAATTATATAGAATCAAATACATATCTTTTGTTTGTTTTCTTCTCTCAGATCCTCTTCATGTCACTCTGCATTGCTCCTATTTATATCTGTCTAAAAAATAATTATTATGTTAATATACTTCCATCAGTAAACTTTTTCACACTTGAAGGAACAACATAAAACATATTATCACTTAAAAGGGCAGTATGAATGTTTTTAGTGTTTGGAAACAGAACAGCTGGATGAAAGAGAATGGGAAAAAACACTTCTCTTGTAACCAAACTGAGTGCACTTATCTGAATCCATCACCTGTACAGAACAGTACATAAAAGTACATTTCCTTAAATGTGCTACTCATTTGTTTACACTCGTGACCTACCTTTATAGTGAGTTTGATGACTCCTCCTCCCTCCTCCGCTCCATCTCTCCACTGTGTTCACTCAACACAAGCCCTGCACTGTCAGAGACACACAGAGACATGCATTTATTACTACTTCATCTACATGTACTATTACAGTTATTGCACAGACTAATGTCACCTTATGTTGTTGTTTCCTCTTCTCCCTGTTTTCTGTTTGTGTTTTAATTCTCAAAGCTGTTCTCATTATTTATTCATCTTTTCAAGCTCCAGGTCTGTCTCTTCTTGCAGAATCTCCTCTGTCTGTCTTTTTGAAGAGGCACAAGTTATTAAGTGAATCCCTAGAATATGTGTTCATCAGAAATAAACACTCACCTTTTTCTTATTTCAGGAGGGCATTTCATTTTTTTTACTTAAATGCCAGAGGTGGGAGAAGTACTTAAAAGCATAAGTATAGGTACTCAAGTAGTACTAATACTGTAATTCAAAACAATATCACTTAAGCAAAAATTAAATGACTACACCAATTATACTTAGGTAAAGTGGAAAGTGGTGTTGTAGTCAGGTCAGAGGTTTAAGTCCAAGTCAGAGTCAAATAAGACGAGAGTCACTCGAGAAAAAAGTGCTCACAAAAAAAACAAAAAAAAAGAAAAACTCCAGTGTGAGGTAAATCTTCTGGAGTTGAGGTGTGAGTCCAAGTTACTTAAAAAAGAGTCCAAAGGAACTGAAGATGAGTCTAAGTCCAAGTTAAGTCACCAAAGTCAGGTGCAACCCTGTAATCCAGTGCAACCCTGACATGTTGAATGGAAGAACTGTTTTGTATAAAGCTATTTTATAACACATTCAGTGATGTTTGTTTTTGCCCAGACTTGTAGCACCGTCTCTGCTTTCAGCAGTCCAAGTCCGAGTTCTAGTCTCCAAGTCCGAGTTCTAGTCTGCAAGTCCGAGTTCTAGTCTCCAAGTCCAAGTTCTAGTCTCCAAGTCCGAGTTCTAGTCTCCAAGTCCGAGTTTTAGTCTCCAAGTCCGAGTTTTAGTCTCCAAGTCCAAGTTCTAGTCTCCAAGTCCGAGTTCTAGTCTCCAAGTCCAAGTTCTAGTCTGCAAGTCCGAGTTCTAGTCTCCAAGTCCGAGTTCTAGTCTCCAAGTCCGAGTTCTAGTCTCCAAGTCCGAGTTCCAGTCTCCAAGTCCGAGTTCTAGTCTGCAAGTCCGAGTTCTAGTCTCCAAGTCCAAGTTCTAGTCTGCAAGTCCGAGTTCTAGTCTGCAAGTCCAAGTTCTAGTCTCCAAGTCCGAGTTCTAGTCTCCAAGTCCGAGTTCTAGTCTCCAAGTCCGAGTTCTAGTCTCCAAGTCCGAGTTCCAGTCTGCAAGTCCGAGTTCTAGTCTGCAAGTCCGAGTTCTAGTCTCCAAGTCCAAGTTCTAGTCTGCAAGTTCGAGATCTAGTCCGAGTCACAAGTCCAAATCAAGCTACTACTCCTGGTCTGTGAGAAGAGGTGAGCCGAAATCTGAGTCCAGGACTCAAGTACTCCAGTACTCCTCCATGTCTGGTGCAAAGTACTTAATGCTTCTACCACTACCCATTTCTACTACTACTGCCATGCTACTACTACTACTGCTGTAGTACTCTTATTAATGTGACTGTTCTTACAAACATATTCCCATTGCTACAACTCCTACTACTACTGCTACTTTTATTCCCCACTTTGCTAAGTTCAAAAATACTTGTACGTATTTATAAATTCTTTAAAAAAAAGTCAAACTTTAAAGTGAAATAAGATTTTCACTGTAAATGTACTGATAAACATATATTTTAGAGAAAAATAAATATACTCTAATTTATTGTGACACCTGCCAAACTATGCTTTTCTGTCCCATTTTGCCTTTTCTGTGCTTCTACTTCTCACCAACTACTTCATGAAACCAAATAAGCAAAAGTTTTTTTTTTTTTTTTTTTTTTTACATCACACTAACACACAACACAACACAGATTTACAAAAATAAGTAACACTTTGCAATAACTCACCACTATTAAGCAGCAATAAAGCATTAATAAATATGTAACGGACATCAGATGAACATTACATAAGATAATAAAAATTAAATTTTAATAACAATGTTTTTAACTCAATGGTGCTGATTAATTTTGGAGTAAATAAAAATATACCCTAAATAGTATTAAACTAGTGCTATATAGCAGTGGTTTTTATAAAGTGTTACCTTATTAACTTATCATCTAATTTTTTTTTATATATTTTTCTTTTGTCAACATCCCACCAACACATGACACACACATTTATAAAAATAAGTACCACTTTGGAATAACTCACCACTATTAAGCAACAATAAAGCATTAATAAATATATATATATATATATATATATATATATATATATATAAATAATAAGATAACATGAACATTACAAGGTTTAGGCTTTGTAAAAAAATAAATAACTGAAATATTATTCAACTAATGCTATATAGTGGTGTTTATTACAAAACGTTACCTATTTAACTTATCATCTTTTGCTTTTTTTTTTTTTTTTTTTTTTTTTTTGTTACTTAACACTAACACACATCTTATTTACAATATAATACAAAATTATACTTATCCTTAGCCAGGACCCTGCCTCTGAAGCAGTCTCCTCATGACACTTCCAGCTCCGTGTCCATCCCTCAGAAAAAACACAGAGAGCGAGCATCAGTGATCAAAAATAGAAAGAGTATTTGTGTCTTACTCTTGGAAGTGGCCTCTGAGGCTCATTTGACCTTTTCCAGTCTTTCCAGTCGCGCGCCCGTTCCCTCTCCCAGGCCTCCATCCTCCTCACCCAGTCCGGCTTGGGTCCAGGGAACAGGGGGGCGGGCTCCTCCTCCTGGGGGGTGAGAGGCGCGGCAGGGGTGGGTGGAGCCCTGGGGGGAGGAGCAGAGGAAAGCACAGGGTTACATGGCTGAGGTTGAGCCACAGTGTCACCCAGAACAAAGGAGGCGGGGAGCACAGCGAAGCTCAGCATAGGGCCCTCAGCAGGAGGAGAAGGAGTGACATGTTTAGAGGCCTTAGCAGAGGGGGCAGAAATAAGCTTAGGGCCCTTAGCAGAAGCAGAAGAGGAGTGCATAGGGGCCTTAGCCAAAGGAGTAGCAGAGAGAGCATTAGGGACCCTAGCAGGAGGAGCAGCAGAGACGGTTTTAGGGCCCTTAGCAGAAGCAGAAGAGGAGCGCTTAGGGACCTTAGCAAAAGCAGAAGAGGAGTGCATCGGGGCCTTAGCCAAAGGAGTAGCAGAGAGAGCATTAGGGACCCTAGCAGGAGGAGCAGCAGAGACGGTTTTAGGGCCCTTAGCAGAAGCAGAAGAGGAGCGCTTAGGGCCCTTAGCAAAAGCAGAAGAGGTGAAGCTAGGGAGCATAGCAGGTGGAAGAGGGATAAGCTTAAGGCCCTTAGCAGGAGGAGAAGGAGTGACAAGTTTAGAGGCCTTAGCAGAGGGGGCAGAAATAAGCTTAGGGCCCTTAGCAGAAGCAGAAGAGGAGTGCATAGGGGCCTTAGCCAAAGGAGTAGCAGAGAGAGCATTAGGGACCCTAGCAGGAGGAGCAGCAGAGACGGTTTTAGGGCCCTTAGCAGAAGCAGAAGAGGAGCGCTTAGGGCCCTTAGCAAAAGCAGAAGAGGTGAAGCTAGGGAGCATAGCAGGTGGAAGAGGAATAAGCTTAAGGCCCTTAGCAGGAGGAGGAGAGATGAGCTTGGGGGCCTTAGAAGAGAGAGCAGCAGAGAGGGTCTTAGGCTTCTTAGCAAGGGGAGCAGCAGAAAGGGCATAAGGGGCCTTAGCAGGAGGAGCAGAAGAGAGGGTCTTAGGCTTCTTAGCAAGGGGAGCAGCAGAAAGGGCATAAGGGGTCTTAGCAGGAGGAGCAGAAGAGAGGGTCTTAGGCTTCTTAGCAAGGGGAGCAGCAGAAAGGGCATAAGGGGCCTTAGCAGGAGGAGCAGAAGAGAGGGTCTTAGGCTTCTTAGCAAGGGGAGCAGCAGAAAGGGCATAAGGGGCCTTAGCAGGAGGAGCAGAAGAGAGGGTCTTAGGCTCCTTAGCAGGAGAAGGAGAGATAAAGTTAGGGCCCTTAGCAGAAGGGGCAGAGATGCGCTTAGTGGCCTTAGCTGGAGAAGGAGAGATTAGCTTAAGGGCCTGAGCAGGAGTTGCAGAGAAGGTGGAGGAGCTAGGGTGGAAAGAAGAAGAGCAGGCAGGAGAAGAAGAGCTATAGATACAGCTGAGTTTAGGGAGCTTAGCAGGAGGAGGACAGAGGGCAGGAGAGCGATGAGGGAGAGAGGGGGAGGAGGAAGAGGAGGAGGAGCTAGAGCTAAGTTTACGAGTCCGACGAAAAGGTGGAGAGCGGGAGCAGAAGCGAGAGGAGGAGCGGGAGGAAGAGCAAGAGGAGGAGCGGGAGGAAGAGCAAGAGGAGGAGCGGGAGGAGGAGCGGGAAGAGGAGGAGGAGGCAGAGCTAGAAGATGAAGAGGAGCAGGAGGAGGAGGAATGTGCAGTGAGAGTGGTGGGTGCAGTGGGTGTGATGGGTGCAGTGAGAGTGATGGGTGCAGTGAGAGTGGTGGGTGCAGTGAGAGTGATGGGTGCAGTGAGAGTGATGGGTGCAGTGAGAGTGATGGGTGCAGTGAGAGTGATGGGTGCAGTGAGAGTGGTGGGTGCAGTGAGAGTGATGGGTGCAGTGGGTGTGATGGGTGGAGTGGGTGTGGTGTGTGTGTGCAGCCTGCGCAGGAGGAGCAGGTGGGGACATCCCGGCCGGGAGGTCCAGGACCAGCGCTGGGCCATGGTGCACACAGATCTGAGGAGAAAGACACATCTGTAAAACACTGCACATGAACAGAGCTCAGACTTTGTTGTTTGAGTTTGGATCAAGATTTCAGTTCAACAAGGACCTCTGTGTTTTTACAAAGACACATTTAACCTGCCTCTCTCAACAAGTTACTGACTGAAGTGTACGTACAGTTAGATCCAGAAGTATTTGGACACTGACACAAGTTTTGTTATTTTAGCTGTAAACCAAACCATATTCAAAACACAGTTATATAATTCATATGTGTTCAAAGTGCAGACTCTCAGTTGTAATTTGACAGTATTTATGTTCAAATGGGTAGAATGGTTAGGAATTACAGCTCTTTAATGTGTAGCTGCCTCGTTTTAAGGGGCTCAAAAGTGATTGGACAAATGAACATTACCATAAATAAAATGTTTGTTTTTAATACTTTGTTAAAAATCCTTTGCAGGCAATGACTGCCTGAAGTCTGGAGGCCACGGACATTACCAAACACTGGGTTTCCTCGTTTGTGATGCTCTGCCAGGCCTTTACTGCGGCTGTCTTCAGATTAAGAAATAGCTTCTCAATCAACTGTCCAAATACTTTTGAGCCTTGAAAAAGAGGCTTATATACACTAACTGCACGTTAAGCACATATGAATTATATAACTGTATTATGAATATGTTTTGGTAAAAAGCCAAAAACAACAAAACTTATACTTATGGCTCTAACTGTACTTACTGTATAAACTGATTTCATGGGCATTAGCACATTTTAAGCAAAAATACAATACATTTTTAAAGCAGCATTAGCCTACATCATCTCCTATCCTAATGGGGTAGTGTATTCCCAGACAATTAAAGCATAATAAATTATTATTTACAAAAAATAACATATAAGCATGGGTATTTTATCTTTCATCTGACATAAAACCAGCAGAATACACGCCACCTTTCTGAACCCCAGAACCTTTACTTAGCTAATATTCACGCGATAGGCTCTAGTATAGTGTGTCAGAGTCACAGGCCTACTTCAGAGGACAGACAATGAGAAAATTAAATGTGGGCTATTAATTTACGTAGTTTTATTACTTTTTTTACACAGTACTACTTTGAATTGTTGTAACGTTATACAATGTGATTAAATATTGAGAAGAATGAACAAAATGAATTTATCATAGGACTCGAGGATGATGTTAACTAACTACAATATGGATAATTTAGGAATAAATCAAAAGAAAAGCCTTTCACTCGGTTTTAAAAAGCGAACAAATCATTGTACAGCCTAACTGTGGTCAGTGCATTGATAAACCGCGGTGTTATTGATCACACTTGGCATATAAGGTTAAGTTAATTGTGTTTAAACCAGAGAATAGCTACAAAAGGATTTCTGTGAATAACCTCGCTGTAAATTTAATATAAATATAGATAACTGGGTACATTGCTAAGATATACTGCTTTATTGCCCTGTTGTGTAGGTTTAATGGTAAAAGCCATAGGGATAACGTGATGATGGAGAATTATTTTTCTCACGTTTTTCTCTCAGCAAAGTGTGGTAGTCCGATTCGGGGCAGCTCAGTAGAAGTCCGGGTGAATAATCCCGAGGATAATGTCTCTTTTCTGTAGAAATCGACGAGTGAAGCTCAAAATGATCGCTTTCTGAACACAGACAAAGTTTGGAAGTTTTGCAGTGAGGCGAACGTTTGAAACACGCACTTAGCAACCAGCACCTGCGCGTGCAGCGTGCTAACGTCAGAGCACCATTAGGCTAGGCTAATTTACATTTTAGCTAGCTAATTTTATTGTAAATCGCTAAAATGTTTGAAAACTAAATGTGCAATTGAGCTACTAAATAATATACAAGACCTTATTATTAATTAGTAGTTTATTTTAAATGTTTTTTTCTTACTCAGCGCACATGACATAGCTTTGTCATCATTATGTGCCTGATTGTTTGTACATTCGCATGATTAAATCGTTTTAAAAAAGTAATAGATAGATATTAAAATATGTAGCCCACCTGCTTCACCTGTCAGGGTCAGAGCCGCCCCTGGGGCTGGGGGTCCAATGAAAAAAGATTTGGACACAAGTAGCCTAATAAGTGTCTGTGTAAAGCTTGTAATTCGTCAGACATGGACATCGTGGGTTCGATCCTCGGGCGGGCCAACACACAAACTCTCTGGGTGGAGAGTGGCAATTAGTGACTCTAAATGTCCCCTAGTGAATGAATGTGAGAGTGAATTGGTTGTCTGTCTGTGTTTGTCTCCGTGTCAGCCATGTGACCTAGGGCCTAAAGTTACTGGGATAGGCTCCAGTCACCTGCGACCCCTAACGGGAATAAAAGGAAGATGTATAAATGAATGAATGAAAATATGTACATGTATGTATGAAAGAGAGAGAGAGGGAGATATATGTTATAATAAACAATGTATTCAATCTTGGAAAGTAATAAAACCATAAATTGTGCCCATATTTTACCACAACCTAGCCCAGGGTGCCCAAGGCGGGGTCCGCGGGCCAAACTTGGCCCTTCAAGAGGTTGATTCAGCTCACAAGGGGGGTGCTGTGACTTTGATTCTATTGTGCACTGAATAGACTGTCAGTGGTTGGTAGGAAGTCTAACATGTCTCTCTACCTCAAAAATGTCATAATTAAAGTTAAATATCTGTTTGCATATGAACTCATTACATGCTAAAGATGATTGTGTTTGGCCTTTTGGCCCGCTAATACATTTCTGTTTTGGCTCTTTGGGCAACCCTGTGTTAGCCAGCAGGAAATATGATCTTTTCAAACATATCATTATTAAAATCATCATTTATTAAAAATTTCATTTCAGACTGCAGCCTGGGAGCTTGGTAACTAAAGGCTCTACCTCCAACTGTACTTTCAAACTATGGGAACCTAATTTTGTGAGTGCAGCACTCTTTTTGAATGATACAGCGCTATAACAGTGCTAGGATAGAACAAAGCAAATAACATTTACAGTCATCCAGGTCTGGTTATGTCTCTCACAAGTTTCCTACCTGATTATTCTAACGCACGCTTGCATTGATGGTAGTTTAGGTCATTGAAGCCATGTTCATTTTTTTATTTTCACATTTTCACTGGCCTCATTTACAGCAGTTATTACGAAAAGTGTCATTGTCATTTACCTGTCTTTGCTTTTCCAAACTGGGAATGTTGGAATATGGACCATCCCTTGAACTAAAAACTCTATTCTGACTGCATTGTTTTCCTACTGCCACAAGGGGGCAGTGTGTATGGCTCAATCCACACCGGTATGCTTCAAGAGTATATCTACAGACTACCCACTGTGATCTAATGTCATAAAAGCTTTTATACACAGTTAAAGGGCCATGATGCATTACTAACATTTATAATCTCAAAGTAAGGACATTAATATTCATCCAGTTCTGTTTAACAAAACGTGTGTGACTACTTTACACATCTGCCATAGCACACAGACCAGGAGCAGGAACACCACCTCCAAAGGAGCTTCTCAAAGACCAATAAAGTCAGGTGGAGCTGTGCTCTCCATCTCCTGACACAGCTCAGCAATGTGTGGAGAATGTTTTGGACATTTGTACATTTGTTTAGATGTAAATTTGTTTTGCACTTCTGGGCCACCGTACATATCAGAGCTAAGTGAGGTGTGTTGCAGACAATATGAAATTTGTGCACAGCAGTGGGGTTGCTGTGGTTCCATTTCTCTCGTGGGTACTATTCTGCCATCTTATCCTGAAAATTCTTAATCATTTTCAGATGGAAAGCAACCTTGTTTTGTTTAGGTGTCTGGTTTGGCAGTGGCCTTCCCTGTGGTGGGTGAAGAAAGATATTTGCAAGCTCCATCTGATGTGGTCTACATTATGTAAAATGGAACAATGGAGCATTTACCATACGTTTAGACAAAATCACCTGGGTGTGTAGTTTTTGGCGGCATCTGGTGGTGACATTGAACATTACAATCCCAGACTTTGTGTCAGGCTTTATGTAACATGTTTAATCAAATATTAGTTTTACCTATAACAATGGTACAGCTGAGTTATTTCACAATTTAAAAAAAAATTACATAATGGCCAAGTTGTTTGTTTACATTTTTGTTTTGGTACTAAAATCAGAAAAGCTGAGAGAGCTCCACGCTCTGGTTGCCACATAGGCCAATCTGTACATGAAGCATCTTTGACACAGCTAACAGCAGAGCTACAAAAGTAATTGGCAATAAACCTACAAAGCACACTGAGACCGGCAACCCACAGACCACTGCAGTATCATTTTTAAATCAGTACGAGCACATCCTGCTTACAGCACCTTTAATAATAAATAAGCTTTAAATACATGTGGAATGCAATTTTCTTCCATCTTCATACTGACTTATTGCATAGCATCATGTAGCAGGGCATAGCATTACATAGTATAGCATCGCATAGCAAGGCAAAGAGCAGCACAATTTAATTTCCTATGATATGGATCATACTATGCTTTATATACTTTATAAAAATGAATAAAGGAAAAACTGTATTTAAAGCCATGGCAGACTCAACAATTTGCATTTAGGTTAAAATTACTCACTTGGTATTCATATTTATGTTTAATAATGTCCTAAATTCCTATTAGTTTTGACTTTTAGTTGTTTTTGTAGACTGACAGACATGTTGCCTGCCATTCTGTGCCAACCACCTTTCCGACCACCACCAAACACACACTGCAGCTTAAACAAATGGTAATGGTTTTGGGCTTTCTGCTACAACAATATAAAAAGTAAACAATGCAGGTATTCCAAGTTATTTATAAAAAATACAATTGAGTTTCAGTGTTGACAGTTTGAAAGTAGTACATTAAAAAAAATAAGGTGTCCTTTAAGAAAGAAGGGAATGTGAAATTTTCTAACACTGCATTAATGTCATCACACAGGAAAAAAAAAAAAAAAAAAAAAAAAAAAAAAAATATATATATATATATATATTATATATATGTGTGTGTGTGTATCTTAATCTATAGAATTAATATATAATTTAAAGATGTATAAAGAGTATATATTGTTTATATTTCCTAAATGTAAATCTTAATTTTAATAACAATTGTACAGTTGAGTTAATAACAATAAAAATATATTTTTACATAATAGTCAAGTTGTTTTTGTTTACATTTATTGTTTTGTTCTGAAACTGCATTGCCGATTGTCCAATCAGAATAAAGACCATTGTTTTGATTTATACTGCTGTACAATGTTCAAACCAGTACGAAGTGCATGCTGCTTACAGTACTTTTAAAATAATGCATATGCATTAAAAACATCTTCTTTTGGGAGCTGTTACTTTAACTTTGCGGAGAACGTTTGATTTGGTGTCTCTCGTCCTCTGCCGGCATCGGTGGGGAATGGACAGAGCAATAAATGGCGAATTAGCACAACTATTAGCAACATGACACTTACAGATAAATAAATGAACTTTTAAGCACTAAAATGATCAGAACGAGTCCAGTGACAGATTATGGGCTTAAGAAATGTGCAGGAGCACTTCCTAGTTTCACATGTCTACGAAGGTCTACAAAGAGCTGCAAAACCAAGCATTTTCAGCTCTACAGCTCAGCAAATTACTCAAACATGCACGAATAAACCAAAATACTGCTCCAGGTATGTTTTTGAAGTGTAAACATAACAGGGTAAAAAGCTAAATCAAAACTGATTTAGCATAATAGGGGACCTTTAATATAATCTCAACTTTAGTGAAATGTGCTGCTGCCATTAATTTAAGAGCCATTATTTTTCATAAATTGTAAAATATCACCTACGTGTTATTTTTATTCTTGTGTTATTTATTTTATTTGCAAACCATTGCATACTGTTACATTTTAACACATTGTCCCAACCTTTTTGAAATGTAGTTCTGGTCACTTTGTGTTACGTAGAAGCGACCAGAACACTTTAGAGTTTTGAGTGTTAATGACTATTATGATCAGCTGATTGAACTTGGCCTCTTATGGCCATGTTACAAAACAATATAACAATAAACAAAATAACAAAACAACAATATAAGGACTATCACTGGTTCTGATGCTGTTTCATTCTCATGTAATTCTCAGATGGTTGTCCTGTGTCCCTTGTAGAAATGAGTTTTTACAGATTTGTTATGTTCATGTTTTTATCTTGGAAAGTGTGAATATTATTGTTACTATTTACTGACACAGTTATTGGACAGCTCACAAATAAGATTTTACATTGGCGTTTTATCAAATTAATTGTCTGTTAGGGGCTAAATAACCTAACAACAATAACTGTGACAACTTAACACTAATTAAATAGCAACTTTGCTATGTATATGAGGCATATGGCATTGAAGCTGGGCAACAGATTTTAACCTGAGTTCCAATGTTTCTTTTTGATTTTATCAGGTTATCATGTCCCTTTTTTTCACTTTTTCGCATGAATGCCCCATTTTATTAAGAGTGGACACATTTTACAGCAAGCTCCCTTTCTGAGTGTCAACAAGAACTACATGAACTCACCTCAGGCAGAGTCATGACAAAGTCGCGGAGGAATGCTTTCTTGGAAGCCTCTATGATCTCCTCCATGCTGATGCTGCGGGTGTTATCTCCATACTGTATATTCTCTACGATACTACAGTCAAACAGCACCGGCTCTTGGGACACAATACCAATCTGAGATCTGAGGAATGGAACGTTTATGGTTTGTGATGGGTGGCCATCTATCAACTGAAAAGCAAAAAATATATATCAGGAAAAGGTGGGGCAGTTGGGTCTAGGGTTATGGTTCTTTGATTAAGAAAACAACCTAATGAAATGTAAAGACACAAAATTCATGTTACTATACAAGTACCTCTCAAAAAAAGAAAATATTGTGGAAAAGTGAATGTATTTTACAGTAGTAGTTACAATTCAAAGTAAACTCATACATAATAATATAATAAAGTTAATAATAATACTTCATGCATCAGTCTATTATGAGAAAATTATGAAGAAGTGAAGGTTACAACCTTTTCCATCACTTTCGAGACGTAGACTCTAAGCACTAATACAGAATTTTAGGAAGTAAAAATAATAATTAGTCAGTATGTTGTAAAGTAACAAATCTCATTTCTCACCACTTTTCCTTCATCCGGATCATAGAAGCGTTCCAGCAGCTGAACACTGGTGCTCTTTCCCACATCCACTGCTCCCAACAAAAGCCAGAGTTTCACCAGGCTTCACCGACACCAGGAGCCCATTCAACACCTGGATGTCCTGGGCGGGATGGGTACGTGAAATTACAGTTGAGGAATTTCAATTTTCCTCTTAATAATTATCCTAAAAACAAAACAAAAACTGTGCAATCACATTATGCTATTATTAAATTTGATTAGAATTCATGAAATAATTTTTGTGGACAAACCCATTTCTGTCCCTCTGTGCTGCTCATGCTGATTTTGGGAACGCGGTCCAGTAGTTTGAATAACTGAGCGGCTGCAATCTTAGCTTTGGCATAATCTGGGGTAAAGGAGGAAGCTTTGCCCAGCTGCTGTTCCACTGATGATGATGGCTGAAATCACCCTGGAAGCACAATAAATGACCTTTGTCAACCTCCAGCTAGACACTCCCGAACAGGATGCTAGCCCAAAATCTGGAGAAGGGTCCCTGGGCGCTGCACCGCTAGCTGCCCACTGCTCCTGACAGGTTACCCCAGCGACATTGAGGGATGGGTCAAATGCAGAGAGACAAATTTCCCTACGGGGATCAATAAAGTCTACCTTAACCTATGGCAGTGAAATGTCTTGACCAAAGGACACAACGATTCACTGGGTCGAGCAGGAAGCAACCCACCAACCCTAAAGTCAGAAGGCAACCCGCTTAACTTTCTGCACCACTGTCTCCAGTAAGATTATAGATGTGGCAAACAAACAAAACAAAAACTGGACTAACAGCTCACTGCATATCTCCTAGTGTCATGTATTTTCAGTTCAGTGTCAAACCAATGACCTATAATCTATTTACATTTTTCTTTATTACACTCTCCGCCCATGTCCCTATCGCTGCTCTGCACTTGCTTTAGCAGAAGTTGAGCTGCACTTAGATCATTGTTTGTATGGTTTTATCTGTTTCTATTGCATTTTATTGTCTTGTAGCGTTTCTTGCTTTTAAGTATTCTTTGACTTGTTTTTATTATTTTATCAGAGTAAAGTGGTGCACTTTATAAGCCATTTTGGACTTTTGGACAGCAAAGGTTGTTTTAAATGTACAATATAAATAAACTTGACCAGGGCTGGAAGTCTCTTTCTCTGTATTATCGGCAACTAATTTAAAGGGGCTACTAACATTACACCTTTTACAACCTTTAAAAATGTTATCTGACTAAAAGAAAATGTTTCCAATAATTACTTTACTACTGCTAACTAACTTTTTGTATGATGCCATTTCAGAATGAAAGATAGCTGTGAGGAATCAGTGGAAACAGAGCTGTACGCCATGTTTTGGATAAATGAATGAGGCTTGCTGATTGGTCAGTGCTCCCTGGAGTGGGAAGTGTTCAAGGGACAGGCAACCCGAGCGTTTTGAGGCCTTAGAAACTCAGCGCCAAGTAATACAGGATTTGTCAAACAGGCTTGAAAACACAATTCAGCATGTTTTTGATGACAGAACAAAATATAATATAGTAGAAAGCGCAAAAAAGCTCCTTTAATTTTGTCAAGCCATGTTCACCATCCTATATTGGCCAAAGCTTCCAGTACAGGCTGACAGTACCTCATTGTGTATTAAAATCCTTGTCAGAAGAATTAAATGGCATCATAGGACCTCTGTCCACAGATTTTCCTTTTATAGTATCCTATTTGATTTATTAGACTAAATCACTCTCACCACGTTTAATTTTAGGTATGAAGTGTGTCATCAATTTGTGGAGAGCATATATTACCAACCTGAAAACATAACGAATGACAGCCTTCCGTGTGGACCAGATAGCCTCCAAATCTGAAAGAAGCCGCATAGGCAAGAGAGGACACACTGGGCAAATCCAAAGCTGATGCCATAGACGTGGGATTTTTTTATGGCCGCTTTAAATGGCGTCTCTAAACGCTGCTCGAAGGCATCAACAAAAGTGCTTTCCTTGGCCAGACCAGCTACTGTTCTAATATTGGACAGAGCTTCACTGGAAACCTGCCAAACACAGAAATTTAGCAGATGCTTCATAGACTACTTGTATGTGTGTGAATGTGACAATTATTTGGAGAACTTACTTGACCTGCTGCCTCCATGGACTTTTTGTCTTCATTGCAAACCCAGTCAACATTTGGCTTGAAAGGCCCCAGAAAGACCGATGAACGAGAGGAAACACATGATTACCAGTGTTCATTTCCAGCTGTAGTAAAAAAGCAATGATAAAAGCTGTGCAATGCTGGCGATGGAGTTGACAATCATGCCGATCTGAGAGCCAGTGGCCTGTGGGAAATGGAGCAACAAAATGAACACTGTATGTCCAAGTGAATTATGAATATATACTCTTTTAGTGTTTGTAAATATTTAGCAGCGTTCAAGCAAAGCAAAGGCAGTATGCAATGCAGGTAAACGGGGATCAAACCGCCAACCTACTGCTTCCCACAATATACTACAAAAATATATTGCAAAATATGAATCATCAGATTGTTTTGGTGACTGTCACTTATTGACTACACGCATGTAATAAGTATAAACATTTAGCCATTTTATTGAATGTATCAATTAGCATTACATGCACAATTAGCACAAAATCTAAAAGCTATGTAATATAGATTTCAGATTTTTTTCTGTTATGTCGAACAAGTGGTTACAGAAATCTGGCAGTTTGTTAGTGTATACTGGGTGTTATGAATTGCTGGCGTACCCCTTGGACCATGGAAACATCAGTTGCCAGTCTTGTTGTCAGAGCTCCAGGACTGTTCATGGGATTAAAAAGTTTAATTCAGAGATGTCTAAAGCCTTAATTGAAAAATGTATGTTAGACTTAGACAGACTTTATTGATCCACAAGGGAAATTAACAAAGTAAATGACTGTCATATCTTCCAGTGTTAAAATGAAGTCATTATACACTATTTTAAACCATACGTTTGACTGATGTGTATGTTGTATACTACAGATGTTTACATAATGGAAACATTACATTTTCAACAGGTCAAAACCCAACAGAATCAAGCAGCATTGGAAAATGTAAGGCCATATATGACTTCATTCCCAAGCAGGAAGATGAACTGTCTTTCAACCCTTGAACTTGTCTGTGAAACCTACATTTACACTATGTAAATATACATAAGACTTGATAATAACTTGAATGTGTATTCAGGAGATCTTCTAAACATTTACACAAAGAAGAGAATGGCTGGTGGTTTGGAGAACTTAACGGACACAAAGGTCACTTCCCTTCTACCTATGTTGTCGAGCTGCCTGTGGAAAACAGGGTCAAATGCTCAGATGTGTCACAAGTTTTACAATCATGAGACCTTTCAGGGTTGCAGTTAATAAAAACAAATATTTATTATAAAGACAAACATATAAATGTTACTTATTCCACTTAAAAGGGTGCTCATATCCATTAGTCTTGAAAAATGGTCAAAGTTACTACTAAAAGCTTTTAAAAACAGAACTAAAGTATCTGGGTTAGTCTTCTTTTGCTCATAAAAGTCCAAATGCAGCAAATATTTAATGTCGAGCCAGAGCAATAAACTCCTTTCTGATGTTTGCGAGGAAAGCTGCCTAGTTCTTTGTCTCCTGAAGCGGTTTTTCCAGGTTTGGCAAACACTCCAGTGCTGGGTCACTTGACACAACTGCAAATGAAGAGATGGGGATTTTGATTTGGAAGTTTTTACTGCAAGTGCAGAAAATATATGATAATACGTAATGTTCAGTTTTGACTTACTCTGGTACGCTCCCTCTGCATTGATCCCCATTGTGACGATCTGGGCACTTGTCAAATCTGAACGCTTGATATTTCGAAAACAAACTGCAGCTTTTCTCCTTTAAAAGAAAAAAAAAAAACATAATTATGAGACTATTTTCACAAATCTGCACCACAATAGTTTTTATGTTCTGTGTTTTTTGTTCTTTCAACAAATTAACAAATTTGTCATTTGTTAATTACACTTGTATGCACTGAACATTATGTAAAAAGTGTAAATAACTGGTGACCGTTTAGAATAACACCCCACTCAAAAGTAAGTAACAATATCTTAAAAAATAACAGTTTAAGGATACTGTGACAACAATCATGATAGGATTGATTCATCTTATTACTTATAATAATATAAAACCATGATAACAATGGTATTTAATAATGTTAAAGTTATGATTTATCAATGATGAAATAACTGATCACTAATACATAACTAATACTCACATTTAGCAAATAAAATGTATATTGTAATCCGCTGTGTCTCAGTTACTTTTGTGTGAAGATTGGGTTCATATAACTTTTTGATGACATCCCCAATATTTTAATGTTTATTCATTCATCATCTTTTGCTTATTCCTGTTAGAGGTCACAGGCTGTTTTGTAATTGAAGTAAGTCTCTGAAATAATATATAAATGATATAAAAACATTTGCCTAGGTCTTCATTAAGTGAACCTTACTACTCCCAGGAAATTCCACTTGATTAAGCCTGTTTGAGCTTTTTTAAATACATCCTAAAATACTGCCCATGAGTCCCCTGCCTCCAGCCCACCTCCTCTTTTTATGCAACAACTAGTAAGAAGTTAGGTTAAGAGGTAAAAGTTCTCAAATGTTATACAATGTAATATTGTTATGAAGACATTTACCTCTAGAAAACTCAGATTTGCCCATGATGGCCCGTATCTCCAAGCCCAGATGCTCCTGAAACATGTGTCTGGCCTTTTGTAGATTCTTCAGTCTCTTTTTGTTTGCCTTATTCTGTGCCTCAATCACTGACAAGAGGGGAAAAGACAATTTAGAGCTACTTACAACAGTGAGCACAACAGTCACTAATTAACATAACATGATGTGCCTCTATTGTTGCGTACCTTCTCTTCTCTTGGCCTGTTCCTCTTTGAGTTTCCCGATCTTGTAGATAATGTCTTCTTTCTTCAGTTCCTTCTGCTCAATCTCAGACATCACTTCAGAAATGGCAAGATGTTTGTCCTTGAGTAACGTTCTTTTGTTCCAAGTCTATGAAAAAAATGTTTGAATGAAGTTATAAATGTCTTGCTTAGTGGGCTGTATTTGCTACTGAAGGAGTGTCCAGTACACAAGATACAAGGAGAAGAAGAAACAATGCACATATTGGAGAGTAATACATTTGATCAACATTACAGTTTCATTTGGTTACAAGTTCATTTTTCTGTACTTTACAATCACCAAATCAACAGCAACAGTCCACTGATAACTGAAATGTAATCATTTTGTGAGCAGTAAGGCAATAAAATTTGATATTTGCCATCTTACATAGCAGCTCTTATTAAATGCTAAAGGAAGTACCGTGTTGTATACAAGATGAAACATATCCCCCTGGTTTTAACCTATTTATCCAAATACCTCATTAAATTAAACTTATTAATTTTGGACCATTTTAGAGATATTCTTGATTATTTTTAGATTTATTGCTTAGTAATCAGAATAGTAAAGCACAAGTAAATGTGTGATTTGTTTTTTTTAACAAAATGTTATCCATGAGAATCTATTATGCCACTCCAGGACTTTTGGATAGAACATGGACGCACACATTTACAAAGACATTTTTTGTCAATAACAAATGTATGTTCTCTTTTACCCTTTCTGTGGCTTTTCTGCTAATAAATAAAAAATAAATAATAAAACCTCCTCTCTCAGCACATAGCATGTTTCAAAGTCTGTGTACTTAAGAAAGTGATTAATGGATTATTAAATCATTAGCTGACGATTGTTTTAATAATTGACTAATTCGATTAATTGTTATATGGGCTAACAGTCCTAGACATATTTTCCTTGTCCGTACTGGAAGAGGCTCTCTCTTTCAATATGGGCTCCGTAAAGGTTTTTTCCCACAGCTGGGTTTTTCCTTATTGAGAAGGAGGGTCTAAGAACAGGGATGTCCTGGGTCTGTTTAGTTTACTGTATTTATTGTGCTGATTATGTGTTATGTCTGTGTTTATGTTTGATTAACTGTTTGTGAAGCTCTTTGAGGTGACTTTTGTTGTGATACTGGGCTATAGAAATAAAACTGAATTGAATTGAAATTAAAGTTGCACTATTTTAACCAACTAGCAATGTTACAATTAAGGCTTTTTAATAATTTCTCTCTTTTTGAGAGCGTTAGCGTCCTGCTTTTTTACCAATTACAAAACCTTTTTACTTTTCAGAAACGTACCTTTTTTGAAAGATTCTATTGTCTCAAACAGCATCTCGTCATCCATGCACTTCTTTATACATGTATCTGCAGCAACAAAAATCATGTTAATAATAACTTTCATAACAGTCAGTATTTAACACGTCATGGTACACACTGCTGAATCATAATTAATAGATCATGCTGAGCATACCTAGAGCAGATTTGACAAACTGTTTGTGGGTCTGGCACAGCTCCGTTGTCATGTCTGTGATCTTCCCAAGAGCTTTGAGCTGCTGGCTGTGGATCTCCTCCATGGCTTTAGTGAACCGTCAGCCGTGCCTGGGTCAGTGATGGACATCATGCTGCTCTACATGGTAACACAAAAAGGACGCAGTTTAAATGTGTTTTTTATGCTATGGACATGTGTTTTTACTGAACGCCTTCAGAATTTGCCAGGTGCATTTGAATACATTTTAATGCATGTTATCATAGAATTTGATGTCATAAACAGCTTTTAAAGTTAAAAACGTTCAAGGGGTCACTAGAGCATTATGTATTTCTGGGTGCGCCATGTCTAATATTTAACAAGTGTAAAACCACAGATCTGGGAGATATCTAATGAATGAGGAACATCACATCCCAAACTGATGGGAATGCAGTTGTGGCCACTGAATGATTTATGATGCTAGAGTTGACATACACTCACCTCTTAGAAAACTTTGTATCATCTCCTGAAAACATGAGAAAAACAGCTTTAGTCTCTGCAGAATGGATGATTTGATACATATACAGATATGACAGGATTGAAATACTCATCTTTTCTTTGTGTCTTTTCTTTCCATCTTCACTTTGTTTTTCCATGTTTTCATATATCTGCTTTTCTTCAGCCTTTCTCACAGTCTTCTTGCTGTCATGACCACAGAAACAGTCTCCTATGTTCAGCTAAAACCGGGAGGTTAAAAGATAAATAAAACATCTGCATTAGACAGACAGAAACCCATTTCAAATTAAAGATGTGATTGTTACCTACAGAATTGAATAACTAATACCATTAAACAGTAAAATACTTAACTTATTTGTTTTTTCTTCTTTCTTATGCTCTGTTAATGTGCATTGTGGGTCATCTCCTAGAAGCACAAAAATCAGGTTCAGTTTTTGGTTCATGTAGTTGAATAAGAATAACCAATGAATGACCACATGAATTATATCATGATTCATAAACACATATCTTTTCTGTTTTTCTGTCCTTTTCCTCTTCACTTCATCTTTCCGCAAACATCTTTCGGGTAAAACTTCAGCGTCTATCTCCATCTAAAACAGAGATAGTAAACACTTAAACACGTACAGGTTCCCTAAAGGGGCCGCTTAGTCGACAACGCATTTTGTCAGAAAACGGCGTCATTTTTTGACAACTTACAGTGACATATGTATAAATCCTTAAAAGTGCATCAGAGTTGATCAGCTCTGCCCAGGAAGACCACAAGATGTAAAAGTCGAAGTGAACGTGTTAAGCTGTGGCTTCTTCTGCAGGGTAAACAGCGCCGTTTGCTGGCCTCACAGGCTTACTACAGATTCATCTTCTATTTTCTCTGTATCTGTGTAGATGTGAATTGAAGACGCTGTTTGAGTTTTCCTGTCCAGCGTTTCCAAGTAAACGGCCCCTTAATGGTGGCATTCATTAAAATGAATAATGAAATGTTTACCTTCTTGGATAGTTTCCTAAAACATACAAAAATATGAAGCACATTTTGGTTAGAGGAGAATATTTGCATAACCACAGTACAGTATATGATAAAATTATATAGAATCAAATACATATCTTTTGTTTGTTTTCTTCTCTCAGATCCTCTTCATGTCACTCTGCATTGCTCCTATTTATATCTGTCTAAAAAATAATTATTATGTTAATATACTTCCATCAGTAAACTTTTTCACACTTGAAGGAACAACATAAAACATATTATCACTTAAAAGGGCAGTATGAATGTTTTTAGTGTTTGGAAACAGAACAGCTGGATGAAAGAGAATGGGAAAAAACACTTCTCTTGTAACCAAACTGAGTGCACTTATCTGAATCCATCACCTGTACAGAACAGTACATAAAAGTACATTTCCTTAAATGTGCTACTCATTTGTTTACACTCGTGACCTACCTTTATAGTGAGTTTGATGACTCCTCCTCCCTCCTCCGCTCCATCTCTCCACTGTGTTCACTCAACACAAGCCCTGCACTGTCAGAGACACACAGAGACATGCATTTATTACTACTTCATCTACATGTACTATTACAGTTATTGCACAGACTAATGTCACCTTATGTTGTTGTTTCCTCTTCTCCCTGTTTTCTGTTTGTGTTTTAATTCTCAAAGCTGTTCTCATTATTTATTCATCTTTTCAAGCTCCAGGTCTGTCTCTTCTTGCAGAATCTCCTCTGTCTGTCTTTTTGAAGAGGCACAAGTTATTAAGTGAATCCCTAGAATATGTGTTCATCAGAAATAAACACTCACCTTTTTCTTATTTCAGGAGGGCATTTCATTTTTTTACTTAAATGCCAGAGGTGGGAGAAGTACTTAAAAGCATAAGTATAGGTACTCAAGTAGTACTAATACTGTAATTCAAAACAATATCACTTAAGCAAAAATTAAATGACTACACCAATTATACTTAGGTAAAGTGGAAAGTGGTGTTGTAGTCAGGTCAGAGGTTTAAGTCCAAGTCAGAGTCAAATAAGACGAGAGTCACTCGAGAAAAAAGTGCTCACAAAAAAAACAAAAAAAAAGAAAAACTCCAGTGTGAGGTAAATCTTCTGGAGTTGAGGTGTGAGTCCAAGTTACTTAAAAAAGAGTCCAAAGGAACTGAAGATGAGTCTAAGTCCAAGTTAAGTCACCAAAGTCAGGTGCAACCCTGTAATCCAGTGCAACCCTGACATGTTGAATGGAAGAACTGTTTTGTATAAAGCTATTTTATAACACATTCAGTGATGTTTGTTTTTGCCCAGACTTGTAGCACCGTCTCTGCTTTCAGCAGTCCAAGTCCGAGTTCTAGTCTCCAAGTCCGAGTTCTAGTCTGCAAGTCCGAGTTCTAGTCTCCAAGTCCAAGTTCTAGTCTCCAAGTCCGAGTTCTAGTCTCCAAGTCCGAGTTTTAGTCTCCAAGTCCGAGTTTTAGTCTCCAAGTCCAAGTTCTAGTCTCCAAGTCCGAGTTCTAGTCTCCAAGTCCAAGTTCTAGTCTGCAAGTCCGAGTTCTAGTCTCCAAGTCCGAGTTCTAGTCTCCAAGTCCGAGTTCTAGTCTCCAAGTCCGAGTTCCAGTCTCCAAGTCCGAGTTCTAGTCTGCAAGTCCGAGTTCTAGTCTCCAAGTCCAAGTTCTAGTCTGCAAGTCCGAGTTCTAGTCTGCAAGTCCAAGTTCTAGTCTCCAAGTCCGAGTTCTAGTCTCCAAGTCCGAGTTCTAGTCTCCAAGTCCGAGTTCTAGTCTCCAAGTCCGAGTTCCAGTCTGCAAGTCCGAGTTCTAGTCTGCAAGTCCGAGTTCTAGTCTCCAAGTCCAAGTTCTAGTCTGCAAGTTCGAGATCTAGTCCGAGTCACAAGTCCAAATCAAGCTACTACTCCTGGTCTGTGAGAAGAGGTGAGCCGAAATCTGAGTCCAGGACTCAAGTACTCCAGTACTCCTCCATGTCTGGTGCAAAGTACTTAATGCTTCTACCACTACCCATTTCTACTACTACTGCCATGCTACTACTACTACTGCTGTAGTACTCTTATTAATGTGACTGTTCTTACAAACATATTCCCATTGCTACAACTCCTACTACTACTGCTACTTTTATTCCCCACTTTGCTAAGTTCAAAAATACTTGTACGTATTTATAAATTCTTTAAAAAAAAGTCAAACTTTAAAGTGAAATAAGATTTTCACTGTAAATGTACTGATAAACATATATTTTAGAGAAAAATAAATATACTCTAATTTATTGTGACACCTGCCAAACTATGCTTTTCTGTCCCATTTTGCCTTTTCTGTGCTTCTACTTCTCACCAACTACTTCATGAAACCAAATAAGCAAAAGTTTTTTTTTTTTTTTTTTTTTTACATCACACTAACACACAACACAACACAGATTTACAAAAATAAGTAACACTTTGCAATAACTCACCACTATTAAGCAGCAATAAAGCATTAATAAATATGTAACGGACATCAGATGAACATTACATAAGATAATAAAAATTAAATTTTAATAACAATGTTTTTAACTCAATGGTGCTGATTAATTTTGGAGTAAATAAAAATATACCCTAAATAGTATTAAACTAGTGCTATATAGCAGTGGTTTTTATAAAGTGTTACCTTATTAACTTATCATCTAATTTTTTTTTATATATTTTTCTTTTGTCAACATCCCACCAACACATGACACACACATTTATAAAAATAAGTACCACTTTGGAATAACTCACCACTATTAAGCAACAATAAAGCATTAATAAATATATATATATATATATATATATATATATATATATAAATAATAAGATAACATGAACATTACAAGGTTTAGGCTTTGTAAAAAAATAAATAACTGAAATATTATTCAACTAATGCTATATAGTGGTGTTTATTACAAAACGTTACCTATTTAACTTATCATCTTTTGCTTTTTTTTTTTTTTTTTTTTTTTTTTGTTACTTAACACTAACACACATCTTATTTACAATATAATACAAAATTATACTTATCCTTAGCCAGGACCCTGCCTCTGAAGCAGTCTCCTCATGACACTTCCAGCTCCGTGTCCATCCCTCAGAAAAAACACAGAGAGCGAGCATCAGTGATCAAAAATAGAAAGAGTATTTGTGTCTTACTCTTGGAAGTGGCCTCTGAGGCTCATTTGACCTTTTCCAGTCTTTCCAGTCGCGCGCCCGTTCCCTCTCCCAGGCCTCCATCCTCCTCACCCAGTCCGGCTTGGGTCCAGGGAACAGGGGGGCGGGCTCCTCCTCCTGGGGGGTGAGAGGCGCGGCAGGGGTGGGTGGAGCCCTGGGGGGAGGAGCAGAGGAAAGCACAGGGTTACATGGCTGAGGTTGAGCCACAGTGTCACCCAGAACAAAGGAGGCGGGGAGCACAGCGAAGCTCAGCATAGGGCCCTCAGCAGGAGGAGAAGGAGTGACATGTTTAGAGGCCTTAGCAGAGGGGGCAGAAATAAGCTTAGGGCCCTTAGCAGAAGCAGAAGAGGAGTGCATAGGGGCCTTAGCCAAAGGAGTAGCAGAGAGAGCATTAGGGACCCTAGCAGGAGGAGCAGCAGAGACGGTTTTAGGGCCCTTAGCAGAAGCAGAAGAGGAGCGCTTAGGGACCTTAGCAAAAGCAGAAGAGGAGTGCATCGGGGCCTTAGCCAAAGGAGTAGCAGAGAGAGCATTAGGGACCCTAGCAGGAGGAGCAGCAGAGACGGTTTTAGGGCCCTTAGCAGAAGCAGAAGAGGAGCGCTTAGGGCCCTTAGCAAAAGCAGAAGAGGTGAAGCTAGGGAGCATAGCAGGTGGAAGAGGGATAAGCTTAAGGCCCTTAGCAGGAGGAGAAGGAGTGACAAGTTTAGAGGCCTTAGCAGAGGGGGCAGAAATAAGCTTAGGGCCCTTAGCAGAAGCAGAAGAGGAGTGCATAGGGGCCTTAGCCAAAGGAGTAGCAGAGAGAGCATTAGGGACCCTAGCAGGAGGAGCAGCAGAGACGGTTTTAGGGCCCTTAGCAGAAGCAGAAGAGGAGCGCTTAGGGCCCTTAGCAAAAGCAGAAGAGGTGAAGCTAGGGAGCATAGCAGGTGGAAGAGGAATAAGCTTAAGGCCCTTAGCAGGAGGAGGAGAGATGAGCTTGGGGGCCTTAGAAGAGAGAGCAGCAGAGAGGGTCTTAGGCTTCTTAGCAAGGGGAGCAGCAGAAAGGGCATAAGGGGCCTTAGCAGGAGGAGCAGAAGAGAGGGTCTTAGGCTTCTTAGCAAGGGGAGCAGCAGAAAGGGCATAAGGGGTCTTAGCAGGAGGAGCAGAAGAGAGGGTCTTAGGCTTCTTAGCAAGGGGAGCAGCAGAAAGGGCATAAGGGGCCTTAGCAGGAGGAGCAGAAGAGAGGGTCTTAGGCTTCTTAGCAAGGGGAGCAGCAGAAAGGGCATAAGGGGCCTTAGCAGGAGGAGCAGAAGAGAGGGTCTTAGGCTCCTTAGCAGGAGAAGGAGAGATAAAGTTAGGGCCCTTAGCAGAAGGGGCAGAGATGCGCTTAGTGGCCTTAGCTGGAGAAGGAGAGATTAGCTTAAGGGCCTGAGCAGGAGTTGCAGAGAAGGTGGAGGAGCTAGGGTGGAAAGAAGAAGAGCAGGCAGGAGAAGAAGAGCTATAGATACAGCTGAGTTTAGGGAGCTTAGCAGGAGGAGGACAGAGGGCAGGAGAGCGATGAGGGAGAGAGGGGGAGGAGGAAGAGGAGGAGGAGCTAGAGCTAAGTTTACGAGTCCGACGAAAAGGTGGAGAGCGGGAGCAGAAGCGAGAGGAGGAGCGGGAGGAAGAGCAAGAGGAGGAGCGGGAGGAAGAGCAAGAGGAGGAGCGGGAGGAGGAGCGGGAAGAGGAGGAGGAGGCAGAGCTAGAAGATGAAGAGGAGCAGGAGGAGGAGGAATGTGCAGTGAGAGTGGTGGGTGCAGTGGGTGTGATGGGTGCAGTGAGAGTGATGGGTGCAGTGAGAGTGGTGGGTGCAGTGAGAGTGATGGGTGCAGTGAGAGTGATGGGTGCAGTGAGAGTGATGGGTGCAGTGAGAGTGATGGGTGCAGTGAGAGTGGTGGGTGCAGTGAGAGTGATGGGTGCAGTGGGTGTGATGGGTGGAGTGGGTGTGGTGTGTGTGTGCAGCCTGCGCAGGAGGAGCAGGTGGGGACATCCCGGCCGGGAGGTCCAGGACCAGCGCTGGGCCATGGGTGCACACAGATCTGAGGAGAAAGACACATCTGTAAAACACTGCACATGAACAGAGCTCAGACTTTGTTGTTTGAGTTTGGATCAAGATTTCAGTTCAACAAGGACCTCTGTGTTTTTACAAAGACACATTTAACCTGCCTCTCTCAACAAGTTACTGACTGAAGTGTACGTACAGTTAGATCCAGAAGTATTTGGACACTGACACAAGTTTTGTTATTTTAGCTGTAAACCAAACCATATTCAAAACACAGTTATATAATTCATATGTGTTCAAAGTGCAGACTCTCAGTTGTAATTTGACAGTATTTATGTTCAAATGGGTAGAATGGTTAGGAATTACAGCTCTTTAATGTGTAGCTGCCTCGTTTTAAGGGGCTCAAAAGTGATTGGACAAATGAACATTACCATAAATAAAATGTTTGTTTTTAATACTTTGTTAAAAATCCTTTGCAGGCAATGACTGCCTGAAGTCTGGAGGCCACGGACATTACCAAACACTGGGTTTCCTCGTTTGTGATGCTCTGCCAGGCCTTTACTGCGGCTGTCTTCAGATTAAGAAATAGCTTCTCAATCAACTGTCCAAATACTTTTGAGCCCTTGAAAAAGAGGCTTATATACACTAACTGCACGTTAAGCACATATGAATTATATAACTGTATTATGAATATGTTTTGGTAAAAAGCCAAAAACAACAAAACTTATACTTATGGCTCTAACTGTACTTACTGTATAAACTGATTTCATGGGCATTAGCACATTTTAAGCAAAAATACAATACATTTTTAAAGCAGCATTAGCCTACATCATCTCCTATCCTAATGGGGTAGTGTATTCCCAGACAATTAAAGCATAATAAATTATTATTTACAAAAAATAACATATAAGCATGGGTATTTTATCTTTCATCTGACATAAAACCAGCAGAATACACGCCACCTTTCTGAACCCCAGAACCTTTACTTAGCTAATATTCACGCGATAGGCTCTAGTATAGTGTGTCAGAGTCACAGGCCTACTTCAGAGGACAGACAATGAGAAAAATTAAATGTGGGCTATTAATTTACGTAGTTTTATTACTTTTTTTACACAGTACTACTTTGAATTGTTGTAACGTTATACAATGTGATTAAATATTGAGAAGAATGAACAAAATGAATTTATCATAGGACTCGAGGATGATGTTAACTAACTACAATATGGATAATTTAGGAATAAATCAAAAGAAAAGCCCTTTCACTCGGTTTAAAAAGCGAACAAATCATTGTACAGCCTAACTGTGGTCAGTGCATTGATAAACCGCGGTGTTATTGATCACACTTGGCATATAAGGTTAAGTTAATTGTGTTTAAACCAGAGAATAGCTACAAAAGGATTTCTGTGAATAACCTCGCTGTAAATTTAATATAAATATAGATAACTGGGTACATTGCTAAGATATACTGCTTTATTGCCCTGTTGTGTAGGTTTAATGGTAAAAGCCATAGGGAATAACGTGATGATGGAGAATTATTTTTCTCACGTTTTTCTCTCAGCAAAGTGTGGTAGTCCGATTCCGGGGCAGCTCAGTAGAAGTCCGGGTGAATATCTCCGAGGATAATGTCTCTTTTCTGTAGAAATCGACGAGTGAAGCTCAAAATGATCGCTTTCTGAACACAGACAAAGTTTGGAAGTTTTGCAGTGAGGCGCACGTTTGAAACACGCACTTAGCAACCAGCACCTGCGCGTGCAGCGTGCTAACGTCAGAGCACCATTAGGCTAGGCTAATTTACATTTTAGCTAGCTAATTTTATTGTAAATCGCTAAAATGTTTGAAAACTAAATGTGCAATTGAGCTACTAAATAATATACAAGACCTTATTATTAATTAGTAGTTTATTTTAAATGTTTTTTTCTACTCAGCGCACATGACATAGCTTTGTATCATTATGTGCCTGATTGTTTGTACATTCGCATTGATTAAATCGTTTTAAAAAAGTAATAGATAGATATTAAAATATGTAGCCCACCTGCTTCACCTGTCAGGTCAGAGCCGCCCCTGGGGCTGGGGGTCCAATGAAAAAAGATTTGGACACAAGTAGCCTAATAAGTGTCTGTGTAAAGCTTGTAATTCGTCAGACATGGACATCGTGGGTTCGATCCTCGGGCCGGGCCAACACACAAACTCTCTGGGTGGAGAGTGGCAATTAGTGACTCTAAATGTCCCCTAGTGAATGAATGTGAGAGTGAATGGTTGTCTGTCTGTGTTTGTCTCCGTGTCAGCCATGTGACCTAGGGCCTAAAGTTACTGGGATAGGCTCCAGTCACCTGCGACCCCTAACGGGAATAAAAGGAAGATGTATAAATGAATGAATGAAAATATGTACATGTATGTATGAAAGAGAGAGAGAGGGAGATATATGTTATAATAAACAATGTATTCAATCTTGGAAAGTAATAAAACCATAAATTGTGCCCATATTTTACCACAACCTAGCCCAGGGGTGCCCAAGGCGGGGTCCGCGGGCCAAACTTGGCCCTTCAAGAGGTTGATTCAGCTCACAAGGGGGTGCTGTGACTTTGATTCTATTGTGCACTGAATAGACTGTCAGTGGTTGGTAGGAAGTCTAACATGTCTCTCTACCTCAAAAATGTCATAATTAAAGTTAAATGATCTGTTTGCATATGAACTCATTACATGCTAAAGATGATTGTGTTTGGCCTTTGGCCCGCTAATACATTTCTGTTTTGGCTCTTTTGGGCAACCCTGTGTTAGCCAGCAGGAAATATGATCTTTTCAAACATATCATTATTAAAATCATCATTTATTAAAAATTTCATTTCAGACTGCAGCCTGGGAGCTTGGTAACTAAAGGCTCTACCTCCAACTGTATTCCAACATTTTGTGAGTGCAGCACTCTTTTTGAATGATACAGCGCTATAACAGTGCTAGGATAGAACAAAGCAAATAACATTTACAGTCATCCAGGTCTGGTTATGTCTCTCACAAGTTTTCCTACCTGATTATTCTAACGCACGCTTGCATTGATGGTAGTTTAGGTCATTGAAGCCATGTTCATTTTTTTATTTTCACATTTTCACTGGCCTCATTTACAGCAGTTATTACGAAAAGTGTCATTGTCATTTACCTGTCTTTGCTTTTCCAAACTGGGAATGTTGGAATATGGACCATCCCTTGAACTAAAAACTCTATTCTGACTGCATTGTTTTCCTACTGCCACAAGGGGGCAGTGTGTATGGCTCAATCCACACCGGTATGCTTCAAGAGTATATCTACAGACTACCCACTGTGATCTAATGTCATAAAAGCTTTTATACACAGTTAAAGGGCCATGATGCATTACTAACATTTATAATCTCAAAGTAAGGACATTAATATTCATCCAGTTCTGTTTAACAAAACGTGTGTGACTACTTTACACATCTGCCATAGCACACAGACCAGGAGCAGGAACACCACCTCCAAAGGAGCTTCTCAAAGACCAATAAAGTCAGGTGGAGCTGTGCTCTCCATCTCCTGACACAGCTCAGCAATGTGTGGAGAATGTTTTGGACATTTGTACATTTGTTTTAGATGTAAATTTGTTTTGCACTTCTGGGCCACCGTACATATCAGAGCTAAGTGAGGTGTGTTGCAGACAATATGAAATTTGTGCACAGCAGTGGGGTTGCTGTGGTTCCATTTCTCTCGTGGGTACTATTCTGCCATCTTATCCTGAAAATTCTGAATCATTTTCAGATGGAAAGCAACCTTGTTTTGTTTAGGTGTCTGGTTTGGCAGTGGCCTTATATTTGCAAGCTCCATCTGATGTGGTCTACATTATGTAAAATGGAACAATGGAGCATTTACCATACGTTTAGACAAAATCACCTGGGTGTGTAGTTTTTGGCGGCATCTGGTGGTGACATTGAACATTACAATCCCAGACTTTGTGTCAGGCTTTATGTAAACATGTTTAAATCAAATATTAGTTTTACCTATAACAATGGTACAGCTGAGTTATTCACAATTTAAAAAAAAAAATTACATAATGGCCAAGTTGTTTGTTTACATTTTTGTTTTGGTCCTAAAATCAGAAAAGCTGAGAGAGCTCCACGCTCTGGTTGCCACATAGGCCAATCTGTACATGAAGCATCTTTGACACAGCTAACAGCAGAGCTACAAAAGTAATTGGCAATAAACCTACAAAGCACACTGAGACCGGCAACCCACAGACCACTGCAGTATCATTTTTAAATCAGTACGAGCACATCCTGCTTACAGCACCTTTAATAATAAATAAGCTTTAAATACATGTGGAATGCAATTTTTCTTCCATCTTCATACTGACTTATTGCATAGCATCATGTAGCAGGGCATAGCATTACATAGTATAGCATCGCATAGCAAGGCAAAGAGCAGCACAATTTAATTTCCTATGATATGGATCATACTATGTTTTATATACTTTATAAAAGTAAATCAAGGAAAAACTGTATTTAAAGCCATGGCAGACTCAACAATTTGCATTTAGGTTAAAATTACTCACTTGGTATTCATATTTATGTTTAATAATGTCCTAAATTCCTATTAGTTTTGACTTTAGTTGTTTTTGTAGACTGACAGACATGTTGCTGCCATTCTGTGCCAACCACCTTTCCGACCACCACCAAACACACACTGCAGCTTAAACAAATGGTAATGGATGTTTTGGGCTTTCTGCTACAACAATATATAAAAGTAAACAATGCAGGTATTCCCAAGTTATAGTATAATAAAAATACAATCATGAGTTTCAGTGTTGACAGTTTTGATAAAGTCAGTACATTTAAAAAAAATAAGGTGGTCCTTTAAGAAAGAAGGGAATGTGAAATTTTCTAACACTGCATTAATGTCATCACACAGGAAAAAAAAAAAAAAAAAAAAAAAAAAAAAAAATATATATATATATATATATATATATATATATATGTGTGTGTGTGTATCTTAATCTATAGAATTAATATATAATTTAAAGATGTATAAAGAGTATATATTGTTTATATTTCCTAAATGTAAATCTTAATTTTAATAACAATTGTACAGTTGAGTTAATAACAATAAAAATATATATTTTTACATAATAGTCAAGTTGTTTTTGTTTACATTTATTGTTTTGTTTCTGAAACTGCATTGCCGATTGTCCAATCAGAATAAAGACCATTGTTTTGATTTATACTGCTGTACAATGTTCAAACCAGTACGAGTGCATGCTGCTTACAGTACTTTTAAAATAATGCATATACATTAAAAACATCTTCTTTTGGGGAGCTGTTACTTTAACTTTGCGGAGAACGTTTGATTTGGTGTCTCTCGTCCCCTGCCGGCATCGGTGGGGAATGGACAGAGCAATAAATGGCGAATTAGCACAACTATTAGCAACATGATACTTACAGATAAATAAATGAACTTTTAAGCACTAAAATGATCAGAACGAGTCCAGTGACAGATTATGGGCTGAAGAAATGTGCAGGAGCACTTCCTAGTTTCACATGTCTACGAAGGTCTACAAAGAGCTGCAAAACCAAGCATTTTCAGCTCTACAGCTCAGCAAATTACTCAAACATGCACGAATAAACCAAAATACTGCTCCAGGTATGTTTTTGAAGTGTAAACATAACAGGGTAAAAAGCTAAATCAAAACTGATTTAGCATAATAGGGGACCTTTAATATAATCTCAACTTTAGTGAAATGTGCTGCTGCCATTAATTTAAGAGCCATTATTTTTCATAAAATTGTAAAATATCACCTACGTGTTATTTTTATTCTTGTGTTATTTATTTTATTTGCAAACCATTGCATACTGTTACATTTTAACACATTGTCCCAACTTTTTTGAAAATGTAGTTCTGGTCACTTTGTGTTACGTAGAAGCGACCAGAACACTTTAGAGTTTTGAGTGTTAATGACTATTATGATCAGCTGATTGAACTTGGCCTCTTATGGCCATGTTACAAAACAATATAACAATAACAAAATAACAAAAACAACAATATAAGGACTATCACTGGTTCTGATGCTGTTTCATTCTCATGTAATTCTCAGATGGTTGCCTGTGTAGAAATGAGTTTTTACAGATTTGTTATGTTCATGTTTTTATCTTGGAAAGTGTGAATATTATTGTTACTATTTACTGACACAGTTATTGGACAGCTCACAAATAAGATTTTACATTGGCGTTTTATCAAATGAATTGTCTGTTAGGGGCTAAATAACCTAACAACAATAACTGTGACAACTTAACACTAATTAAAGAGCAACTTTGCTATGTATATGAGGCATACGGCATTGAAGCTGGGCAACCGATTTTAACCTGAGTTCCAATGTTTCTTTTTGATTTTATCAGGTTATCATGTCCCTTTTTTTCACTTTTTCGCATGAATGCCCCATTTTTATTAAGAGTGGACACATTTTACAGCAAGCTCCCTTTCTGAGTGTCAACAAGAACTACATGAACTCACCTCAGGCAGAGTCATGACAAAGTCGCGGAGGAATGCTTTCTTGGAAGCCTCTATGATCTCCTCCATGCTGATGCTGCGGGTGTTATCTCCATACTGTATATTCTCTACGATACTACAGTCAAACAGCACCGGCTCTTGGGACACAATACCAATCTGAGATCTGAGGAATGGAACGTTTATGGTTTGTGATGGGTGGCCATCTATCAACTGAAAAGCAAAAAATATATATCAGGAAAAGGTGGGGCAGTTGGGTCTAGGGTTATGGTTCTTTGATTAAGAAAACAACCTAATGAAATGTAAAGACACAAAATTCATGTTACTATACAAGTACCTCTCAAAAAAAGAAAATATTGTGGAAAAGTGAATGTATTTTACAGTAGTAGTACAATTCAAAGTAAAACTCATACATATTAAAATAATAAAGTTAATAATAATACTTCATGCATCAGTCTATTATGAGAAAATTATGACGAAGTGAAGGTTACAACCTTTTCCATCACTTTCGAGACGTAGACTCTAAGCACTAATACAGAATTTTAGGAAGTAAAAATAATAATTAGTCAGTATGTTGTAAAGTAACAAATCTCATTTCTCACCACTTTTCCTTCATCCAGATCATAGAAGCGTTCCAGCAGCTGAACACTGGTGCTCTTCCCACATCCACTGCTCCCAACAAAAGCCAGAGTTTCACCAGGCTTCACCGACACCAGGAGCCCATTCAACACCTGGATGTCTGGGCGGGATGGGTACGTGAAATTACAGCTGAGGGATTTAATTTTCCTCTTAATATTATCCTAAAAACAAAACAAAAACTGTGCAATCACATTATGCTATTATTAAATTTGATTAGAATTCATGAAATAATTTTTGTGGACAAACCCATTTCTGTCCCTCTGTGCTGCTCATGCTGATTTTGGGAACGCGGTCCAGTAGTTTGAATAACTGAGCGGCTGCAATCTTAGCTTTGGCATAATCTGGGGTAAAGGAGGAAGCTTTGCCCAGCGCTGTTCCACTGATGATGATGGCTGAAATCACACTGGAAGCACAATAAATGACCTTTGTCAACCTCCAGCTAGACACTCCCGAACAGGATGCTAGCCCAAAATCTGGAGAAGGGTCCCTGGGCGCTGCACCGCTGCTGCCCACTGCTCCTGACAGGTTACCCCAGCGACATTGAGGGATGGGTCAAATGCAGAGAGACAAATTTCCCTACGGGGATCAATAAAGTCTACCTTAACCTACGGCAGTGAAATGTCTTGACCAAAGGACACAACGATTCACTGGGTCGAGCAGGAAGCAACCCACCAACCCTAAAGTCAGAAGGCAACCCGCTTAACTTTCTGCACCACTGTCTCCAGTAAGATTATAGATGTGGCAAACAAACAAAACAAAAACTGGACTAACAGCTCACTGCATATCTCCTAGTGTCATGTATTTTCAGTTCAGTGTCAAACCAATGACCTATAATCTATTTACATTTTTCTTTATTACACTCTCCGCCCATGTCCCTATCGCTGCTCTGCACTTGCTTTAGCAGAAGTTGAGCTGCACTTAGATCATTGTTTGTATGGTTTTATCTGTTTCTATTGCATTTTATTGTCTTGTAGCGTTTCTTGCTTTTAAGTATTCTTTGACTTGTTTTTATTATTTTATCAGAGTAAAGTGGTGCACTTTATAAGCCATTTTGGACTTTTGGACAGCAAAGGTTGTTTTAAATGTACAATATAAATAAACTTGACCAGGGCTGGAAGTCTCTTTCTCTGTATTATCGGCAACTAATTTAAAGGGGCTACTAACATTACACCTTTTACAACCTTTAAAAATGTTATCTGACTAAAAGAAAATGTTTCCAATAATTACTTTACTACTGCTAACTAACTTTTTGTATGATGCCATTTCAGAATGAAAGATAGCTGTGAGGAATCAGTGGAAACAGAGCTGTACGCCATGTTTTGGATAAATGAATGAGGCTTGCTGATTGGTCAGTGCTCCCTGGAGTGGGAAGTGTTCAAGGGACAGGCAACCGAGCGTTTTGAGGCCTTAGAAACTCAGCGCCAAGTAATACAGGATTTGTCAAACAGGCTTGAAAACACAATTCCAGCATGTTTTTGATGACAGAACAAAATATAATATAGTAGAAAGCGCAAAAAAGCTCCTTTAATTTTGTCAAGCCATGTTCACCATCCTATGATTGGCCAAAGCTTCCAGTACAGGCTGACAGTACCTCATTGTGTATTAAAATCCTTGTCAGAAGAATTAAATGGCATCATAGGACCTCTGTCCACAGATTTTCCTTTTATAGTATCCTATTTGATTTATTAGACTAAATCACTCTCACCACGTTTAATTTTAGGTATGAAGTGTGTCATCAATTTGTGGAGAGCATATATTACCAACCTGAAAACATAAACGAATGACAGCCCTTCCGTGTGGACCAGATAGCCTCCAAATCTGAAAGAAGCCGCATAGGCCAAGAAGAGGACACACTGGGCAAATCCAAAGCTGATGCCATAGACGTGGGATTTTTTTATGGCCGCTTTAAATGGCGTCTCTAAACGCTGCTCGAAGGCATCAACAAAAGTGCTTTCCTTGGCCAGACCAGCTACTGTTCTAATATTGGACAGAGCTTCACTGGAAACCTGCCAAACACAGAAATTTAGCAGATGCTTCATAGACTACTTGTATGTGTGTGAATGTGACAATTATTTGGAGAACTTACTTGACCTGCTGCCTCCATGGACTTTTTGTCTTCATTTGCAAACCCAGTCAACATTTTGGCTTGAAAGGCCCCAGAAAGACCGATGAACGGGAGGAAACACATGATTACCAGTGTTCATTTCCAGCTGTAGTAAAAAAGCAATGATAAAAGCTGCGCCAATGCTGGCGATGGAGTTGACAATCATGCCGATCTGAGAGCCAGTGGCCTGTGGGAAATGGAGCAACAAAATGAACACTGTATGTCCAAGTGAATTATGAATATATACTCTTTTAGTGTTTGTAAATTATTTAGCAGCGTTCAAGCAAAGCAAAGGCAGTATGCAATGCAGGTAAACGGGGATCAAACCGCCAACCTACTGCTTCCCACAATATACTACAAAAATATATTGCAAAATATGAATCATCAAGATTGTTTTGGTGACTGTCACTTATTGACTACACGCATGTAATAAGTATAAACATTTAGCCATTTTATTGAATGTATCAATTAGCATTTACATGCACAATTAGCACAAAATCTAAAAGCTATGTAATATAGATTTCAGATTTTTTTCTGTTATGTCGAACAAGTGGTTACAGAAATCTGGCAGTTTGTTAGTGTATACTGGGTGTTATGAATTGCTGGCGTACCCCTTGGACCATGGAAACATCAGTTGCCAGTCTTGTTGTCAGAGCTCCAGGACTGTTCATGGGATTAAAAAGTTTAATTCAGAGATGTCTAAAGCCTTAATTGAAAAATGTATGTTAGACTTAGACAGACTTTATTGATCCACAAGGGAAATTAACAAAGTAAATGACTGTCATATCTTCCAGTGTTAAAATGAAGTCATTATACACTATTTAAACCATACGTTTGACTGATGTGTATGTTTGTATACTACAGATGTTTACATAATGGAAACATTACATTTTCAACAGGTCAAAACCCAACAGAATCAAGCAGCATTGGAAAATGTAAGGCCATATATGACTTCATTCCCAAGCAGGAAGATGAACTGTCTTTCAACCCTTGAACTTGTCTGTGAAACCTACATTTACACTATGTAAATATACATAAGACTTGATAATAACTTGAATGTGTATTCCAGGAGATCTTCTAAACATTTACACAAAAGAAGAGAATGGCTGGTGGTTTGGAGAACTTAACGGACACAAAGGTCACTTCCCTTCTACCTATGTTGTCGAGCTGCCTGTGGAAAACAGGGTCAAATGCTCAGATGTGTCACAAGTTTTACAATCATGAGACCTTTCAGGGTTGCAGTTAATAAAAACAAATATTTATTATAAAGACAAACATATAAATGTTACTTATTCCACTTAAAAGGGTGCTCATATCCATTAGTCTTGAAAAATGGTCAAAGTTACTACTAAAAGCTTTTAAAAACAGAACTAAAGTATCTGGGTTAGTCTTCTTTTGCTCATAAAAGTCCAAAATGCAGCAAATATTTAATGTCGAGCCAGAGCAATAAACTCCTTTCTGATGTTTGCGAGGAAAGCTGCCTAGTTCTTTGTCTCCTGAAGCGGTTTTTCCAGGTTTGGCAAACACTCCAGTGCTGGGTCACTTGACACAACTGCAAATGAAGAGATGGGGATTTTGATTTGGAAGTTTTTACTGCAAGTGCAGAAAATATATGATAATACGTAATGTTCAGTTTGACTTACTCTGGTACGCTCCCTCTGCATTGATCCCCATTGTGACGATCTGGGCACTTGTCAAATCTGAACGCTTGATATTTCGAAAAACAAACTGCAGCTTTTCTCCTTTAAAAGAAAAAAAAAAAAACATAATTATGAGACTATTTTCACAAATCTGCACCACAATAGTTTTTATGTTCTGTGTTTTTTGTTCTTTCAACAAATTAACAAATTTGTCATTTGTTAATTACACTTGTATGCACTGAACATTATGTAAAAAGTGTAAATAACTGGTGACCGTTTAGAATAACACCCCACTCAAAAGTAAGTAACAATATCTTAAAAAAATAACAGTTTAAGGATACTGTGACAACAATCATGATAGGATTGATTCATCTTATTACTTATAATAATATAAAACCATGATAACAATGGTATTTAATAATGTTAAAGTTATGATTTATCAATGATGAAATAACTGATCACTAATACATAACTAATACTCACATTTAGCAAATAAAATGTATATTGTAATCCGCTGTGTCTCAGTTACTTTTGTGTGAAGATTGGGTTCATATAACTTTTTGATGACATCCCCAATATTTTAATGTTTATTCATTCATCATCTTTTGCTTATTCCTGTTAGAGGTCACAGGCTGTTTTGTAATTGAAGTAAGTCTCTGAAATAATATATAAATGATATAAAAACATTTGCCTAGGTCTTCATTAAGTGAACCTTACTACTCCCAGGAAATTCCACTTGATTAAGCCTGTTTGAGCTTTTTTAAATACATCCTAAAATACTGCCCATGAGTCCCCTGCCTCCAGCCCACCTCCTCTTTTTTATGCAACAACTAGTAAGAAGTTAGGTTAAGAGGTAAAAGTTCTCAAATGTTATACAATGTAATATTGTTATGAAGACATTTACCTCTAGAAAACTCAGATTTGCCCATGATGGCCCGTATCTCCAAGCCCAGATGCTCCTGAAACATGTGTCTGGCCTTTTGTAGATTCTTCAGTCTCTTTTTGTTTGCCTTATTCTGTGCCTCAATCACTGACAAGAGGGGAAAAGACAATTTAGAGCTACTTACAACAGTGAGCACAACAGTCACTAATTAACATAACATGATGTGCCTCTATTGTTGCGTACCTTCTCTTCTCTTGGCCTGTTCCTCTTTGAGTTTCCCGATCTTGTAGATAATGTCTTCTTTCTTCAGTTCCTTCTGCTCAATCTCAGACATCACTTCAGAAATGGCAAGATGTTTGTCCTTGAGTAACGTTCTTTTGTTCCAAGTCTATGAAAAAAATGTTTGAATGAAGTTATAAATGTCTTGCTTAGTGGGCTGTATTTGCTACTGAAGGAGTGTCCAGTACACAAGATACAAGGAGAAGAAGAAACAATGCACATATTGGAGAGTAATACATTTGATCAACATTACAGTTTCATTTGGTTACAAGTTCATTTTTCTGTACTTTTACAATCACCAAATCAACAGCAACAGTCCACTGATAACTGAAATGTAATCATTTTGTGAGCAGTAAGGCAATAAAATTTGATATTTGCCATCTTACATAGCAGCTCTTATTAAATGCTAAAGGAAGTACCGTGTTGTATACAAGATGAAACGTATCCCCCTGGTTTTAACCTATTTATCCAAATACCTCATTAAATTAAACTTATTAATTTTGGACCATTTTAGAGATATTCTTGATTATTTTTAGATTTATTGCTTAGTAATCAGAATAGTAAAGCACAAGTAAATGTGTGATTTGTTTTTTTTAACAAAATGTTATCCATGAGAATCTATTATGCCACTCCAGGACTTTTGGATAGAACATGGACGCACACATTTACAAAGACATTTTTTTGTCAATAACAAATGTATGTTCTCTTTTACCCTTTCTGTGGCTTTTCTGCTAATAAATAAAAAATAAATAATAAAACCTCCTCTCTCAGCACATAGCATGTTTCAAAGTCTGTGTACTTAAGAAAGTGATTAATGGATTATTAAATCATTAGCTGACGATTGTTTTAATAATTGACTAATTCGATTAATTGTTATATGGGCTAACAGTCCTAGACATATTTTCCTTGTCCGTACTGGAAGAGGCTCTCTCTTTCAATATGGGCTCCGTAAAGTTTTTTCCCACAGCTGGGTTTTTCCTTATTGAGAAGGAGGGTCTAAGAACAGGGATGTCCTGGGTCTGTTTAGTTTACTGTATTTATTGTGCTGATTATGTGTTATGTCTGTGTTTATGTTTGATTAACTGTTTGTGAAGCTCTTTGAGGTGACTTTTGTTGTGATACTGGGCTATAGAAATAAAACTGAATTGAATTGAAATTAAAGTTGCACTATTTTAACCAACTAGCAATGTTACAATTAAGGCTTTTTAATAATTTCTCTCTTTTTGAGAGCGTTAGCGTCCTGCTTTTTTACCAATTACAAAACCTTTTTACTTTTCAGAAACGTACCTTTTTTGAAAGATTCTATTGTCTCAAACAGCATCTCGTCATCCATGCACTTCTTTATACATGTATCTGCAGCAACAAAAATCATGTTAATAATAACTTTCATAACAGTCAGTATTTAACAGGTCATGGTACACACTGCTGAATCATAATTAATAGATCATGCTGAGCATACCTAGAGCAGATTTGACAAACTGTTTGTGGGTCTGGCACAGCTCCGTTGTCATGTCTGTGATCTTCCCAAGAGCTTTGAGCTGCTGGCTGTGGATCTCCTCCATGGCTTTAGTGAACCGTCAGCCGTGCCTGGGTCAGTGATGGACATCATGCTGCTCTACATGGTAACACAAAAAGGACGCAGTTTAAATGTGTTTTTTATGCTATGGACATGTGTTTTTACTGAACGCCTTCAGAATTTGCCAGGTGCATTTGAATACATTTTAATGCATGTTATCATAGAATTTAATGTCATAAACAGCTTTTAAAGTTAAAAACGTTCAAGGGGTCACTAGAGCATTATGTATTTCTGTGTGCACCATGTCTAATATTTAACAAGTGTAAAACCACAGATCTGGGAGATATCTAATGAATGAGGAACATCACATCCCAAACTGATGGGAATGCAGTTGTGGCCACTGAATGATTTATGATGCTAGAGTTGACATACACTCACCTCTTAGAAAACTTTGTATCATCTCCTGAAAACATGAGAAAAACAGCTTTAGTCTCTGCAGAATGGATGATTTGATACATATACAGATATGACAGGATTGAAATACTCATCTTTTCTTTGTGTCTTTTCTTTCCATCTTCACTTTGTTTTTCCATGTTTTCATATATCTGCTTTTCTTCAGCCTTTCTCACAGTCTTCTTGCTGTCATGACCACAGAAACAGTCTCCTATGTTCAGCTAAAACCGGGAGGTTAAAAGATAAATAAAACATCTGCATTAGACAGACAGAAACCCATTTCAAATTAAAGATGTGATTGTTACCTACAGAATTGAATAACTAATACCATTAAACAGTAAAATACTTAACTTATTTGTTTTTTCTTCTTTCTTATGCTCTGTTAATGTGCATTGTGGGTCATCTCCTAGAAGCACAAAAATCAGGTTCAGTTTTTGGTTCATGTAGTTGAATAAGAATAACCAATGAATGACCACATGAATTATATCATGATTCATAAACACATATCTTTTCTGTTTTTCTGTCCTTTTCCTCTTCACTTCATCTTTCCGCAAACATCTTTCGGGTAAAACTTCAGCGTCTATCTCCATCTAAAACAGAGATAGTAAAACACTTAAACACGTACAGGTTCCCTAAAGGGGCCGCTTAGTCGACAACGCATTTTGTCAGAAAACGGCGTCATTTTTTGACAACTTACAGTGACATATGTATAAATCCTTAAAAGTGCATCAGAGTTGATCAGCTCTGCCCAGGAAGACCACAAGATGTAAAAGTCGAAGTGAACGTGTTAAGCTGTGGCTTCTTCTGCAGGGTAAACAGCGCCGTTTGCTGGCCTCACAGGCTTACTACAGATTCATCTTCTATTTTCTCTGTATCTGTGTAGATGTGAATTGAAGACGCTGTTTGAGTTTTCCTGTCCAGCGTTTCCAAGTAAACGGCCCCTTAATGGTGGCATTCATTAAAATGAATAATGAAATGTTTACCTTCTTGGATAGTTTCCTAAAACATACAAAAATATGAAGCACATTTTGGTTAGAGGAGAATATTTGCATAACCACAGTACAGTATATGATAAAATTATATAGAATCAAATACATATCTTTTGTTTGTTTTCTTCTCTCAGATCCTCTTCATGTCACTCTGCATTGCTCCTATTTATATCTGTCTAAAAAATAATTATTATGTTAATATACTTCCATCAGTAAACTTTTTCACACTTGAAGGAACAACATAAAACATATTATCACTTAAAAGGGCAGTATGAATGTTTTTAGTGTTTGGAAACAGAACAGCTGGATGAAAGAGAATGGGAAAAAACACTTCTCTTGTAACCAAACTGAGTGCACTTATCTGAATCCATCACCTGTACAGAACAGTACATAAAAGTACATTTCCTTAAATGTGCTACTCATTTGTTTACACTCGTGACCTACCTTTATAGTGAGTTTGATGACTCCTCCCTCCTCCGCTCCATCTCTCCACTGTGTTCACTCAACACAAGCCCTGCACTGTCAGAGACACACAGAGACATGCATTTATTACTACTTCATCTACATGTACTATTACAGTTATTGCACAGACTAATGTCACCTTATGTTGTTGTTTCCTCTTCTCTGTTTTCTGTTTGTGTTTTAATTCTCAAAGCTGTTCTCATTATTTATTCATCTTTTCAAGCTCCAGGTCTGTCTCTTCTTGCAGAATCTCCTCTGTCTGTCTTTTTGAAGAGGCACAAGTTATTAAGTGAATCCCTAGAATATGTGTTCATCAGAAATAAACACTCACCTTTTTCTTATTTCAGGAGGGCATTTCATTTTTTTTACTTAAATGCCAGAGGTGGGAGAAGTACTTAAAAGCATAAGTATAGGTACTCAAGTAGTACTAATACTGTAATTCAAAACAATATCACTTAAGCAAAAATTAAATGACTACACCAATTATACTTAGGTAAAGTGGAAAGTGGTGTTGTAGTCAGGTCAGAGGTTTAAGTCCAAGTCAGAGTCAAATAAGACGAGAGTCACTCGAGAAAAAAGTGCTCACAAAAAAAACAAAAAAAAAGAAAAACTCCAGTGTGAGGTAAATCTTCTGGAGTTGAGGTGTGAGTCCAAGTTACTTAAAAAAGAGTCCAAAGGAACTGAAGATGAGTCTAAGTCCAAGTTAAGTCACCAAAGTCAGGTGCAACCCTGTAATCCAGTGCAACCCTGACATGTTGAATGGAAGAACTGTTTTGTATAAAGCTATTTTATAACACATTCAGTGATGTTTGTTTTTGCCCAGACTTGTAGCACCGTCTCTGCTTTCAGCAGTCCAAGTCCGAGTTCTAGTCTCCAAGTCCGAGTTCTAGTCTGCAAGTCCGAGTTCTAGTCTCCAAGTCCAAGTTCTAGTCTCCAAGTCCGAGTTCTAGTCTCCAAGTCCGAGTTTTAGTCTCCAAGTCCGAGTTCTAGTCTCCAAGTCCAAGTTCTAGTCTCCAAGTCCGAGTTCTAGTCTCCAAGTCCAAGTTCTAGTCTGCAAGTCCGAGTTCTAGTCTCCAAGTCCGAGTTCTAGTCTCCAAGTCCGAGTTCTAGTCTCCAAGTCCGAGTTCCAGTCTGCAAGTCCGAGTTCTAGTCTGCAAGTCCGAGTTCTAGTCTCCAAGTCCAAGTTCTAGTCTGCAAGTCCGAGTTCTAGTCTGCAAGTCCAAGTTCTAGTCTCCAAGTCCGAGTTCTAGTCTCCAAGTCCGAGTTCCAGTCTGCAAGTCCGAGTTCTAGTCTGCAAGTCCGAGTTCTAGTCTCCAAGTCCAAGTTCTAGTCTGCAAGTTCGAGATCTAGTCCGAGTCACAAGTCCAAATCAAGCTACTACTCCTGGTCTGTGAGAAGAGGTGAGCCGAAATCTGAGTCCAGGACTCAAGTACTCCAGTACTCCTCCATGTCTGGTGCAAAGTACTTAATGCTTCTACCACTACCCATTTCTACTACTACTGCCATGCTACTACTACTACTGCTGTAGTACTCTTATTAATGTGACTGTTCTTACAAACATATTCCCATTGCTACAACTCCTACTACTACTGCTACTTTTATTCCCCACTTTGCTAAGTTCAAAAATACTTGTACGTATTTATAAATTCTTTAAAAAAAAGTCAAACTTTAAAGTGAAATAAGATTTTCACTGTAAATGTACTGATAAACATATATTTTAGAGAAAAATAAATATACTCTAATTTATTGTGACACCTGCCAAACTATGCTTTTCTGTCCCATTTTGCCTTTTCTGTGCTTCTACTTCTCACCAACTACTTCATGAAACCAAATAAGCAAAAGTTTTTTTTTTTTTTTTTTTTTTACATCACACTAACACACAACACAACACAGATTTACAAAAATAAGTAACACTTTGCAATAACTCACCACTATTAAGCAGCAATAAAGCATTAATAAATATGTAACGGACATCAGATGAACATTACATAAGATAATAAAAATTAAATTTTAATAACAATGTTTTTAACTCAATGGTGCTGATTAATTTTGGAGTAAATAAAAATATACCCTAAATAGTATTAAACTAGTGCTATATAGCAGTGGTTTTTATAAAGTGTTACCTTATTAACTTATCATCTAATTTTTTTTTATATATTTTTCTTTTGTCAACATCCCACCAACACATGACACACACATTTATAAAAATAAGTACCACTTTGGAATAACTCACCACTATTAAGCAACAATAAAGCATTAATAAATATATATATATATATATATATATATATATATATATAAATAATAAGATAACATGAACATTACAAGGTTTAGGCTTTGTAAAAAAATAAATAACTGAAATATTATTCAACTAATGCTATATAGTGGTGTTTATTACAAAACGTTACCTATTTAACTTATCATCTTTGCTTTTTTTTTTTTTTTTTTTTTTTTTTGTTACTTAACACTAACACACATCTTATTTACAATATAATACAAAATTATACTTATCCTTAGCCAGGACCCTGCCTCTGAAGCAGTCTCCTCATGACACTTCCAGCTCCGTGTCCATCCCTCAGAAAAAACACAGAGAGCGAGCATCAGTGATCAAAAATAGAAAGAGTATTTGTGTCTTACTCTTGGAAGTGGCCTCTGAGGCTCATTTGACCTTTTCCAGTCTTTCCAGTCGCGCGCCCGTTCCCTCTCCCAGGCCTCCATCCTCCTCACCCAGTCCGGCTTGGGTCCAGGGAACAGGGGGGCGGGCTCCTCCTCCTGGGGGGTGAGAGGCGCGGCAGGGGTGGGTGGAGCCCTGGGGGGAGGAGCAGAGGAAAGCACAGGGTTACATGGCTGAGGTTGAGCCACAGTGTCACCCAGAACAAAGGAGGCGGGGAGCACAGCGAAGCTCAGCATAGGGCCCTCAGCAGGAGGAGAAGGAGTGACATGTTTAGAGGCCTTAGCAGAGGGGGCAGAAATAAGCTTAGGGCCCTTAGCAGAAGCAGAAGAGGAGTGCATAGGGGCCTTAGCCAAAGGAGTAGCAGAGAGAGCATTAGGGACCCTAGCAGGAGGAGCAGCAGAGACGGTTTTAGGGCCCTTAGCAGAAGCAGAAGAGGAGCGCTTAGGGACCTTAGCAAAAGCAGAAGAGGAGTGCATCGGGGCCTTAGCCAAAGGAGTAGCAGAGAGAGCATTAGGGACCCTAGCAGGAGGAGCAGCAGAGACGGTTTTAGGGCCCTTAGCAGAAGCAGAAGAGGAGCGCTTAGGGCCCTTAGCAAAAGCAGAAGAGGTGAAGCTAGGGAGCATAGCAGGTGGAAGAGGGATAAGCTTAAGGCCCTTAGCAGGAGGAGAAGGAGTGACAAGTTTAGAGGCCTTAGCAGAGGGGGCAGAAATAAGCTTAGGGCCCTTAGCAGAAGCAGAAGAGGAGTGCATAGGGGCCTTAGCCAAAGGAGTAGCAGAGAGAGCATTAGGGACCCTAGCAGGAGGAGCAGCAGAGACGGTTTTAGGGCCCTTAGCAGAAGCAGAAGAGGAGCGCTTAGGGCCCTTAGCAAAAGCAGAAGAGGTGAAGCTAGGGAGCATAGCAGGTGGAAGAGGAATAAGCTTAAGGCCCTTAGCAGGAGGAGGAGAGATGAGCTTGGGGGCCTTAGAAGAGAGAGCAGCAGAGAGGGTCTTAGGCTTCTTAGCAAGGGGAGCAGCAGAAAGGGCATAAGGGGCCTTAGCAGGAGGAGCAGAAGAGAGGGTCTTAGGCTTCTTAGCAAGGGGAGCAGCAGAAAGGGCATAAGGGGTCTTAGCAGGAGGAGCAGAAGAGAGGGTCTTAGGCTTCTTAGCAAGGGGAGCAGCAGAAAGGGCATAAGGGGCCTTAGCAGGAGGAGCAGAAGAGAGGGTCTTAGGCTTCTTAGCAAGGGGAGCAGCAGAAAGGGCATAAGGGGCCTTAGCAGGAGGAGCAGAAGAGAGGGTCTTAGGCTCCTTAGCAGGAGAAGGAGAGATAAAGTTAGGGCCCTTAGCAGAAGGGGCAGAGATGCGCTTAGTGGCCTTAGCTGGAGAAGGAGAGATTAGCTTAAGGGCCTGAGCAGGAGTTGCAGAGAAGGTGGAGGAGCTAGGGTGGAAAGAAGAAGAGCAGGCAGGAGAAGAAGAGCTATAGATACAGCTGAGTTTAGGGAGCTTAGCAGGAGGAGGACAGAGGGCAGGAGAGCGATGAGGGAGAGAGGGGGAGGAGGAAGAGGAGGAGGAGCTAGAGCTAAGTTTACGAGTCCGACGAAAAGGTGGAGAGCGGGAGCAGAAGCGAGAGGAGGAGCGGGAGGAAGAGCAAGAGGAGGAGCGGGAGGAAGAGCAAGAGGAGGAGCGGGAGGAGGAGCGGGAAGAGGAGGAGGAGGCAGAGCTAGAAGATGAAGAGGAGCAGGAGGAGGAGGAATGTGCAGTGAGAGTGGTGGGTGCAGTGGGTGTGATGGGTGCAGTGAGAGTGATGGGTGCAGTGAGAGTGGTGGGTGCAGTGAGAGTGATGGGTGCAGTGAGAGTGATGGGTGCAGTGAGAGTGATGGGTGCAGTGAGAGTGATGGGTGCAGTGAGAGTGGTGGGTGCAGTGAGAGTGATGGGTGCAGTGGGTGTGATGGGTGGAGTGGGTGTGGTGTGTGTGTGCAGCCTGCGCAGGAGGAGCAGGTGGGGACATCCCGGCCGGGAGGTCCAGGACCAGCGCTGGGCCATGGGTGCACACAGATCTGAGGAGAAAGACACATCTGTAAAACACTGCACATGAACAGAGCTCAGACTTTGTTGTTTGAGTTTGGATCAAGATTTCAGTTCAACAAGGACCTCTGTGTTTTTACAAAGACACATTTAACCTGCCTCTCTCAACAAGTTACTGACTGAAGTGTACGTACAGTTAGATCCAGAAGTATTTGGACACTGACACAAGTTTTGTTATTTTAGCTGTAAACCAAACCATATTCAAAACACAGTTATATAATTCATATGTGTTCAAAGTGCAGACTCTCAGTTGTAATTTGACAGTATTTATGTTCAAATGGGTAGAATGGTTAGGAATTACAGCTCTTTAATGTGTAGCTGCCTCGTTTTAAGGGGCTCAAAAGTGATTGGACAAATGAACATTACCATAAATAAAATGTTTGTTTTTAATACTTTGTTAAAAATCCTTTGCAGGCAATGACTGCCTGAAGTCTGGAGGCCACGGACATTACCAAACACTGGGTTTCCTCGTTTGTGATGCTCTGCCAGGCCTTTACTGCGGCTGTCTTCAGATTAAGAAATAGCTTCTCAATCAACTGTCCAAATACTTTTGAGCCCTTGAAAAAGAGGCTTATATACACTAACTGCACGTTAAGCACATATGAATTATATAACTGTATTATGAATATGTTTTGGTAAAAAGCCAAAAACAACAAAACTTATACTTATGGCTCTAACTGTACTTACTGTATAAACTGATTTCATGGGCATTAGCACATTTTAAGCAAAAATACAATACATTTTTAAAGCAGCATTAGCCTACATCATCTCCTATCCTAATGGGGTAGTGTATTCCCAGACAATTAAAGCATAATAAATTATTATTTACAAAAAATAACATATAAGCATGGGTATTTTATCTTTCATCTGACATAAAACCAGCAGAATACACGCCACCTTTCTGAACCCCAGAACCTTTACTTAGCTAATATTCACGCGATAGGCTCTAGTATAGTGTGTCAGAGTCACAGGCCTACTTCAGAGGACAGACAATGAGAAAAATTAAATGTGGGCTATTAATTTACGTAGTTTTATTACTTTTTTTACACAGTACTACTTTGAATTGTTGTAACGTTATACAATGTGATTAAATATTGAGAAGAATGAACAAAATGAATTTATCATAGGACTCGAGGATGATGTTAACTAACTACAATATGGATAATTTAGGAATAAATCAAAAGAAAAGCCCTTTCACTCGGTTTAAAAAGCGAACAAATCATTGTACAGCCTAACTGTGGTCAGTGCATTGATAAACCGCGGTGTTATTGATCACACTTGGCATATAAGGTTAAGTTAATTGTGTTTAAACCAGAGAATAGCTACAAAAGGATTTCTGTGAATAACCTCGCTGTAAATTTAATATAAATATAGATAACTGGGTACATTGCTAAGATATACTGCTTTATTGCCCTGTTGTGTAGGTTTAATGGTAAAAGCCATAGGGAATAACGTGATGATGGAGAATTATTTTTCTCACGTTTTTCTCTCAGCAAAGTGTGGTAGTCCGATTCCGGGGCAGCTCAGTAGAAGTCCGGGTGAATATCTCCGAGGATAATGTCTCTTTTCTGTAGAAATCGACGAGTGAAGCTCAAAATGATCGCTTTCTGAACACAGACAAAGTTTGGAAGTTTTGCAGTGAGGCGCACGTTTGAAACACGCACTTAGCAACCAGCACCTGCGCGTGCAGCGTGCTAACGTCAGAGCACCATTAGGCTAGGCTAATTTACATTTTAGCTAGCTAATTTTATTGTAAATCGCTAAAATGTTTGAAAACTAAATGTGCAATTGAGCTACTAAATAATATACAAGACCTTATTATTAATTAGTAGTTTATTTTAAATGTTTTTTTCTACTCAGCGCACATGACATAGCTTTGTATCATTATGTGCCTGATTGTTTGTACATTCGCATTGATTAAATCGTTTTAAAAAAGTAATAGATAGATATTAAAATATGTAGCCCACCTGCTTCACCTGTCAGGTCAGAGCCGCCCCTGGGGCTGGGGGTCCAATGAAAAAAGATTTGGACACAAGTAGCCTAATAAGTGTCTGTGTAAAGCTTGTAATTCGTCAGACATGGACATCGTGGGTTCGATCCTCGGGCCGGGCCAACACACAAACTCTCTGGGTGGAGAGTGGCAATTAGTGACTCTAAATGTCCCCTAGTGAATGAATGTGAGAGTGAATGGTTGTCTGTCTGTGTTTGTCTCCGTGTCAGCCATGTGACCTAGGGCCTAAAGTTACTGGGATAGGCTCCAGTCACCTGCGACCCCTAACGGGAATAAAAGGAAGATGTATAAATGAATGAATGAAAATATGTACATGTATGTATGAAAGAGAGAGAGAGGGAGATATATGTTATAATAAACAATGTATTCAATCTTGGAAAGTAATAAAACCATAAATTGTGCCCATATTTTACCACAACCTAGCCCAGGGGTGCCCAAGGCGGGGTCCGCGGGCCAAACTTGGCCCTTCAAGAGGTTGATTCAGCTCACAAGGGGGTGCTGTGACTTTGATTCTATTGTGCACTGAATAGACTGTCAGTGGTTGGTAGGAAGTCTAACATGTCTCTCTACCTCAAAAATGTCATAATTAAAGTTAAATGATCTGTTTGCATATGAACTCATTACATGCTAAAGATGATTGTGTTTGGCCTTTGGCCCGCTAATACATTTCTGTTTTGGCTCTTTTGGGCAACCCTGTGTTAGCCAGCAGGAAATATGATCTTTTCAAACATATCATTATTAAAATCATCATTTATTAAAAATTTCATTTCAGACTGCAGCCTGGGAGCTTGGTAACTAAAGGCTCTACCTCCAACTGTACTTCAACTATGGGAACCTACATTTTGTGAGTGCAGCACTCTTTTTGAATGATACAGCGCTATAACAGTGCTAGGATAGAACAAAGCAAATAACATTTACAGTCATCCAGGTCTGGTTATGTCTCTCACAAGTTTTCCTACCTGATTATTCTAACGCACGCTTGCATTGATGGTAGTTTAGGTCATTGAAGCCATGTTCATTTTTTTATTTTCACATTTTCACTGGCCTCATTTACAGCAGTTATTACGAAAAGTGTCATTGTCATTTACCTGTCTTTGCTTTTCCAAACTGGGAATGTTGGAATATGGACCATCCCTTGAACTAAAAACTCTATTCTGACTGCATTGTTTTCCTACTGCCACAAGGGGGCAGTGTGTATGGCTCAATCCACACCGGTATGCTTCAAGAGTATATCTACAGACTACCCACTGTGATCTAATGTCATAAAAGCTTTTATACACAGTTAAAGGGCCATGATGCATTACTAACATTTATAATCTCAAAGTAAGGACATTAATATTCATCCAGTTCTGTTTAACAAAACGTGTGTGACTACTTTACACATCTGCCATAGCACACAGACCAGGAGCAGGAACACCACCTCCAAAGGAGCTTCTCAAAGACCAATAAAGTCAGGTGGAGCTGTGCTCTCCATCTCCTGACACAGCTCAGCAATGTGTGGAGAATGTTTTGGACATTTGTACATTTGTTTTAGATGTAAATTTGTTTTGCACTTCTGGGCCACCGTACATATCAGAGCTAAGTGAGGAGTGTTGCAGACAATATGAAATTTGTGCACAGCAGTGGGGTTGCTGTGGTTCCATTTCTCTCGTGGGTACTATTCTGCCATCTTATCCTGAAAATTCTGAATCATTTTCAGATGGAAAGCAACCTTGTTTTGTTTAGGTGTCTGGTTTGGCAGTGGCCTTATATTTGCAAGCTCCATCTGATGTGGTCTACATTATGTAAAATGGAACAATGGAGCATTTACCATACGTTTAGACAAAATCACCTGGGTGTGTAGTTTTTGGCGGCATCTGGTGGTGACATTGAACATTACAATCCCAGACTTTGTGTCAGGCTTTATGTAAACATGTTTAAATCAAATATTAGTTTTACCTATAACAATGGTACAGCTGAGTTATTCACAATTTAAAAAAAAAAATTACATAATGGCCAAGTTGTTTGTTTACATTTTTGTTTTGGTCCTAAAATCAGAAAAGCTGAGAGAGCTCCACGCTCTGGTTGCCACATAGGCCAATCTGTACATGAAGCATCTTTGACACAGCTAACAGCAGAGCTACAAAAGTAATTGGCAATAAACCTACAAAGCACACTGAGACCGGCAACCCACAGACCACTGCAGTATCATTTTTAAATCAGTACGAGCACATCCTGCTTACAGCACCTTTAATAATAAATAAGCTTTAAATACATGTGGAATGCAATTTTTCTTCCATCTTCATACTGACTTATTGCATAGCATCATGTAGCAGGGCATAGCATTACATAGTATAGCATCGCATAGCAAGGCAAAGAGCAGCACAATTTAATTTCCTATGATATGGATCATACTATGTTTTATATACTTTATAAAAATGAATAAAGGAAAAACTGTATTTAAAGCCATGGCAGACTCAACAATTTGCATTTAGGTTAAAATTACTCACTTGGTATTCATATTTATGTTTAATAATGTCCTAAATTCCTATTAGTTTTGACTTTAGTTGTTTTTGTAGACTGACAGACATGTTGCCGCCATTCTGTGCCAACCACCTTTCCGACCACCACCAAACACACACTGCAGCTTAAACAAATGGTAATGGATGTTTTGGGCTTTCTGCTACAACAATATATAAAAGTAAACAATGCAGGTATTCCCAAGTTATATTATAATAAAAATACAATCATGAGTTTCAGTGTTGACAGTTTTGATAAAGTCAGTACATTTAAAAAAAATAAGGTGGTTCTTTAAGAAAGAAGGGAATGTGAAATTTTCTAACACTGCATTAATGTCATCACACAGGAAAAAAAAAAAAAAAAAAAAAAAAATATATATATATATATATATATATGTGTGTGTGTGTGTGTGTATCTTAATCTATAGAATTAATATATAATTTAAAGGTGTATAAAGAGTATATATTGTTTATATTTCCTAAATGTAAATCTTAATTTTAATAACAATTGTACAGTTGAGTTAATAACAATAAAAAATATATTTTTACATAATAGTCAAGTTGTTTTTGTTTACATTTATTGTTTTGGTTCTGAAACTGCATTGCCGATTGTCCAATCAGAATAAAGACCATTGTTTTGATTTATACTGCTGTACAATGTTCAAACCAGTACGAGTGCATGCTGCTTACAGTACTTTTAAAATAATGCATATGCATTAAAAACATCTTCTTTTGGGGAGCTGTTACTTTAACTTTGCGGAGAACGTTTGATTTGGTGTCTCTCGTCCCCTGCCGGCATCGGTGGGGAATGGACAGAGCAATAAATGGCGAATTAGCACAACTATTAGCAACATGACACTTACAGATAAATAAATTAACTTTCAAGCACTAAAATGATCAGAACGAGTCCAGTGACAGATTATGGGCTGAAGAAATGTGCAGGAGCACTTCCTAGTTTCACATGTCTACGAAGGTCTACAAAGAGCTGCAAAACCAAGCATTTTCAGCTCTACAGCTCAGCAAATTACTCAAACATGCACGAATAAACCAAAATACTGCTCCAGGTATGTTTTTGAAGTGTAAACATAACAGGGTAAAAAGCTAAATCAAAACTGATTTAGCATAATAGGGGACCTTTAATATAATCTCAACTTTAGTGAAATGTGCTGCTGCCATTAATTTAAGAGCCATTATTTTTCATAAAATTGTAAAATATCACCTACGTGTTATTTTTATTCTTGTGTTATTTATTTTATTTGCAAACCATTGCATACTGTTACATTTTAACACATTGTCCCAACTTTTTTGAAAATGTAGTTCTGGTCACTTTGTGTTACGTAGAAGCGACCAGAACACTTTAGAGTTTTGAGTGTTAATGACTATTATGATCAGCTGATTGAACTTGGCCTCTTATGGCCATGTTACAAAACAATATAACAATAACAAAATAACAAAAACAACAATATAAGGACTATCACTGGTTCTGATGCTGTTTCATTCTCATGTAATTCTCAGATGGTTGCCTGTGTAGAAATGAGTTTTTACAGATTTGTTATGTTCATGTTTTTATCTTGGAAAGTGTGAATATTATTGTTACTATTTACTGACACAGTTATTGGACAGCTCACAAATAAGATTTTACATTGGCGTTTTATCAAATGAATTGTCTGTTAGGGGCTAAATAACCTAACAACAATAACTGTGACAACTTAACACTAATTAAAGAGCAACTTTGCTATGTATATGAGGCATATGGCATTGAAGCTGGGCAACAGATTTTAACCTGAATTCCAATGTTTCTTTTTGATTTTATCAGGTTATCATGTCCCTTTTTTTCACTTTTTCGCATGAATGCCCCATTTTTATTAAGAGTGGACACATTTTACAGCAAGCTCCCTTTCTGAGTGTCAACAAGAACTACATGAACTCACCTCAGGCAGAGTCATGACAAAGTCGCGGAGGAATGCTTTCTTGGAAGCCTCTATGATCTCCTCCATGCTGATGCTGCGGGTGTTATCTCCATACTGTATATTCTCTACGATACTACAGTCAAACAGCACCGGCTCTTGGGACACAATACCAATCTGAGATCTGAGGAATGGAACGTTTATGGTTTGTGATGGGTGGCCATCTATCAACTGAAAAGCAAAAAATATATATCAGGAAAAGGTGGGGCAGTTGGGTCTAGGGTTATGGTTCTTTGATTAAGAAAACAACCTAATGAAATGTAAAGACACAAAATTCATGTTACTATACAAGTACCTCTGAAAAAAAGAAAATATTGTGGAAAAGTGAATGTATTTTACAGTAGTAGTACAATTCAAAGTAAAACTCATACATATTAAAATAATAAAGTTAATAATAATACTTCATGCATCAGTCTATTATGAGAAAATTATGACGAAGTGAAGGTTACAACCTTTTCCATCACTTTCGAGACGTAGACTCTAAGCACTAATACAGAATTTTAGAAAGTAAAAATAATAATTAGTCAGTATGTTGTAAAGTAACAAATCTCATTTCTCACCACTTTTCCTTCATCCAGATCATAGAAGCGTTCCAGCAGCTGAACACTGGTGCTCTTCCCACATCCACTGCTCCCAACAAAAGCCAGAGTTTCACCAGGCTTCACCGACACCAGGAGCCCATTCAACACCTGGATGTCTGGGCGGGATGGGTACGTGAAATTACAGCTGAGGGATTTAATTTTCCTCTTAATATTATCCTAAAAACAAAACAAAAACTGTGCAATCACATTATGCTATTATTAAATTTGATTAGAATTCATGAAATAATTTTTGTGGACAAACCCATTTCTGTCCCTCTGTGCTGCTCATGCTGATTTTGGGAACGCGGTCCAGTAGTTTGAATAACTGAGCGGCTGCAATCTTAGCTTTGGCATAATCTGGGGTAAAGGAGGAAGCTTTGCCCAGCGCTGTTCCACTGATGATGATGGCTGAAATCACACTGGAAGCACAATAAATGACCTTTGTCAACCTCCAGCTAGACACTCCCGAACAGGATGCTAGCCCAAAATCTGGAGAAGGGTCCCTGGGCGCTGCACCGCTGCTGCCCACTGCTCCTGACAGGTTACCCCAGCGGCATTGAGGGATGGGTCAAATGCAGAGAGACAAATTTCCCTACGGGGATCAATAAAGTCTACCTTAACCTATGGCAGTGAAATGTCTTGACCAAAGGACACAACGATTCACTGGGTCGAGCAGGAAGCAACCCACCAACCCTAAAGTCAGAAGGCAACCCGCTTAACTTTCTGCACCACTGTCTCCAGTAAGATTATAGATGTGGCAAACAAACAAAACAAAAACTGGACTAACAGCTCACTGCATATCTCCTAGTGTCATGTATTTTCAGTTCAGTGTCAAACCAATGACCTATAATCTATTTACATTTTTCTTTATTACACTCTCCGCCCATGTCCCTATCGCTGCTCTGCACTTGCTTTAGCAGAAGTTGAGCTGCACTTAGATCATTGTTTGTATGGTTTTATCTGTTTCTATTGCATTTTATTGTCTTGTAGCGTTTCTTGCTTTTAAGTATTCTTTGACTTGTTTTTATTATTTTATCAGAGTAAAGTGGTGCACTTTATAAGCCATTTTGGACTTTTGGACAGCAAAGGTTGTTTTAAATGTACAATATAAATAAACTTGACCAGTGCTGGAAGTCTCTTTCTCTGGGGCAACTAATGTAAAGGGGCTACTAACATTACACCTTTTACAACCTTTAAAAACATTATCTGACTAAAAGAAAATGTTTCCAATAATTACTTTACTACTGCTAACTAACTTTTTGTATGATGCCATTTCAAAATGAAAGATAGCTGTGAGGAATCAGTGGAAACAGAGCTGTACGCCATGTTTTGGATAAATGAATGAGGCCTGCTGATTGGTCAGTGCTCCCTGGAGTGGGAAGTGTTCAAGGGACAGGCAACCGAGCGTTTTGAGGCCTTAGAAACTCAGCGCCAAGTAATACAGGATTTGTCAAACAGGCTTGAAAACACAATTCCAGCATGTTTTTGATGACAGAACAAAATATAATATAGTAGAAAGCGCAAAAAAACTCCTTTAATTTTGTCAAGCCATGTTCACCATCCTATGATTGGCCAAAGCTTCCAGTACAGGCTGACAGTACCTCATTGTGTATTAAAATCCTTGTCAGAAGAATTAAATGGCATCATAGGACCTTTGTCCACAGATTTTCCTTTTATAGTATCCTATTTGATTTATTAGACTAAATCACTCTCACCACGTTTAATTTTAGGTATGAAGTGTGTCATCAATTTGTGGAGAGCATATATTACCAACCTGAAAACATAAACGAATGACAGCCCTTCCGTGTGGACCAGATAGCCTCCAAATCTGAAAGAAGCCGCATAGGCCAAGAAGAGGACACACTGGGCAAATCCAAAGCTGATGCCATAGACGTGGGATTTTTTTATGGCCGCTTTAAATGGCGTCTCCAAGCGCTGCTCGAAGGCATCAACAAAAGTGCTTTCCTTGGCCAGACCAGCTACTGTTCTAATATTGGACAGAGCTTCACTGGAAACCTGCCAAACACAGAAATTTAGCAGATGCTTCATAGACTACTTGTATGTGTGTGAATGTGACAATTATTTGGAGAACTTACTTGACCTGCTGCCTCCATGGACTTTTTGTCTTCATTTGCAAACCCAGTCAACATTTTGGCTTGAAAGGCCCCAGAAAGACCGATGAACGGGAGGAAACACATGATTACCAGTGTTCATTTCCAGCTGTAGTAAAAAAGCAATGATAAAAGCTGCGCCAATGCTGGCGATGGAGTTGACAATCATGCCGATCTGAGAGCCAGTGGCCTGTGGGAAATGGAGCAACAAAATGAACACTGTATGTCCAAGTGAATTATGAATATATACTCTTTTAGTGTTTGTAAATTATTTAGCAGCGTTCAAGCAAAGCAAAGGCAGTATGCAATGCAGGTAAACGGGGATCAAACCGCCAACCTACTGCTTCCCACAATATACTACAAAAATATATTGCAAAATATGAATCATCAAGATTGTTTTGGTGACTGTCACTTATTGACTACACGCATGTAATAAGTATAAACATTTAGCCATTTTATTGAATGTATCAATTAGCATTTACATGCACAATTAGCACAAAATCTAAAAGCTATGTAATATAGATTTCAGATTTTTTTCTGTTATGTCGAACAAGTGGTTACAGAAATCTGGCAGTTTGTTAGTGTATACTGGGTGTTATGAATTGCTGGCGTACCCCTTGGACCATGGAAACATCAGTTGCCAGTCTTGTTGTCAGAGCTCCAGGACTGTTCATGGGATTAAAAAGTTTAATTCAGAGATGTCTAAAGCCTTAATTGAAAAATGTATGTTAGACTTAGACAGACTTTATTGATCCACAAGGGAAATTAACAAAGTAAATGACTGTCATATCTTCCAGTGTTAAAATGAAGTCATTATACACTATTTAAACCATACGTTTGACTGATGTGTATGTTTGTATACTACAGATGTTTACATAATGGAAACATTACATTTTCAACAGGTCAAAACCCAACAGAATCAAGCAGCATTGGAAAATGTAAGGCCATATATGACTTCATTCCCAAGCAGGAAGATGAACTGTCTTTCAACCCTTGAACTTGTCTGTGAAACCTACATTTACACTATGTAAATATACATAAGACTTGATAATAACTTGAATGTGTATTCCAGGAGATCTTCTAAACATTTACACAAAAGAAGAGAATGGCTGGTGGTTTGGAGAACTTAACGGACACAAAGGTCACTTCCCTTCTACCTATGTTGTCGAGCTGCCTGTGGAAAACAGTGTCAAATGCTCAGATGTGTCACAAGTTTTACAATCATGAGACCTTTCAGGGTTGCAGTTAATAAAAACAAATATTTATTATAAAGACAAACATATAAATGTTACTTATTCCACTTAAAAGGGTGCTCATATCCATTAGTCTTGAAAAATGGTCAAAGTTACTACTAAAAGCTTTTAAAAACAGAACTAAAGTATCTGGGTTAGTCTTCTTTTGCTCATAAAAGTCCAAAATGCAGCAAATATTTAATGTCGAGCCAGAGCAATAAACTCCTTTCTGATGTTTGCGAGGAAAGCTGCCAAGTTCTTTGTCTCCTGAAGCGGTTTTTCCAGGTTTGGCAAACACTCCAGTGCTGGGTCACTTGACACAACTGCAAATGAAGAGATGGGGATTTTGATTTGGAAGTTTTTACTGCAAGTGCAGAAAATATATGATAATACGTAATGTTCAGTTTTACTTACTCTGGTACGCTCCCTCTGCATTGATCCCCATTGTGACGATCTGGGCACTTGTCAAATCTGAACGCTTGATATTTCGAAAAACAAACTGCAGCTTTTCTCCTTTAAAAAAAAAAAAAAACATAATTATGAGACTATTTTCACAAATCTGCACCACAATAGTTTTTATGTTCTGTGTTTTTTGTTCTTTCAACAAATTAACAAATTTGTCATTTGTTAATTACACTTGTATGCACTGAACATTATGTAAAAAGTGTAAATAACTGGTAACCGTTTAGAATAACACCCCACTCAAAAGTAAGTAACAATATCTTAAAAAAATAACAGTTTAAGGATACTGTGACAACAATCATGATAGGATTGATTCATCTTATTACTTATAATAATATAAAACCATGATAACAATGGTATTTAATAATGTTAAAGTTATGATTTATCAAAGATGAAATAACTGATCACTAATACATAACTAATACTCACATTTAGCAAATAAAATGTATATTGTAATCCGCTGTGTCTCAGTTACTTTTGTGTGAAGATTGGGTTCATATAACTTTTTGATGACATCCCCAATATTTTAATGTTTATTCATTCATCATCTTTTGCTTATTCCTGTTAGAGGTCACAGGCTGTTTTGTAATTGAAGTAAGTCTCTGAAATAATATATAAATGATATAAAAACATTTGCCTAGGTCTTCATTAAGTGAACCTTACTACTCCCAGGAAATTCCACTTGATTAAGCCTGTTTGAGCTTTTTTAAATACATCCTAAAATACTGCCCATGAGTCCCCTGCCTCCAGCCCACCTCCTCTTTTTTATGCAACAACTAGTAAGAAGTTAGGTTAAGAGGTAAAAGTTCTCAAATGTTATACAATGTAATATTGTTATGAAGACATTTACCTCTAGAAAACTCAGATTTGCCCATGATGGCCCGTATCTCCAAGCCCAGATGCTCCTGAAACATGTGTCTGGCCTTTTGTAGATTCTTCAGTCTCTTTTTGTTTGCCTTATTCTGTGCCTCAATCACTGACAAGAGGGGAAAAGACAATTTAGAGCTACTTACAACAGTGAGCACAACAGTCACTAATTAACATAACATGATGTGCCTCTATTGTTGCGTACCTTCTCTTCTCTTGGCCTGTTCCTCTTTGAGTTTCCCGATCTTGTAGATAATGTCTTCTTTCTTCAGTTCCTTCTGCTCAATCTCAGACATCACTTCAGAAATAGCAAGATGTTTGTCCTTGAGTAACGTTCTTTTGTTCCAAGTCTATGAAAAAAATGTTTGAATGAAGTTATAAATGTCTTGCTTAGTGGGCTGTATTTGCTACTGAAGGAGTGTCCAGTACACAAGATACAAGGAGAAGAAGAAACAATGCACATATTGGAGAGTAATACATTTGATCAACATTACAGTTTCATTTGGTTACAAGTTCATTTTTCTGTACTTTTACAATCACCAAATCAACAGCAACAGTCCACTGATAACTGAAATGTAATCATTTTGTGAGCAGTAAGGCAATAAAATTTGATATTTGCCATCTTACATAGCAGCTCTTATTAAATGCTAAAGGAAGTACCGTGTTGTATACAAGATGAAACGTATCCCCCTGGTTTTAACCTATTTATCCAAATACCTCATTAAATTAAACTTATTAATTTTGGGCCTATTTAGAGATATTCTTGATTATTTTTAGATTTATTGCTTAGTAATCAGAATAGTAAAGCACAAGTAAATGTGTGATTTGTTTTTTTTAACAAAATGTTATCCATGAGAATCTATTATGCCACTCCAGGACTTTTGGATAGAACATGGACGCACACATTTACAAAGACATTTTTTTGTCAATAACAAATGTATGTTCTCTTTTACCCTTTCTGTGGCTTTTCTGCTAATAAATAAAAAATAAATAATAAAACCTCCTCTCTCAGCACATAGCATGTTTCAAAGTCTGTGTACTTAAGAAAGTGATTAATGGATTATTAAATCATTAGCTGACGATTGTTTTAATAATTGACTAATTCGATTAATTGTTATATGGACTAACAGTCCTAGACATATTTTCCTTGTCCGTACTGGGAGAGGCTCTCTCTTTCAATATGGGCTCCGTAAAGTTTTTTCCCACAGCTGGGTTTTTCCTTATTGAGAAGGAGGGTCTAAGAACAGGGATGTCCTGGGTCTGTTTAGTTTACTGTATTTATTGTGCTGATTATGTGTTATGTCTGTGTTTATGTTTGATTAACTGTTTGTGAAGCTCTTTGAGGTGACTTTTGTTGTGATACTGGGCTATAGAAATAAAACTGAATTGAATTGAAATTATAGTTGCACTATTTTAACCAACTAGCAATGTTACAATTAGGCTTTTTAATAATTTCTTTCTTTTTGAGAGCGTTAGCGTCCTGCTTTTTTACCAATTACAAAACCTTTTTACTTTTCAGAAACGTACCTTTTTTGAAAGATTCTATTGTCTCAAACAGCATCTCGTCATCCATGCACTTCTTTATACATGTATCTGCAGCAACAAAAATCATGTTAATAATAACTTTCATAACAGTCAGTATTTAACAGGTCATGGTACACACTGCTGAATCATAATTAATAGATCATGCTGAGCATACCTAGAGCAGATTTGACAAACTGTTTGTGGGTCTGGCACAGCTCCGTTGTCATGTCTGTGATCTTCCCAAGAGCTTTGAGCTGCTGGCTGTGGATCTCCTCCATGGCTTTAGTGAACCGTCAGCCGTGCCTGGGTCAGTGATGGACATCATGCTGCTCTACATGGTAACACAAAAAGGACGCAGTTTAAATGTGTTTTTTATGCTATGGACATGTGTTTTTACTGAACGCCTTCAGAATTTGCCAGGTGCATTTGAATACATTTTAATGCATGTTATCATAGAATTTAATGTCATAAACAGCTTTTAAAGTTAAAAACGTTCAAGGGGTCACTAGAGCATTATGTATTTCTGTGTGTGCCATGTCTAATATTTAACAAGTGTAAAACCACAGATCTGGGAGATATCTAATGAATGAGGAACATCACATCCCAAACTGATGGGAATGCAGTTGTGGCCACTGAATGATTTATGATGCTAGAGTTGACATACACTCACCTCTTAGAAAACTTTGTATCATCTCCTGAAAACATGAGAAAAACAGCTTTAGTCTCTGCAGAATGGATGATTTGATACATATACAGATATGACAGGATTGAAATACTCATCTTTTCTTTGTGTCTTTTCTTTCCATCTTCACTTTGTTTTTGCATGTTTTCATATATCTGCTTTTCCTCAGCCTTTCACACAGTCTTCCTGCTGTCATGACCACAGAAACAGTCTCCTATGTTCAGCTAAAACCGGGAGGTTAAAAGATAAATAAAACATCTGCATTAGACAGACAGAAACCCATTTCAAATTTAAGATGTGATTGTTACCTACAGAATTGAATAACTAATACCATTAAACAGTAAAATACTTAACTTATTTGTTTTTTCTTCTTTCTTATGCTCTGTTAATGTGCATTGTGGGTCATCTCCTAGAAGCACAAAAATCAGGTTCAGTTTTTGGTTCATGTAGTTGAATAAGAATAACCAATGAATGACCACATGAATTATATCATGATTCATAAACACATATCTTTTCTGTTTTTCTGTCCTTTTCCTCTTCACTTCATCTTTCCACAAACATCTTTCGGGTAAAACTTCAGCGTCTATCTCCATCTAAAACAGAGATAGTAAAACACTTAAACACGTACAGGTTCCCTAAAGGGGCCGCTTAGTCGACAACGCATTTTGTCAGAAAACGGTGTAATTTTTTGACAACTTACTGTGACATATGTATAAATCCTTAAAAGTGCATCAGAGTTGATCAGCTCTGCCCAGGAAGACCACAAGATGTAAAAGTCGAAGTGAACGTGTTAAGCTGTGGCTTCTTCTGCAGGGTAAACAGCGCCGTTTGCTGGCCTCACAGGCTTACTACAGATTCATCTTCTATTTTCTCTGTATCTGTGTAGATGTGAATTGAAGACGCTGTTTGAGTTTTCCTGTCCAGCGTTTCCAAGTAAACGGCCCCTTAACGGTGGCATTCATTAAAATGAATAATGAAATGTTCACCTTCTTGGATAGTTTCCTAAAACATACAAAAATATGAAGCACATTTTGGTTAGAGGAGAATATTTGCATAACCACAGTACAGTATATGATAAAATTATATAGAATCAAATACATATCTTTTGTTTGTTTTCTTCTCTCAGATCCTCTTCATGTCACTCTGCATTGCTCCTATTTATATCTGTCTAAAAAATAATTATTATGTTAATATATTTCCATCAGTAAACTTTTTCACACTTGAAGGAACAACATAAAACATATTATCACTTAAAAGGGCAGTATGAATGTTTTTAGTGTTTGGAAACAGAACAGCTGGATGAAAGAGAATGGGAAAAAACACTTCTCTTGTAACCAAACTGAGTGCACTTATCTGAATCCATCACCTGTACAGAACAGTACATAAAAGTACATTTCCTTAAATGTGCTACTCATTTGTTTACACTCGTGACCTACCTTTATAGTGAGTTTGATGACTCCTCCTCCCTCCTCCGCTCCATCTCTCCACTGTGTTCACTCAACACAAGCCCTGCACTGTCAGAGACACACAGAGACATGCATTTATTACTACTTCATCTACATGTACTATTACAGTTATTGCACAGACTAATGTCACCTTATGTTGTTGTTTCCTCTTCTCCCTGTTTTCTGTTTGTGTTTTAATTCTCAAAGCTGTTCTCATTATTTATTCATCTTTTCAAGCTCCAGGTCTGTCTCTTCTTGCAGAATCTCCTCTGTCTGTCTTTTTGAAGAGGCACAAGTTATTAAGTGAATCCCTAGAATATGTGTTCATCAGAAATAAACACTCACCTTTTTCTTATTTCAGGAGGGCATTTCATTTTTTTTACTTAAATGCCAGAGGTGGGAGAAGTACTTAAAAGCATAAGTATAGGTACTCAAGTAGTACTAATACTGTAATTCAAAACAATATCACTTAAGCAAAAATTAAATGACTACACCAATTATACTTAGGTAAAGTGGAAAGTGGTGTTGTAGTCAGGTCAGAGGTTTAAGTCCAAGTCAGAGTCAAATAAGACGAGAGTCACTCGAGAAAAAAGTGGTCACAAAAAAAAACAAAAAAAAAAACTCCAGTGTAAGGTAAATCTTCTGGAGTTGAGGTGTGAGTCCAAGTTACTTAAAAAAGAGTCAGAGTCCAAAGGAACTGAAGATGAGTCTAAGTCCAAGTTAAGTCACCAAAGTCAGGTGCAACCCTGTAATCCAGTGCAACCCTGACATGTTGAATGGAAGAACTGTTTTGTATAAAGCTATTTTATAACATATTCAGTGATGTTTGTTTTTGCCCAGACTTGTAGCACTGTCTCTGCTTTCAGCAGTCCAAGTCCGAGTTCTAGTCTGCAAGTCCGAGTTCTAGTCTCCAAGTCCGAGTTCTAGTCTGCAAGTCCAAGTTCTAGTCTGCAAGTCCAAGTTCTAGTCTCCAAGTCCGAGTTCTAGTCTGCAAGTCCGAGTTCTAGTCTGCAAGTCCGAGTTCTAGTCTCCAAGTCCAAGTTCTAGTCTGCAAGTCCAAGTTCTAGTCTGCAAGTCCAAGTTCTAGTCTCCAAGTCCGAGTTCTAGTCTGCAAGTCCGAGTTCTAGTCTGCAAGTCCGAGATCTAGTCTGCAAGTCCGAGTTCTAGTCTGCAAGTCCGAGTTCTAGTCTGCAAGTCCGAGTTCTAGTCTGCAAGTCCGAGTTCTAGTCTGCAAGTCCGAGATCTAGTCTGCAAGTCCGAGTTCTAGTCTGCAAGTCCGAGATCTAGTCCGAGTCACAAGTCCAAATCAAGCTACTACTCCTGGTCTGTGAGAAGAGGTGAGCCGAAATCTGAGTCCAGGACTCAAGTACTCCAGTACTCCTCCATGTCTGGTGCAAAGTACTTAATGCTTCTACCACTACCCATTTCTACTACTACTGCCATGCTACTACTACTACTGCTGTAGTACTCTTATTAATGTGACTGTTCTTACAAACATATTCCCATTGCTACAACTCCTACTACTACTGCTACTTTTATTCCCCACTTTGCTAAGTTCAAAAATACTTGTACGTATTTATAAATTCTTTAAAAAAAAGTCAAACTTTAACGTGAAATAAGATTTTCACTGTAAATGTACTGATAAACATATTTTAGAGAAAAATAAATATACTCTAATTTATTGTGACGCCTGCCAAACTATGCTTTTCTGTCCCATTCTGCCTTTTCTGTGCTTCTACTTCTCACAACTACTTTATGAAACCAAATAAGCAAAAGTTTTTTTTTTTGTTTTTTTTACATCACACTAACACACAACACAACACAGATTTACAAAAATAAGTAACACTTTGCAATAACTCACCACTATTAAGCAGCAATAAAGCATTAATAAATATGTAATGGACATGAGATGAACATTACATAAGATAATAAAAATAAAATTTCAATAACAATGTTTTTAACTCAATGGTGCTGATTAATTTTGGAGTAAATAAAAATATAACCTAAATAGTATTAAACTAGTGCTATATAGCAGTGGTTTTTATAAAGTGTTACCTTATTAACTTATCATCTAATTTTTTTTATTTTTATTTTTTTATTGTCAACATCCCACCAACACATGACACACACATTTATAAAAATAAGTACCACTTTGGAATAACTCACCACTATTAAGCAACAATAAAGCATTAATATAAATATATATATATATATATATATATATATATATATATATATATATATATATATATATATATATATATATATATATATATATATAATAAGATAACATGAACATTACAAGGTTTAGGCTTTGTAAAAAAAAAAAACTGAAATATTATTCAACTAATGCTATATAGTGGTGTTTATTACAAAACGTTACCTATTTAACTTATCATCGATTGCTTTTTTTTTTTTTTTTTTTTTTTTTGTTACTTAACACTAACACACATCTTATTTACAATATAATACAAAATTATACTTATCCTTAGCCAGGACCCTGCCTCTGAAGCAGTCTCCTCATGACACTTCCAGCTCCGTGTCCATCCCTCAGAAAAAACACAGAGAGCGAGCATCACTGATCAAAAATAGAAAGAGTATTTGTGTCTTACTCTTGGAAGTGGCCTCTGAGGCTCATTTGACCTTTTCCAGTCTTTCCAGTCGCGCGCCCGTTCCCTCTCCCAGGCCTCCATCCTCCTCACCCAGTCCGGCTTGGGTCCAGGGAACAGGGGGGCGGGCTCCTCCTCCTGGGGGGTGAGAGGCGCGGCAGGGGTGGGTGGAGCCCTGGGGGGAGGAGCAGAGGAAAGCACAGGGTTACATGGCTGAGGTTGAGCCACAGTGTCACCCAGAGCAAAGGAGGCGGGGAGCACAGAGAAGCTCAGCATAGGGCCCTCAGCAGGAGGAGAAGGAGTGACATGTTTAGAGGCCTTAGCAGAGGGGCCAGAAATAAGCTTAGGGCCCTTAGCAGAAGCAGAAGAGGAGTGCATAGGGGCCTTAGCCAAAGGAGTAGCAGAGAGAGCATTAGGGACCCTAGCAGGAGGAGCAGCAGAGACGGTTTTAGGGCCCTTAGCAGAAGCAGAAGAGGAGCGCTTAGGGACCTTAGCAAAAGCAGAAGAGGAGTGCATAGGGGCCTTAGCCAAAGGAGTAGCAGAGAGAGCATTAGGGACCCTAGCAGGAGGAGCAGCAGAGACGGTTTTAGGGCCCTTAGCAGAAGCAGAAGAGGAGTGCTTAGGGCCCTTAGCAAAAGCAGAAGAGGTGAAGCTAGGGAGCATAGCAGGGGGAAGAGGGATAAGCTTAAGGCCCTTAGCAGGAGGAGAAGGAGTGACAAGTTTAGAGGCCTTAGCAGAGGGGGCAGAAATAAGCTTAGGGCCCTTAGCAGAAGCAGAAGAGGAGTGCATAGGGGCCTTAGCCAAAGGAGTAGCAGAGAGAGCATTAGGGACCCTAGCAGGAGGAGCAGCAGAGACGGTTTTAGGGCCCTTAGCAGAAGCAGAAGAGGAGCGCTTAGGGCCCTTAGCAAAAGCAGAAGAGGTGAAGCTAGGGAGCATAGCAGGTGGAAGAGGGATAAGCTTAAGGCCCTTAGCAGGAGGAGGAGAGATGAGCTTGGGGGCCTTAGAAGAGAGAGCAGCAGAGAGGGTCTTAGGCTTCTTAGCAAGGGGAGCAGCAGAAAGGGCATAAGGGGCCTTAGCAGGAGGAGCAGAAGAGAGGGTCTTAGGCTTCTTAGCAAGGGGAGCAGCAGAAAGGGCATAAGGGGTCTTAGCAGGAGGAGCAGAAGAGAGGGGCTTAGGCTTCTTAGCAAGGGGAGCAGCAGAAAGGGCATAAGGGGCCTTAGCAGGAGGAGCAGAAGAGAGGGTCTTAGGCTTCTTAGCAAGGGGAGCAGCAGAAAGGGCATAAGGGGCCTTAGCAGGAGGAGCAGAAGAGAGGGTCTTAGGCTCCTTAGCAGGAGAAGGAGAGATAAAGTTAGGGCCCTTAGCAGAAGGGGCAGAGATGCGCTTAGTGGCCTTAGCTGGAGAAGGAGAGATTAGCTTAAGGGCCTGAGCAGGAGTTGCAGAGAAGGTGGAGGAGCTAGGGTGGAAAGAAGAAGAGCAGGCAGGAGAAGAAGAGCTATAGATACAGCTGAGTTTAGGGAGCTTAGCAGGAGGAGGACAGAGGGCAGGAGAGCGATGAGGGAGAGAGGGGGAGGAGGAAGAGGAGGAGGAGCTAGAGCTAAGTTTACGAGTCCGACGAAAAGGTGGAGAGCGGGAGCAGAAGCGAGAGGAGGAGCGGGAGGAAGAGCAAGAGGAGGAGCGGGAGGAAGAGCAAGAGGAGGAGCGGGAGGAAGAGCAAGAGGAGGAGGAGCGAGAGGAGGAGCGGGAAGAGGAGGAGGAGGCAGAGCTAGAAGATGAAGAGGAGGAGGAGGAATGTGCAGTGAGAGTGGTGGGTGCAGTGGGTGTGATGGGTGCAGTGAGAGTGATGGGTGCAGTGAGAGTGGTGGGTGCAGTGAGAGTGATGGGTGCAGTCGGTGTGATGGGTGGAGTGGGTGTGGTGTGTGTGTGCAGCCTGCGCAGGAGGAGCAGGTGGGGACATCCCGGCCGGGAGGTCCAGGACCAGCGCTGGGCCATGGGTGCACACAGATCTGAGGAGAAAGACACATCTGTAAAACACTGCACATGAACAGAGCTCAGACTTTGTTGTTTGAGTTTGGATCAAGATTTCAGTTCAACAAGGACCTCTGTGTTTTTACAAAGACACATTTAACCTGCCTCTCTCAACAAGTTACTGACTGAAGTGTACGTACAGTTAGATCCAGAAGTATTTGGACACTGACACAAGTTTTGTTATTTTAGCTGTAAACCAAACCATATTCAAAACACAGTTATATAATTCATATGTGTTCAAAGTGCAGACTCTCAGTTGTAATTTGACAGTATTTATGTTCAAATGGGTAGAATGGTTAGGAATTACAGCTCTTTAATGTGTAGCTGCCTCGTTTTAAGGGGCTCAAAAGTGATTGGACAAATGAACATTACCATAAATAAAATGTTTGTTTTTAATACTTTGTTAAAAATCCTTTGCAGGCAATGACTGCCTGAAGTCTGGAGGCCACGGACATTACCAAACACTGGGTTTCCTCGTTTGTGATGCTCTGCCAGGCCTTTACTGCGGCTGTCTTCAGATTAAGAAATAGCTTCTCAATCAACTGTCCAAATACTTTTGAGCCCTTGAAAAAGAGGCTTATATACACTAACTGCACTTTAAGCACATATGAATTATATAACTGTATTATGAATATGTTTCGGTAAAAAGCCAAAAACAACAAAACTTATACTTATGGCTCTAACTGTACTTACTGTATAAACTGATTTCATGGGCATTAGCACATTTTAAGCAAAAATACAATACATTTTTAAAGCAGCATTAGCCTACATCATCTCCTATCCTAATGGGGTAGTGTATTCCCAGACAATTAAAGCATAATAAATTATTATTTACAAAAAATAACATATAAGCATGGGTATTTTATCTTTCATCTGACATAAAACCAGCAGAATACACCCCACCTTTCTGAACCCCAGAACCTTTACTTAGCTAATATTCACGCGATAGGCTCTAGTATAGTGTGTCAGAGTCACAGGCCTACTTCAGAGGACAGACAATGAGAAAAATTAAATGTGGGCTATTAATTTACGTAGTTTTATTACTTTTTTTACACAGTACTACTTTGAATTGTTGTAACGTTATACAATGTGATTAAATATTGAGAAGAATGAACAAAATGAATTTATCATAGGACTCGAGGATGATGTTAACTAACTACAATATGGATAATTTAGGAATAAATCAAAAGAAAAGCCCTTTCACTCGGTTTAAAACGCGAACAAATCATTGTACAGCCTAACTGTGGTCAGTGCATTGATAAACCGCGGTGTTATTGATCAAACTTGGCATATAAGGTTAAGTTAATTGTGTTTAAACCAGAGAATAGCTACAAAAGGATTTCTGTGAATAACATCGCTGTAAATTTAATATAAATATAGATAACTGGGTACATTGCTAAGATATACTGCTTTATTGCCCTGTTGTGTAGGTTTAATGGTAAAAGCCATAGGGAATAACGTGATGATGGAGAATTATTTTTCTCACGTTTTTCTCTCAGCAAAGTGTGGTAGTCCGATTCCGGGGCAGCTCAGTAGAAGTCCGGGTGAATATCTCCGAGGATAATGTCTCTTTTCTGTAGAAATCGACGAGTGAAGCTCAAAATGATCGCTTTCTGAACACAGCCAAAGTTTGCAAGTTTTGCAGTGAGGCGCACGTTTGAAACACGCACTTAGCAACCAGCACCTGCGCGTGCAGCGTGCTAACGTCAGAGCACCATTAGGCTAGGCTAATTTACATTTTAGCTAGCTAATTTTATTGTAAATCGCTAAAATGTTTGAAAACTAAATGTGCAATTGAGCTACTAAATAATATACAAGACCTTATTATTAATTAGTAGTTTATTTTAAATGTTTTTTTCTACTCAGCGCACATGACATAGCTTTGTATCATTATGTGCCTGATTGTTTGTACATTCGCATTGATTAAATCGTTTTAAAAAAGTAATAGATAGATATTAAAATATGTAGCCCACCTGCTTCACCTGTCAGGTCAGAGCCGCCCCTGGGGCTGGGGGTCCAATGAAAAAAGATTTGGACACAAGTAGCCTAATAAGTGTCTGTGTAAAGCTTGTAATTCGTCAGACATGGACATCGTGGGTTCGATCCTCGGGCCGGGCCAACACACAAACTCTCTGGGTGGAGAGTGGCAATTAGTGACTCTAAATGTCCCCTAGTGAATGAATGTGAGAGTGAATGGTTGTCTGTCTGTGTTTGTCTCCGTGTCAGCCATGTGACCTAGGGCCTAAAGTTACTGGGATAGGCTCCAGTCACCTGCGACCCCTAACGGGAATAAAAGGAAGATGTATAAATGAATGAATGAAAATATGTACATGTATGTATGAAAGAGAGAGAGAGGGAGATATATGTTATAATAAACAATGTATTCAATCTTGGAAAGTAATAAAACCATAAATTGTGCCCATATTTTACCACAACCTAGCCCAGGGGTGCCCAAGGCGGGGTCCGCGGGCCAAACTTGGCCCTTCAAGAGGTTGATTCAGCTCACAAGGGGGTGCTGTGACTTTGATTCTATTGTGCACTGAATAGACTGTCAGTGGTTGGTAGGAAGTCTAACATGTCTCTCTACCTCAAAAATGTCATAATTAAAGTTAAATGATCTGTTTGCATATGAACTCATTACATGCTAAAGATGATTGTGTTTGGCCTTTGGCCCGCTAATACATTTCTGTTTTGGCTCTTTTGGGCAACCCTGTGTTAGCCAGCAGGAAATATGATCTTTTCAAACATATCATTATTAAAATCATCATTTATTAAAAATTTCATTTCAGACTGCAGCCTGGGAGCTTGGTAACTAAAGGCTCTACCTCCAACTGTACTTTCAAACTATGGGAACCTACATTTTGTGAGTGCAGCACTCTTTTTGAATGATACAGCGCTATAACAGTGCTAGGATAGAACAAAGCAAATATCATTTACAGTCATCCAGGTCTGGTTATGTCTCTCACAAGTTTTCCTACCTGATTATTCTAACGCACGCTTGCATTGATGGTAGTTTAGGTCATTGAAGCCATGTTCATTTTTTTATTTTCACATTTTCACTGGCCTCATTTACAGCAGTTATTACGAAAAGTGTCATTGTCATTTACCTGTCTTTGCTTTTCCAAACTGGGAATGTTGGAATATGGACCATCCCTTGAACTAAAAACTCTATTCTGACTGCATTGTTTTCCTACTGCCACAAGGGGGCAGTGTGTATGGCTCAATCCACACCGGTATGCTTCAAGAGTATATCTACAGACTACCCACTGTGATCTAATGTCATAAAAGCTTTTATACACAGTTAAAGGGCCATGATGCATTACTAACATTTATAATCTCAAAGTAAGGACATTAATATTCATCCAGTTCTGTTTAACAAAACGTGTGTGACTACTTTACACATCTGCCATAGCACACAGACCAGGAGCAGGAACACCACCTCCAAAGGAGCTTCTCAAAGACCAATAAAGTCAGGTGGAGTTGTGCTCTCCATCTCCATGAAGAAAGATATTTGCAAGCTCCATCTGATGTGGTCTACATTATGTAAAATGGAACAATGGAGCATTTACCATACGTTTAGACAAAATCACCTGGGTGTGTAGTTTTTGGCGGCATCTGGTGGTGACGTTGAACATTACAATCCCAGACTTTGTGTCAGGCTTTATGTAAACATGTTTAAATCAAATATTAGTTTTACCTATAACAATGGTACAGCTGAGTTATTCACAATTTAAAAAAAAAATTACATAATGGCCAAGTTGTTTGTTTACATTTTTGTTTTGGTCCTAAAATCAGAAAAGCTGAGAGAGCTCCACGCTCTGGTTGCCACATAGGCCAATCTGTACATGAAGCATCTTTGACACAGCTAAAGCACACTGAGACCGGCAACCCACAGACCACTGCAGTATCATTTTTAAATCAGTACGAGCACATCCTGCTTACAGCACCTTTAATAATAAATAAGCTTTAAATACATGTGGAATGCAATTTTTCTTCCATCTTCATACTGACTTATTGCATAGCATCATGTAGCAGGGCATAGCATTACATAGTATAGCATCGCATAGCAAGGCAAAGAGCAGCACAATTTAATTTCCTATGATATGGATCATACTATGTTTTATATACTTTATAAAAATGAATAAAGGAAAAACTGTATTTAAAGCCATGGCAGACTCAACAATTTGCATTTAGGTTAAAATTATTCACTTGGTATTCATATTTATGTTTAATAATGTCCTAAATTCCTATTAGTTTTGACTTTAGTTGTTTTTGTAGACTGACAGACATGTTGCCGCCATTCTGTGCCAACCACCTTTCTGACCACCACCAAACACACACTGCAGCTTAAACAAATGGTAATGGATGTTTTGGGCTTTCTGCTACAACAATATATAAAAGTAAACAATGCAGGTATTCCCAAGTTATATTTTAATAAAAATACAATCATGAGTTTCAGTGTTGACAGTTTTGATAAAGTCAGTACATTTAAAAAAAATAAGGTGGTCCTTTAAGAAAGAAGGGAATGCGAAATTTTCTAACACTGCATTAATGTCATCACACAGGAAAAAAAAAAAAAAAAAAAAAAAAAAAAAAAAAAAAAAAAAATATATATATATATATATATATATATATATATATATATATATATATATATATATATATATATATATATATATATATTGTGTGTGTTTGATGGTGGTCGAAGGGGCCATAGGCAGAGATTGGCAGCCACACTTCCATCAGTCTGGCCCAAGGCAGGTGTTGCTACAGAAGTAGCTCACCACCACCGAAGAGTGAATAAATAATTCATTGTACAGTATCTAGAAAGGCGCAATATAAATCCACTGTGTTATTATTAATATTATACTCACGCTACTGACAGCTACAAATATAACATTATAAAAGGCTCCATAATACAATAAGTTACATGGGTACAATGTTTAATATTTTATCCAATGCTTTGTTTCTTTTGCTTGTTTCTTTCTTGGCCTACAATGAGGACCACAGCACTCCTAAATCTCTAAAGCTAAAAAAGCCACTAATGTACATTATCCCTTTTAATAAAATTATTATTTTTATAAGTTTTGTTGTTGTTGTTGTTGTTGTTATTATTATTATTTTTATTAGCTTATTATTATTATTTGCCTAGATGCTTCTGTTAATTTAATTAAATGACAGATGTTAGAATAAAAACGTAAATTGATTTATTTAAAAAAAATGGTGAAAAAAAAGGTGAACTGGGGCAAAAAACTGTAGCGCACCCTTAAATAACGCAAAATATATTTGAACTATCTCTGTAAAATAGTATAATCTTTCTTCAGCAGAGAGAGGTAAACTGAGTGTTGTTACTCCAATATAATTCATTTAGGATGGTCTTGTCTGAGACAAACTACAACCAGAAATTAGCTAAACTTTTTGTATTCATTAAAAATAAGGGTGTACAATAATAATAATAATAATAATAATAATAATAATAATAATAATAATAATAATAATAATAATAATAATAATAAATAAAAATTTATTATGATGGAAGTGTGGCTGCCAATCTCTGCCTATGGCCCCTTCGACCACCATCAAACACACACAGACACATTCTTAATGCGGGCTACAGAGGCTACAGAGGCTATGTGGCTTTAAAAGTGAAAGTATGGACAGAGAAAAATGGCTCATGTGACATTATTCATGAATCTCAACATGGCTTAATGCCTGGACACCTCATCTCTGATATTAGACTAGTACTAGACCTAGTTTATTATATATAAAGATTTTTATCCCTGGTGATCCTATAAATTTCTTTTTAGATTATCAACCACAATTACTCATACATTTATCAATGGTACATCATCTTTTTTGAACTTTGCACATTTTTTTTTTATTAAAGCCTTTTAGCACTCTATAGAGATAATTATAGTGCTGTAAAACTTGTATATGGCACATCCAGTAGATTTAATATCAACAAAAGTGTGACAAGGATGTCCTGCCTCCCCTTACATCTGTTTTGCTTGTAACCCAAATTTTTATAAATGATCTAATTTGACAGAGCTCTTTCAAAGGAATCAAAATATTGAATGAAGAAATTAAGATATCACAACCAGCACACCAGAATATTTTTTTAAGTTCCTTTGGCTTTCTCTAAATTCTCAAGCATTTTATGTTTGAAAGACAGTTTAAGAAAATGTGAAATCCTACCCTTTTAAGATACTGCTACAAACATCTGTGGCATTCCTGTAAAAAATTTTAATAAATTTGAATAAGGTTGAAAACCTAATAAAAAGTGCCGTGCCCGATTGTACCTTTACAGTAGTAATATTCAATTGTGGTTTGGGGTCACTGGGTCACATGACCTGGAAGCTATTGAAGAAAAACTGTCAAATTTACTGTAAAAAAAAAAAAAAAAGTGAATAAGCATTAAAATGTAATAAAAAGTGCCGTGCCCGATTGTACTCATCTGGTAGAAATATTCAGTTGTGGTTTGGGGTCACTGGGTCACATGACCTGGAAGCTATTGAAGAAAAACGGTAAATTTTACTGTAAAATTTTAAATAAATTTGAATAAGAATGAAAACTTAATATAAAGTGCGGTGCCCGATTGAACCTTTGTAGTAGTAATATTCAGTTGTGGTTTGGGGTCACTGGGTCACATGACCTGGAAGCTATTGAAGAAAAACTGTCAAATTTACTGTAAAAAAAAAAAAGTGAATAAGCATTAAAATGTAATAAAAAGTGCTGTGCCCGATTGTACTCATCTAGTAGAAATATTCAGTTGTGGTTTGGAATCACTAGGTCACATGACCTGGAAACTATTGAGGAAAAACAGACAATTAGTGCTGTAGAGTAATTCACTGACGGTCCCTAAGCTGAACCGAGGCTGACGCCGACACTTTGTGTCAGCACAAGCCGACTGTCATGCTCTTTGCTCGGTCTCATTTGCCGTGAGTACCGTAGCGGTTCCCAGGGCGAATATGCGAATATCCAATATCCATCTAACTTCACCGCGGTTCTAGTATCTGTGTCCAACCCCTGGTTTATTGTATTTTTATAAAGGTCTACAGCTGTGTTATTGTCTCCTGCTGATATCATTTGTTTACTGTCTGAATCTGGCGCTGCTGAGGCGCGCTCACAACACACGCGTTCATGAACGGGAGACAACCAATGAGAGAACTGGGGAGGCGGGACAAGCGTCAGAGGAGCCAATGAGAAACAAGTTAGACTTCCAAAGAGTTTACTGCGCTGCTGCTGTGACAAGAACAGGGGGAGAGCGCACAGAGAAGCGGCTGTGGAGAGAGGCTGAGGATGTAGAGAGTTAGTGCTGGTCTCGGTGAACAGAGAAAAAAGCACCGAGGAGGTAATGATTGTTACGCATCATTGCGCGCTTTGAAGTGGTTATACGGAAATTATTTAGCATTCTAGTGGGTATACGGCGTATACCTGCGTATCACGTAGACTACACTACTGCCTATCACCTATCCTACTCTCCTCACTCTCCTAACTCTCTCTTCCTAAACTCTCCAAACTCTCTCCAAACTATATAAACGCTATCCAAACTCTAATATCCAAACTCTCCAAACTCTATCCAAACTCTCAACTGACCGCAACTGACGCGTTCGAGATGAACCAGACTTGCGCAGTTTCGATCAGTGTCGGTCTGTGCGCAGTGCTCAGGTTAGATTTGTGTCCGACTTGTTCCCGACTTGCTCTGATGTCACAAGTGCGACGGTCACCGAAACCTCGTGAGATCCAAACGAGACCAGCGCCTGAGCCGCCGCAGTTCATCAGGAGCAACTGCGGAGGCTGCACGGCTCAGTGCATGATGGGAAAACGCACATCTGTCAGCGGTGAACGGACAGGTGATTGGATCTGAGTTTAGTGCTGATCAGAAACGTAACGCACAACACTTCACTGCCCTCTACGGAAGAGGATTAGGGCCATTGTAAAAAAAAAAAAATTTTTTTTGAGGGTTAAGTTCTGAGATTAAAGTCAGAATTCTGAGAAAAAAGTCAGAATTCTGAGATTAAAGTCAGAATTCTGAGAAAAAAGTCAGAATTCTGAGATTAAAGTCAGAATGTCTTTGTTTGTTTCAGAAAATACATTTTTTATACATTCTAGAACACTTTCTCTTGCGCTGTTGCCTCAGCAACAGTAATGGATGGGCCGTCGCTGTGGCAACAATAAACAGAGCGCAAATTCTTAAGCAGCGAATTAAATGACTAAAAGGTGACTACTTCCCCAATAAGTGTTTAAGTGCATTCTTGTATGTTTCTGTGAGTAAAAATGTTTAATTTTTACATACAATACGTAATATTTCATAGCAGAAGCCTTCCTTACAGGCTACCGTGAAGGATCAAACCTGAGTCATGTTCATTTGTGCAGCGCAGACGGGAACCACATGTGCAGACATAGTGTAAGAATTCTGACTTTAATCTCAGAATTCTGTCTTTATTCTCAGAATTCTGACTTTTTTCTCAGAATTCTGACTTTAATCTCAGAACTTAACCCTCAAAAATATTTTTTTTTACAATGGCCCTAATCCTCTTCCATAGCCCTCCTCTCCTCCTCCCCTGCCTCTTTTTTTTTTTTTTTTTTTAATATAGACTAAAGTTACAGTTTTGACCTGGATAAACTTTGTGCCCTGCTGCTTAGTGTGAAGTAGAATATTATTAAAAAGATTGTGCACAATATCTGATGTTATAGAAGGCTTTTTAACTTTTATAATGTGTAAATTTAGACATAAAAGCTAAGAACCACTGCTGAATGTGCCTCATGTTGTGAGCTCCTGAGGAGCGCCTCATTAACGCACAGACTGTGGTCAAGCACGGGACAGAAAAGTTCTTACAAATCAGTTTAATGCTTTTAGTTTCAAAATCATATCCAACACACGCGAGAAGTGGATCTGGGGCGTGATGGTGCGTGATCTGAGCCACAAACTGTCCGACTTCAGTACAGGCGTATTTCCCCTCCTCTCATTGCGGCCGTGCACTCTCGTTCACAATCCAGGCGAGGCGCAGTTCATCTGGAACGAGCCTAAATGTCATGTCCACAGTGTGGGACATTCTAATGGTGAACTGCAGTAACTGACTCTGGAATGGCCACAATATTCTAGACATTCTACCAAGGGCTATGTAAACAAACAATATTCTTTTAATTTATTTAGTTAATTTGATAACTTTTTTATTTGTATTTGTGCTTGATCTAATGTTTAGTCTTACTTAATGTACTTGCTTTAGCACAGAGACATTTTGAGCAATTCTCTGTTTCCAACTTATAATGGCATATTTAATACATTGTCATTGTTCTCTTATACTTGGTGCAATAGTCATCTGTTCTAATATCTTTACAAATGCAAACATACAGTGGTTCTGGATAAAAGCAGAGACCACTGCAATATTAATAATGTTTTTATTTTTTGTATTTCAGTGAAAACACATACTGATAGAGACAGCCAGACTTATTAATATTACGAGTTTAAAAATATTGTCATTTCTTAATTTCCAGTTAAAAGATGGCCGCCGGCATTGACACTCAAGCGGTTGCCCTGGCCACTTTGGTGTTCTATTCTATCTCTATGCACCAAACTAGGCTGACCACCTGCCCCACTTTTGGTTGGACTGCACAGTAATTTAGTCCTCTGTCTCCCTGTCCCAACTTATTAAGGTAATGTCCCACTTTTTCATTGGTGCTCAGTGGATCTTAAAAAAGAGAGATTCAAGTTAACAACTAAAATGTAAGGTCAATATTTCTTGTATAAAATGAAGAAGAAAAATTTGTGTGCGTCCTATCTTGACAGGTTGGAATACATGGCTGCTGTGTTGTTGCCTCTGTGTTTTAGGACAGGCCTCTCATGGAGCTGTGAGCTGGTGTTGGTGCTGGATTGTTTTGAGAAATACAGATTGAGCTTTGATTTTTTTATTTTTTTATTTTATTTTATTTTTTTTGTCTGTTCCATTTTGTTTATTCCAGTGACTAAAGTCTCAGAAGAAAGTCTCAGTACAAGACATTACTTGTGTTTCGGGATAAAAAGAGCACATCATACACTTTGCTGGCCCTAAGCAACTTGTGTCTCAGTAAGTTGATAAGTTAGATTTGTATATGAAAACCCACCTTGTCTCACCAAATCAAGGAACTTGTCCCACTTTTTGTACTTTTTGAGGTGGTCACCCTACACCAAACACTACTGACATGTGAAATAAACAAAAAGCATCTAATGCTAACAATGCTAACAATGCTGTAAGTCCAGAGTCAACAAAACAAACTAAACTGTGGATAAAATAATATGTAATGTATGTCTACATGTTAGTTTTCACTGAAACAGGTTTGCACACTCAAACAAGACCTTTTAAAACATCCATGAACCTTTTACATGAGAGGTTTGGTTGTTATAGTAACGCTAGTTCAGTGGGCGGGGCTCGGTCCTTCCGTAAACCTATCCGGGTCGAAACAAGTCACACCGGACAGTCAAGTGTTAACGCCGCACGTCGCTCCCTTATTGACGCAGAAAACCAGAGAAAAAGTTGTGTTTATTGCTGATTGACCATGTCACGTGTAGTTTTTGACTTTGAACTGGAATTTTAGACAGCTTAGTCTATTTAGTCCCGTCAGTCCACAGGTACAGCCCACCTCCGTGTCTGTACCGGTCTGCGAGAACAAAGTGTACTTTCTTCACTCAGCTATGGAATATGTGGAGAAGTTTACCAACCAGAGTCAGGGAAGAGACCGGGTTTTTCGGTAAATTTGCTTTACGTGACATTTCACACTTGATTAGCTGTTTAGTAACGTTTGTGTGCTTGTACTTTCAGGGCGACCCAGTACGCGTGTGCGCTCTGCTCCTATTTGCTCCGACATCACTCCGACAGAAAGGAGCTGCTGGCCAAACTGAAAAGTCTGGAGAGCAACATGAGCGCAGGACGAAAATGTAAGCAGTAGAGAAATATTAACCCTTATTCTAACTAAAAATGGAGAAGGGAGCTATATGTTATACGGTTGGTCATGGGGCCAGCTTCTAAACAAATAACACGGCTTTTGAAACTAGATCATTATCAATATGAACTAATACTAATTGCATTGTTTTAATTTAATCCTAGATTGCATTGTTTTAATTTAATCCTAGATTATATATATATATATTTTTTTTTCTTTAAAATTTAAATATAAATTAAAAATATAAACTCTCATTATGCTTACTTATTTTACTTACTGTATTTTATGTTAAACAGAAATGAAAAAAAATCTTTATAATAACTAAATTTACTTCAAAGAAAAAATATTTCAATATCTCCCCTTTGAAACAAGCTATTAAACCAAAAACATCATATTCAAAATAATAAGTCGTTTAACCTCCTTTTTTATCTGACAATGAGACACTTGAGCTTGTCTTCTGTGACTTTCAAAAGTTCTGAATGAAAACATTACAAATATTTTCTTATGATCTTGTAAATGAATTATGAAATAGTTTCAAGTACCCCCTGCAAAGTGCTGGGGTGTATGGGTCCCCATACACTTGATTGGGAAACACTGATTTATACAGCACCAAAACTAACTTTATCTAATACAGGGCCTGGCACCGCAGTGGGGCCAAACCCTAACCACAGTTCTCAGTATCATATACTGGGTAAATGACCTCTATGGGCCACACATATAAAGCCACATTATGTATTTACTACACAGGTAGACCAACAGCTATTGGAGCCCTCCGCTTCTCTCATGTAGAATGTTGGGAGAGGCAAACCTGACTATATGCAACAGGAGATCAGTGAATATATGCTTGCAAACCTTTGACATTTATCAGATTAATCACACAAATCACACAAATCATTGTGCCATGCATTGCATGACATTGCATGTGCAGCGTCACATTCATGTTCAGTCCAAACTAGATGCTTGTCCTTGTCAAAAAATACTGAATATTTTAAAGTAATACTTCATTAATACTAGTATACAAGTACCGTATGTCTTATTTGCGACCAAATCATAAATGGTTTAAAAATGTTTTAAGTCACTCACTTGAATGTGGCTTTAGTTTGTAAGTTTTCAAAAGTTTTTGTTACAGTTCTACTGTTTATATGAGCTGCGTAATGTTGCAAAAACATCACAATAGACTTAATGAAGTGAAATGTATGATTCAGTTTTAGGATTTTTGTAATGCAGAACTGCTATTTTCTCTGCATTAGATTTAAATTAAAACATTTGAGTGTCAGAGTAGTACAAATATTTAATTAGTGTAAAATTCATACAGATTATTGTTTGTTTGATGGCAATCCTGCCAAAAGTGGCATTAAAAAATCTCAAAAAGGTCTTAAATTTCACAAGAAAAAACCTGGAGCTACCCTGTTAATAATAAATTAATACAGAAATATAGTTTCTGCCACAAGCAAATTTGTAGTTTTACAGCTTAGGCCTCTCTGAAGACATACAGTATGTCAACTTCACTTTCTTGTTACAATATGCTGCATGTAATATTTACAGATAAACAACAAGCTTCCTTATGGTTTTAATAATGTCACCCTGTAGCTTAGATTAGAGACTTATACACCTGCGCTGTAGAGAAAATACCACTTCACTGATTCTCTCAAACCTGCTCCAGCTCAGTGTGAAGTGATAAAGACTACATTCCCACACTTCACCTTTTCAAATCTCTGATTGTACTCAAAATACAATGGAGGTCAGGATACACACGGTGGTGTTTATCCAGTCAGTATTGTTATTTTCATACATTCATTCATTTAACTTTATGCACATGGCTACCTTTGAACAGAGTATTGGATTGTTTGGAACTACATTACACATTACCTAGTTTGCTGCAGGTGTGTCCCTGACCTTTTGAACACGTCCTCTCTAGGCCCTGAGGGGAGTGAAATTGTGCAACCTTTAAAACTCTTGTCCTGTCAATAATTGTAACATTGTTAATGGCTTCTTGACTCATTTAGTTTAGTTTCAGTTGTTGTTTGTGATGTGAATATTGTGATTGCTGATATTTAATAACAACACAATTGCAATTTATTGTGAAGCACTAATATTCTCATTAGGGTGGCTGGAGCCTATTACAGCATATATGGGTCAAAGGAAACAATTACCAGTTAGTCGATGGTCTGACACACAGAGACGCAAACACAAACTGACAGACTACCATTAACTTTTCAGTTTACCTATACATGCATGTATCTGAAGGCAGAGTACATAGAGAGAACCAACAGCAACACAGAGACTTTAATACAGTGATAAAAATGAGCAGCAATAGATTTTTAATTTGCAGCTAAAGAATATGGATCAGTTGTGGAAAATGTTGAGTTGTGAATGCACCATTGTAACATGTAAAACCAGGGATGGTAAACACAAACTTTATTATTGTGACAGCTGGGCTTCCTTCAGAGCAGGAATGAAGATTTTACATTAAATGTTTATCCACTTCAGAGGGTTTTTAAGTATTCTTTCTTTATTTCTTTCTCAGTTATTTGGGTGGTTGACGTTTGGGGGTGTAACACCTTTTTTTTTGTCCTGCGGTGTGACACAACTTTGAAGTTGAATACAGAGAATATTTAATAATCATTTCAATTATAAATCAGCTTTATTAGAAGTATAAAGAAAGCTTTTTGTAATCAATTTATCATTTTAAGCGTAACTCTGTTATTTCTACATATTTTAACAAATAGGCAAATTGTAGTAATTGTCCTGCGGTATGACTTTTTCTGTCACACCGCAGGACATTTACTACAATTTGTCTATTTGAATTCTTGTAAATCTTCTTAAATATTTAACATGTCTGTTGTGCTAACTTAATAAACATATCCCTGCCCTATCATAAAAACAGAACTCAGAATTTTAGTTTGTGAAAAATACAGCTGTCACACCACAGGACACCAAACAGACACACATTAACAATTTCTGAGAAAATGAGGATTTAACTCCAGAGGTCTCTCTGGTCTATAAATGATAGATGGTAGGGGTGTAACGATACATTTTTGCAACGATATGTATCGATTAGAATTGTTTTGATACAATTCAAGAATGATGAGATGACCTAATGGACAAACAGTCCTAGACACATGTTGCCTGTCAGTGCTGGACAATATGGGCTCCATAAGGTTTCTTCTTTTCTTCCACAGCTGTTTTTTAGGAGTTTTTCCTTACCGAGAAGGAGGGTCTAAGGACAGGAGTGTCCTGGGTCTGTTTAGTTTAGTGTAGTTATTGTTTGTGTTGATTGTGTGTTAAGTCTGATTGTGTGTTTGATGAACATACAAATTTCTAATATTGATATTTCCGATATGATCTACTTTTTTTCCTTGTGTATCGATATGCATTACCTAGAAACGATACGATTCTATACAAGGTAATGTGTATCGATATAGTTGTATTGTAGGGAGAAAAATTCACATTGATTACATCGATATAGTTACTGTATCATTATAAGCTTAATAGATGGGTTAATTTAGATTTTGCTGGAACTGCCTGTTTAAAAAACAGATCTTTCATGTCACTACAGAACACCATTTTGATTACAAGATAAAACTTTTTCTTGTACTTAATTTTAATGATTACTATTGACAATATGCCAATAAGGCTATGAACTGTCCCAGACTCTAGTGACTAATTTTGGAAATGTTTGAACTTTGTATTTTGAAAATGTTACAGTCACGCCGCAAAACATTTTACAGTTTAATGTTAAAATAATAATAATAAAAAAACAAACAAACATACAACTTCTTTTTAAAACTTCAAAGGTTACACAGCTGATAGAATTTTGGAGGAGGAGAAACATACTTTAGCCATAGCTTTGATTTATCTCAGAATTTGGATCATGATGCTTCCATATTACTGGGAAATAGACCTGCTGATGGAACACATGAGCACAAATCTATTATGTGAACAGAAGCTCTAACATTCATTTGTTTTCTCTGTTGTCAGTGTTCAGGCTGGGGAACACACTGAACTCCATTGAAGCTGCCAAACGGACCGTGCAGCTCTCTGACCGAGTGCTCTGCCTCTCTCTCACTGCGGCCAACCTCAGTCGCGCCCTCTACTTCATCTGCGACAACGTCCTCTGGGTCCGGAACGTGGGGCTCATCCACAACATGGACAAGGAGCGCTGGAGCCTGCTGGCCTCACGATGCTACCTCTTCTCCTTGACTATGAACCTGATCAGAGATGCCTATGTCATTAGCCAGTTAATGGTCCAAAGAGCCAGAGATAAAGAGTTTCAGAAGAAGATGGAAGCGCATCTCAGTGATAGCCCTGAAGTAGCCGAGGCTGTTGTACCGCAATTGGACGCATTGCTTTTTCTTTTTCTCCAAATACTCAAAACGCACCCCGCTGTGGCCCTGGACACACTCAAGAATATATGTGATCTCTTCATTCCCTTGGATAAGTTGAGGATTTACCAGTCAAATGCAGGAGTGGTGGGGTTCTGTGGTCTCATGTCTTCACTAATTGGAATTATGACACTAGCGCAGCCCAAGTTAAAAATCAAACCATGATAAAAATGTCTTACTTTAGAATTGTGAAGTGCACAGCTGTTAACATAAGAGGACCACTCAGCTTGTCATAGTTTTTTTTATTAATTTAACCTGAAAATATGGTAGAATTACAAGTGCCTTTCATTTAAATGACTCAAATGAACCGCACTGTGCCTTTGTAAATTAGACAAAAGGGAGTAAGTTAGTATGTGGGTGGTTGACGTTTGAAGGTGTAACACATTTTTTGTCCTGCTCTGACCCAATTTTGAAGTTGAATATAAAGAATATTAAATAAACAATAATAAAATATTTTCAAATATCAATCAGTTTTAAAAAAGGTTTTCATAAGCAATTCATAATTTGAAGTTTAACTATTATTTCTACTTTATTTGACATTGGGTGGCAAAAAAGTCGCACTACAGAAGATTCAATACAATTTGGACATTTTGAATTTTTTTCATAAATTATTAATCATGTCTGTTGTGATAATATTTATATCTCTGTCCCAACATAAAAAAATCTAAACATTTAGAATTTTTTTTTTTTTTTTTTTAGAAATGCTACAGTCACACCACAGGACATTTCACAGTTTAACATTAAAATACAAAAAATGACACACAACTTCTTTGTAAAACATCAAAGGTTATGTAGTAGACCTTATGGAAAATATACTTAAGCAAAACCTTTCAATTGATTACTGCAAAAGTGGTCACGTCAACCACCCATTTATGCATTTAAGTCAAATTCCAGCAAGCATTCATGTGTTATTCAGTGACACTAGTGTAGCCACAGTTAAAAATCAAACCATAATAAAAACGTATATCAAAACTTTTAGAACTGTCAAGTGCAATCTCAGCTGTTGACATATGAGGACCACTCAGTTTGTCATATTTTAATTTATTTCAGAATGAGGAGTTTGTCATTTCTTATATCTATGGTAACTTACAACTTGAACATTTCAGGTTTTCAGCGGGACATACATTTAATGAACCTGGGTCCCTATGCTTTTATATACAGCATTCATAGAAGATGTCAGTGTTGTCTAGACATATAATAATTAATGACTTTAAATAAGTGATAACCTTAGATAAGCACAGTCTTTTGCAGTTTCTTTAAATCAGGGGTAGGCAACCCTTGGCCCTCAGTCAGATAAAGTTGGTCCTCGTCAACTTTTTAGCTGATATCCACTTTTATTAATTACTTTTACTTGTTAGCATTTAACCCTATGGTGTTGGCAGTGAATGAGACCACTGTAAGACCCTATTTGCAAGCATACAGTTCTCTGTCATGGTTTTAGTTGCCTCCAACCAATAAATAGCAAACATTTTATCAGTGTGACCTCCTTCTGTCATGGTTACCTTTGTCTCTATCCAATAAGTATCCGATGTTTATCTAATTTGAATGATAAAAAATGTGAAAAATGTAGCAAAATAGGGGGTGGTGCGGTTGGGGTCCGGCTGAGGTTAGGATTTTTATTTAATTTTAAGGTATTTATTTATTGATCTATATATTTTGTATATGTAATTGAACATGTTAATATATGTTCATGTAAAGCTGCCAGGGGACCATGACAGAGAACTGTATGTCCATTCATGTAGCCTGCCACCTGGCAGTTTTAAAATTATTAAGGCTCTAGTACAATTCAACTAGGCTACCCCTGGATTAAATGGTCAAAGTCTTAATAGGCATTTTTGCACTGTAGGGTGGTACTGTGCATGTTGGGTCATTACAGTAGTGTTTCCATGACTTGAAGTGGTCCGAAGCGTTCCCAACAACTCAAGAACACTTGGCAAGGGCTGCTAGGTCTGTGGTATGCTTTGGTTTGGAAAAGGTGGAACTATGCACTGCTGTGTGTTGACTGGATGATTGATTATCCTTACTCCTTACTCAAGCAAAATTGAGACACGAGAAATACAAATTAATGTTGGTCACGATACTTCGCTTCCACATTTGTGGTACAAATTCCCATATCCAGTTGGAGCACAGGATCCATCTTAACTTCTGACTGAGAAACATCACAAGATGAACAGGACACAAGAAAATAAGAAGGCAGGCTGACATGCTAGGCCTGAAGGTGGCCTAAACATGAGACTTTTCACAGAGATAAAAACTGGTTTGTAACTTATTTATTTAAGTCATATTTATGAGATTAACTGTGCAAGTGCTACTGAACACTAAATGTGGATAAATTGTCTGCTGCTCCTAATAATGATTTCACAGTGAGGGTTAATATTTGGGGGATGAATTTGGAGATTGAAGGTATTGCATTTTACAGTGCAATATCAATGGGCACCTCTAACAGTGTGAGACAGCATTATTGACCAAGTAGAGTCACTGTCAAAGGATTCAACTAAAGTGTTTAATAAACACAAAGTGATTTAAATGGGTCTTCAAAATGACTTGTCTGTGTCGTGATGATGAAAACAGTTAAAGAACGCTGCCCTCTAGGGAAGGATAAAACAAGAGTGAATTAAAAAGTTTATTTTTTTTTCAATTTTACTGCTACATCAACAAGCATATGTGGGTTAGGGTTCTCTCAAAATAGTGTGACAAAGCATCCATCATCAAATGTTGCAAAAATATATTCAGTTTCCCTTTAACCATACTCAGAGTTTGGTTGTGACACTATGCAAAAGATTGTCCATACACAAACAAAGACAGACAAAGCAATAAATTAACATTTTGTTCAAGGTTGATCAAATGTTTTTGACAAATTTAACATTGACATCTGTACCACTGTCCAATCAAAAACACTGGTCAGAAAATGTGTGAGGTGTTTCCCAAAATATAAAATTAAAATGTGTAAGGTTCCTTCCAAGTACAAAGCCATTGCTATTTGGCTTTCTCTAAAAAGGCATTTGTGAACAACTTCTGCAATGTTTTAACAATGAGAATTATTGAGAAGGCACAGTTTGAAAAGTTGTATAAACTTAACTGAAAATCTCACTTTGTTTGCTTGTCTGAACTTTAGATCAAATTTAGTAAACCAAAGATGATCACAAAGTTTTAAAGTTGTCTCTTATATTGATATAGATCTACTCCCCATGTAACTGTGGGTTTTCTCCTCAAACCGTCCAAAGACATCCATTTAAAAGTAAAGCAAAACAACACTTCTCTGATGTGCTTGCAAAATACAGACAATATTTTTCAGTCTCTAATATACATCAAATTTCTGATTATCAAATGAAACCATATACAGGTAATTGAATGTGAAGATGACCATTTGGACAGAGGAACCAATAAAAATATTTATCACTCAACAAACATCTTAATTGTTAGGACTAAGTTAACTCAGACAGCAAACAAAATACCAGTCTAGTATTTGATAAGGAGATGAGAAGATAGATTGAAGTGTAAAAATACACAGAACTGCAGAAATGTCTGACACATACAGGTGCTTGTCAGTACATTTGAGGATTAAAATATTCCAATAAGAATTAGTCAATTTATTCCAGTACTTCACTAATACTACAACAACTACTACTACCCAGACTGCTTCAGCCTCAGTGTAGAGGTTTTTTCATTTTACTACTACTACTTGTACACAACTACTACCACTACTTTTTGTATATCCTTTAAGTATGATACTTTGATTGAACACACACTTTTTGCACTTTATCCTGTTTCAGTTAGCTGCCTTCAGGAATGAAATCCCCAACATGGGATTGATAAAAGTTAACCTTATCTTTTACGCACAGAGTGAACTGTTTCAAGCATTTATTATTTATTTTAAATAATATAAGATGTTTATGATTTACAGTTTCAGTATCTCATAAAATTAGAATAATATACGTACTTAATTCCATTTGAATGTATAAATGCTTGAAATATTTGTGTGTACTGAATATACAATCCTAATGCTGGAAAGGTTAGGACACTGTGAGAAATGTAAATAAAAACAGAATCCCATGGTTCAATATGTTGGATTTACAGTTGAACATTATAATGTTTCAGGTGTTTTACCATTTCATTTTGAATTACAGCTCACTGTCAGTTCCCAGGCTGTCACAAACAAAAACAAAACAAGAAGTCATCTGGATCATCCAGACTTATTTTTAAGCTTGTGTTGTTTTTGTTTGCATAAACTAGTAAAATGTCTGAATTTGCTATGTTGTATATGTTCCATTTGGATAAAATTAGGGTTTATGAGATTTGCAAATCATGTGCATTCTGTTTTTATTTAACACAACATGTTATATTTGAACTGCAGTTGTAGTATTTTGACAGTTGATTAATTATTCATCTTATTTGTTCTTACATTTATTCCCATTACATGTTGCGAGTAGCTGGAGCCTGTATCAGCAACTATGGGCCTTAGGCGAGGGACACCCTGGACAATGGCCAGTTAGTAGCAGTGCTGACAGACAGATACCATTCACTCTCACATTCATTCACTGGGGGCAATGTAGAGTCAGCAGTTCTCCTAACACATACTGTGCACGTTTGGATGGTGGGAGGTTGTCAGAGACCCACAGAGAACACACACTGACACAGGGAGGACATGCCGACTTCACCCACAGAGACAGTGTGTTGTGGGCACATATATCGAACCCACCCTCCCCATTTACTGGGAGGCTCTAAATTACCCACAATTAAACTACTACTAATATGGTAGAAAATGCTCTTATACACAATATTCAGTTTTATACCTGTACCATGTTAAGGCCAATATTACCTTCAATCTCTTCAATTTTAATTAACAAAAAAGAAAACAGTAAACTTAATAATCCCTACTTTAGGCCACAGTTATTTAGGAATGGCACAGTGTGGTTACAGAGAGGTGCACCCGCCTGCACATGAACAAAACCCTCCAGATTTTTTTACACAACTGTTGAAACTGAGCTACAAATCATATTTAATTTCACCCATCAGGAAGTGCGCGGATAAAAGCAGCGCAATTTCTCCCATATGTTACACAGAATTTGTCTAGTTGGATCAAACACCAGCATATAATTAATTAAACCCCAAATTAAAAACCTTCAAGACATGAAATCAAAATCCATGTGTGTAAACTATTCTGTCCATTAAAACAAAAACTCTGTTAGCTTATCAGGTGATTCATATCCTAACAGAAATACTTAGTACAGTGTGGATAAACTCTGTCAGGTCATTCATTTTCAAAAAAGGCAGTTCATAAAAGCTACATGTTTGTGAAAGTTACCATTAGAATAAAACCGTAAGGTCAGAAACCTACAAGATCAAATACCATTGGCACAATATAATAACTACACATTATTTAGCATTAGCCAAATATTACTAACAATGCAGTCATTTAGAAAAGTCATATATGACTTTTTCAAAACTGGTGGGTGGGGACCCAAATGTCTGTTGTGGGTTGTAATCACAGAGACTGAATAGAATACTAGAGTGGACATTCTAATGGTGAGATACAGTAACCAGCCACCATATTCTGACTGTAGCCATTCTACCAAGTGCTATGTAAACAAACAAGGAGCTACACTGCTTTCACAATATTCTTTTAATTTATTTTGTTAATTTGATAACTTTTTTGTATTTGTGCTTGATCTAATGTCTAGTCTTACTTAATGTACTTGCTTCAGTACAGAGACCTTTTGGACATATTTTAATTCACTGTCAGTATACTCCTATACTTGGTGCATTAGTCATCTGTTCTAATATCTTTTCAAATACAAATATACAGTGGATCTAGATAAAACGTAGAGACCACTGCAATATTAATAATGTTAATATTTATTTTTGTATTTCATTGAAAAATGTACTGACAAAGACTGCCAGACTTATTATGAGTTAAAAAATATCACTTTCTCATTTCTCAATTTCCAACATTTATTTTTTAAAGTTATGCCACTGTTCTTATGTTACGTACCATACGTGCCTTATCCTACAACCACAAGATGGCCACCAGAATTGCCACCAAAGTGGTTGCCATGTCCTCTTTAGTGTTCTATTTATCTCTATGGTTGTAATGGTCCTCTTATTTGAAGCCTACCTGTATTTGTGATGAGATGAAACAGTAAGACAGATTTTACAAATGCCACAAAAGTGATAGGACTGTTTATAAAAACATAACTTTGGTTTGGGCCCAACAGTCAGAGCAGTTGAGAAACACTCTCCTATATTAACAATAATTTTAACTTGTTAGCGATTTGATTTTAATAATAGGCTCATGTAAATATGTATTCAGAATTAAATTTTCAGCACCTACAGATTAATTCATTTATGGTTTATTACATATTCATTTTTTATTTTTATTGTTTGCCACTGCTTCATAGTGTATAGTTATACTGAAGTGTGCTAAACCGTGCAGAGGAACGTTTTTATTAGTTTTGCACTGATATGACAAAACTCTGATACTGAGTAACACATCTATTTATTCATGGGCAATTTTCTTTACTTCTCAGGCTGACTGTACCCTTGGTGTAATGATTCTTCACATCACTGCTTTTTAGCTACAATGCTTATAAATGAAACAACAGCAGGGAACACTTCATAAAAGTTCATCTTTGCCATGTGACATCAATATCTGGCCAACACAGCAATAACCTTAATGTTAAAGGGCTTGAGATAGTCAGTGGTCCCAACACACCTCGCTGTCATTTGACCCTTTAGGACCCAGCTGGGAAGAATTTTTGGTCCAGGTAAAGTGTAGATGCCAGGGTTATGAGAGTCCATGTGCTCGGTCGTAGTCTGTGATCAGGCCTTTGATATGGGACAGTTTCTGATGGAGGTACTTGCAGCGCTTCTTCTCTTCTCGATAACCAGGGAATCTCTGCAAGCAAAAGAAAACAGGATCAATCAAAAATACATCACTATAGACCTTAAGAGTTCAGAAAAGAGTGTGTTTACCTTCCTGAATAAATGTACAGGTGAGGTTCTATTATTTTTTTTAAATATCCAAACAGAAAATACACAAATGTTAAACCTGATCATTTTTTGTTTGTTTGTTCAGTTTTTGAGTCTACAACCACACCATAATCTTCAATAATCTCACCACTTTTTGACGCTATAGTGAAGAAATGAACTTTGTGCCAGTTTTTGTTTCATGTGGATAAGCCCAGTAATCACAGAGATATTAGCCATAAACCACACCAAGACATCTGCATTTTGAATGGTTAGCAGCAGATTCTATCATAGAACTCTGACCTTCCTTCAGCTCAGTTTTAAACTATAGGTCCTTTAGAATTCTATGACATAACATGACGCAACCTATTCACTTTTATGCCTCTGACAAGCTCAGCCAGATACTGTATATGGAGTTAAAAAATGCTGACAGAGGTAATACTCACTTTCTTGTACTTCTTGTACTTTTGCAGTATTTGGTCCTCCATAAGCTGTAGAGAACAGATACATTTATTATTAATATTATTATTGTTTTTCATGTAGTCCTCATGTGGTGCTGCCCGTACCTTGTACTCTTGTGTTCCCGGAGATAGAGTGTTTATTTTTGAGGCCAGCTGAACAAACATCTCAGTGATGGCCCCGATGCGGTCGTGAAGAGCTCTGTACTCGTCGTACTCTGCACAGAAGTCGTCCTTGTACTGCTCCCGCTGCTCCATCGCAGTGATGGTGCTGTATTTTCTGAAAAGGACAAAAACATCACTGTCAGCAAACATTTACAGGTGCTATTTAATAAATAAGAATATATAAAAATGCATTTTTTTCTTAGAGTTTCAGAGTAAAAAGTCAAACACATACATTTATAGTTTTAGTACAAACAGAGTGGCACATTTCAAGCTTTGTTTTCAGATAATTTTTGATAATTTTGGCATTTACAAATGTTTCCAGTTCATTTAGCATTTGAGTGTAACATCAGCTGTTTAAAATATTAAGCTTTTTCACAATATTCAAATTTTGTGAATAAATGAATTTGTGGTTTTCTGTAACTGTGAGCCATAATTATCAAAATTATATGAAAACTCTGTCTGTACTCAAACTAATAGTATATGTGTTAAACTTTTTGAAGAAAATTGCACTTTTACATGCTATTCTCATTTACTGGCTAGCATGCCTCTATGTTCAGACATGAAGGCCTGTCCTTACACACAGCTTCCTGTAGATGGCGTTGTAGATCAGTGTATGGGAACCTAACAGCAGTACCAGTGATGCACTGCAGTAGTAGTATTTATGTGGGTATTCCATGACGCAAGACAACTCCAAATGCTAGCCTTAATTGACAAGTCTGGCTTATTTTATCTCCATCTCTGTTCTGTAAAGCAGGCTTAAGGAAGCAGGTTCAAGGTCAGGCTCCATTGAACTTTTGGAGACATAAAGCTCTTTTATCACATTTAAACTCACTGTTTAAACATTTTGTATACTACATTTCTATTTGCTCATCAGGAGCCAAATGCAGGTAGATTTTCATTTTGGCTAATAACACAAATACTCCCACTGCCACTTTGACTGGTTGAATTTTATGCAGACCTATATTTTAACTTTAGAGGTTAGGCAGGAATTTATGTTGCTCTGCTCGAATGTACACCATTTATTATATAATTCATCATGATTAAAGAAAGAAAATTAGCAATAAAAAAAAAAGTTTTAAAAGATGTGACACCACATGCACAGAGATACACTTTATTCTGCCTATAGCAAAACCAGTTTTTTATATTTAATAAATCCCTGCCCATGCATGAAACCAAATTGTACTTTTCTTTAAGCTTATTGTATACCATAAAACATATACAAAAACTCCACTAAATGAATTGTGGCAAATAAAAACACTAATTGGCAAAGACTAGCCACGGTGGCCAGTGAGAAAAAAAAAGTAAATGTCAAACCCTGTTGCTCATACTGTAGAGTGAATTGCAGGCCACCAACTTCTAAGAAATAACCTATTTAGCCAACGTAAAATGGCTAAATAATAGACAGCATTTATTTAAATATTTAATATTAATCATACAGGCTTAATCATAATTCATAATAGGCTATGTCTTTTCATGCTTTCTGTATGAGGTTTACTTAGGATTTGGGGAATTTGTATTAGAAAAATATTAGATCATTCTTTATTGATAACAACTCATCAGGTGATGTTTCTGTGCCATATTGTGTACTTTGTTACAGTAAGGCACACCTAATATACTGAGCTGTAAGTATTTATAAAAATATTAATAATATGTTTTATTATGAGCTACTTTCATGGAATACCCCTCTCAAATAGGTCATATGTTTTTAGATAAGATGTCATGGCTAAATCCAAGTTGAATCTTACATTAAATAATCAGGCAGCTCCTCTGTTGTGGTCCGACTGACAGATGTTCTCCCCCACTCCTGCTCTGTAATTAGTAAAAAAAACACACAAACACTGAAACAAAAGTTACAAGCGGGCATGCTAATGTAAACATGATAAAGGCCACACTCTGTAGAGGCTGCTGGGACATTTATCTGTGCTGCTGATAACCACACAGGTGAGAGGGGGGAGCTGAGGTCGCCCAGCTGTTCCACTGACAATCATTGACAGGGTTATAAACATTTAAGGAACACAATGCAAAGTGGTACTAATAAAAAAATCCACCAATAAAGAATTTTAGATTGTTGATATGTCAAATTAAAAATAAAATGTTAAAAGATCTCATCTCAAGATGGGTGGTTGACATGATGCCCATTTTTGGTTAAATTATGTTTTCCCCCCTCCAAACTTCTATAAGCAGTGTAACATAGGGTCTGCAATGCAACCTTTGAAGTTTTAGAAAGAAGCTGTTTGTAATATTTTGTATTTTAACGTTGAACGGTAACATGTCCTGCAGAGTGACTGTAACATTTTCAAAATACAAATATTTCCAAAATAATTCATTAGTGTCTGGTTCATAAAGGTTTTGGCATAATGTCAAATATTTGTACTTTACTGAAACAACATTTTAACTGCACCTGAATCCTGCCATAAAAATGAAAACAAGTTTAAACTTGTAAACAAAATGGTGTCCTGTGGTGTGACCTGAAGATCTGTTTTTTACACAGGCAGCTGCAACAAAACCTACAGGACCCATCTATCATTTATAGACCAGACAGACCTCTGCAGTTAAGGCTGTGAGCTGAAGGTTATTTTATTATTCTGTTTGGAGTCCTGCAGTGTGACAATTGTATTTTTTACAAAATAAAATTCAGAATCTTAATACATATATATGTGCCCCATCCTAAAATATGATTTTTAAGTTGCCAAAACAGACATGAAAAATATTTATGACCAGAATTCAAATGGCCAAATTTTAGTGAAGTTATTTGTAGGCTACATGTTTTAACAATGTCCTGTGATGTGACAGATATGGTCACATGTTAAAACATGTAGAAATAACAGTTACAAATAAAATTATAAACTGCTTATGAAAAGCTTTCTTTACACTTTCATAAAACTGAGTTATATTTGAAATTATTATTTAATATTCCTTGTATTCAACTTCAAAGTTGTGTTGAAAAAAAAAAAAGTGTTACACCTCCAAAGATCAACTACCTACATATAACCAATCCAAATGTAAGGACATGGTTAACAACAAACTGAAAAAACTGTAGTGTTGCAACAGAAGCAAAACAAGGCCATAAACCCGCAGCAGTTTAGATAAATGATTATGACTGAGCAGGAATGACTGATTATGGGATATTTTCAAACCCATACAGGACATTACTGTAAAAATGACCCTTACCTTTCAGATTTTCTTGATTCTGCTTCTGGTCCGGGCTGGTCTCAATCCACTCTGGTTTCAAACGCTCTTTCTCCTTCTCTTTGTGTTTTTTGTGTTTCTTTTTATGCTGGCTGTTTGTAAACTGCTTTTCAGAGCAAATACTTTCTGTGAGTGTGGTCATGAGCCCCGGAGGAGCAGGCTCTGTACTCTTCAGTTTGGGGGACGCAGTAGCAGTAGTAATGGTAGTGGATCCTCCCAGACTATTTGGAGTCGACTGAAGGTGATTGTTAACTTTTTCAAAATCCACTTTGACGTGTGCGCCGGTGTTCTCGTGACTGGAGGGGCGACAGTTATGTGGCGTTGTGGTGCTGTCCCGGCTGGGTGACTGCTCCAGTAGTCTCTGTTTCTTCGGGGTCTGACAGCTGGAAGGATCAGGGAATAATGGCCGTTTCTAGAACACGGAAAAACAGAATAAGTACCCATAGCTGTATTAAGTCCTCTAACTGGACTTTTTGTATTTTAAGTTGACATGACCTGTGCTCTGCTTAGGACAATGCTGCATTCATGTGTACTTAGTATGTGTTTGTATTGTTAAATGATCATAATCCTGACCAATTCACTCTGTATTCATCTGCTAAATTCATCTAGTATATGTTTAACTCTATATTAAAAGCTTTTAAAAGCATAAGCTATGACAGATCTGCTTTCTTTTAATAGACATTTTTAACAAGTTTAGCCATTGACAAAATATGCACCACTCTACATGAGTCAGTATGCCACGAAACACTAGAGTTCGACCGATATGGGTTTTTCTATGACCGATAAACACTGCCGATTTTTTGGGACTGATATGTAGGGCCAATTTGCTTAACTTTATAAATGAAATTAATATAATATAGGCATTTGTTTTAGTAATGCTTAATAAATCACAAACAGATGTGTTAGAATGTGACAGAGAAAACCAATAAAGCAATCTCAATCAAACTTTTTGTGTAAGGAGAGGTTGGGGAGAGCTACAAAATAAATTTAGATTTTTTGTTGCTATGAGGTTCTATGCCAGAGATATGAGCAAAATCTTTTTATTGCCGTTTTGAGCCTTTCAGGCAGAGATAAAGCAATTTTGGATGTTTTCTATGAACTGTAAGAGCAAAAACTGCTACAAGATGGTTGAAGAAGCTGGGGTCCTTTAGTCACATGGTTGCCCGGACATGAGCCTGACCAAAAATCTGCATTAAATTGCAAGAATCAGCTGATTGACTAAAAAATACAAATAATATATCGGATGACCTCTACTAAACACTGCACAAAATGTACACTTATTACTCTGTGCCACAAAGGTAATACAACACTACCTGCAGGTAACCACACACAGAGTGAGGTGCATTATGTAAGAATAAAAAAACCAAAACAGTTATGTAACAAAAGACGGGAAGGTGAAGTTCCCTGAGTGTGAATCATTACCACAGTTCTGGCAGGACTCTGCTGCAATGGTGAATTTCCAGGAATTCTGTGGAAGGAGTGGTTGGACTGGGGACTCCTGAGCTGGCTGGTGTGAAGAGGCTGAAGTTTTCTGAAAAAAAAGAAGAAAACTGTAATTACCATCATCAGAATGTCACAAACAAATAAATGTCTCAACAAAGAGAGGCACTATGGTGGTCAAAAGGCTCATCTTGGTCTTGGTTGAGAAATTATTTTCTTTCCACAAAGTCAGGCTTATCGATTTCAGTAAAGCAGGAGCCATCTGTGTCCTTCATATTGATATGAGTTATTATTTATGCTTTTATGGCTCATTTTGACTGTGGGCCAGTGGTTGAACACAGAACAATAGAAGTGAACTAAAGCTTTACACCAAAGCATGTCTGTGTTAATCTGCTTCCTTCCTTCTGCTTCCTTAAATCGACATTGCGACGACACACTGCCCCTCACACACACACACACACACACTGCCCCACACACACACACACACACACTGCCACACACACACACAGACACACACACATGCCCACACACACAGCCACACACTGCCCCACACACACACTGCCCCACACACACACTGCACACACACACACACACACACACACACACACACACACACACACACACACACACACACACACACACACACACACATCTGCACATCAACATAAATTGTGGGAAATGTCATTGACTTATCGTGAGTCAACCATAATTATACTTGCCCAACCCATATCAAAATGTCACTGCTTCTAATATTGAATTATTTAACTAATGGGGACATGCTTTTGGTCAACAGGTCCTTATAGGCGATTGTGTAAACAGGGTTTGTGTCCCCACAACAAAAGTAAAACCTGGTGCACCAGGAATAAAACCAGTTTAAATCAGCACTTATTTAGGAAAAAGACAGGACTAAACCAAGTCTAAACGAGGGCTAAACCAGGTTTAAACCACAAAAAAACTTGTCTAAATAAGGACTAAATCAGGTCTAAACAAGGAATAAACTAGGTCTAAACCAGGACTAAACCTGGGCTAAACCAAGACCAATCCAGGTCTACACTAGAACTAAACCAGGTCTAAATGAGGACTAAGCCAGATCTAAACCAGGTCTAAACCTGGACTAAATCAGGGCTAAACCAGAAAAAAAATAGTCAAAATAAGGACTAAACTAGGTCTAAACAAGGACTAAACCAGGTCCAAACCAGGACTAAACGGTAGCTAAACCATGACCAAACCAGGTCTAAACCAGGGCTGAACAAGGACTCATTTAAGAAAAAGACAGGACTAAACCAGGTCAAAGCAAGGACTAAACAAGATGTAAACAAGGACTAAACCAGGTCTAAAACAATGACTAAACTGGTCGTCAACATGAATGACCTCAATATTTCTAACGTGTATGGCTCTGGGCTGTTGTCCTTACCGACAGGTCCGGTAAACACAGAAAGTTCTTGCGTTTCCACCCTATCCCTCTTTAGCTGTTACAGTGATGCAGAAGTAAAATGATAAGGTTCCACCCACCTGATCAGCAGCCTGTGGATCAGCTGCTTTTCCTCTTCCACGTATCCTGGCCAGTCTCTCTGGACCTGTCTGTAGAGCTCATCCTTCAGAGAGTAGCTGTGATCTTTTAAACTGAGCTTGCCAACCTAATAAGAGACAGTTCCCAGCATTCATAAATCAGCACAATGACAGAATATGAGCTTACTGATGGGAGGGGGCATGGAAGGTCAAGAGTAGAACCCGACCAACCGGCTGTTTTGAGCTTTTCAGGCCATGAGAAGGTGATTTGGGGAGTTTCCTATGAACTGCAGAGTAAGAGCCAAACTACTGGGAAACACTCTGAGTTTGGCGCCAGCGCCCTCTGCTGGACAAATAGCAGAAGGCCATAATTTGCAAGTAAACAGGTCTTATTCCAGCACACAGAAATAGTAGTACTGTTTATATCGGCGGATATCGGCAGGCCAATATATAGGTCGGGCTCTAGTCAAGAGGCCACTAACTGTGTTAGCCTATTGTACAGAGGACTTCTCGTTTTACTACACCCTGGACAGGGGCCAGTTATTCTCAGGGCTGGACACTGAGAGACACACAGTGGCTTGCAAATGTATTCACCCCCTCAGCATTTTTCCTTTATTGTTGCCTTACAACCAGGAATTGAAATGGATCATTGAGAGGTTTATGTCAGTCACTTTACATCACATGACAACAACTATGAAGATGCAACAATATTTTTAATATGAAGAAATATGAAAGAAAAACAGAAAACTTGAGTGTGCAAAAGTATTCCCCTAAAGCCAGTCCTCTGTAGAACCACCTTCTGAAGGACTTCCAGCTCCAAGTCATTAAGGATTAGTTTTTATGAGTCTGGTTCATAAAATCAGTAGGATTTGTGCTCATTCTTCATCTAAAAACAGCTCAGTCTCCTTCAGGTTTATGCATTTTACAGCACAGTTTGAGTCGTTTTCTTCAAGAATTGTCCTGTGTTTAGCTCCATCCTTCATTCCTTCAGTTCTTCAGTTTCCCAGTCCCTACCAATGACAAATATCCCCACAGCAGGACACTGCCATCACCAGGCTTCACTGTAGAGAGGGATACAGTCAGGTGCTAGGTTTGTGCTACACAGAGCATCTTTCATTGATGGCTCATTTTAAATGTATCTGGACAGAGGACCTTCTCGTGTTTAGGGAGTCTCCCACGTGCCTTTTGGCAAACACAAAACATGTTTTGTTATTATTTTCTTTGAGCAATGGCCACTTCCTCCACACAGCCCAGCTCTGTGGAGTGTATGGTTCAGAGTGGTCCTGGGACAGATACAACAGTCTCTGCTGTGGAGCTCTGCAGATCTTTCAGGGTCACCTTTGGTCTTATTGTTGCCTCTCTGATGAATGCACTCCTTGCCCAGGTTTCTGAGTTTTAGATGGTCCTCTTTAGGCAGGTTTGGTGTGGTTCCTTATCTTTTACATGTTGTGAATGCTGAATTAAATTGTGTTTTGTGGCATAATGACAGTTGAATTGCAGTCAGGCTGACCTTATCTAACTGTCCGTGACTTCTGAGGGTAATACTGGGGCTCATTTAGGGGCCTCTTTAAATTTCTCCATTTCTTGTTTGCTTCACAATAAAAAAATATTTAGCATTTTCGTAGTTGTTGTCATGTGATGTAAAGTGACTGACATGAACCTCTCAATGATCCATTTAAATTCCTGGTTGTAAGGCAACAATAAAGGAAAAATGCTAAGGGGGTGAATACTTTTACAAGCCAGACAACCATTCACTCTCACATTTATTTACTATAGAGGAACTTTAGAGTCACCAATTCACCTCACACAGGGAAAACATGCAGACTCCATTCTTATTATTATCATTAAATTACTATGCTATACTAAAAGAGAAAAAACAAATAGATCTATCATATTAAAAATAGGTTTTAAACACTGCAGTGGAAGTCTCACCTCCTCCAGCACTGTGTTCAGATCAGCTTTATCCTTAGGACCGGCTCTCTCCCTGTCCAGCCACAGCAGCAGCTCAGGTTTCCGGTAGGGCTTTAGGGCTAGCAGGTGAATGATGCGCTCTCTCAGGGGCCGGTGTGCCACAGGACTGGGGGCCAGGCTCTTCTTGTTGCTTGGAGAGAGTCTGTTGCTGCCATCTGAGCCTGATATCAGAGCCTGCTTCCTCTGGACCTTGACGCACTTACCTAAGAGCACAACAGTCAGCACAGTGTCAGAGTAACATTTAGGACAGATAAAGAAGATACACCATATTATCATCAGGAGAGAGCTACAGTAAACCTGTTTTTGAAAGAGAATTTTACTAAAATTAATAATAAAATAACAATAATAATTCCTTTTGACCTTCAGTTCACAGCCTTAACTCCTAGAGGTCTGTTTGGTCCATAAATGGCAGATGGCTCCTGTAGGTTTTGTTGTTGTTGTTAATCTTATTTTAATTGATTATTGTAGGATTCAGGTGCAGTGTTGTTTTAGTAAAGTACAGTACAAGTATTTGACGTTATGCCAAAAACTTCATGAACTATCCCAGACACTTGTGACTATTTTTTGGAAATGTTTGTATTTTGAAAATGTTACACAACAGACAACTTCTTTCTAAAATGTTCAAGGTTTCATAGTAGGCCATAGGTTGCACTGCTGACAGAGTTTTAGGAGGAGAAAAAACATCATTTAGCAAAACTTTTCAATTGATTACAGAAAAAATGGGCATCATGTCAACCACCCAAATACAATTTGGTAAATACAATGTGAGGTCAACCCATTAACAGATGCTTAAGATAACTAACCAATAGATAACAATACATAACAACAATACATTTGCAACTGATTGTGCAACTCTGCAGGAATTGGAATAACAACCACGGCTTCATTATGCCACTACAGAGCCAGTTATACAAATCATACAGATATGAGCAGATACATCCAATCTAAAAAGCTGTTTGCATAGGTCAGTGTCCTGAGCGCGCCTGGTATGTGTTACTGGGCAGAGCTAGAGTTGCTTGAAGTGGAAAATGGTGCAAGGTTTGACAGTAGGGTTAGCCTGCTGCTGAGTAAACACACAGCCACGGAAACTAAAGGAGCAGCACAGAGGCCCTTTCTTCCTGTGGCAGCTCTAATTCAGGTGAACACAAACAGCCAATGCTTATAAATATCTGCAGCCCTAATCTTATTACAACTTTAAGCCATACTTTGGAGGTTGCTGGAGGCTGAAAACTAATGCCCTTTCACACAGATACACGCACGGTCATATGGCAACAGAAACCTCATACAACATTTATTCATATTTAACACACTATTTTAGAACGAGCCCCTGGAGAGCAGAGACCTTCTCCACAAAAGGTATTGGCCCTATCTTGCAATGGTAAGATGTGGAGATGGGTGGTTGAGGTTTGGAGGTGTAACACTTTGTTTTGTCCTGCGGTGTGATGGAGTGATGGAAATTTGAGGTTGAATACAAAGAATATTAAATCATAATTTCAAATATAACTAGTTTTATAAAAAGTGTGAAGACAGCTTTTTTTAAGAAATTCATAATTTTAAGTGTAACTGTTATTTCTACATGTTTTAACATTCACTAAAATTTGGCTTAATCTTGATTCTTAATTAAATTTAATTCTTGATGTCTGTGGTGCTAACTTGATACTTAAATCCATGTTCCATCCTTTAACAATGATTTTTAAGTTTCAGAATTTTATTTTGTGATAAATACAGCTGTCACACCGCAGGACATCAAAGAAACAGGTTTTACTACAATTAATAATAAAATAACTGTTTCTTTTGACCTTTAGCTCAGAGCCTTAACTCCAGAGGTCTGTCTGGTTTATAAATGGCAGATGGGGTCCTGTAGGTTTTGTTGCAACTGCTTTCCTGACCTTTTCAAATCACACCACAGGACATTATGATGATTACAAGATTAAACTCCTTTTAATTAATCCTTATTGTAGGATTCAGGCGCAGTTAAAAGTATTATTTAAGTAAAGTACAAATTTTTGACATTATGAACTGTCCCAGACACTAGTGATTTTATAATTTTGTATTTTGAAAATGTCACATTGCAGGACATTTTGCTGTTTAACTGTTAAAATACAAAAAAAAAACAAAAAAAAAAAAAAACTACTTCTTTCTAAAACTTCAAGGTTTGCAAAATAGACACTATTTTGCACTGCTGACAGAATTTTGGAGGAGGAAAAACATAATTTAACAAATCTTTTCATCTGATTACAGGAAAAAAGGGCATCATGTCAATTACCTAGAGATAAAAAAATAAATTAAAAAAAATAAGTTAAATAGTGGTTGAATCTTCTGACATAATCAGGAAATGTGTATTTAGTTTATGTAGAAGAAGCCTCTAACTTAACTTCAGAGCCAAAGTCACATACTGGAGCAGCCCAGGTTCAATTCTGACCTCAGGGAAGTTTGCTCCATATCCTTCTCTCTTTCTCCCTCATTTCCTGTCAGTATAAGACAATACCTGTCTCTTTAACTAGTAGGGCCAAAAGCCAAAAGACAAAAAAAAAAAAACAAAAAAAAACACAAAAAAACAAACAAAAAAAAAACTAAAAAAAAAAAAAAAACTTAAATAAAAAATATAAACTCCACAAATATATAAATCATAAATCAAACATAAATAACATTTCCAAACTTTTTTAAAGGAGTTTATACAGTATGTCTAGTCTTATTCTTAATTAAATGTAACGTAAGGCCATGATTTGTTACACTGCAAGCAGGATATTTTCCCAAGGCAGTCAGACACATGTAACTGTCTTGCAGATACTTGTTTCTCTTTAGGCAAATATCCTTCAGCACTGAAATAACCAGTCGTGCCACATTTTTGCCAGGCAGCGGCACAGCCATTGTTTACAGAGAAGCTCAGGGGAAGCTGAAGTCTGTCAGGCTTCCTGTGATGACAGCGAGTATGATAACTCCAGTTAATACACTTATATTTGACAGCCCAAAGTCTCAACCTCAAGTGTGTCTAGTTACATAATTGTAAAAGCCATGTTCAAATGTTTTTAAGCCTGCTATGTGTTTTTACTGTGCTGAACTTGAAGTTACAGATCATCTAAATTCTTTCCATTTACATGGAATTCTTCGTCCTGTCTAACCTGTTCTTAAATATATGATACTGTATGCTGTGTGTGTGTTTTAATGTGCAGCATTACTGCACTAAAAAACAGAATGTCACTCACCACAAACCATGATGAACACATCCAGGCTTTTCTACAATATTCTCTAAAGTGGCTGTATCAACAAAAAAAGAAACCTTGTAGTGAGTGCAGACCAGACCAAGGCATTGTCCCCATCTCACAACATATAGTGCCCAGATCTGAAATTAAGTTTAGGAGTAAATGCTCTGTCTATTAAGTCACAAAGCCAAATCCACTATATACCAGACGATGATCCCGAGTTTGTATTTGTGGCCTCACAGTGGTAAAGAAAGCTCACAAAAAAATCCTGGATCCAGGCAGCATTAAGTTTTTCTTGTTTGGCCCATTACTGAACTTTCCTGAAAATGTCATCAAAATGTGACCATTATTTTTTGAATTATCTTGCTAACACACTGGAAAAACATCAGCAGAGGGAATTCTTTAAGCATTGATGAAGAAGGCTTCTTTCAGTGTCAGAAACAAGGTGAATCTACTGGGACTGCCAGTAAAATGCTATGGAGACAGCAAATTAACATTCAAATCACATTCAAGTCAAAAAAGTTTGTAACAGAGACAAATTCCATCTCTCCAATTTCCATTTTATCAGGCCACAATTTTCATCAGCTGCTGCCAAAGTTTACATGCACGCCTTGGTACGGTCATATTTCACATACTGCCTAACTACACAAGCAAACATCACTACACTGAAACCATTAGAGTCTCTCTACAAATGAACAATAAAAATACCTGATAAGAAATCCATGGGACAATTTGATCAATATTCAAATTTAGGTTTAATGTTTAAAATGATTCCTGGCTTATCTCCTCCTCCTCTCACGCAGTTTGTTAACATTAGAACATCATCGTACCGTGTCACTAGAGCTGCAGCCAGAGGGGACTGCATTGTTCAACTTAAAAAAGTGCGTTTGGCCAGTCCTCCTTTGCAGTCACAGCTGCACACACTTAGCATCAGAGAAGTGACATCCTATAATGTGTTTAAAATTCACTTAAAGGACTGGTTTAACGTGTTTTTGTTCTGTCTTTTCTCCTCTTGTCTGTCTGTATGTGGCCATCATGTTCTATGTATTCTACTAACTTTACTAATGTACAATGTGTGTTAACACCCATTTAACATTAATCTGTCCTTTAATATGTGTACATTTATCTTTTGTAAACAGTACTGTATGTATATATCCTTGTCTTATTTTTTAAGCACAATGTGCTTAAGTGCATAAACATCTGTTTGGGGTCTACAGACGAAAAATAGCCTTTTGGCTTATTCTGGTCCATTTACAGAAATGTGAATTAATGTATGCTGTACACCTTTCAAATAACCTAAAACATAAAATAAATAGTCAAGAGCTGATACTAAGTAATTAAAATAAATGAAACAAATGTACACTGGTGTAGCCCATCCATTTTGTGTAAGTGTTAATATTTCACTGTTATTTATTATATTGGCCATGCTTGTCTTTCACTTATTAGACAGTATTGTGAAGGGACACACACTGGAAATAGGTCATCATTACTAATCACATGACTATGTCCGTGCCTCATTAAAGAACCGTGGAGTTTAAATAAAGTTGCCAAAATGTGAAGACTTCCCTTGATCTTTTCAAGAGTGCAACACTGGCTCTCATCGCCTCTAGGTCACTGTGGCCTTTCATTCAGGCAGAAATATTTTATCTAGTGAAAAAATTTAGACAAAATGTTATCAGTCTTTATCAGACATGTTGGTGCACCTGCACAGTGCTCTGGTGAACCTTGTCCCAGATGGAGGTGGTAGGCAGGCTTGGACAGTGCCTGAGCAATCTGGTCAAAATGAAAGCAAAATAACCAGAAAGGCATCACTCCAGCTGCAGCATGAATAACTGCAACTCTACATTCTGATCAATTATGTGATAACTTCCGCACCATATGGCAATTATTTGCAGGATGAGATGGTTAGAGGTGCTGCTGCAGGAGCTGTCTGTGCGCAGTGACAGCCCACTCAGAACCAGTATGAGTGCAGACACTGATGGGCAGACACTCACTTGGCCCAGGTTTGATCTCGATGGCGGAGCGGCTCCAGATATCCTTCTCCACCTGAGACATGCGCTCGCGGGTCGTCTGGTATGAGTCGTCAGTCGCACAAACCGTAATCTTGTCTTGAATGCTGCCCTTGCCTTCCAGGAGATCCCTGCCTTCCCTGGAGAAGAACATAAACTTTAATGTGATGCATTTACTGGATCAAATAGTCCAGAGCTACTGACTAAACATTTATTTTTTTTCCACCTCACACTTATTTGTTTCTGTGAATAACAAAGGTACCATCGAAGGGACGATTGTCTATGTGCACATCATATAGAAATAGGCCAGGGTTGTGTCTAGATCTAGAAACATCATTTATAAATGTCCATTAGATGTAACTGGTCTTAAAATAGGAAAAATGTTGCAATGCTCATCATGCTGACTACTGTATGTGCTGTTGTGCAATCAGAATCAGGAAATCAAGCTTTAAATGTCATATTGAAGTGTTTTCTTCATAGTTATACAAATGACTATTCACTGCTGAAACAATTTAACTCATGAGTTCTTTTTAACTCAGTACTATACTAATAGTCGAGCACAACAAACGTCATCAAGAAGTCATCTGAGGTCTGTTTCTACAAAGCTGGCTGAACATATCATGGACATGTCCCTCTTACCCGGAGAGACAAAGCAAAACATGAGCGTCTCTGGATAAGTGTTACTACGGAGCAGGTTATCAACTCTGAGTTAACCTTGGATTTCTCAGTGGAGATGTGAGCGTATTCATGTGGAAAAGGTGGAGTTAGCGCAGAGATAGTTCATTTGAGAAATGACACTAAACATAGATCTGTGCACTAAAAATTATGAAACGTGTGACACACAGCTCCATAGAATGAATGAAGAAACAAAGAATAAATCACATTTAGTGTAAACACTAATAGGCCTGAAGTGTGCAGGAGTTTTAATGATGAAATATTCACAGTTTAACCACAGTGTTACATATCATCACTTAAATGAGTTTATTTTTTTATATAATACAGATATTGAGTCATTCTGAAAACAATGTAATTCATTGGCCTACAAGTCTAACATGTTTATCAAGTGACGACTTTAAAGTGTATCTAGTGCTGCTTTAAGTCCTGCTGATATCAGCTGTGCTGCCTGTGAATTTCCTCTTTTTTTATCTCCTGCTGCAGTTTTGTCCCCCTCCTGCACACGCTCACACCAGCAGCTCATTCTGCTCTCTCTAATCACTGATTGGTCAAAGCCGTCTTCATACTGAAAAGCCAGGGTTAACCCAGAAGTTACCTCACTAACTCTAATCCAGCTTCGTAGTACAGGGCTCTGGACTTGGTTTTAAAATTTAAGATGTTTTACCTTCATCCAAGAGACTTTGTCAATTCTAAAAATGAACTAGTAAGAGAACTGGGTTATATGCCTCTAGGAGTTTTTGACATGAAACTAGATTCTATTGGTTTAGAATACTTAAATGGACTCAGTGGTTTCAGGTCATTAGGAGTCCTGTGTCCACAGCTGGAGTGAGGGGGACAGTTGTTAACCCTCAGCCTGGTCTGCTCCTTCTGGTGTTCAGGACCTGAGTTAAACTGTTTTGTTCTGTTTGGGCTTAAGAAGCTGTTGTAAACAGATGGAAGGGTGTATCTCCTGTTCAAAGAAGGGTTATCTTCTTTCACTCCTCGCTCAGACCATCCTTTCTCTCTGGCTAAGATTCAGACCTCACTGTCCTCAAAGGAGTGGTTTGTGGCCTTCAGGTGGAGGTGTACTGCAGATTCTGGTCCACTGGAGTTGGCCCTGCGGTGTTGGTATAACTTCTTGTGCAGATTGTTTGATTGCTCTGTTTGTAACTGGGAGTTTTGTCCTTGGGATGAACCACTTTCTGTCTGAGAGTATTAACAGGTTTGAAATAAACCGGGATGTTGTGTTGGCTAAAAATCTTTTTAAGCTTCTCAGCCAGGCCAGAGATATAAGAAAGGCACCTCCTTCTCTGTTAGTGTTACCAAGAGCAACAAATACATTTAAGTGCTAGTCCATCTTCAGTTTTGGAAAAGGAAATAATAGCACTAACAGTTCCTTCTTATGGGTCCTATAAAGGGTAGAGGTTATTTTGTGTTTTGTGTTGTGCTTACCCAGAGACATACTGGTGGATGCAGTCAAAACTGGACTGAGGTTTGTCTTTGCTGTCATTGGATAAGTAGAAGGAGAACACTCGGAATCCCTCCTGGACACTCAGGAGAAGGAGCTGGGATCTTTATGTACTGCCAAAACAAAAAGGAAATGGGACATGTGCAGGAAAATATTAAAAACAGTGGCTACAGTTACACATTTGCAACGTGGTAGACAAACAAGACTGTGCAGTCGTGGTCATTTATAACCTCAGTGTCCTAACAATGTGATCTTGTACACTTTGTCATGTGCCACTTTAGTCCAGCTAATTAGAACAGCATGTTATGTAATGAACCACATGCAGTCGTCTTAGAAATAAAGTGAGTGTTGTAATAAGACTGGTGAGAAAACCTTTGAACTCTGATTTTATTTGCAAGTTGGTTGTGTTGAACTGCATAATATTAGAAAAAATGTTTGATAAGCAACAAGCATTTTAATAAAATAAATGAGAATACGACTGATCAGAATGTTTATTTGATATATTGAAGCTAACACTTTAAAATGCTACACTTTTGTGACTAACTTCCACTTCAATGGGCATAAAATAAATTTTATACAAAGTCGGAAACAACAACAAACTGAAGTGAAAATCTGCTTCCTTTTGTGACATGACAACATTGTAAGTCTCATGCAGAACATATTAATTTTGTAGTTTTCAGTTGGCTAAATATGTTATTTCTGGTCTTTAGTAGTTAATTTAGTTGGTTAATTAATATAATATACCATTGTATATACCATTTCTGTGTAATTCTTAATTCTTAATAAACCTGCTCCAAAAAAGCCTACGCTTCCTCCATTCATGATATGCCTGCTTCATGGAACAGAAATTAGGATAAAATAAGCACAACTGAGTTTACTTTTCCATGGAATACTCCACCAGTGTTTTTTTTTTTTTCTTGAACTGTAAGAAAACAGTTTAATTATTTAATAGCATGCTGTAATATGAAGCATCTGTAAAAAAAAAACAAGACAATGCCATATAAGTTTTATTATTTATGATTTCAAAATGTTTCACACTCCAATAAGGAATGCTCCTGGCTGTTCCTGACAAAGTTTGCTTACACAGAGAAACGGCACCAAAAAGAAAAACACAAATAGAAAAGAATGAATCAAAGTGAAAGGTGGATAAAGATTGCCAATGCAAGGCGTGATGTTTATTGAGGTGAAGATAATTAAAGATGTACAACAATCTTAAGCTAAAGTAAAGTTTATGGTCAGCTCTAAACTTCAGATTGAGGTCATATTAGTATTTGGGTTGGGGAACTGATCATGTTTTAGATGTTTTAATTAATACAAGCTGGAAGGCTAACTATGCTGTTGTTGTAGGTGAGTGGTGGAATTGGAAACGAGTAATACTGGCAAGATGACTAAAGTAAATAAGCTAATGTCACTTTAATATTACTGATGAAAACAATCTTGACTTGGCAATCTCTTTTCCTTACACCCATAGACCCAGCCTTAGCTCTGTTGTCTGTGTTTTTAACAATAAAATTCAGAATTTTAAAAATTTAGGATGGGACAGGGATATATTTAATAAGTTAGCACAACAGAGCTGTTGAATAAAGAAGAATTCAAACAGCCAATGTGACAGAAAAAGTCACACCACAGTACAATGTTTAATTATGTAGAAATAATAGTTACATTTAACATTATGAATTTGCTTACAAAAAACTCTCTTTACACTTCTTATACAACTGATTTATATTTGAAATTATTATTTAATATTCTTTGTGCTCAACTTTAAAGTTGTGTCACACCGCAGGATAAGAAAAAATTACACACCCAAATGTCAACCACCCATTTAAACAACTCCTCCAATCACAAGTTTCTCTTGTCGTGGTTCTCCCAATCCCCAGTAGAGCCCCAACCCCTATATTACTCTGCTCCACCCCTGCTCCATGCAGCTCACAGTCACACACAGAGCCTTCTGTCTCACTACACTGGGCTGTGGACAGAGGCTCCAGAAAACACGCTACAAAAAAAATCACATCAGGACGTCTGAACTTATGTTTGATGTTGCTTTAATAATAGTAGAGCTGAGAGGGGTATGCTGCACTTTGCATCATGTCGAACATAAGTGCACTTCTTAATTCAGTGAGCTGTTTATGATCATATCTCTGTCAATCTTCGAATAAGAACTGTTTTGAAGCTTGAGCAGTGTAGCACACATTTATGGGCGCCTAGTGTCCATACTTTCTTGTCAGTTGCCATTTACTCGGACTGACCAGCCTCATGTCAGCAGCTTACATTACTGACTGTACACTGTAGCATGAGCCAGTCATTTTGCACCTTTAGCATTTGCCTATATTGCCTATGCTACAGGCCAGCTCTATAAGAATAATCCTGTTTTGCTCCAGTCCAGAGCGTACATGTGTCCCTCCCAGGTCAGGGCCAATGTCCTGCAGCCACTAGCGGGAGAAGCCAGTCTGAAAGGCACATAACAATACTATGGCAGGCAGTTACCCTTTTAACCATGTGATAACCTCTTTTTGGCTGTTCTTGAGCAACAAACAAATCCACGAGGTGAAGTTTATCTCTATCAGGGTGCGTTACATAAAACCTACTTCTGGCAAGGACAGATCTAGATGGAAAATCATAAAGCTACAGGTTAATTCAGACACAGAAATGAAGAGTGGTCAATGAGTCATTTCTGGTGGGTCAGGGCCTAAAATTAGGCAGTGAAACATAATTCAGCTAATTGGAAGACTAATTATTAATTTGCTTACATGAATTGGTGAAACTAATTATAGAATACATGGCTATACTGGTTCTAAAATGTGTCAGAACAAAATGATAAGGAAAACTTTAGGTTCCAAGATAAAACCAGTCCAGAGGATAGTTCAGGATATACAGCATGTTGGTGGGAGATGGCACAGATGTGAAACTGATTAAAAGCTGCTGCTTGATCACAGACATACAGTACATGCTATACAACACACACTTGCTGCTGCAAGAAACTAACAATGAAAAAAATACATATAACTTATATAAGTTGAATGAAATTTAAAAAATATGAAGAAATACAAGCTTTGAAACTACTTTGTATTGGTTTATTGGCTGCTACTAAAATATATTTTTATTCCACAATTTTCATTAAGGTTTGCATTGCTCCTATTTCGAAATCTGTCGAATGACTATTTAGGGCTGAGTGACAAATCATATTAATTCGATGAATTCGCGTTTTTTATTTTGGACGGTGTCAAAAATAGCCAAATCATAAAATCTAATATAGCAGAAATAGCATCCTGCAAGTGCTGCACTGTTTCCTGTATTGTGGCTAATGCTGCTGCTAGTGTCCAGAGCAGCTTAAAGGTACTATGAGCAGTATATATTTTTTTATATTTCATAAAAATGACCCACATGTGTCCCAAGATATGAGGTAAACATGTTTAAATCAAATATTAGTTTTATTGATAACAATGGTACAGTTGATTTATTAAGAGTTAAAAATATGCTTTATATAAGGGCTAAGTTGTTTTTGTTTACATTTTTTGTTTTGGTTCTCAAACTGCATTGCCGACCATCCCATCAGAAAAGAGACCACTGTTTTGATTTAGACTGCAGTATTGTTTTCAAACCAGTAGTAGTCTGCTGCTTACAGTACCTTTAAATACTGACTTTGGAGACTCTGCAGACGCTAAAAACACTAATAATCACAGAAAAGGGAGTCCTTTTCCTCTGTAATGTCCTTGTTTAGATATGGCAGCAGTGTGGCCAAAACGAACAGCATAGTGCGACATGCAGCACCAACAGCAGCAGCAACAATGGTAACTTATGTACTTTGCTTATGTATGCTAATTAGCCACATGCTCTGGAGTTAGTGTCTTTTCACAGGCCTCTATGTTATATAATGGTGTATATTATAATAGATCTGGTCTTTAGAGGCAGGGAGGGCAAAAACTAGAAAATTTTAGAGACATTTATGTCACTGTTCAAGCAATGCACTTTGCTGCTGCCTTGCTGCTTTTTAACATTTTGATTAAAATACAAATATATAACCAATATAACCAATAAACCTACATTTAAATAGCTATTGATGCCAAAAAGTGAAAAATAAAGTAAAATCGTAAATTGGCTGAGGATTGGGAAAAAAATCTAGATTTTATTTTTTAGCCATATTACCCAGCCCTCTGATATATATATAGCCCTGACATTTGCACACTACTAGTCCTGTTACCTGTTCTAAAAGTGTCTGCAATTGCTATTGTGTCTGCTTCTCAAATTGTAAGCGCGCTAAACAGTAACTTAGTAAATGAAATAAGACACCCATCGCAAAGTATTCCATATACACCCAGACCCAATTCTGAATATGTTAGGACCCTGTGTAAAATTTTATTCACAATAGAACATAATCAACATATTAGGATTGGAAAGAGGCCTTTTATTTTACACAGTTCACCAACGTTTTAAGAGCAGATTTAAAGCCAAACTAATGTGGGTCAGATGGACTTGGCCTGCCGCTTCACTTCTCACTCATACGTGATTGATTATGAGCCCGTGGCCTGGGAGCGCCGTGCCCCTGGCAGATGTGGCGGGGGGCACTATAGCTGTCACAAATGCCCAGTCATGCAGCAAAGCATAAGCACTTTTTTTTGCAATGCCGAACCAATGAACGTCCTCTCTCGGGACACCCCTCCTCCCCTTTCAAAAACCCAACGCATGCCATTCACCCTGCCCCCATTGGCTTCTCACTCCCTCGCATATGCACGCCCCTCTGATGTCAAAACAAAACATGAAGCCACCCCACAAGGCCATGGCCACTCCAGACAGCTTACCATTCATTCTGACCTATTTACGTCCAAATATTCTCATAAAGTGGTGAGACACAGATGTGCTTTATATGAGGTTTACACTAATTAAACAGAATCACCCAAAAAGGCTTCAAAGTCAACCACACCAAAAGACAAACCATGGAACATACTCTTTAAGAGAAAAAGTAGCTTCCTTGATCAAAATTAGAAGCAACAGGTCAATAAAAGCAGTGTAGCTACTTTGCTAGCTCATTTATATAATCTGTTGAATCAGCTGGGTACCTGTGGTACTGACTGAAAAGTTTCGGTACTGGGTGGTATTAAAAGAATTGTTTTCTTTTGGTACCAAGTTTTTAAAACCTGGCAGGTCCAGAGACATTGCTACAGAAAGATACACAGCCGTCGCCTCACTTTTAGCTCCATACTTTGAGCATTCAACCTAAGCACCAGAGACAGGAGCTCATTTACCTCCTGTCTATCGCTGTCAGCACTCGTTCTTGTCTTTGTCCACACTTTGCCTCGCGTTTCAAACAGGACACAGGCTGCAGAGCTGTCTCTGTCTCAGCATCTCACCTACTACTCTCCACTAGATCTCAGTTTGCCATGAAAAGCAGCTTGTTTTGTCCAAAGAAGAAAATTACGCCAAAGATAAACTATTGAAAGAGCGCTCACTCTGCATGTATTCCTGCAAAGACAATGATCTTTCAAAGCACAGACAGCTCACTCTGACTAAACAATAGTTTCATCTATTTCATCGCTCATCTTTAATCTCATTGACCTATTTATGTCTTAACCTAAAGTAGCCTAAAGTTTAATTATTACAGTATTTATTAATCCACTATCATTAATCATATATTATTTATTGTCCCTGCTATCAAAACAAACAAAAAACATTTATAACTGATATAACTATACCTTACCTACTGGTGTTGTTAAAATAAATATAAATAATATTTTTTTGTTTTGTAACATTTAAAATAAACTAAGATAGCATAGGTATAGAAAAATATTGTTATCAAAAAAGTGGTATTGTTTAAAAACTGGAATCAAAAAATGTGAATGGCACTAGGGCTGCAACTAACAATTATTTTGAAAATCGATTAAGGAGTTAGTTGATTATTTTTATGATCAATCAATTAATTGGATAGTGAAGCGTGGGTAAAAGTGATATGATCTGGTGCTGTAAGAATGACAAGTTGTTATTTTATTGTTCCAGTTAACAATTGATAATAACCACTACAAAAAACAAACAAAAAAAAAAAAAAAACAGTTGTTGCAGTCCTCTATGTTACCCATCCCTAATGTTCAACAGTGCAATTATTATATGACCTGCAATATTTACATTCCATCATCCAAATAATAGGAAAATGATTTAGGATACATCCACCACGAGCTGCAGGGTTAGCGAGTTAGGTGAACTTGTCAGGATCCACAGGGTTTCTGTGGTTTACAGACAATAGCCCAAAATAGAGAAAATGCCTTGTTGATGCCAGAGGTCAGACAACAATAGCCAAACTACTTCCAGATGATAGAAAGGCAACAGTAACACAAAGTAACCTACAACCAAGGTCTGCAGCCGCACAAAACATCACATTTTGAAACTCATGGGCTCCAGAGGCAGTAGACCACACAAAATGCCACATTATTTTAAGCACAACCTAAAGTTGCCTACTGTATGTTTACTTATACAGTGTTAGTGAGCCCTAGCAAGCACTCTTAAGCTTTTCACGTTTAGCATTGCCATAGTGCCACCCTGTTGTGTGTCGTGTCTGTGGCGGGAGAAAGAGCTCCCTCCAGTCATGTGTTCGATCTGGCTGTCAACCTAGCTCTCTGCCACTGAGCACACTTTACATTCAAATTCTAATCAATGTCACTCAGGTCAGACTGCTCTGAGGCGGCCTCCTCACCCCACCGCCAAAACCATATGTCAGTTATCCCGGTAGTTCCTAGCTTGGGATTTGTAAAGGACAGCCTTTAGTGCGTACATACAGATCATCATGACTAATGCAAAGACACAGGAAGTCAAACTAAGCTGCATTATTTTTATACAGTAGGAGTTGGGTATGGGAACTGAATCTGAATCTATGTGCATGACTATAATCCACTCTTGTTCTATAAACAGTAGACACCAGTTGATTCAATTTAAGACATTATTCTAAAGTCAGGCTGCATAGATTTTTATCCCTCTGTGTGACAAGTATAAGACATCAGAGGGCACATTTTCTCATGCTTTCTGGTTCTGTTCCTCTTCAACTGGTTTCAGGTCAAAAAAATATTTGACTGGTAGATCAAAAATGAAGGCTGAACGTGGAATAAGATGTTCTTTCTTTAGTCATGCCCCAGTGACCATCTTCCTCTTCTCCCCTGTGCATTTGTTTTGTAACTTTCAGGTTTTATTTATTTATTTAAAACAGGGACAGCGTACAATATACATTAACCTCAGAAAGGAGAGATGCATTGTACCAGGTTAGAGCTATAGTGCTAATTTATACCTGTAGTCCATGTAACTGGCAAAATATTGTTTATATGCACACATGAGCCATTGTGTCTGTTCATATGTTTGTTTTTTAATGGAAAAAAAAAATCTAAATCTAGCTTATGGAAGTGGACTTCTAAAAAAAGAAACGTGACCCGAAACTTTTTTTCTTTATGCAAAAATACTTTTGCTAATAAAAATCAAGCAATTACCAATTGAAAAATGTAAACATGAAGTTGTTGTTCTGTAGGTCTACCTTTAATTTGGCTGATGACATTGAGTCTGTGGTGCGTTCAGTGTCTGTCCATAGGGTTAGGGTTAGGGGTCAATACACTTCCACTAGGGGAGAACGGTACAGGACGCCTTAGAACAGGTAGCCCCAAAACCTGTTCCTGTTCCTGCAGAAACACTGACGTTACAGAAGAGCAAAGTTGTGTTAAAAACGTGTTTAAAGCTGACTTTTAAAACATAAATGTGGTGGCGATATATATTTAATAAAAAGACCTGCAAAAATCCTGGTGTGTGTCTGTGTGAGGTTGGTGTGTGTCTGTGTGAGGCCTGGTGTGTGTCTGTGTGAGGCCGGTGTGTGTCTGTGTGAGGCCGGTGTGTGTCTGTGTGAGGCCGGTGTGTGTCTGTGTGAGGCCGGTGTGTGTCTGTGTGAGGCCGGTGTGTGTCTGTGTGAGGCTGGTGTGTGTCTGTGTGTGGCTGGTGTGTGTGTGTGCATGTGTCTGTGTGTGGCTGGTGTGTGTGTGTGCATGTGTCTGTATGAGGCTGGTGTGTGTCTGTGTGAGGCTGGTGTGTGCCTGTGTGAGGCTGGTGTGTGCCTGTGTGAGGCTGGTGTGTGCCTGTGTGAGGCCGGTGTGTGTCTGTGTGAGGCTGGTGTGTGTCTGTATGAGGCCGGTGTGTGTCTGTATGAGGCCGGTGTGTGTCTGTGTGAGGCTGGTGTGTGCCTGTGTGAGGCTGGTGTGTGTCTGTATGAGGCTGGTGTGTGTCTGTATGAGGCCGGTGTGTGTCTGTATGAGGCTGGTGTGTGTCTGTATGAGGCTGGTGTGTGCCTGTGTGAGGCTGGTGTGTGTCTGTATGAGGCTGGTGTGTGTCTGTATGAGGCCGGTGTGTGTCTGCATGAGGCTGGTGTGTGTCTGTATGAGGCTGGTGTGTGCCTGTGTGAGGCTGGTGTGTGTCTGTGTGAGGCCGGTGTGTGTGTGTACGAGGCTGGTGTGTGTCTGTGTGAGGCTGTTGTGTGCCTGTGTGAGGCCGGTGTATGTGTGTGTGTGCATGTGTCTGTGTGAGGCCGGTGTGTGTCTGTGTGAGGCTGGTGTGTGTCTGTATGAGGCTGGTGTGTGTCTGTATGAGGCTGGTGTGTGTCTGTATGAGGCCGGTGTGTGTCTGTATGAGGCTGGTGTGTGTCTGTATGAGGCTGGTGTGTGCCTGTATGAGGCTGGTGTGTGTCTGTGTGAGGCCGGTGTGTGTCTGTGTGAGGCCGTTGTGTGCCTGTGTGAGGCTGGTGTATGTGTGTGTGTGCATGTGTCTGTGTGAGGCCGGTGTGTGTCTGTGTGAGGCTGGTGTGTGCCTGTGTGAGGCTGGTGTGTGTCTGTGTGAGGCCGGTGTGTGTCTGTATGAGGCCGGTGTGTGTCTGTGTGAGGCTGGTGTGTGTCTGTGTGAGGCTGGAGCTAAAGCTGTATTAGCTTCAGTAAACAGGAGACTACTTCAGGTTTACCGCCAGCTTTTGGTGCATTAAATTCACTTCTCTGCTCCACTTTAACACATTTTAACCACTGAACATATAACAACATGAGTATAACTCGTGTTTAATCCATTCTAAACTAAAAGTGAAAAGTTTAGATTCTTGAAGTGACAGTTGTACTTCGCCAAACTGGAAACAGCTGTTGCTAATATATGCTAGGTATATTTTTAGAAAAAGTCACCACAACATTAGCTTGTCCTCTCTTGGAATATGGCTGTTTATTAGAAGGACAAGTACATGATTGATAAAAAAAAAAACAACAACATTTTTTTCCCTTTTTGTTGGTCTTTAGCTTGTTGTTTTTGACTGAGTGAGGATTCTTTCTCGTCCAGTCAGCTCGCAGCAGTGCCCACCTCTAACCGTCCCAGACGCTTAACTGAGCTGGACCCCATTGGGGAGGAGTGCCAAAAGTAGAATGGCTCGGACTGCTGTTGGAAGTGGAAACACCCCCAAACAGGCCTATCCTGCCGTGTTCCGCCCTTGTGGGAAAATGCCTTTAGAGAGCTGAGTCACAGGTGGGTCCCTGGGCCTGTGGGGGCTGGTCTTACTACCAGTGGTCACATGATAGGGGCCAAATGTCGAGACCCTCTCATCCCACAAATGTAACCATTCACATGTCAAACTCAAAGTTTTTTTAAAGCCTACACATGGCTTTAATTACATAAAACAATACAAAAACATGCTCCCATGAGAAGATATAGAGTTAGTGGGAAAGACAATACTTGGTTTAATGAAGCCAATGCCACACTAATTAGAGAAAGAAACATTGCATGGACTAAAAAATGGCAATGAGGCTAAGCATTGGAACGAATATAGGGTTTTAAGAAACAAATGTACTAGAGTCATTAAAAATGTCAAAAGTGAATACTACCTTAACTTAATAGATCAGAATTTAAATGACCCCCTTTTACTGCACGGAAGCGACTTGTCCATAGTACTTTTTTGAGCGTTTAATGGTAATGTAATTTATATGAACACCTCTAAATCGGTTTTTAAAAAGTTGAATGTTGCATATCATGCAGCATTATGTTTTGTAATGGCTGCTAATGCGCGAACACATCACTGTACACTATATGAGACGGCTCAGTGGACGTCGCTGCACCTTAGGCGCAGAATACATTTACTGATTTTTACCTTAAAAGCTTTAAGGCAAATTACATTACATAGGGTTAGTAATTAGTAGTCTCCTAACATTTAATATAAGCACATATAATACACGATCTTCACAGAAAATCCTTTTAAAGGTTCCATCTGTTCGATCCGAACTCGGTAAATCTGCTTTTGGTTTCAGCGCAGCATATGTGTGGAATCAGCTGCAGGATTCTGTAAATATCCTTTCATTACCGACTGTTAGGGAGTTCAAAACTCTTTTAAAGTCACATCTTGTAGAGCAGTGTAACTGCCTTCAATAGTGTTTTTAAATCTGTATCATTACATAATATGATGAATGTTTGAGTTTATAATTGATGAGCTTTTTTATGTTTTGTGTTTGTTTGTAATCATTTTATGTAATTTTGTACACCTGCAGTCTATCTTGACCAGGACTCCCTGGAAGAAGAGATATTGTATCTCAATGGGACCTTCCTGGCTAAATAAAGATTAAATAAAAAATAAATAAATATTGGCAATATCATTACATCCCTAATAAATAATAGTATTCTAGGTCTGCCTCCTTCTTCAAACACTAACCTGCCATTAGTGTGGACTTGTTCAAATGCTTCACATTTCTACAACTGCTAAATGGGATTTCTTTCCCTAGATTAGTCCCTTCCACTTGCTTCCTTTCTTTCTGGAGTCTCCACAGTCAATAAATCACATGGTTCTTTCCAGGCATGGGACTGGCATAATGTAGCAAATGTTTTTGGTCATCAGTCTACTGCTGGGCATCGGTGCTGACACTGGTTCTCCCTGAAGCCTGCTCAGCCACGGCCGCTGTGTGAGCCTTCCCTCTTTTGTTCTAGCGTCTTCCCCCACAGAGCTGAGTGCAATGGCCCGTCTGGATTATTCATGAACAGGGGGATGTGTGGGTGGGTGGGTGTGTGATGTTGGGGGTATGGGAAGGCAGTGCTGGGCTTGGATACAGAGGGGAGGGGGGGCTCCCAGTAGAGCCGGTGCATTAAGGATGGTCCCAGAGAGGTCTTCTTTAGGAATGTGCTACAATCAACAACGTCCCTCCCATGAAAACAAAGAAGGAAGATGTTGACAAAGATGTAAGATTTATTATCTCTATGACACTGGGGAAATGAGAAATATGCCATTCTGAATATTGATGTGATATGATTTGCAATACATTAAAGTATCTTTGTTGGTGATTCCCACATGGTCTGACTCTGGGACAGTTTTATCCATGGTCACTTTTGGATACCCACTCACTATTTTAAGACAACTAAGTTTCTGTTAAGACTATAGATTGCACTTTCTTTGTAGGCTCTGATTGGACTGTTGGTTTGAAATGCAACACCAGTAAATGTCTGTTTGGTGCCAGGCCTGGTGCAGAGCCTTGGGGTTGAAGCTGTTTTTGCAATATGGATATTGAAATGAATGATGTTGAGATAATGCTTTCACAGAACTGGGAGGATTTGGACGTTGCTTTGGTAGAGCTCTGTTCATGGAGGGGGGTTGGTGAAAGCAGGAAAAGGGCGCGGGGGAGGGGGACACTGCAAAACATAGAAAAAGATCAACAACAAAGAAAAAGGTTCATGGTAGCCCATCAGACAATATGAGGGACAAAAGTATTAAAGTTAGTGGATAAAATGATTTAAATGGGACACAAATGGACACACTGGTTTAGAGCATGTTACACTGACAATGACCAAGCACGTTTCTGGCCTAAAGCGCAGCATGTTGGACTAATGCGTGCTTGGGTATGCGTGACCAGACACGCGGCATACACATGACGTGTTACTGAGGCAGAGGCGTCATTAATTGTTTAATAAACGACATACTGGCCCTGGTTTGTGCACCTTTACAGTCACGCTCAGATGGTTTCAGGGCAGTCACCATAACAGACTGGAGGAGGAGTGTAGAGGTCGGCCGATACCGGTTCTTCTGTGGCCGATGCCGGTTTTTAAAATTCAGAGCAGCCAATGGCTTAGAAACACTGCCAATTTTTAAGGGGCCGATAAGCATGGCTGATTTTTTTCCCCCTTTTATGAAAGAAATTCATATAATATTACCATTTGTTTTAGTAATGCTAAAGGCAAACAAATGTGTTGGAATGTAGCGGGCCTGAACAGTTAAAGGAAAGTTTTTTTGAGAAAACCAATAAGGCAATCTCAATCAAACTCTGTGGAAATAGAGCTTGGGGAGAGCTACAAAATGCATTTGAATTTTTGTTCTACAAGGTTCTATGCCAGAGAAATTAACTAATTTATTATTATTATTATTATTATTATTATTATTATTATTATTATTATTATTAGCTTTTCAGGCTGAGATAAAGTGATTTTGGATGTTTTCTATGAACTCCACTGTAAGAGTCCAGACTGCTACAACATGGCTGGGGAAACAGGGGTCCTTCAGTCAAATGGTTGTCTGGACATGTGCCTAACCAAAAATCTACATTAAAGTGCAAGAATCGGCCCAATATATCTGTCGACCTCTACAGGAGTGAATGTCAGTATGTGACAGTCATATCTGTCACTCAGAAAAGCATGGGACTCAATTATTAATTCTTACTAATAATTGGTATTTATCCTTTGAAAGTAAAAGTTTGAACATTCCTTGTAAGTTATAAAAATGTGTTTCTCGTGTTGGTTCGCTGAAGTACACTGTAAGCCAGTTTGTAATCATTTTGAACAGACTTTGCATTCAAAGTTTTATCCAAACTCAAAGTATGAGTTAAACTTGGATGCATAATAGAAAATCCACAAACCCTAGTGAGATGTGAAGCTTAAAATAGGCTAAATATGGTTAGCCAATTGTACAAGTATAGCGTTTAAAAGTACAGACAAGATCATTGAGGCAAACAGGTTTAGTCAGTGTTAAAGGCCAGATAGTAACAAGTTCAAACAAAGAGCTCCTGAATGCAGTGTAGAAGTGTAGAACAGTGTTACATAAGCCTGTCAGAGCACTGTCGCCCTGGGCCAAAGAGTCGTTCAACTTTAGGCTATTACAGGTAAAGTCAACTTAAGTGCCACCAGTGTCAACCAGAAATAACTGATGTATAATATATTTAAAGCCACGGTAGTCAATTTTAGTGTTACTTGTCTTAAAGCTGCAGTATGCCTTTTTTAAGTACATAAAACCTATAACAACCATGAGATTGTTGTTGTTGACAAATTAGTGCCATTGAAACAAACAGTGAATCAATTATTAGGAATATTTTTATTTTCAATTTTGCCTGCATGTCCAAAGGTCACTTTTTGCTGCCCACAAAATTGTCAAAATATTTCATCAGCAAGACATAGTGATGTGCTTGTCTTACTCATCAACAAGTTCAGCAAAGAAGTCTGGTTTTGCACCGGCACAGCAGCAAAACTTTGTGGCTGTTGATTGTACTGATATGACCACATGCCTCTGTAGCATTTACATGAACGCACACCATACTCCAGGCCTGAAGTGTGAGACAGAGCTGCTGAGAGAGATGCACCAACAGAGGTCCAGAACATAGATGTAACAACATGCAATTTTGTCTGTAAAATTGCATGTACATTTGATTTAAATCTGTAGATAATATAAACTTTTGATTCTTTAAACATCTTTCTTAGTTCTACATGGAGAGTGCCTCCCTTTTAACAGATTAAGAAAAGACTTTATTAATCTGACAGTGAAGAAATTCACTTGTAGCAGCTTTTTTTGCAGAATAAAGTGCAGAAAGCATGAAAATAAAGTGAGCATGCATCAAAAACCAAAAGGTGCAATATAAATGATTCAATTCATTTCAATTCAAGTTCATTGAATTTATTCACAAGAAGTCTAAAAAAGCAAAATATGTAACATAAATATAAAATATAAAATCAACAGTGCAAAACAACCACATAGGCTATATACAAATACTTTATAGTGCTCCTAGTCTGAACGGCTCAAGAACTAGTCCAAGGAACTACTAGAGTTTTTTTACTCTAGTAGTTCCTGGATTCAGTGGAAATGTCACAACTCTCTCAACAGCTCTGATGCAAGATGGAAAAGGGCAGGGTAAAAGGGGCTGACATATGAGAAAGTAGTGTGGTTAATAAATCCTCCATAATGTTATTCTAAGTACTACGACAGCTTTTTAGGGCCACATTGAAAAAATAGAAAATACAGCACTACAAGAAGAAAGTCATAAAAAAGTCATAAAATATCTTGATGAAAGTTGTAATTTTTTGAGAATAATGTCGTAATATTTCGAGAATAAAGTCATAATATTTTGTAGGTTGTAGTAAAAAAATTCATAATGTTACGAGAAAATAAAGTTGAAATATTACAAGAATTAAGTCGAAATATTATGAGAATATTGTAATATTTTGAGAATAAAGTCGTAGCCAAAAAAAGTCATAATGTTACAAGAATAAAGTTGAAATATTATGAGAATAAAGTTAGCCTGTCTGTGCTGCGATCTCTCATTTTGTCCTGGGGAAATTGGAGCATATTGTGAGCTTATACTTTCATTTAGGCTTCACGCATGAGGAAATACTGAGCCTTTTGGCCCATCATCACCATTAGTATAAGTAGAAGGATTTTGAAGCACTTTTTTAAAATTATGACTTTAATTTTGAAATATAATGACTATATTCGCGAAGATCTTGACTTTATTGTCGTATATTTATGACTTTTTATGGCTACGACTTTGTTCTAAAAATTAATGACTTTATTTTTGTAGTTCTCATATTTTTTTTTTTTCCATGTGGCCCTAAAACGCCATCTTAATGTACTGCACTTCACTTCATTACTTTGATTTCTTACTGAGGAGCCATCCAAGTGTAATATTAACAATATTCAATGTTCTACTGTTATCCACTTTTGGAATTGCTGTTTTTGTAGTACTTTCAGTTACTTCTAGTTTCCTAGAAGAAACCTAGTTCTCTTTTTAGCCCTAACCATCCTAGATCAGCCTGGAATGTAAATAAACAACAACACGCCACTGTTCAAGCAGCACTGTGAGAGATCTGATCTTTTTCAGAGGGCTTGTCTTCCCAAAAAGTCAACAGTAGCTGTGGTTTCAATGGCTTTCTTTGTTTGTGCACACAAACGCACAATAATGACAGAGGAGCTAAATAAATTACACGGACTAAAAAGGTTTGAAAACGCTGGGTCGAGAGCTTGCTGTAGGAACTTGTGGCTGGTCTGTCTGAATAGAGTGGCGTGTGCCCATTATCGAGCACGTGAGCCAGCGCTGCCTCAAACCGCTCTGCTGCTGCGAAACAAACAGAATTCCTCCTATTCTTATTCTAATGAGCTTCCAGGACAAAAATGATGCACACAGGAGTAGAAGGAGTGACAGGGGCAGGCGCTAGAGGCCCCCAAATGGATCCATTAGACTGAACCAAGACGAGACATGGGGCCACAAGAAAGAGTAATCTAGTCTTTGAATCCACCTTAGGTCAAAGCTGCTTTGTTCCATGACCATTCAGCACAAAAAATAATCCAGGTCACAAACCAAGGGGAACTGAACTATTCTAACAGCTTTCTCATGAGGAGGGCTGGGTACTTTTCAGATTTTTTCGATACCAGTAGTTTTATAACTTTTCTTTTGATACCACAAAGGTATTGTTTAATGGTACCCAGCCCTACGAGTGAGTAGTGCAGGATAGGTCTGGGTACTACAGGACAGGCCATAGCCATAAGATAAATACAGCATTCCACTTCATAACTGAGAATTCTGAGAACACCTGTGGGTAAAAAGGGGCCCCAAAGCTGCTGCTATTACAGTGATGAACAAGCTGTAATGTTTATTTATGGAGCCATATTTAATGTAATTGGTTCATTCTGTTTCTGTTTCTATTTTTACCTCATAGTACTCTTTACATTTTTGTAAATCCAGTAAATCCATTTAGTGATTCTTTTAGTTTTTTTTTTCTTTTTTAAGCTATTGTTCTCTATTGATTGAAATGTTTTCTCTGTTTTTAGTTGTTTGTATTGTTTTCTTTAATTAAATTGTCTGTTGTTTCGTTGTATTGTTGTCTCTGAAGGTGCAGCTGGGCCCTGTACTCTCTACTCTCAACACTGCAAAGCAAATCTACTTATGGGTACAAATAAAGTAACCTGAACACCTTCCAATGGGTGGAACGACTACAAGAGCTAACAACTGGCTATAGACTGCAAAGAACATTCACTTGAACATTCAGTTATAGTGAATTAAAGCCTTAGACTAGTTTCCAAACGAGGCGTTTACAGTATTCAGATGTATGTAAGGCTTAGTTTACTGCTGCACCAACCATTCCATCAAATGCAGCTTATTGCAGTGTCTAAAATGAATATTAAAAAAATACTACTTTTAACTATTCATGCCTGCATCATGCCAACTCCCAACTCTGCCAGACCCAAAGGAGAATAAGCACCAGGATGTGAAATTCCTGTGCATGGGAACACGAGCCGATTTGGATATATTCGCTTCATAGCAAGTCACTTCTTTCCAAGCATTTACAATGCTATACTTTTTCATTGATTACATTTTCCACTCTGATCATACAACTTTTAAAGGAGAGTTCAACTGGCTTTCAAAAACTAAATTTATTTAAAGTCAACTTCCTCTGCTGCCTTAAATGCTAGATTGATTACATGCCTGGCAGAGGAGTTACAACAGTGGAGAGAAAAAAGTAAGCCAAAAACCTCAGGCCTGGAGCCACTGAGCCCTGAAACTGAGAACTGTGACATGAGCTGAGGACAGAAGATCACAGAAACCATCACAGCTGCAATGGTAGAGCTACAGCTCAAGACTCGCCACACATGACTTATTGACCCTTATGCTGTTTTTAGCTGAGCTTAAACACATATCTCACAAAGCTGAACCTACTTCATGCATGTATCTGTATCTGGGTGGTTGATGCCCAATTTTTTGTAATCAATTGAAAAGATTTGCCAAATGATGTTTTTCCTACTCCAAAATTCCATCAGCAGTTCAACATAGGGTCTACTACGCATTCTTTAAAGTTTTAGACAGAAGTTGTGTGTTACTTTTTTCTATTTTAACATTAAACTGTTAAATGTCCTGCGGTGTGACTGTAACATTTTTAAAATACAAAATACAAACATTCCTAAAATTATAAAACCACTAGCTGCTGGGACAGTTGCTAACGTTTTCAGCATAATGTCAATTTTTTTTTTTTTTTTTTACAAAAATAACACTTTTAACTACACCTGAATCCTACAATAAAAATTTAAATAAGTTCCATCGTGTCAAAATGGTGTCCTGCAGTGTGACATCAAAAATCAGTTTTTTTAAAGTAGCAACAACACCTACATGACCCATCTGTCATTTATAGATCAGACAGAGCTCTGGAGTTAAGGCTGTGGGCCAAAAGCAAAAAGGAACTGTTTTTTTTTTAATTATTATTATTTTTTATTAAAAACATGTGTCTGTCAAAGACTGAACATGTGCCTGTTAGGTGTCCTGTGGTGTGACAGCTGTATTTTTCACATCTGTCACACCAAAACAAAATTCTGAATGTTGAAAATCACATTTTATGATGGGACAGGGATATATTTATTAAGTTCAGGGATTTATTTATTAAATTAGCAAAACAGATATGTTGAATAATTTATGACAAGAATTCAAATGGTCAAATTGTGGTGAATGTCCTGCTGTGTGACAGGAAAAAGTCACACCACAGGAAAACCACAGAAAAAACTGAGTTAAACTTAAAATTTTGAATTGCTCATGAAAAGTTTTCTTTACACTTTGTATAAAACTGATTTATATTCGAAACTATCATTTAATATTTTTTTACATTTAACTTCAAAGTTGTCTCACACGACAGGTGTTACGTCTCCAAATGTTAACGATCCATTTACAAACCGGGTTCAGATGATGTCTTTTTTAACCTTGTTTTGAACAAACACGTAAGCCAATAACCAAATATGGATTTTTGCTAATAAGTATGTCTCTAAATACAGGTTTTCATGTTTTTCTGTTTACATGTTACTTAGTGGCCTCTTCACATCAAACCTGCAACCATCAATATGGGTTATATCCCCACAGTCTGTCTTATGCCAATCGCATCATCCCCCACTAACGGCTTCATCTGGCCACCCCCCACTGACAGTAACAGCTCCCTCATTAATGCCCCATCGGCCGGCCCAGGGACTGTTGGTGAAGGGGGAGGGAGCCTGAATTCTGCAAAGCAATTTGAATATGTAATGTGCCAGCTGAGATATAATCACCAAATTCCATTTAGTGATTTCAGCGCAGTAGAAATGACACACACTTAACATTGCTTCACAGAATGACTCTTAGAAGCAGATTTATCAGCTGCTCTACACTTAGAATTCTGTTGACACATATTATTTGTGTTGACACATCTCAGAGTATGAGAAAAAAAATGCACAGCTCATGTATTTCAGAGCTTATAACATAAAAACTACCACTTCATTTTCAGAAACAGTGCATTCACATGCCAAGAGAAAAATTAACTGGTGCCTTAGTCTCACTTATGGAACTTTTAAAATGGCATTTCAAGCACTTTAAGCATGCTCCAGAGCACAACAGCTCCAGGGCACAGCAGACATATTCCACATGGACACACAAGAAGAAAACAACAAACAAACAAACAAACAAACAAACAAACAAACATAAAGACCGGTGCCATTTTAGATAACTGAAGATTCTCAAGCATTGGCTTATAACTCTAAACAACAATGCACAGTGTTAACTTTATGGGGTTAATTGGTCACTGAGACCTACAGTAATGGAAAGGCAAACCTGTTTTGGGGTTACCCATGTAAAACCGCCCCGTACCAACACGACCCGTACCAACACGACCCGTACCAACACGACCCGTACCAACACGACCCGTACCAACACGACCCGTACCAACACGACCCGTACCAACACGACCCGTACCAACACGACCCGTACCAACACGACCCGTACCAACACGACCCGTACCAACACGACCCGCACCAACACGACCCGCACCAACACGACCCGTACCAACACGACCCGTACCAACACGACCCGTACCAACACGACCCGTACCAACACGACCCGCACCAACACGACCCGTACCAACACGACCCGTACCAACACGACCCGCACCAACACGACCCGTACCAACACGACCCGTACCAACACGACCCGTACCAACACGACCCGTACCAACACGACCCGCACCAACACGACCCGTACCAACACGACCCGTACCAACACGACCCGTACCAACACGACCCGTACCAACACGACCCGTACCAACACGACCCGCACCAACACGACCCGTACCAACACGACCCGTACCAACACGACCCGCACCAACACGACCCGTACCAACACGACCCGTACCAACACGACCCGTACCAACACGACCCGTACCCCGAAATGAGCCTAACACAAACACTAACACAACAGGCTGTTCCCTGAGGTTTACCACATCCTCCCACCTCCTCTCCCTCCTCAAACAAGCCTGTCCCCCCAGTGACCCACTAACCTGGTCAGCAGCCTGAGGGTACAGTGAACCCTGCCCCACCATGCATCGACCACAACAACTAACCCTTTCAGCTTTTTTTTTTTTTTTTTTTTAATGAAACGGGACAAATTCTCTTCCTCAAAATACTACAATGGTTAGATGCAAATAAAGTTGTATACATACAACATATAGTTGTATAGAGGTTGACTGATATGGGTTTTTCTATGGCCGATGCTGATTTTTTAAAATTCAGAGCAGCCGATGGCTGATAAACACTGCCGATTTATTTATTTATTTATTATTTTTTGGACCGATATGAAAGGCTGATTTTCTTTTATGAAAGAAATTAATTTAATATAGCCATTTGTTTTAGTAATGCTTATTAAAACGGAAACAAATGTGTAAGAATTGACAGTAAGAACAGTTAAAAATGAGTGTTTTTGAGAAAACCATTAAGGCAATCTCAATCAGAGCTTGGGGAGAGCTACAAAATGCATTTGGATTTTTTGTTCTGTGAGGTTCTATGCCAGAGAAATCAGCAAAATCTTTTTATTGACATTTTGAGCTTTTCAAGCCAAGATAAAGTGATTTTGGATGTTTCCTATGAACTGCAAACTGCAAAGCCCAAACTGCTCCAAAATGGTTCAACCCAGAGAAAAATAATTTTGTTTTCCCTGAACATTTTCAAAATGTTGTCTGCAACTCACATTTTACATTAAAACAAAACAAATATTTAATTTCCTGTTTACTTAAAAACAAAACGCTATCACTCAAAATATTCTTTTTGTGCACAAAGGAAGCAGGTACCTATGAATTTGATCGGATACATACACATGTTGGTTTCCCAGTAGTCAAGTGATTAATTAAATTTGACTAATGTAGCTTAGGTGGAATTCATAAAGTACTTGGGGAGCTACTTGGACAGTGGTTGAGAACTACTGGCTGGAGACCCCTGCTCTAAAAGCACACCTGAAATTCTCATTCCAAGAGCAAACCATCCTTAATGTGCCTCAAAGCAAATCTGTCTAATTGGAGCATTCTGTTTCTGAGACATTAGGAAGAAGACAATGGAAACATCTTACCCCCTGGGTCCCGGTGAAGCAGATCGCCGGCGGCTGTGAGAGTGACGCCTGCAGAGAGACGGAGATGGTCATTCAAACAAATAACTCACTGGAAATACAGTATTTGTTATTAAAAATCACTGGGAGGAGCCTGTCTGACCCTTTTCTGTACAGGTCTGCTCTTAAATCATCTGTGGGTCTCAACTTTGCCCTTGTTTATTCAGATTTTTTTGATACCAGTTCTTAAATGATACCTGCTTTTTAAAACCAGTGCCTGAGCCACACTTTTTCTGATACCTATGGTGAGCTAATTCATCTTCTACAATCAGAAAACACACACATATTTGGAGCAAAATATTTAGCTGTAAGGTAAAACCAGTAGTTTGTATGATTTATTCTGTTATTTATTTGATTGCATGCAAAGGAACATTAAAGGTACCACTAGGTACTGAACCTTGCCATTGAATAAAAATTATTTTTTCGATACCAGTAGTATAGTAACTTTTCTTTCAATACCATAAAGGTATCATTTAACAATACACAGCCCTCCTGATAAATGACCATTAGCTGCTGGTATTATAATTATGCAAAGAATTGCAATAAACAATTTGATTCAATAGAAAATCTGTCAGTTTCTTTGGAGGTTGTGGTGATTAAATGAAATTGTAAAAGCCCTCTTTTACAATTTCTTGTATCAAAGCAGTATTTTTAAATCATACAATATACCATTTAGAGACACACCAGAAGTATGAATGTGATTGACAGAGGGCTCTTAATATATTATTAATGCTATGGGAAAATGTGGGTCCTAGTGAAGCACAAGGTTATGATTTTCTTCATCGCTGGCTCATTATATTCCTAACAGTCAAACCAAAATGATGCAGAACCACCTTATCAGCTAAAGAAGACAAGTTAGGACTTGAGTGCAATGAAAACACAAGTCATAGCACTAGTCACGTGAGAATAATTACATAGGGGCGGTTCCTGGAAGAGTAGTTTAAATAATGTCACTTGATTTTGCATTAGACACAACTTTATACTGGTAAACTGTTGTCACACTTGAACTCTGAATGAACTGGAAACATTTGTAGAAGTTTTTTGAGCCTTTAAATGGTCTTAGTTTGGTTCAGTTAGCCCCACAGTCATGGAGAGGGCTACAGACAGACACTGACCCCTCCACTGAGAGGACAAACCATTAAAGGTTATTGATAAAGAAATATGAGTGTTGGAGACAAATGTCCAGAAAAACCCAGAGCAGAACTTTGGGGAAGTTCACAGGAAGTGGACTGAGGCTGGAGTCAGAGCATCAGCAGCCTCCACACACAGACGGATCAAGACATATTTCTACAACTGTGTCAGAGCTTTTCTGAACCAGAGACAGGGTCAGCAGCATCTTTTCTAATTAAAGTTAATAGGCCTCTGTGTTTCCTGAAGTGTAAAGTCCACACAGCCTTTTACTGTAAAGCTTTTGAGAACTGCATGCTTCCTTCTGCTCACAAGCTTTATGGAAATGCTGATTTGATCATCGAGCCCACACTGCCTTAAATACCACACACTGGTCACATGACAATCAATCAATCAACATTTATTTGTACAACACACAATGTGACCAAAGTGCTTTCCAATGAAATCAATAAAACCATAAAAAATGGAAATTATAACTATAATATACAATAAAATAAAATGTCACCGTTACCAAGCAAAGATTGAGTAAATAAACTTTAAGCCTAGATTTCAAAAGCCCAACATCTGTGACGTGCGTGTATGGGGGGTGGGGGGCAGCTTGTTCCAGAGTCTGGGCCCGAATGAGCTGATTTAAAGATCTCAAAGCCCTATTTGGGTTGTGAATAGTTAATGTCTCAGCTAGGTATGGTGGGGCAAGACAACAATAACATTTTAAAATCAACTCTGGAGGCCAATGGAGTAAAAAAAGGACTGGAGTGATGTGATGATGCCTGGCTGCAGCGTTCTGTACCAGCTGGAGACGACTTGGAGACACCAACATAAAGTGCATTACAGTAGAGCTGATGACCATGATATTACTGAGACAGACCAGCAGCAAACTCTCCAGACCTGACCTGACCCCAGAGAGAATCAGAGTACTGTCCAGAGGAAGATGAAAAACAGCAGACCCAGACACACAGATGAGCTGCTGGCTTCTTTCAGAGCAGAACCTGGGCCTGCGTCTCCTGTCTGTGTCTCCTGTCTGTGTCTCCTGCCTGTGTCTCCTGCCTGTGTCTCCTGCCTGTGTCTCCTGCCTGTGTCTCCTGCCTGTGTCTCCTGCCTGTGTCTCCTGCCTGCGTCTCCTGTCTGCGTCTCCTGTCTGCGTCTCCTGTCTGCGTCTCCTGTCTGCGTCTCCTGTCTGCGTCTCCTGTCTGCGTCTCCTGTCTGCGTCTCCTGCCACTCTGGGTATGCTCTAAAGCTCCGGTGTGGGGCGGGCTTTCCAGGGAACTGACAGAGCGCCCTGTACATTCCCACTGTGCTGCTGTCACGAGCACAAACATGGTCGGATTTGACGTCTGGGAATCATTTTTTTGTTCAGTTGTAACAAAGAGGCTTAAAGGGACACTTCATTTCCTCATCAACAACCCTGCTATTGTGGAAAAGTGTTCTTTGGAATCCACATTCAGACATTGTTCTGTGTTAAAGACTCTAAACTGAGAGTCTGTGTTGAGAATTATGTACACAAAAGTATCTAAGAGAATGACGATAATCCTTCAAAAAGCACTGCCCTGGGAAAAACAATTGCGAAAAATGATCAGCCTGGTCTAGTGACAGTAAGTCTTAAGCTAAACATGACTCTGTTCACTCAGACAAGTCTAAACATATTTACTTGATAACTTTGTCATTATTTTTTTTGACAGAGAAACGCCAACTGAACAGGCTACCCAACATTTGACAACATTAACAAGCTGACAACAATCCGTAGCTTGCGTATTCTATTCAAAATAATGACTTTTTTCAACATTTTAAAACAGTTTAGGCTACTCGACGGGTTGGGAGAACTTAAAAGAAATCCGACTGTTATTATGACAAACAAGAAATGAAGCTTCCACGTTAACAAAACCGTTTTCAGAAGTCCACAGTCCACTCTGCTGTCCAAACTTTTACTTTTCCTGTCGATACAAGACCCGGGGGCCACTGTTTACAGCGCACTTCTTGGAGTTGGGAGGCGCTGAACGCATAAACCCAAAAAGCTGCTTCTTCGACACACACACACACACACACACACATAACACACACAACACAAGCACGCCGTAAACCCCACCATTCGCCTTACCTTAAAGTTCTGGTAGGCCTCCAGGGTCCGCAGAGCCGTGTCAGTGAGCTTCACGTGGTACAAGCTCTGGTTCGGACAGGATTTGTTGATTTTCCCGCAGGAGAGTCCATACCGATGCTCCTGCCTCAGCGCTGCCATTTCTCCAACTGCACTGAAGGCTGCTGGCGACATTCTGCCCCGCACGTCACGGAGGAGAGCGCGCACGCAACGTACGCACTGTGTTTACATGCGCGCGGAGGAGACGTGACGCACTACACACATTTCTCGCGCACTACAGAGTTTTAATGCCCTAAAGTATAGAAACACAGATAGAACAGATGTCAGATTTAGTTTGGTTTTTTAAAGTACTCAAATATAATCCATATATGAGCTACACTGCACTGTAAAGAGCTTTGTTTTGACCTCAGAGCGAGCACGTCAAGCACGTACGCACACCTAGGCTACTGTGCAGTTTCATACGTAAAACGGCATTGATTTATAGATTTGTAAGTTTACTTATGACACACACAAAGACTCGTGTGTTTAAGTGCTAAAACAAAATACATAAAACAAGTCACCAACAGATTTAAAAAACAATAACACACAAGTTACATTCTTTTTTAATTTAATGACATTGAACACAGAGGTAAACAAACTACATCTAGTGCCAGCGGTGGAATGTAACAAAGTAACAAAGTAAAAGTACTTAGTTACTATACTTGAGGACCATTTTCATGTATCTTAATTTTACAAGGGGTACTTTTACTTTTACTATATTACATTTTAGAGCAAGTTTTTACTCCACTGCATTTTTGAGTTGGTTTGAAGTAAAAGTATTTAGAGTTTGGTTTGAAACCATTAGTTTTTGCCGTGTTGTCATTGTAGACACAGTACATAAGTATAAAAGATGCAGTAAAGTAGTACTCTTCAGAAAAATCTCACCTACAGATTCAGTTTCTATTGTTTGCTCTGTTAATCTTTAGTTTTCAGCAAAATCCCTCACATTTAGCACATTCATTAGTTCTTAAATCTGTGCGAAATACTTTTATTTTTTTTACTCACAAATACATTTGAAAGTGAGTACTTTTATACTTTTACTTAAGTAGTAATTTTCATGTGATACATTTTTTGCTCCTTTATTTGTGCTTTTACTTAAGTAAAGAAATTGAGTACTTCTTCCACCACTGTAGGACAAACAAACAAACAAAAAATAAATAAAAGGAAAGGGACAAAATTAAAATTAAAATACAAGAAACAAAACAGAGAATACTGTTGTAGGTCTTAAGGGTTGATTAAAAGGTAGCATTCATTTGAATAAATGTTAATATCGTCTTTAGGGAGATATTGGAGACAGCAGGACACTTTCTTTTGCAGCAGACACAAATGGATTATATTGTTTATAAAATGAGTTGGTATGTCCTCATAAAGAGAATCACTAAAAAGAAAAGTAAATCATGTACCCACTGCACAAAAAAAAAAAAAAAAAAAAAAAAAATCCACCCAAAGCTTGTGAGAATAAGAATGTTGTAAGTTTAGTTACAACAGACACAGTGTCAGCAGTTTTTATGAGAGGTGACAAAGACTTCCAAAGAACTGAGGCGTAGTAAGAGCTCCCTCACCATATCTGGACTGTATCCATGGAAACGGTAAAAATTCTTGACTGAACAAGTGAAGGGGTCTGAGGGAGGTGTATTTACACTCACTCCTAGTTTTTAGATAACGTACACCTAAACATTTCTCCTTTATACAACTTCCAACTAAGTTTACCATTAGTGTTAGTGTGCTGTATTTATAGCCTGCCTGTGCAAATCATATGATGGAACGTATGAGACTTTAATGTGGTCACATCCAAACCAAACTGTGGACAATTTCTCAGCAGTTGACACAGCAGACATTGTCCACACACGGAAAATGACCCTGAAGTACTCTTGTAGTTCAGTGATAATTGTTTTAGATTTCTCTGACCTACTTTAGTCTTCTGTCTGCTTCTGTAAATGGAAAGATGCTGAATTTACTATTGGCACAACATCAGCTCTAGATGTATCTGTGTGAAAGACTATTACAAAAATGAACCATCTACATAATTTATCAAAAGACAAATATTTTAATTTACTGTTATATCCTTAAAACCTTTTGCAAAACAATATGCGTAGAGAATAAAGCTCTTTAACCAAATCCCCAATGCTTCTGATCCAAACCAGAGCAGTGACCTGAAATGTGCTGGGCTTTTAACAGAAAAGAGTATTCTGTTTTACATCTATTTAGAACCAAAAAAAAAGCTTCAAAAATAATAATAAAATACATTTCCTTAACTACTCAATCATTTCCTCTAAAGATGAGACGTAAAACTCATTTCAGTCTGATCCTATATTGTACATGAACATAACTACAGTCATGTTTGTACACTCAGTGACTGGAAAACAGAGGAAACTTTATTTAGTGTAAATCCATTAATGAAACAAACAGGAACTAAACGTTTAGAACAGATGTAAACCAGGGCTAAAGCAGGTCTAACCCAAGTCTAAACTGAGATGAATCCATGTTAAAATCAGGTGAAACATTGAAAGTAGCAACATTAAAGCAGCACTGAACCAGGTCTAAGCCAAGTGTTCATGGATCAGTGAAAAGAGTAAATCATTGTCTTTCGTGTGACAGGCCACACACAAATCACAAACTAATGAACACGGTCTGCTGTCTTTTCCTCTGTGGAAGGAACTAGAGCTTTACAGAAGTTTAGTGGAGTATTTATTATCCAAATGTAGTGAAGTAAAAATAATATGTTTACCTCAAAATACTGCTCAAGTACAGTACTCAACTAAAGTTACTGTCCACCTCTAAGTCAGGAAATACTTTTGCCACCATTTTCACATCTTAGAAAAGCATAAGCATCTGGACTTTAAAAACATGGCAAATATAAAAAAAAACCCACACATACAAAAACAAACAAACAAACAAACAAACAAAAAACAATTATAAAAAGCTGTAATACAACTCTTTTCCTTTAAGAATAACTGTGGGGGACACAGCACAGGCTCAATACACTCCATATATTGTTTTTTCTTTCAAAATTCCACCCCCCACAAAATCAAAATAAAAAAATCATTGATTCAAAATACTGCCCCCTACTGTCCAAAAATGATAATAATTGCACATTCAGTATATGTCACACAAGAGGAAGATTTTTATAACAAAGATGTGTATTTTTATCTGTAATCCTACAGAATCATAACTTTACTTGTTGGGTTTAACAACAAAATCCTTTCCTTAGATTTGTTTTACAACACAGAAACTTACACTTGGAGCAGATATAAATTACGTGACTATATTTTGAATATGTTTTAGTAAATAGCTAAAATATCAAAACTGTCCAAATTCTTATGGACCTGACTGTATATAAGGAACCAGGAACAACATTTATTTGCAAAGGACTACACAAGCCACCCCTAGAGGTGACATTTACGTATGTATATGTTTCACATGTTCACTGTCCACTACAAATACAATTTAACAAATCTACAAACACTACTGTCAGAAAAATGGTTCCTAGAAACAGTGGCGCAAAGTATTAAAGCGGCACAATGTTAAAAATGCATAGATTTGTTGAGCAATAATATAACTGATGATCATTAAAAAAAAAAACTATTCATTTAAGCCAAAACAAGTCTTTGTAAATTGTCAAAATGCATGACAAACACATCATAACAACTAAACTGGTGTTGTGCGCAAAGAAGCTAACTCACTAAACATGCTAGTGATCCACAGTTACATTACTGGTATTAAATACAATTTTATGAAGCAGTGAAGAACATAAACAGGGTTTGAAATTTCACTTTAAATCCTCCTGGCCATAAATATAGGACTACATTTTACAGCAGCTTTGAAATGTGTTACAATGAAATGGCTGAAAACAGACTGCGAATAAAGTGCACACTCCCACCTGGGCATTTGGGTATCTGCAGATAAGACACTCTGCCACACCATCTCTCACCCAATTTGATAAATTACCTGTACAACATGATTTCTATGAGTTTTTGAGACAACCTCCTGCATCCAGGCATTTGATTCCACAATTTGTCACTCTTTTTTCTAAGACTACTCCTTCTGTTCATATCAAAGTAGCTTGAATAAATGACATTAATGTTGAGATTTCTGATGATTTATGGGAGAAGGCTTTAGGTGGAAATAATTTGTGACTGCAGCTTACACAGTTTAAAGTTATTCACCGCTTGCATTACTCTAAAACTAAGTGTAAAGTGAGTGATGGTACACTGGGTCATCTGTTGTTTTTTTTTCTGCCGTATGCTTCAAAACTTTTAGCTTGAGATTTTTCATTTGTTGAGTACTGTACATAAGAAAATAATAATTCCTGATGCCTTATTAGTAATATTTGGCTATTTAAATCAAATGTTATGCTCTCGGGCACTTTACACTTCAGCAAGTCATATTATTTGGAATGGTTATTGCAAAGAGGGTCATTCTAAGAGAATGGAAAGCAGTTACACCTGCCTTTTTTTCACAAATGGTTAAATGACAAGCTGTCCTGTTTGAAGAGGTACAGTATAAACTTTTGGACATTCATGACAAGTTTTTAGAGATCTGGAGATCTTTCCTTGAACATAAAATAAAAAAAGAAGATGACTCAACCTGAAACTTTAAAGAACTGAGCTGCTATTAACCTTAGCAATAGTACATCAAAATATAAGTTTAATGGTAATGCGCATAGCTGTATGTAGAGATATTCAATTTTTTTTGTATTTGTCACTTTTATAATATGAAAAACACCAATAAAGAAACATAAAGAAAAAAAAATGGCTGAAAACAGAGACACTCTCTTTTATTGCCAGGATCCAAAAAGTAAGACAACTTTTCCTAATGTAAAAAATAACATACTTACTAACACACTGTTAAATTGTGATAGGGTCCAGCAGAGGCCTTATTAATGTAAAAGTCCTATTGATTAATTATTGCAGTGGTTGCCTCTTTCTCATTTAAAGAGTGCTATAGAAAGCTTGGTTTGAACTATATTTAATGTCTTTGCAATGTGCCTGTATTTATGTTAACTACTTTGATAACTATGGAGACTATGTGTGTAAAATGCTCTGTTGTTGTAAAAATCCTGAATAAACTTTAAGTTCTTGAAAGAAAAACAAACAAACTCCCAGTCCGATTAGAACAGCTCCACCTTTGAAATGCGAGGGGGGCTTTTTTTTTTTTTTCTTTTTTTTTTTTGGCTCTTTTGCACACAACACCAGAAAAAAAATCAAGGCCAAACCATAGCTATACTGACAAACAATAATAGTACTAGACTTTGCTCTTCAGGTTCAAAAACCTTCAAAAGTAATTTACATTTGTGTGCAGAATGTTTTCATTCCAAAGACGGGTACTGGAAGTTAAAAAGAACATAATACATTTTTAATGACAGAATTAGTGCTCGCCATCAAACACTGCAAATTAGGAATAATAAAGACAGGTTTGGCAACTGACAACCACTTGACCCCATGAGAGTGATATATGCAAACATTTAGCTACTATTTAATGTAGCAGTTATTGGCTATAATTAGCAAATAGGCTAAACAATACATAATTCAAATTTCTTAATTTCACTGTTAAGCAAGACAAGCAGTAACAGAAATGTGTTGGACCACAATAATTTGATGTTGTATGTTCAGATTTAATTCACCAATCACCACAAATCCTACTTTAACTTTAGCAACTGGTACTTCCTCAGATCTGCATTATACTGATCCAGAGTCATTTTTAATAAATATATAAACAAAAACCATTCATTCTTACATTCCTATATTTTTATTTTGCTCTCTCATAAAAATGAATGAGATAGAGCATTAATCTTGGTACCAGGCTGTGTGCTTTTCTATATACTCACTCCTGGAAGGGTATGGAGCACATATTTAAATGGACAGTGAAGCAGTTTGTAATGTGCACCTCCTTCAAAGTGAAAATTCAAATCCTCCCAAAGTGTCTTTAATCAAATGAAGTGCATGTGCATGTGTGTCAGGAGACTGTGACGGTAGATTGCATTCATGGAGACAGTGTGGGGACAACAGTAAAGTCATTAAGAAGCTTACAGACATTCTGCCAGATTAGGTTTTTCTCTTCTAATCCTAGAGATTACCAGTGCACAAGCCTGCTGGCTGCGAGTGCTTTGCTGGGCCGCACACTTTCTTTACACTGATCATTTCTTTGTTGCAAATATTTAATACAAATATGTAGACTGACTCAGACAGCGTGCAAGGAATTCTCTTCAGCTACCAAGCGGACTAAATACACCACATTTTGGGAATGCATTCTCAAATGGAACATGGATAGAGAGATTCTCCTGCAGTTGTTCTTTTGAATTCTGTATTTTTGTTATGCACATGTTAGGTTTTGTTGGGATTTAAATGGAGACTAAGGCATCTTGTGATGATTCAGACCTCACATTGGAGTCAGCTGAGGTAGGAGAAGCCATCTGTGAGCGTCCCATCGAAGACACAGAGCAGCCATGTGCCAAGGAACAAGAGGAGCCATGCAAAAGCAGCGAGCAGTCACAGTGCATTTTAGGCCAGAGCAACAGCCCCGATACACAAGGCTGCTCTGATCACGGGTGCAGCAGAAGGGAGGAATGGAAAGGACGGAGGAAGCTGAGGAAAACCAACAGTTCCAAGATGGTGCGCTTCCAGGAGCCGTCAGAGGAAGAGTCTGTGACAGAGAGGGACAGTGCAACAGAGACGCTGTTCCCAGAGTACGTCCTGGAGGAGTGGACCACCAGCAGCTTTGAAGAGCTGTTTGTGGCTGAGGAATGGCAAGATATTACAGGTAGACATAACTTTATACTTTGCATACATCAATATATATATTTTTTAAGCTAAAATGACAGCAAAGACAATAAATAACAACCTATAAACAACCTATACTGATCCTTACTGCTGGCTTACTGTCCTGCCAATGGCTGCAATTACAGAAATATTCCAAATGATCAGACTGGGAGAAAGAATCTACCCCTGACATGTCCAGAGTCCAAATATCATTTCACGAGTAAGGACCACATCCTCAATATGTAGCATGAAAATGGTTTCTTTAAATCTTTTTTTAATTGCTATAATCATTTATAAACATTGACATTGAACATGTGACAAAACAATAGTAGCCCAAGATCCAATTCCATCCCTCTCCCCAACTTTCTCGCTCATCACCCAGACAACACAAAACTAGAAAATAATGTTTAACTGTTGTGCTAATTTGTGTTCTGCTGTTTTAAATAAAAATAAAAATGTATTTCAAATTTAAATGTTCATTCATCAGTGCATTATTGAGCGAGGTTGTAATAAAAAAGTTATGGGAACATTAACAACAATGGAATGTTATGTAGTTCTCTCGATGTTGTTAAAAAGGTCATGTTAGGAAAATGGTAATAATAAAAAGAGAACATTAAGGAAAGTTTGCCAGCGACTAACATTGTGTGAATGTTCAGATAACATCTTGTGCAACCAAAAGCTAAAGTTCTATTTTGGTAAAAAACAAACAAACAAACAAACAAACAAACAAAAAAACAAAAAACTTTGCCTTAAAAACCTGTGAGATAATCTAAGAAATTACCTTCAGGCTATGTTCTTGCAACTTTAAAAAACCCTTCCTGGAACATTCAGGGAACCAAAAATTGTCAGCTGGGGCTAGAGAGAGAGAGAGAAATAATAATAATAATAATAATGATAATAATAATACATAACAGATACAACCTGAACCTGTCTTCATAAGTCCAGCAGCTTTCATGATCCCAGCATGGTCAGACAACATTATAGTACATGTTCAAAACTATTTCTTTTTTCACCTCACTCAATTTCTGTCTAGAACACTGTGTATCTGAGGATCATGAGGGTAATGTTTGACTTATTGGTAAAAAATATTGTTAAGTAAAGCAGCACTCTGAATGGATACAAGAAGCAGTCAGGCCATGACTGTAATGAACATTTCTGGAACTGGAAGTTGATGTTGCCCCGAAACACTGCTTCTTCATTCATTCTTTTACTGGGAATGGGTACATTCTGTCATTCATGTTTTCATTGGTCCCGGATACAGAGGGTTGTTGTGCACTTTGTGAACTTAGTACAGTACTAGCTACATGAAAATCAAGAGAAGAAAAAGGGAAGCGAAGAAAAAGCTTCTAGCAACAGGGCAGAAAATGTCAGTTTTTGATGAAAACTACCATCCTTCAACTGTTGATAAAAAAACAAAACAAAACAAAACAAATGAACTTATAATAAAGTGCTTTTTCTTCTTCTCATTTCTTCTTTTGGTATTTAAACTTTAAATAAAACGATAGCACTACATTTTCTGAGGGACATCAATGATTGTTAAAAATGACCAAAAATGCTGGCACTGGCTGGCAACTTTTTGAGAAAATGCTGGCAGGGAAAGAGTTAACAACTTTGTATTTTGGCACTCTTCCTTACAGAGCAGGAGAGCACAGAACATTCAGTATAAATAAATAAATAAATAAATAAATAAATAAATAAATAAAACAACTAAGTATATGATATTAAATATAGATTAAATAAAAACTGAAAATAAAATTTGGGTGGGTTAAATGAAACAAAGATTTTGAAAACTGCATTTACAGAATAAAGTGCCTGTGTCCACTGATGACTCCTGTTGTTTCCTCACAGAAGACCGACTCTTGAGGAAGAAGATTCTGGACCCAGGGAGTCCTCATGGCCCCTGTCCCAGCTGGGGTCAGGAGGTCATGGTCAGGATGCAGGCCGTGCTGGAGGACCGTACCGTGGTGGAGAAGGACTGTAAGCTGGTGTTTGTGATTGGAGAGGGAGACGTAAGCCAGGTAAGACATACAGGCTGCTATTTAAATGAAAGAGTTTTGCTTTGGGTATTTCAGAAACTCTCTCACTTACAAAAACATAGGAAAGTCCTTTTTGGCTGCTCCTTTGTGTTATATTGTGACTGGAGTTTTGGGGGAACTGACCAAAGGCAACCACTTCAGTAACATTTGAAAGTATTGTTTTATTATTGTTCAGAAAAAAACAACAAAAATATAGCTGGAAGAGGCAATCACAGGCCCTCGCCCACTGCGACCCAGAGCTGGGGCAGATTTGCTGAAAGTTGCCAAAATTGTTGGAGGTGGCTTCGGTACAAATGTACCAAATGTGATGAAATTTGGTGGCTCCATAGGATTTCTGTTAGAATTTATTGGGGGGTCTTCTGCATTGCCCTGGCAAAACCATACACAATAAGGCATGGGTCCTTTTGACTTTTTTGATTAGAGTGACAAGCTGGAATTTGGGACTGAGGGACTCTGTGGGTCATGGAGTAAATTGTAAAAACAAAAACAAACAAACAAACACATAAATAAATAAATAAATAAATAAAAATGGATGGGTCCTTTTTGGTCAAATCTGACTTTGTGTTTTTGTCTAATAACATTTTTTCTTTGCTGTCCACAACAAATGCAAAAGAAAGTAACACTAAAACAAAATATAGACTTAAATAAGTAATAAAGTCAAAATAACATTACAGAAATGTGGTGTATTTCCTGACCTACACTTCATTCAGAAATCCTGTTTATCGGTCCTGATTATGCATTTTAACCAAACTAAAACACATGTATCTATCTAATGCTGTCATTCTAGATTACACCTGGTTTAACCTCATAAAATCTGTAAAAACGGTGCTCCTCTTGTCACCTGTAGGCTCTGGAGGAGTGCGTCCTGTCCATGCACAAGGGCGAGATCACATTACTGCTGGCAGATTCACAGTACACCTATGGACTTCTGGGAAGGTAAGCACATTCTCAGCTTTTTACTGTTTGATAGTAAACTTCCAAAATAGATGCAGAAACAGAGTGTGTCATTAATTCCACTCCTCCTCGCATAAGGCCAAACGTACCTGTTGCTAAGGGGTAGGAGTACTTAATGAACTGTGCAGAAATGGCAGATGGCCCCTTCGCAACACCCTTCAGAGTGTGTGTGGTGTGTTCCTGACCTCCAAAACTACAACAGGCAGCATCATGATACGGTCTGTGGCTCAGCTTTATCACCTTTACACCGTTAAGGAGCCAGGACAAACAGAGGAGGGTGGTTTGGTGCAGACAATGGTTCAGTGTTTGTTGAAGATAAAGACGGCACTTAAAGGATAAGCTGGATAAGGATAAGGATTATTATTATTATTATTATTTTTTACCTTGGAGCATTAATCTGAATTGCATGAATATACAATAAAATCAAAATTACTCTGGTGGATTTTGGGAGTGTGTATATCAGTGGTTTCCAAACTTTTTCATTTTTCAACTTTGTCATTTGACTCCCAGCCAGGCCCATCAACAGCTTTGCTTGGGCCCAGAGCAAGAAGGCTTCACGTGGGCCCCCTTATAATAAAATTATAACAAGAGGGACCATTTCTGGGCCCCTCTCACCCTGAAGCCCAGGACAACAGACCCCTTTGACCCCCTTCCCCCTCGGGTCGAATAGCCTGCCCCCAGCCATGTACCCCCTACTCCCATGTACTTTAAAACCATGTCTGTAAATCCAGTCCAATCCACTTTATTTCTATAGCACATTTTACAAACACACATAGTTTCCTAAGTGCTTAAAAAGAAAGACATCTACCAGAAATTTAGCCTGTAGAAAATGAACATTAAACAGCTGAACCCTAACCTTAGAGAGTAAATGTATTTTTTTGACAATGTGAAAAAGCATATTTATTGTCCAGTTTGAAAATCATGTTTTTAATTTTTTTTTTCATGTATTACCTAAGTCTTTTTGAGTACCCCTGGGATTACCCGTACCACAGTTTGGGAATCACTGAAAGTCCCTTGCAGCCACTCCCTTCCTTCCAGGACTTTCCTTACACATGGATACAGGATGACGCATGTGATTACTGGCCTTGGTGATGCTGGGAATTTAAAATGTGGGCAGAGTGTTGTTTTTAGGAACGCAAAGAGTTGATGCTGAACAACATATTATTTACTGGCAATCAAAAACAAACAAATAAAAACAAATGGCTACTAACAAATGAAAATGAAACCTACTGTAAATCAGTATATCAAAATATAAATAAGATCCTGTTTGAAATCGTATGGGATGTTTATTGTATCTGTTTAAAGGTCCTATATTATGCTTTGTTGAGGCTTTTTGAAATAATTTTTACACCTTTGCTTTAATAACTTAAAATGATGTATATGTATGGAAAACACCTTATTTTGGGCAGCTGGCGCTGTGACTTTGCAGAGATTGCTTGGACTAGGTGTCTATGCCCCCTGCTGGCAATGGTGGGGACTGGTCAGAAATTAAGATGGCTAATTAGCATAGCTATTAGCAACATGACCCTAACAGATCAGTAAATGAGTTGACTGATTTTTAGTGATGGCAATATAAAATGATCAGAATGAGTCCAGTGACGGTGTACGAGCTGAGCTTGAGATGGAATGTTTCCAGATTGTTGGGAGAGGATGACTGAAAGGACAATATCCCAGAAACAAGCAGCTGAAATGAGTTTGGGCGCTCCCTTAGATGGGATGAGGAGCTCTGTCACCCAGGAGGAGCTCGGAGTAGAGCCGCTGCTTTTCCACATCAAGAGGGACCAGCTGAGGTGGCTCGGGCATCTGTTCTGGATGCCTGCTGGATGGTGTTTTGGGCATGTCCCACCAGGAGGAGGCTCAGGGGAAGACCTAGGACACGCTGGAGGGAGTATGTCTCTTGGCTGGCCTGGGAACACCTTGGGGTTCCTCCAGACGAGCTGGAGGAAGGGTCCAGGGAGAGGGAAGTCTGGGCATCCCTGCTTAGACTGCTGCCCCTGCGACCCGGCCCCGGATAAATTGGAAGAAGATGGATGGGAGAGGACGGGCTGAGCAAAGAGGATTACTCAGTTATTTACATTACTAAGTGTGAATGAAACAGAATACTACTCCAGGTCTGTTTTTTAGGTGGACACAACGTTAAAATATAGTTAAAAGTTCAAAAATGTTAATTTAGAAGAATAGGGAACCTTTAAAAGGGTTGTTGTTATTGTTGTTGTAATGTTAGCTGAAGAGAAAAATAGTACAGAAAAGACCACTTCTTACCAAAGTCTCTTTCTGTCCTCATTCTGCGGTTCTCCCTGAGGCTTCCTGAGGTGGCTTGTGACCTGATGGAAGCTCTAAGTGCCAGGCAGTGTATGGTGTGCAACACTTACTGTGATATTGGGATATAAAATAAAACTGAACTGAATACTCCAATAATCCAATGAAAAAGTATACCACATTTTCAACAGAGTTCAGTCACACTCTGTATTTCTCTGCCTTGAAATACTGAACGTAGAGGAAGCTGCCATTTTTGTTTCATTACTTTGTTTTTGCTGCTGCCCAGAGAGAACAAACTGAGCACTGCTGAAGGAGAAGTACACAGGCTTTCTGGAAATTAATCAGGAATAAGAAAGAGAATACTTAATATATTTATAAAGGAAATTGTTTGGTTGTGGTAGCTTCGGGTTAAAAAAAAAATACAGAGGAAACACAGCTATCAAAGATATAAAACATCAAAGCTTAAAGTTCCATTAATACTTTAAATATGATATTATTATTAATTATTATTATTATTATTATGACTGATGGCCACAGGCAGGGAGGATCTCTCTCACAGAAAGAGTACTTCGGTTGTGCCTGGACTGCCTGCATGTCTGAGCTTCAGTGAAATCACCATTAGACCTTCCATTTTCTCCAAGTTTCCTCACAGACAACAGCATGTTCTTGCAACCAAAGTAGTTTCATATCAACCCTTAATAAATCTTTAGTGTGGGGGTGGAAATGCAATCTGCCAAAAACAACAGACACCACCTTTAACAAAGTAAGTGTCAAGGTTTTACAGTAAGTTGGACCATTGTTTTATTTCAACATGTTTTGTACTGTCACCAATTAGACTGGCATGTTTCCTCATATTTGAATAATTAAAGGTGTGACTGGCACAAGCTTGGAAGAGAAAGTACAAGGTGATGCTTCTATCTGAAAGTCTTCAACTTTAGTGTGGCTTGTCCAGAGTGATAATGCACAGTGACCAATGACAAAGGGCCATGGTGTTTAAGTAGACACTCTAACAGATACTCTGTTCTTCAGCCTTACAGCTTCTGTGAAAAAGCTGAAGTTTAGCCTTGTTGTTCTGGTTTTGAGGGAGTAGTCTGATAGTAGTCTATCTATAGATAGATAGAGGAGAGAACAGTACTCATCACACCTCTGTATAAGGCAGTTAAAGACCCATCAGAATGTACAGGTTATGGTTGGCCCTATATTTGATGTCCACACTCAAGAATTTATTTGAGTATACTAATTTGTGACAAAACTAAACTGAACTAAAATTCTTAGGTGTATTATGTTTAGGCATTTACAGAAGATGCAATTATTACAATATTATTTCTATTTCTGATATACCACTGAGAATATATATTTTTGCTTTGGTGCAGAAATTAGATAATGTTTAATAGCACTGCTAAATCTGGGATTTAAATATTAAAATAGTTTAAAGATCCCCTATTCTGCTAAATCAACTTTTTTGAGCTTTTAACCATGTTATAATGTATCCACCTCAAAACATACCTGGAGTTGTATGATGTTTCATTCACTCATGTTTGAGTAATCCTGTATGCTCAAAACACTCTCAGCGCTCTACTTTCTACGTACCTTTTGTGTTTCTGAAGCATGGACACTGTCACTAAACTGGTTCTAATAATTTCAGCCCTTAAACCACAGCCACTACAAAGCAGTCAGCTCATTTATCTATTTGTTAGCTTCATGTTGATAATAGCAATGTTAATTAGCCATTTAATCATGTTCTGTCAATTCCCCACCATACACAGTTTCTCCTCTCATATCTGAGCTGAAGTCCTCCCAAATTCTCCCAGAGAATCAAGTGAGGATGAAGGCAGTAGTGTCTGCAGAGGGCTTGTGCTTCTGCTGCGGTCCTTCACTGCCACACAGAGCTGATACATGAAAAAAGTTTGAGAATAATATGTTCCTTTTAAACATGTGATGATATCGCTGGGTATTGCCGACATAGGGACATAAAGAGATAGCTCATCCACACTGTTCAAACATTGCTGGGTGTAAGTACTTCCTCTTCTTGGAAACGGGCTCATGTCTTTATCATTTGATGTAAATCGAGTTGAGCAGCAATTGGCACTTCTGCTTTTTGTTACCTCAGACACTCATACTGTTGTTTGGGATGGGCCGCCTCCTCATGTGTCCGTGTACCGTACGTAAGCATTAAGTGTGCAGAACAGAGAGTACCAGTTCCTGAGTGACTCTCTATGCCAACTCAACACATGGGTAACTACAAACAACAGAAGTATTACAATATTGTGTCTGCTAATTGAAACCAGGAAGAAGATTGATATATTTTCAGCGTACAGTCAGTGAACAAACCAGTTACAGGCACTTCAGAGGCATATGCAGCTTTATAATAACTGTCAGCATACTCTTAAAATGCAGCCTCTGAACTTGCACACCTTCGTGGTGATGCGTGGATTGCGTCTATATTATTGCTTTTTTATGATGTATCTCCAGAAATACGAGGCTGAGAATGGTAGTCCACCTTTATGGACTCAAAACTGTCCCGTGTCCATGATCTGCGTGTGTTTGTTTCACATGTGTCTCTGCTTTGCCTGACACCACGCTGCTCCAAACCCTACGCCTCTCACAGACGCCAAGACCCACAGAGGGGAGAGATAGGGAGGGGTGAGAGCCATGTACCGCAAGCACAAACTCGAGTGAGTCCAAATTATTTTTGTCACATTAAAAAACTAAATGAAGGCATTCTGTCTTCCCTGTTTCTTTGAAAACTCCAACGATGCTCTTTGCTGCCTCTATTAAGCATCTTTGTTTTTTCTCTTGGTCTGGTCCACTGGCCATTACCACACCAGGTCAACAACCTTATTTTCTACTGTGCTGTATGATCACAAAGAGCATGTAAGGTGACATTTTATGCCAATAAGTCAGGAATCCCTGCTGTGAGTGTTATTTGGGTGAGGAGTTACTGTCAGAGGGGATGAGTCATCTGCAAAAATACGTCAGCACTCGCTCACTACTTCAGATTCCACAGCTAATGAGAGGCAGACGGCTCTGACAAAATTTAGAGGCACATGCTCCAGTCTGCAGGGATTAACAAAGGATCTCATTACCAATGAGTCAATAAAAGGGCAGGAGAGCAGAGAAAGAACATTGTGTTTTATTTCTTTCTTTCTTATTTATGTGTTTGTTTGTTTTTTTACATTATAGACAATGCACAGGTGAAAACAAAAGATAAAACATATCAGAAGTGTGCTCTGGCAGAGGGCCTATGCAGTTCACCTGTCTCACTCTTTATTATTGATTGCTTTATTTATTTATAAAAAAAAAAAAAAAAAAATCTCCTTTTCATCGGTATGGTTTTTGCATCTCTGATTTCTTAGCTAAACTATTAGTAGTAGTATTAGTAGTAGCAGTGACAGTGGTAGTACCAAGCAGTAGCAACAGAGGTAGTAGTAGTAGCAGTTATAATACTGTTGTTAGACTGTTAGTGTTGTAACCATGTTATTCAAGAAAACGAGATGGCAAAGAAAAAACAAACAAGCAAATAATAATAAATATATAAAGGTAATGGTGATGCAACAAAGCACTAACAATAATGATTGTTCAAAAGTTTCTTTTAGTCACACAGGAGTGTTTGTTTACCTGCTTTACTAGTTTCGGCTACTTCCTGTAGCCTTCGTCAGACGCGTCACGTGATGACGCTGTGACGTGTCTTGTAGGCTGCTTATGTTGTTTTGTCAGACAGTAGGGAAAGCTTGCGCCCCCTACTGTCTGACACCCTCTCCCAGGACCGCATCCCAGGTGTGGGATAAGGTGTAGGCTCCCTCGTCCCAGTTCATAGTCCCTGGTCCCCGTTTCCTAATTTAAATGGCCTCCCTGATCCAGCGATGGTACTTGTTGCTTTCAGCACGAATGGCCCTAGTATTGTTCCAGTCCATGACATGATTTTCCCTTTTACAGTGGTCGGATATGGCTGATTTGAGACTTTTTTGTTCTGCTTTGTCTGTTTGATGTTTCCTTTTCACATTCTGTCTGGTGTTCCTTCTTCCATGTTCCAAATATCCTACCTGTTACTCCTATGTATGTTTTGTTGCATGATAAACATGGTATTTCATATATAACGTCACATTTTATTCACTTCTGACGAAGGCTACAGGAAGTAGCCGAAACTAGTAAAGCAGGTAAACAAACACTCCTGTCTGACTAAAAGAAACTTTTGAACAGTAGTTTACTTAAGAAGACAGTATGAATTTCCACAAAAGAACAATAATGATAATAATAACAATAACAACAACAACATCATCAGTTATATAATAATAACCATATTATTAGAAATAATAGATGATTAGTTTGTTAATTAGATGTTAATAGAAACAAGACCAGTGCAGAGCATAAGGTGTATATAATATAACATAGCTCAGTCAGTAGAGCCGTTCACCCACTAACCCGAAGTTTGGCAGTTTGAGCCCTGCGGTCGGCGTTGCATATTGTTGCTGTGTTCTTGGGCAAGACACTTCACCCACCTTGCCTGTGTGATTGTGTGATTGGTGGTGGTTGAAAAGGTCAAAGGCGCGCAATGGCAGCCACACTTCCACCACTGAGTGTGACTGAGGAGTGAATGAATAATGCACCAAATTGTAAAGTGACACTGAGTATTTAGAAAAGCTGTATAAGACTAATGCATTATTATTATAAATGAGCCTTGGCCCAGGACACGGCAGCGCTTCTGGACCATGTTCACAGATGGTTTCCTTTTTGCATGATAGAGCTTTAGTTGGCCTCTGCAGATGGCATGGTGGATCGTGTTTACCCACAGTGCTTTCTGGAAGTATTCCTGGGCCCATTTAGTAATGTCATTGACACAATCATGCTGATGAGTGATGTAGTGTCGTCTGAGGGCCCCAAGACCACGGGCTCCAATAAAGGTCTTCAGCCTTGTCCCTTACACAGAGATTTCTCCAGTTTCTCTGAATATTTTGACAATGTTCTGCTCTGTAGATGATGAGATTTGCAAAGCCTTTGCAATTTGACGTTGAGGAACATTTTTAAAATATTTCACAATCTTTTTACAAATTCTTTCACAGATTGGAGAGCCTCTGCCCATCTTTACTTCTGACTCTGCCCTTTTATAGCTAATCATGACCTACAGACCTGAAATCTCCCACCTGTATCTTTTTAAAATTTCTTGCTTTTTCAGCCTTTATTTCCCCTGTCACAACTATTGTGTGACCTGTAGTTGGCATCAAATTGTAATGTTTGTAATGAGCTCATTTTGGCCATAAAAGTGTAACATTTCTCAGTAAAAATTTGTTATGTTATCTACGTTCTATTGTGAATAAAATATTGGCTCATGTGATTTGAAAGTTTTTTAGTTTTCATTTTATAAAAAAAAAACAAAAATGTCCCAACAGTTCTATAATTCAGATTGTAGATAATAACTGTACTATTACATTTTGATTAACATACAGTGGTATGTATCAATGTACTGTATGTATGTATGTAAGTATGCATGTATGTATGTATGTAAGTATGCATGTATGTATATATGTATGTATGTAAGTATGTAAGTATGTATGTATGTATGTATGTATGTATGTATGTATGTATGTATGTATGTATGTATGCATGTATGTATGTATGTAAGTATGTAAGTATGTAAGTATGCATGTATGTATGTATGTATGCATGTATGTATGTAAGTATGTAAGTATGCATGTATGTATGTATGTATGTATGCATGTATCTATGTAAGTATGTAAGTATGTATGTATGCATGCATGTATGTATGTATGTAAGTATGTATGTATGTATGTATGCATGCATGTATGTATGTATGAATGAAAGTATGTATGTATGTAAGTAAGTATGTATGCATGTATGTATGTAAGTATGTATGTATGCATGTATGTATGTAAGTATGTATGTATTATGTATGTAAGTATGCATGCATGTATGTATGTATGTATGTATGTATGTATGTATGTATGTATGTATGTATGTATGTATGTATGTATGTATGGGAGTTGCAGCTCAACATCAGATACTATTTAAATCTCATTTAGATAGTGCCATCTGTCCTTTTGGTCCATGATACAGCAGTGGCCTAACATTTCCCTGTGTATCTACTCATTACATATGCACCTGCTTCGAGGAAACATTAATTACTGATGTCTATCTGTTTATGACATTTATTTCTGAACTGAATGATACCTAGAAGCCACATGCTGGCTACTAAGATGACGGTGATGTGTCTGGTTTACCTCTCGGTTCTCTCCACTTTTGTGTGTTTTATGGTCATTATAGTGACTCTCTGCTGACGTATGATGATACAGAGTTGTACAGAGAGTACTGGTAGACTCACGTGCTGATTTTACTTGCAATGGATCAAAAATGTCCCAGTGCCCCTTTGCCAACCTCGTCTCCGAGCTTTGGGTGGAGCAAGTCCAACTGTGTGCTTGTAAACGCAAGATCTGTGGTGAATAAGTCTTTTATTCCACGGGACTTCTTTAATTCACAGTTGATAATGTGCTGCTGTCCTTTCTTATTTGATTTTATTCTAAATTATCTTATGAAACCAGCTCCAGTGCATCATTGTTGTATTTTGAAATCTGACACCGCCTTGTATTTTTTCTCCTATTTTTTATCACTGCTATAAAAACTAACAATAGCTTCACCGCCTCCTTTGACAAAGAGGAATTAACAAATGTGTTTCTTTCCACACCCTCTGATGTCATGGATAATGTAGCTCTGTGTGAAACCATGCGCCCCAAACCAAAAACATGAACCATGGCTCAACATTACACATGCTGCCAGGCCTGAGTGTAGACGGGCAGCTGAACAAAACTCAATATTTCTTGAAATACCTTCTCAAAACTTTGATAAGCCATGAGTGAGAAATTCTTTGGCTTTTTCACTAATAAAGTTGTAAATAAAAGTATGTGGGTGTCAGGAGACAATGCTGGAGTGGTTCAGGTCATACCTGTCTGGGAGATACTTCCCTGTTAAACCATAATGTTTTGTGAGCAACACCATTTCGCCTATAGAATAAACACATTACCAAACATATTAATAATAACATAATCATTTTCTGAGCACTACAGGATATGTGCATTCTTGTGTGAGAAGGCAGACAAACATAGACAAAATGTAATCAGGCTGTTTGCAAATCATGTTCTTAAAATGATTTTGTGTACTTTTACATCTTTTTGCATACCCCTAGTAGGATGATTCCAGTCACAGTCACAACATCAGCACACAACAGCAGCCACAAACATTTACTATTGAGATGTTTTTCCTGCAAATTAACTGCACGAGGAAAAGCAGCTGTGACGTCTGCCCAGTGCCAGGATTAGGGCTAAGCTCCTTTTCCGTACAGAACCACAACACACACCAACATCAGCAGCAGCACACTTTCACTGCCACGACATCAGAAATCCTATTGGTCATGGCATTATCATACAAGCTGCACGGCACATTTACGGTGTTTTAGAGTACTATCTGAGATGATCACCATGGAAACGGGGAGGAAGTGCATCATTGGCCTTTCCATTAGGTGACACGGAGAGCATGACGTCAGAGTGAGCCGTGTTTTTCCTCACAAGGAGTTTTTGCTTTCATTGTGAGCAGTGTGGGGTCAGATGAAATGAGTCAGAAACCAGCGTGCACCTTAATGATGATATTTGCTCAAAAGCTCATGAATCAAATGGATCTACAATGGAAGCTCCGCTGTCCATGACACAGAAGGGGAAAGCCTCAGTCTTTTACTCTATCCATACAGATGTAACACAAGTGGAAGTACATTTAGTAAGACTAGTCTTGACTTGAGAAATACAAAAAACAAAAGTCAGACAATAAAACTACAAAGAATATCTTTTCTTTTCACAACCTTAGCTGTGCAAAACACATAAACTGGTAAACACAACAGGGGACTATCATTTAGTTTAAATGCGAATACGTAGAACAGTGAAATAAAGTGCTAGTTTGCTTAATAATGGTTACAAAGGCAAATAGAAGCTCTATAGTTGGGGAGACAGTAGCTCAGTTAGTAGAGACATTCACCCACTAAACTGAGGGTTCATGGTTCAATCCCCACTACCAGCATTGTATACTGCTGTTGTGTCCATGAGCAAGACACTTCACTTGCCTTGCTTGTATAAATAAGTGTGTGATTGGAGGTCAGGGAGGCCATTTGTGCAGATTGGCAGCCATGTGTCAGTCAGTCTGCCCCAGGGCAGCTGTGGCCACAGAAGTAGCTCACCACCACTGAGTGTGACTGAGGAGTGAATGAATGAGTTAACATTTATAAAGCAACTTTGAGTGTCCAAAAATCCACAATTCAAGACCAATGCATTATTATTATTATTATTATTATTATTATTATAGGAGAGCAAAGATTTTCGCCAATGCGTTACAGTTCCAGGACAGAGGCCAGTGTAAATTTAGTTGCAATGACTTTATGAATATGTCAAATTTACAGATGTATGATTCATAACAACTACATGAGCTAAAACGGTGTGTAAATGTAGCACTAGTAGGTGGAAACTAGTGCTGGGCAATGATGAAAAGTTTTAATCAAGATTAATCACATTTTTTTTTTTTTTTAGATTAATCACAGTTAATCACTCTTGCAATGAAATTAAATAAATAATATATTCTGACTAAATGTATTTTTATGTGACAAATTATTTATAGGGTTTACAATTCAGCCAATATGTGCTGTTTTGTGTATATATAGCACCATTTCAAACATCCTTGATGCCCAAATAATAATAATGATAATGTTTTGCAGATAAAGAGCACTACAGCAGATAGAGCTACATTTTCAAGAAATGCCTCTGTGCAAAATAGACATTTTTGATAAGAAAGGATTTTTTTTTCTTTTTTTACCTTTGGAGTTGGACTTATGTTTTTCTATTCAAACTCTCTCCACCTGTAGCTCTCGTGTGTCCTGCTGCTGAGTCTGTCTCTCAAAAAAGTTATGGGAAGTAAACTTCTCTTTTTGGTCATTTTTCAATTAAAACATGATTGATACAATCTGAAAACACTGCCAACAAAATTGTTAATTAGTCACAGGCTATATTTATCATCGATATCATGAAAAACCAAGAAGCAGGAAACACTGAGGCCATAGTGAGATTGTGGTCAGTGACGTTGCTTTAATGGAACAGACATAGCAGACAGAGATGACAGAGATACCACTACTACTACTCACTCCTACAGTGTGTCTGAGAGTCTACCCCTCTCACTCTACAGTGTGTGCGAGTCTGCCCCCCGTGTGTGTGTGTGCGTGTGCGCGTGTGTGTGTCCCAGCAGCTTATATAGGATACAGCAGTACAGGAGAAGCAAATGTCCCTGGGTTTACATAGACTGGTCAAGAATGGACTGAAATTAGCTGGTTAGGGTTCACCTTTCATGCGTAGGAGACAGTGGACACATGTCCACTAACATCTCATGACCCAATATGGAGAAGGTCAAAACAACAGGTCACAGCAGCTACATACAAGTCAAGAAAGCAGGAGACATTCCAAAATTCAAGATATCAAGCGTCATTTTCTCTGACTGCCATTTATTCAGAGTTAACAGCACAGTTGTCTGTGTGCTAGCATATTAAGATCCTTGGGCAATGATTTTTTCACAGTTTATAAAGATTATTAGGAGATTAACCCTCCTGCACCCCTAAGACATTTTTTGATGTTTTGCATGTTTTTTTGTGGATAACTTTTGCTGTGTTGATTCAAATGGCATAGATTTTGCCTCAGGTGTGTATTTTTGGATGAAATTTCAGATTTCATAATTTTTCTCACACCTTTACCCCTAAGAATTTTTTTTGTGCCATTGACTCCCATTAAAACGGCATTTTTATTATACACTGTCACGGCAATATAATTTCACATTTTTATCAAGTATTTCATGGATTCAGGGATTGTAATATCAGTTTTTATTGTTTTTTACTAGGTGGCGCCATTTCCCCCATATGGGAATGGCCACACTAGTGTTTGTATAAATGATCAAGCCTACAAAGGCAAATAAAAAACATTTTTTGAACTAAAATAATTTGGGTGTGTTTTAGGGTTGTCATAAATTGGTGTGAAAGTGTTTGTTGAGAAATGAGTTTGTTTGTGTTTGCGTGAGCACAAATCCAAAATGTAGTTCTTACAGAGATGTGCACATCAGGGCAAAGTAGAAAAAGGTCCCAGACTGAGCAGAGGCAGAGGTTTGTCCTGGATTTGTGTATGCACCACATAAACTGGAATTTAAGGGGTTCAATTTCATAAACAGAATTAATTTTTGCTATGTATGGTGAGGGCTGAAGTTAATCATGAAATTCAAAAACTTTTCTTTTTTAAATTATCTATTATTATAGAATTTTTCTGTGGCAATGCATTTTTTTGTGCCTTTGGACGAAAGGTGAAAATGTTTCATCCGCCACTACACAAAAATTTTAAATATATTAAAATCAATCATTATGCCAAATTTTGACACTCCCAAGCTCTGATTATCCACCACAAAAAATTCTGATTTGAATTTACAGAAATGAAAAAAATCAATTTTTTGTGATTTTTGCCATAATTATAAATCAACTTTTAATCACAAAAACTCGAATTTAAGTTGAATTTAAATTTCATAAACAATATAAAATTTTGTTATGTATGATGAGGACTGAAGTCAATCATTGTAACCATGAAAAAAAAAATGGAATTATTGACCATTAGATAATTTTTCTATGGCAGTCTTTATTGCATTTTAGTGCATTTTTTTGTGCTTAGGGCGAAAGGTGTGACTAAAAAGTTAGGGCTGTAGGAGGGTTAAACAAATCATAGAACTTCCATATTTGATCAGTTTTGTAATGTTCTGCTACATCATCAAACTAGCTCCTTAACCTCATCAACAACAATAGAATCACAAATGTTAAATGCACAGATATGAGCTGGGGGATTTCCTTAAATACAATACTTTCACTAAATATTATGTCCAGATGATAGTAGAAAACATATGTCAACATCATTATAGATGATGTTGTTGTATATATAATGGGTGTTGTTTATTACAGGGAGCCTGATATTCCGGCCTGGGCCCCTCTCCTCTACCAGCTGCAGCTCTTGGATGTCCGACACAAACCGGACCCCCAGACACTCCCTATCGCTGACCGCATCCGCATTGGCAACGACAAACGAGAGCGGGGAAACTTCTACTTCCAGAGAGAGGAGTACAGCAAGGCAGCCAGAGCCTACTGCATGGGCCTTGAGGTGCTCACCTCAAACTGCACAGGTAACACACCTCTATGCAGACCACTGCCATTTACACTAAACACAACCAGCAGTCAGTCCACTAGGGGGTATGGCTGTACTGCCAGACTCTAGTACACAGTCTTGAGTCTTGATGCTCAAAAACCAGCTCAAAACCAGTTTCTCATAGGAAGTCACATGCAACACAGCCACAAATAGCTAACGCTGTTTTTCAATTTGCACTCTTAAGTAAAAAGTGTTTTAAACCTATATTTTAGATTTAAGATTTAAACCTTAAACAAAAGAAGCCAATGGAAAAATGCTAAGAATGTTGTACAAATGATTCTGTCACAGTACTGATGTGGATCTGCATAACAGATCTGACTCCTACACTGATCTGTAAACAGATCCAGCCCAGATCTAAATGCTGTCTGGGAAAGAAGTGACTGAGTTATCTGCTGACACTACAACATGTAACATGCAGCCTACTACAGTAACCAACAACTTTCAAATGTGTCTGATGTAGGTCATGTTTGTTACTATTAACCAATCAGATGTCAGGAAAGACCCAGGCGTCCATGGCACTACCTGGGAAGTTCATGAAGGGGCCTACTAGAAAACTGCTAATTGAACATTGTTCCTCTTAATGTCCTATTACAATTAGCCTATAAGTTTTCATCTAAAAAGAATAATTCATGTACAACTTTGAGGCACATCTTAAATAATGTTAAATATTATTCAAAAATAAACAAGTTTCAATTCACTTCAGTTTGATTTTTATAGCCCAATATCAGCTGCCTCACAGGGATTTACAGGAGTAGACACACAGTAAGTGTCAGTAGCATGTTTTGACATTAATGACCATATGAAGCCAGAGGCCTGTTTTCTCAGAAGAGGTACAAGTGTCTATGCATCATAACCACAGCAGTAGCTAAAAGATTTAAATTCTACATTTTTCCTTCACTCACAGCTGAGTGCCTCATCAGCCTAATCCTGACATTTCCATGCAGAGCCACATCCATGTGAGCACAAATGTTTTACTCTCATTCTTGTGTATAATCAAAGCTAATCATTTTTCATATTATCCCTGGCACTTAATGTTTCTAATGATTGTCGTAGCAGAGCTGCAGGGCTGATCCAGAAAAATATTAAGTGCTCCACAGAGCAGCACTCGCACAGTGGGTCAGACCAGGCCAGCGCTGCTCACCACATAACATACGTATACTCTATATTCATAACTAGGCTACAAATGGACATAAGTGAAGGACAGAGACGACTGTAATCGATGAGCCACAAAATTATAATTGAACGTGAACATCCATAAACATCTGAGATAATCACACCTATTTCAGGTACTCACTCAGACACAGGTACTGTACAGGAAGAACAATTTTGAAGTACATTTGCTGGTTTGCACCACTGGCCCTTGTGCGGCCCTTTATAGGTACTAGTCTAGTATGTATGAGAGAGCAGCCTGCAGAGTGAACACAAACCATTTTTGACTTGCCTCGATTTCAGCGCCCTGTGCCACCAGCTGTTAAAGGGGTTCTAACATTTTTGGATGCTGAATTCTAACATGTATCACACATCTTTACATCTTTGACTGCCTCAATTACACCAAAGCGGCCATTATAACACATTATCATTTCCAATAGTATAGTCAAGAAATTGTGGTTTATACTAGCAAAGATTTCAGGTCAACAGAGAAGTCATTTTTTTCATTTTTTTTTTTTAAAGCATATGATGTACTACTTTAGCCCTGCAGGGACATGCTGTTGTCTAAATACTAACTCACTGGAATATTTTCTGATGTAATTTTGCTTAAAATGTGAAATAAACTCAACGTGCAGGAGCCCAGAAATTCTTGAACTTTCAGCAGAAAAAAAATAATTAGTGTGCTCAGTTTGTCCTGAGCTATCACTTATTCACCCATCTTCTGCACCAGTCTAACCAAACAGAGATTTCCAGGCTTCCCTCTCTCTAGACATTTCCTCCAGCTGAGAGACAGAGTCTTTTGTGGGGCTTGTTCAGCATCCTAAACTTAAAATACAACTTGAGAATGTCCCGCCGTCTCTGCCCTGACAGTCTCCTCTCTGTGTCCACAGATGGTGATGGTGCTGAGGCAGAGGAGGATGAGATTAAGGACTACAGGCTCAAGTGTCTCAACAACCTGGCTATGGCGCAGATGAAACTGGAGCAGTACGAGGAGGCCCTGAAAACCAGCCGGGACGTCCTGGGCCTGGATCCTGATAATGTTAAGGCTCTCTACAGAACGGGAAAGGTGGTTAGAATGCAGTGGTGAAAGGAGCACTTTCTGCAGTTTGATTTCAGTCAAACCTCAGTGCTTTGTCTTTTAGCTGCTGTCAGATATGGGCCAGTACACAGAGGCCATGGAGCTGCTGAAAAAGGCCTTGAAACTAGAGCCTGCCACAAAGGTGAGAATATGAGACTTACATTTACATCTACCAAAAACAGAACTGATACTGGCCTTAACCCTCATCTGACCAAGTGGGGTAAAACATGACCCCAGGAGTATATTCTTGTAATCTGTCAGAGATGCTTTAGGTTATCACTCTGACACTGTCAGTGTACTTTTTGTCTACAACTTCATACAGTTGTTTTTGTTTTCTGAGTAATTTGAGGTTTTTATAAACAGAAACCTATCAGGGTCCCTAATGACCCCAGTCAAAAGTGCCTTTTCCACCTGTTTTGTTCATGTTTTTATCACTTTGATGAGTTTTTGCATATTTCATGTACCACATACTGGAAAAGTGGTTCCCAACCCTTTTTTGTGTTGTGTACCCCCTAAGCCTTTTGTCATACTGTGGGTGCTTCCTCATTCGTTTACATGTTAATATTCCAAAAAGTGCTCATAGAGTGGTCATCTGTGTTTATTAGTACAAAGACATTTTATACTTACTTTACTGTAAAAGCTGATTCTCCAGCATTTTTTGCTTTGAAAGTTAAATTCAAGATACAAATAAAATCCAAATACATACAAATAACAATACATATACAAAATATAGTTTTATATATTGTATATAATAAACTTAATTTACATTTACTATACATTTTACTATATTTTTCAACTAAAAAGTAAAACTCAGTCCATTTCATGTTTAGACACCTAATAAGAGCACAAAAACAGACTGATTACCTCAGTGTAATATTTTTAAACAAGTATTTACTACACATAAATGCAATTCATTTCAAACAGATTTTTTTTGTGTGTTCTTAATGTAGAGAACCTCTGGTGGCCCCCTTGCAATACCTTCGCGGCCCACCATGGGGCCCCAGACCCCAGTTTGTTTAGTCTTTATCAGTGATTCACAAAGATTTCTGTGGCTGTGGAACTTCCACCTTTGTCTCAAGCTAAAAATAAACCTGGAGTAAAAGACTTGTGCTACAAAGTTGACTTAAAACTTATATAGGAGACTAAATAAGATACACTGATAATAAATAACAGAGGCCCGAGGGAAGACCTAGGACATGATGGAGGGACTATGTTTCGTGGCTGGCCTGGGAACACCTCGGGATTACCGCGGAGGAGCCAGATGAAGTGTCCAGGGAGAGGGAAGTGTAGGTGTCTCTGCTTAGACTGCGGCAACGGATAAAGCAGAAGAACATGGGTGTATGTTTTCAAAAGTGATGATTAAAGTGGATGTTAACCACCATGTAAAAAAAGAGCCTTTAAAATAAAGTATACTGATAAATGTAACTTTACATTTTTATATTTGTGAATACACTTTTGGTCCCTAAATGTGAGCTGGTGTTCCTAGTCACACAAGAGCAGATCGTTGCTGGCATCTACTGGGCATTTTTAGAACTGCATCATGGTTTACACCTTAAAACACTCACTGGGCACATTGTTAGGTGTACAAGTTGAAGACAAACCTGCTGAAGTTCAAACCGAGCATCAGAATGGAGAAGAAAAGATATTTAAGTGACTGTTTACAGAAAATAGTAACTCAACTCTCTTCTGCATTCTGGTTCTTGCTCTGAACCTTATTTTTGTGCTTGTCTTATTCATTTAAGGCAATCCATGCAGAGTTATCTAAACTTGTGAAGCGGCAGTCTGGAGGCCAAGACCCAAAACCAGTTAAAGCTGCTAATACTCTGGGAGATGGGATGGCATCCTTTCTGCATCCAAAGAAGAAAAAATCATCGGTGAGTACATGTAATATACAAATGGCGTTGTTTACTTTGTTATAGTGCTTTAATATGAGATTGCCATTTCAGGGACTTTCCTGGAAGTTTTTACTCGGTGCTCTGATGGTGGCCCTGGGCAGTTTAGTTGTATCTATGATACTGACTGCATGCAACTGAGCAATCATCATTTACAGTGAACATGGGACAATACTATTTTAGAAGCATTTCATGTATTCATAAAACATTCACAACAATCATTTTCTTCCGCTTATTCCCGTTAGGGGTCGCATGTGACTGGAGCCTATCCCAGTAACTTGTGGCCTTAGGCATGGTACACCCTGGACAGGGGCCACCGTGTTGCAGGGCTGACACAGGCACACAGACAGACAGCCATTCACTCTCACGTTCATTCACTAGGGGCAATTTAGAATCACCAATTCACCTAACACATGCATGTCTTTGGACGGTGGGAGGAAGCTGGAGAACCCGGAGAGAACCCACGGTAACACAGGGAGGACATGCAGACTCCACCCAGAGAGTTCGTGTGATGGTGTGTTGGTCAGCCTGGGGCTCGAACCCATGATCTAACGGCTCTGCCATCGTGCACCGCTTTCTCACTAACATTCACAACAGCTATAATATTTTTTGTTGGTTTAGAAAAGAGATTTTGACAATATCCTTTAAAAAAAAGAGTTTTTTAAAATTTATTTGTAAAAATTCTTACATTCCTTTTACAAAAGACTCTGCAATTATTATAGTACAAATAGGTCTGGAATATACATAATACAAACAAGAACAAAGAATTGTCCTGAATAATCAATGCTGGAATAGTGCTGCTGTTAAATTTCAAATATAAAACACTTATATGTTTAAAATATATATTTAAACAAAACGATAAAAGTATAAAACATGTACTTGATTGCAAACTGTGATTTTATTTCTTACAAAGTAATAAATATACTGTATGTATACATATAATGTACATGTGCAGTTTTTTTAACCATATCCCAATCATTTTCAGATTCAGCAGAAGAAATATTACTTATGTAGATTACAGCCCACAGCAGCGGGTCCCAGTCTTTTTAGGGATCGTCTGGCTGAGTCTGACCTCAGACTGGGACTGGGTTCTCACTCTCACATGTTTCTTCACTTCTCTGGAGAAAACACACAAGCATAGTGAGCTGTTACCATTCAGGTGTGACTTTAGTGAATGTTTCATACAGTTTTACTAAAAAAAAAAAGTCCTTTAAAGTAATTTAAGCACCAGTAGTGTGTAAAATTACTGGATTTAAAAACAACTTATACAATCAACCCTGTTCTACCTGCACTATAACATACTGTCGATAATACACATGTACTTTAGAATCAAGTATGCTCTCTTCTCAATGAGGTCTGACACACTATTTGGTTCAAAACTAACACAAATGCCTATATCTCAAAGTCTCCTGCCTCATACCTTGCCAGATGCAGCACGGCCTCCACCACATTTGTTCCCTCTTTGGCGCTGGTTTCACAGAACAGAGCCCCATAAGCCTGCAGGTCAACACATCACATTTATTTAAAGAGTAACTCTATACTCCACCCATGTCCAGTAAAATGCTGTAAGTACATGGAGTATAGCAGCATTGCAACTCCAGCTGTTAGTGCTCCTTTTACAGATGCTAAATTCTCATTTCCATATCTAATTTTGCACAGTTTCTCATAGTAAAACACACGCAGCATGCTCACAAATGCACCCCTATGATCTTAACAAATCTTCACAATATTGTTTAGGCTGTTTTTGTATTTTACTGACAGAATTATTATTGTTCTTTTCTTGAGAGTCTTTTAACCATCAAAAACTTTCATCATTAATGATGTTAAAATTGTTTGCTCTCTTGACTATGGTTGAAGTTTTCGATATCCTGGGGATTAGACCACGATCAACACTCAACTGAAAAAGTTTAGTGAACACTTTATAGAGCTGTCCTGCACAGTGTCACAGTTCATCCACCAATGTGTTCTGGGCCAGCAGCCTTCACCGCCTGTCAGCCTGTCAGCCTGTCAGCCTGTCAGCCTGAGAGTCTGTGACACTCTCCTGAGTGATCACAATGTTTCTTTCCTGAGAAACAGGAGAAGTCTATCAAATCTGTCAGAAAATGAATTAAAAGGAAGTTGTGATATTCATCAAAAGGTTGTTGAGCTTCACAAAATAGGAAGTGGCTATAAGAAAATAGCAAAAACACAGACAGTTCCAATTTCTAACACCAGGGCAATAATTAAAGACTTTAAGTGAGCTGGATGTGTTCTGAATCAGTCTGGGCAAGGATGTGTGTCTGTCTTGTCCCAACACACTGTCAGTAGGATGGGTCCAGTGGCCCTATAATCACTACTGGAGAACAGCAGAAGTTAGTTGGGTCTTGGGGCCATAAAGTCTCTAAAACTACAGCTCAGTCACCTACACCACAACAAACTTTTTGGCAGGGGCAAAAAAGCCTCTTCTCTCATCCAGAAATCAACTCCAGGGTCTTTGGTTATCCAGACTCTACTGGAACTACAGATTGGATGATGTTCTATGGTCAGATGAAACCAAAACAGTACTTTTTGGCTTTAAACACCACAGGAAGGTTTGGTGCACACAGAGACAAGCCATATGGAAAAGTATGTCATGGCCACAGTGAAATATGGTGGCAGGTTTTCAAAGTTTTGGGGCTAATTTTCTGCCAGGACATGGGCATCATGGACTCTATCAAATATCAACAAATATTAAATGAACACCTGATGCCCTTTCTCAGAAAGCTTAAAATGGGCCATGTTCGGAGCCAAAACATACATCAAAAAAAGGTTTACTGAGCACAAAATGTGCACTGCCCATCCCAGTCCCCTGACCTGAATCCTACACAAACATGCTGGCTGAACTGAAGAGGAGGGTTCTCAAGATTGTACCTGAAGAGATTTTGTATGGGGGAATGGTCTAAGATTCCTAGCCATGTATTCTCCAACCTCATCAGTAGTCACAGAAGACTCTGCACTGTTATCTTGGCACTAAGTACTGACTGAAAGAGCCCAATAATAGTGGCACACATATTAAAAAGATATAAAAAAATTAAAATAATAAAGAGATGGTTTTTCAAAGTATTTTTTTGCCATTTTTTATCAAGGGCCAATATCAATGGAGAGTGCTGTATCACTAAAGCATCATTTACACAGCTTATCAGATAAAAAGGTTGTCTAGGTGTCAGTTACTCTTTAGAGGAACACAGGTACACACCTGGGCCAGCTTCTCGCCGTGCTGAGTGCTGACACAGCTGTTCTCTGGAAGAGCCTCCCTCAGGTCCAGCTTGTTCCCAATCACACACATGGGGATCTTCTCCTCAGCAGAGTCCTGGGTAAAGAAAATACAGCAGTGGTCTTTAATATGGTCAGCACTTGCACTTATTTGGTACTTGGTGAATTCAGACCTGGATCTGGTCCATCCAGGCCCTGACGTTGAGGAAGCTGCTCTCTGATGTTACGTCATACAGGAGCAGGATGCCGTGAGCTTTCCGGAAGTAAGTTCTGGCCATACTGCGAAACCTTCAAGAAGGAAAGAAAATCTGTGTACTATTCAACACCAGTGTAGACAATACCATGTTAAAAAAGTAATTAGAGCAATCTGAGGGTGACCAAAAGTTGAATGCCAACAGAGGTGAGTAGATGGAACTGCAACTACCAATATTATAGAGCATTTATATACATTTTTCAATATTCTCATTCATGTTAGTTCTCATGACCTCTCAGACTTATTTGACGCATCTGGTGGGAATGACGCCACTGGCACCTCTCTTTTCACTAGCATGTGCTCTTAACTGCGACTTTTCCCTGCTCTGTGGAAATTTGTACAAAACCATGTCATCAGTATAGTAATACAAGTTTTTTTTTTTTTTTATTACTGCAGAGGCTGTTTGTATACAAAATAAAAAGAAGAGGCCCAAGTATTGAACCCTGGGGCACTCCCTTATATAATATACAGTAATATTTAGTGAGGCAGAAATGACACAATTTACCTGCACACATTATGTTCTGCCTGAGAGGCAACTGCTGAACCATCCCACTGTTTGTTCAGACAAATCGGTAGTGCAGTTTATTATCCAAAGCCTTGATAAAGTCATTCACTATTTTTGAAGCTGCTATAATTGTACTTTGATGGAAATGAATTCAAAATGTTGTTTTTAATCAAGGAGTCCTTTGCTTGCTGACTTACAAGTGACTTTATTACATTTACCTATACTGACAATTTAGAAATTGGCTTATAGTTGTTTAAATTGGCAGGATCGCCTCCCTTTAGAAGGTGGACAACATAGGCAGAATTCCAGACAGGGAACAGTTAATTAGTGGCCAGTGAAAGGTTCATTAAATATGCAATTGGGGTGGCTAAAAAATCTGCAGCTATTTTTAGAAGTAAGAGGGTAGAGTGATTATTTTTTTTAGCATCCAAAGCTTTCAAGGCCTTCTGTAGCCTACTTCACCTACTGTTATTGTCCTGAAAATAAATGGCTGAGTTGAGGTAAATTAATTCAGAGAACAAACAGAGGGTGGACAGACATCAGGTTTATGTAAAGATTTATAAAGTGAGCTAGAGGCTATAAAATGTTTTTTAAAACTATTTTATGACTATCAACAATGATTAACTCAGACTTTTTTGTACTTTAGTTAATGATTCAATTGTTTTCCAGAATTTGAGTTTTATTTTATTTTTTTACTTTTTGATGTTTCAGATAGAAAACGGCTGGCTTTGGTGTCTCAACTTTTAACTGTGCATAAATTATGTAGAGTACAAAATTTTTTGCAGGTTTTGATTTTCTAGCTCGAGCCCAAACCTGACTCTGTTCAAAATGAAGGTTGGACAGTTCGTTGCTAAACCAGGTATTGTTTCACCCTTGGACTGTGAGCTGTGCTTACTGATGACCTGTGAAGCCTTCATAAAAGAATATCCATGCAGTTTCGACATCAGCTATGCGACTAATATTTCTCCAGTCAAAATCATACAGGTCATATAGAAAACCTTATTCTGAGAACTGTTTTATTTAACTTGGACAGGCCCAGGACTGTAAAAACACTAATACATTCTAGTTTTCAACAAACAAAAGGACGCTTAAAAAAAAAAAAAAAAAGACTTTTGTCACTAAATTTATTTACATTGTCATTATTTTCATCAAAAAATGTCCATCATACTCAATGTACTTTGAATTACATGACATAAACTTGTATGGTGATTGTATATGGATTTTGGAAGCTTTGTCGCTGGGTCAGTTGCACCATGAATTGTTTAAAAAAAAAAAGAAAAAGAAAAAGTGACCCAGTTTTTAGATCTAGACATGTAGTCACCCTAAAAATGAAGTGTAAAAACTAGAGCTGTAACAACTTATCAGATGAATCGATTACCAACATAATCGTCAACTAATTTCGTAATGGTTTAATTGTTAATTGGGGTATTCATAGACTCTGAAACATGCCATGTGCTGAGAGAGGAGGGTTTATTACAAAGACAGAGCAGTGAAGCAACAAAAACAATGTACATTTTGTGTTTTATATTAAAAATGTCTAAAATAGTCATAGCTTTGTCTGATTCAAATTTTGTAAAAAATAAAAATAAAAAAAGTGATTTTTGGTCGAATTATCAATTTTTTTTTTTAACAGGAACTATAAAACTCCTCAAGTTTTAATCACTTCACTCACACCTCACAATCCAATTATTAATTGAAACAATAATAGACAGATGAATCGATTATCAAAATAATCATTAGGTGCAGCCCTAGTAAAAATGTCAGCTTTGGTTAGCGTCGTGAGCTAGCGGTACATGCAGTTTTTGTTATGCTAATTGAACTAATTGAAAATACATGATTTGCTTACATTGTAAATTTAAGTTCCAGTGTCCACTTGGCAGCGTATTCGCTGATGTATTCAGTTGATTGCTAATTGCTTACTTAGGTAGCAAAAACTGTTAATTCAGACATAATGAATGCCATATTATATTGCATGTATTGCAACTAATAGCTGTAGCCTATTTTCTGTGTATTTCAAAGCTTTATAGAAAGAAAATTCAGTTATGAGTTACAACTGTTGGTCAAAAAAAAAATCTACAAAATCAACCCAACTTGCCTGTAACTGTCTAGCTGGGTAGCTCAGATATGTCTAGTGAGGACATTACATTTCAGAGACAGTAATGATGTTGTAGTAAAATAAATGTATATTACTCCCAAATCACAGTAACTAGTAATATATAATGTATTGTGGGAGTAACTTGCCCAACATTGTTCAACACTACTAATCTACTACACAAAATTATTATCAGATTAAAAGTATTGAATTTAAATGTGCTATGTACTACTACTAACCTTACAAAAAAGCCACAAGGACTATATTACGATTCCTGGCTTCTTTTAAAATATGGCTCCAGTAAAAAAAAAAAAATCTGTGAATACTTCTTTACATGTTAGCTATAGATAATTACCTCCCCAGTCCAATAGGACATTACCTCTCCTGTCCAGCAGTGTCCCAGATCTGGAGACTGGTCTTTTTCCCGTCCACCAACATCTTCTTTGTTTGGAAGTCCACCCCTGAGAAGCAAACACGCTGTGAGGCTGACTGTGAGGCGTACATACAGTACAGTACATACAGTACAGTACATACAGTACATACAGTACAGTTCAGTATACTTACCCAGGGTAGTGGGAATGTCTCCTCTGAACTCATTCAGTGTAAGTCTGAGAAGGAAGCTGGACTTGCCTGCTCCAGCATCTCCAGCTAAAACCAGCCGATACATGGGAGCAGGCTCGTCACTCTCAACTATGTCCGCTTCAAACAGCTGTGGAGTATTAACACAATTATTACAATCATTAATGAATAACAACCATTATAGCATGATTCAGAAAAAAAATCATGTGCAAACTTATTTTATTGAGTTAAAAGCATTGAAAGTGCTCAGAACCTAATACACTATAATAACAATTCAACCTGGAGAGAGTCAAACAGAGATGAAATGCATACATTAGAATTGCTTTGTTGCATAAAGCATTATTAAACATTTGGTGCTTAGACCTTGGCAGGAAAGGCATTGTGCAATGGTGAATAATGTTAAGGTGCAGTAAAAGTGGGGGGCTGCAGGCCTGGACAGACAATGACGCGTAACACGCTCACATCAGCCATGCATACAGTGCTTTAAGGGCATTCCAGGCCTGGGTACAGTACGCTTGGTCTGGTGTGAGTACACACATAAACTGCAGTAGTTTCTTAGGCCAAAGAACAAAAAAGACTGATTTATTTTACATTTCCACTTACATTATAAGAAAACACTAGAGTGCACTTTTTACCTTTGTAGAGAAAGCAGAGAGACGTCTGCGAATAGAAGATCTCATAGAACTATTTCTGCTCAATGACACAGACTGATCAGCTTCACACATGATCTCAGAGACCTGCAGCACACAGAAGACATGTTACACACAACACCTGCAGCACACAGACATGTTACACACAACACCTGCAGCACACAGACATGTTACACACAGCACCTGCAGCACACAGACATGTTACACACAGCACCTGCAGCACACAGAAGACATGTTACACACAGCACCTGCAGCACACAGACATGTTACACACAGCACCTGCAGCACACAGACATGTTACACACAGCACCTGCAGCACACAGACATGTTACACACAGCACACAGACATGTTACACACAACACCTGCAGCACAGACATGTTACACACAACACCTGCAGCACACAGACATGTTACACACAACACCTGCAGCACAGACATGTTACACACAACACCTGCAGCACACAGACATGTTACACACAGCACCTGCAGCACACAGACATGTTACACACAACACCTGCAGCACACAGACATGTTACACACAACACCTGCAGCACAAAGACATGTTACACACAACACCTGCAGCACACAGACATGTTACACACAACACCTGCAGCACACAGACATGTTACACACAACACCTGCAGCACACAGACAACACATGTTAAAGATCAATTTAAAGGTAGACAGTGCAAGCAAAGAAGCCTTTACTGCTTATCCTTGTTTTTTTTCTTCTCACGTTTCATTTTGTAGCTATATTGTGTGGTAACCATATATTTATGCGTAAAACAGCATGGCCACCTATTGTTATGGACTGATGTTGTGTGAGTGTTGTTATAACCTCCACATCAGACGCGTAGTGCGACCCTCTGCTGTCATCACTGTCATAGTTACTGACTGGGCTCTCGACTGAGTCCATGGGCAGAGACACTCCACTGTCTGCTGGCCAGAACCTCTGCTGACTGCCATCCACCAACAAGCTGCTTCAACACAAACTGCTATTAACTCTGACAAGTCAATCTACAAAGTTACTGAGGTGTAGAGGAGCTCAAAATACCTGCTGTGGTTCAGTGTGCTCTGTCGCAGCGGCTTGATCCTCCGGTCCGGGCGCTCACTCTGGGGACGGCGCTATAGGAAAGATTAGGCCTGTCAGGGGGAAAGTTTTATAATCTTTGGTATGCTGGCATGTGCGGGTATGAGGAAGGACTCACCCTCCTTTTAGAAGACACCACTTCACCTGCCAATGCTGAACGCAGACTGTCATTACTGTCATACAACTGCTGGTTCATTTTCCTAATAGTTCACACAAGGAAACACAAGGGAGAAGCTACACGTAAGTTAACTGTAACAATATGTGATTTCAGCTAGGGGTTAGTAAAATAATAAACAATTATACAAAGAAAGGCTAATATGAAAAAGATTTTTAGTGATAGTGGTAAGTTTTTGCACTGATATTGTGATAAAACATTTAATTCCCCCAAATGTTTGATTAACCTGGACTTTTAAATGGCCAAACTAGGTTTTATGAAATTTTGTAAACTTTTCTGAAATATGCTGAAGAAAAATTGGAGATTGCAATATGATTGATGTTGTCCTAATTGTGTCAGGACCAACTTGTATGCTGTATTTATTGTTATGTTAATTATTTTTATTTCTTAGCACTCAATATATTTATAGGTCTATATTTGTTTTTGTTTTTTTTTAATTAATTTTCTTGGTTGGTTCATACGTGTTTTTCAATGCAAGTGTAGGAAGCCTGGTTTGGGACAGGCTTCTTTTTCTTTCTTTTAAATAAACTTTATTTATGAAAGTTTTTATTTATACAGTCATATGTAAAAGTTTGGGCACCCCTCCGAGGTTGCATAATAATTTAATCTGTCTTTACAAAACAATATCACAGAAGTATGTCATTCATTTTCTAGTGACATCTGAGTTCTAGGGTGTTTTCCTAACAACAATTTTTAGTGTAGCAGTATTTAGATGTATAAAATAAAATGAAATGTGAAAAAAATCTCAGTGCAAATAATAAATGAAAAATACCATTCCCACCACTCCTCGTCTCTCTGGTATTTTTCTTGGCCTGCCACATCTGGCCTTAACATCAGCTTTGCCTGTGTCCTTCCATTTCCTGATTACCACCTTAAATACCTTTTCTCATTATTGAATGCACCTGTCTATGAAGTTCAAGTCTTAACTAACTAACTAACTAACAAGTTTTGTGCTGCAAGTAATCTATTTTGAGAAGTTACATGCATTCAAATCTGCAAACTTATAAAGGTGCCCAAACTTTTGCACAGACATTTTTTCATATTTCATCTAATTTCATACATCTAAATACTGCTACACTAAAAATTGTTGTTAGGAAAACACCCTAGAACTCAGATGTCACTAGAAAATGAATGACATACTTCAGTGATAATTTTTCGTGAAGACAGAGCAAATTATTTTGCAACCTCAAAGGCATGCCCAAACTTTTATATTTGACTGTAGATATAAAAACCTTCATAAATAAAGTTTATTTTAAAAAAAAACTGACTTTTACCCTGTCCCAGACCAGGCTTCCTACACTTCTACATACAAAATGGCCAGGAAAACTAGGTTTTGTCAGACTCACAATGCTTGGGTCAGCTTTGTGGAAATGAAAAGAGGAGAAAATAAGACTTGATGAAGATTGCCAGCTTTGCTCCCAACATAAGAGAGAGAACAGCACTGTTGTCATGTAGAAAGGAAAGACGTACTGCAGGATGTGAAGGTGTTCAGAGTAAGACTGGGATTCGTCCACCATCCTCCTCAGCTTCTCTGCATCTCTGCGGAAACAAATGCACTATACTGACTTACTGCACCACATACATACATAGTTAGGGTGAGGCTCAGACAGCTCTTCACCTGTGCTGCTGAGCTTTCTGATCTGCACACGTGTTCTTGAGTTGGTCCAGCTCCGAGTGCAGAACAGATATGTAGGTCTGTGCCTGAATCAGCGAGGCTCGCAGCTCTTCATTTTCCTGCAGAAGAGAGAAAGGATTACTACAACCACAGCAGTTCTGAGCAGCTCCAGAATCTGGCCTTACCAGAGACAAAGAGCTGATCTGTCTGTTCAGTCTGGCCTCTTTAGACTGGGTTAGTTTAGTTTCTTCTTGGCTCTAAGTGTGGTAAACACATTTGACATTAAATTAATACATTTACTTATGTTTCCATTGATTAAATGACAACTATTCTGTGGTCTTATTTGGATTTGTTTTCTTATGACAGAAACTATATTACCTAACACACTGAAAGTATTCATTTTAAAAACATTTCAATACCACCTTTAGTGCACTAAGTGGATGATCTTAAATTAACTTATCAAACAAATGTAACGTGCATTCTTATTAAAGCATATTGCTGCCATGTTACTAATGATATCCTGGTATTGGTTTACCACTGGGTTACATCCTCTCACCCTTACTGTTCAGTTCTACAACAATGACTGTGAGAGCCATCCAGACAGCTGCTCACTCATCTAATACTCACATGATGTTGCAATTGCAGAGCTTGTAAATAATAATGAGGCAGACTATAGAGCAGTGGTTGATATATTTTGTTGTTGGTGCACATATAATGTGCTGTTTTGGTAAACAATCCAACAAGTGAAATTGCACCAGAATGTAAATCTTGGTACAATTATTGATAACACACTGTGAAAGAATCCCAACACCAGCAGTGTTACATTTACCAAAACTCAACTGCGGACTTAAAAGTTTCAGTGTTGACTATTCAATGCACAGCGTTTTATAAAGGTTTTATAACCTATAACCTATAACCTTAACATTTTGTACCCAATGCTGGGATGTAGCATTGTCTCTGCAAAACAAAAATAAACTGGACAGAGGTTCAAATTAGTATCAAAATCAAAGGGAGACAAATGGACAGTATCTAATATCTGACTCACAAGTACACAGTGAATCTGGTGCAAAAGACTGCTGCAGACCACAGCGCCTCCCTGTGGACTGAGTGTGAACTCTTGCCTTCAGGGCGCAGGTACATGATGCCCAGGATGACGACCGAGAACGGCCTCACTTATAGCACTATAGCATAGTATAGTATAGTGTAGTATGTTTTACAAAATATATGCATGTGACAGTTATCTTTGGGCATGTCCTTATCTTGTAACAAGAAAAAGCTTCATGTCGGGGGTTAGTACTAACAGATTGAGGGCTTAGAAGCAGAACAGCGTGCAATTTTACAGAATTTACAGGAGGGCCCAAACAAATTTTCATAAAAATTGAAATTGAAAATCAGCTGCTGCTGCCTCAAACCAAACACAATATTCAATATTTTTGTGTTATCAAATTGAGAATATTTTTGAAATTAATAAAATATTTTATTAAACTTTTAAAAAAATGGCAAAAATGAGAGATATGCCTTTTTGACACTAACATTTTCCTAATAAATGTATGGAATAAACATGTAGAACTGGGGCGTCTGTGAGTAAACAACTGGAGACAAAACTTAAACAGCATTTATATCTTATTTTACCCATGTTTCTCATGACACAATTTTGTTTTATGTATAAAAACAATGTGGGACTCCTCCATTTCTGATTTCTGTAACTGACATTAAAGTTCGCAGGTGCCTCTTGGCCAGGACACTCTTGCAAAATAGATTTTTATCCTAAACAAGACTTGTCTACTTTTAGTAGTTTAAATATAAATAAATAAATACATGCTTATTTTTGTAGTTAGACAGTGCTTTACTCTGATGATGCGTTTACACTGAACGCAAATGAGGCGTCTGGCGGGAGTGATTTCCATGTTAAATCTATGTAAAAGTGTGTTTAGACGCGAATAAAAGTCCTGCAGTGTGAATGATGTGAATAGTGTGGCGCAAATCAAGCAAATCGCGAGTGTGGTGCGAATGATGCGAATTGAGTGTTAGAGTTAGGGTTTAGGTAGTGTTTGACGCGCGAGTCCTGCGAACAAGCGAAGAAGCAAATTGGCGAATCAAGCAAACATCGCAGATTCGTGTCCAGTGCTCTGTTTGCTGAAGTTGAAATATTTGAACTTTGATGAATATTTGCGGGGTGTTAACCAATCAGGGACTGCTGTAGCAGTGATGTGGTTAGGTACGGCATAACAGGAGCAGATCCCTGCAGCAGAGATCCAGCAAAAGAATCATCAAGGCTTCAGCGTGAAGCTGGAGCTATAAGCTACAGCCTACAGCAGCTCTTCTACTTTTATAAAGACAGGAATAAAAAGGATCTATTCCTAAAACAGCACTGACAGAAAACATTATAAAAATAAATAGCTGTTTAGGCTCTGTATGACTGTGCTGTGGTTATAGCTGTGTTATCTGTGATACAAGCCTGTGACAGTGGCTTGCTCTGATCATTGTGACAACAAGAGCATACAAATAAACAAAATTAAATATAAAGGAGGGTTAACTTTACCAAAATAACCTATTGAGATGTGCTCGTTATATTAGCAGTTATTGTACTCTCCAGAACAACAGAAAATACAGAGCCTGTGACTAGACCCGACCCCAAAACCGCTAGAGAGAGCTAATGTACAAGAAATAACCCCAGGTGTCTCAGCTCTGTCTCTGGGGTTAATGCTGCTGTACAGCAGCAGTGTCCTGGGGAGAGGTCCTCGCAGCCTCATTCAATTCAATTCAATTCAATTCAATTCAGATTTATTTGTATATCCCAGTATCACAACAAAAGTCGCCTCAAAGGGCTTCACAACAGTTGATCAAACATAAACACACAATCAGACAACACAAACAATAACTACACTAAACAGACCCAGGACACTCCTGTCCTTAGACCCTCCTTCTCGGAAAAAAAAAAACTCCTAAAAAAAAACCAGCAGTGGGAAAAAAGAAGAAACCTTATGGAGCCCAACTGAAGGAGAGATCCTCTCCCAGGACGGACAGGCAATGCGTCTAGGACTGTTAGTTCATTAGCTCATCTATAGGATCATAGATCAGCTCTGTAAGGATTCATCCAGGCAGTGGGGTGAGGTGGGTTGAGGAAGTCCAGAGGATGCAGCAGGTGGCCTCATCCTCACAGGACACAGGTGACCAAACCGAGACAGGCTCATAAGGGAGTAGCCCTAGCGGCCATGCTCTTCATTTGACACGAATGAAGCGAACAATTCAGCCTATTAATGCAAATTTTATGCGCGAATGAAGCGAGAATTCAAAATTTTCAGACCTCCAACTAGACGAGAATGACGCAAATTTAATTTAGGCCAGATTCGTGTTCAGTGTGAACGTTCCATTACTCATTTTGAGTTCTGCCTCAGTGCTGTGAGAAGGTTCAGCAGTGATTTGCTCAGTGTTAAAGGGCGTATATGAACTTTGGCCTTTTGTCATTGACCAAAATCCCACTTTAACTGTTACGCCTTTTAGTTCTGAAAATACATCTTGTGCGTCATTATTTCAGTTCTGTCCTTTTGCCATTGAAATGATCTCATGGAGAGCTCCACTTTGCCTCCAAGTCATTCGATATATACAATATACATACAATAAAAACTACATTATTTTAGTTTTTACAGCAAACACATAATGTGATGTTGTTTTTTCCTGTATCTACTCATGATAATGTTGTAGCCACTGCTGTGGCATTATGCCCATCGCAACAACACTGTGAGGCTGCAAGGCACTGCTGCTTTCAGTTTGTGTGTTTGCAAATAAACCATAAATTCTCAAACCATCAAAATTCTACCTTAACAGTAGCTACTTGTAAACGGAAATCTGAAATACAACAGAGAGGTTTGGGCTGTACTTTGAGCAGTGTGTCCAGTGTGGCATGCAGCTCCTTCACCTCCGCCGTATGCTTGGTTTTTAGGGCAGCCATGATTCCCTCCTTCTTCAGTTGCTCCTGCAAACACAAAACCAGAGCTGAGGGCCTGGACTGGACAGAGAAGCCCTTTGTCCTGCTGTGGACTGCCGCTCCACAAATATGTAGTTAGCTGTTTGCTCCTGAAGAAATGTGGACACCTGCCCCACCTACACACGCCTTTTATTATATTTAAAAAGTCAAACTGAGACAGCTCCCTACCACAATTATTAATACATTGTGACAAAGTGAAGTTTAGAGCTTCATCAAACTTCGAGTTCAGCATCAGACTAAGGGTGTGTTCAAACTTGCTGGTTCGCAGGACTCGGTACGCTTTAGGACAAAAGTCCGCACCTGTGTTGATGATGTCATTGGTCTGGTTCGAGGTCACATTGAGCTCTGTCAAATGAACTGAACTGACTGAGAGAGCAATAACAAACCTCGCCTGTAGAGGGCAGTGCGCCAGTATTTACTGAGACAAACTTGGGAAGAAGTAACCCTGCTCATCTATTGGTCAAATGTCTGCCTCTTCAGCCCCATATATCTCAATAATTTCATACGGCTCACTTTAATTAATATTTAATGAAGTATTAGGTTTAGAGCAGAGGTATCAGCTGAACACAGCTGTGGATTAATATGAAATCTGTGTTGTTTCAGCAGTGTTTTCACATATGTTTGCTAATGTTAGCAACCTTTTAAATACATTTATTTATAGTATATTTGTATTTTTTTTCTTATAGTAAGTAGTATAGTGCGCATATGTTTTTCTGTGCGAATTGTAGCCTCAGTTTCCTGTTCTTAGCTGACAGGAGTGGCACCTGGTGTGGTCTTCTGCTGCTGTAGCCCATCTTCCTCAAGGTTGGACGTGTTGTGCGTTCAGAGATGCTCTTCTGCAGACCTCGGTTGTAACAAGTGGTTATTTGAGTTACTGTTGCCTTTCTATCAGCTCTAACCAGTCTGGCCATTCTCCTCTGACCTCTGGCATCAACAAGACATTTTCGCTGACAGAACTGCCACTGCTCACTGGATATTTTCTCTTTTTATTAGGCACACCTGTCCAACTGCTCGTTAACGCAAATTTATAATCAGCCAATTACATGGCAGCAACTCAATGCATTTAGGCTGTAGACATGGTCAGGACGATCTGCTGCAGTTCAAACCCAGCATCAGAATGGGGAAGAAAGGTGATTTAATTGACTTTGAACGTGGCATGGTTGTTGGTTCCAGACGGGCTGGCTGAGTCTGAGTATTTCAGAAACTGCTGATCTACTGGAATTTTCACACACAACCATCTCTAGGGTTTACAGAGAATTGGTCCGAAAAAGAGAAAATATCCAGTGAGCGGCAGTTCTGTGGGCGAAAATGCCTTGTTGATGCCAGAGGTCAGAGGAGAATGGCCAGACTGGTTCAAGTTGATAGAAAGGCAACAGTAACTCAAATAACCACTTGTTACAACCAAGGTATTGTTACTGACCATGTCCATCCCTTTATGACCACAGTGTACCCATCTTCTGATGGCTACTTCCAGCAGGATAACGCACCATGTCATAAAGCTCCAATCATCTCAGACTGGTTTCTTGAACATGACAATGAGTTCACTGTACTCAAATGGCCTCCACAGTCACCAGATCTCAATCCAGTAGAGCACCTTTGGGATGTGGTGGAACGGGAGATTTTGCATCATGGATGTGCAGCCGGCAAATCTGCAGCAACTGCATGATGCTATCATGTCAATATGGACAAAACTCTCTGAGGAATGTTTCCAGTGTTGAATCTATGCCACGAAGGATTAAGGCAGTTCTGAAGGCAAAAGGGGGTCCAACCCGGTACTAGCAAGGTGTACCTAATAAAGTGGCCGGTGAGTGTGTATAAACATAAACACACACACACCACATTATGTTTAACAGTAGTTCTATTGGCTGAACACTCACCTCCTCTCGGACCCTGGCCTCTGTCCTGCTCAGCTGCTGCTGAATATACTCCTCCACTTCCAGCAGCTGACTGCTCTTCAGTTCCTCAGCTCTGAAAAACAACAAACAACAGCACTCATCAGCGCTTATCCCAAAGGAGCACAGAGCTGACATTTAATCAATCACCTGCACTAGCTTCCCTGTAAACCTGCCAACACCAAAAAGGAACGTCTTTAAAAGCAGAGTCCTGAAACAGGTCATGGGAGGTTCCGACTTCACTACAGAGTTCAGGATCATACTGTTTAAGCATTGTACAGGATTTTTGATGTTACTAGACCTCGATTTCAGAAGGTACCTGTTGCGTGCTCGCTGTCTAAAAATAGACACTGAGAACCAGGAAGGTTGTAGATAAAATGCCACCCAGGTTTATTAAGAACCAACAGGAACAAAAATGCAGGTTGACAGAATCCAGATCAATACAAAAATACAGTATAGTGGTAGATCAAAATACAGAACTCAGTCTCAGACTGGGAGCATTCGGTGGTATCCCAAGAACGGAAGGTTCTCCTCGGAGAGCTGTGACCGGTGGCGGCGCGACTAACGTCAAAAATCCTGTACAACAGCAGTGAGCAGTGGAGATCTGAACTGCAAGACTCTAGTTGTAAAAACACAGACTAAAAAGGGTAGGGCATAAGGTGCTTCCTACTTCCTTTAACATGGAATGTCACCTTTTTCCTGATACAGACTCACCAAAGCAGAACAGATTGTTACATCAGACAGTGGATGTCAGAGAAAAATCAATCCAGCAATCTTTATTTCTATACAACAACCAGAGTCGACCAAAGTGCTGTACATTAAAAAAACAAGATAAAAATCAATAAACATAATACAAATATGTCAACAAATCGCATTTCAACAATAAAATAAAGAGTGCCAAAAGCCATTCTGAATAAGTAGGTCTTCGGTTTGGCTTTGAACAGAGGCAGGTCAGTGATGGAACGTAACTCAGTGGGCAGAGAGTTCCAGAGTTTAAGACCAGACACTGCAAAAGAACGATTGCCCCACTGTCTGCACCGGGGCCAGGGAGTTGGTGAGGGGTTAAAATCTCACATAAATAAGAAGGTGCAAGGCCACTGACTGCATTAAAAACAAACATTAATATTTTAAAATGAATTCTGAACTGGACTGGGAGCCAGTGCAGGCTAAAAACAAAAGCATGAATAGCTTTCTCCAGGTCATCACAGCTCAAGAAGGATTTAACCTTTGATAGGAGGTGAAGCTGAAAGAAATATGTCCTGACCACAGAATCTATTTGTTTAGCAAATTTTTGACTGCTGTCTAATTTCATCCCCAAATTTTTGACATGGTTGGTACAGAAGTGTGAAACGCAGGACCACCAGACTCAAGAACTCTTTCTCTTTCCTCTGCCATCACACTCCTAAACAGCTGACAAGAGTTTATAATAAAATACTACTTCATGCCCCTATACCTCTCTGTTTACGTTTACATTTCAATTTGCACACTGTTAATTGCACCTTATACTATATGATCTTATACTTATATGACACATAAATGTTTACATGTGTCAGTTTGCACATGTTAGCCATTCATTCACTGCTGACTGTTGCACAACAGCTAATGTAGCTCACAACTTCACACATTTATATACATAGTCTATACTTATGCACAGTTTATATTTCTATTGTATTTTGCATATGTTAAAAAGTTTATATTTCTCTTGTATTTGCATGCATTTTAAATGCCTTTTTGCTCACTGTTAAATTATTGTTGTTTATTTTATACCTTTAAATTTTATGGGGCCGTGTGGACAGTGATTATAGAATTTCATTGTACAGGGAAACACATTTATTATTTATTATTATGTGCATATGACAATAAACGCTTTGAATCTTGAAAGTGGGTGGTCAAAGCAACAGGACCAGGAGTTGAAACACTGGGCAGGTTGGACATGCCAAACACAATGCATTCTGTTTTGTCCTCATTCAAACAGAGAAAATTCTTAGACCGCCAAAGTTGATGATGATATCATTCAGATATCATCATCAAGAGCACTCTTGAACCAGCAAAAACAAGCATCTATCTATTCTATAGTTAAGAGACTAATTTATATACTTGGTTTGAATTAGCATGGCACAAAATAAAGATGTGATAGTTATCAAAACTAAACAAATTCAATGAGCACTAAACCAAGAACTAAGTATAGGCACCAAACTGTGACTTTATTTGAGAAGAAATCGAAACCAAAGTAGGATGTATGGGCTAATAAGGCTCTGAGTGAACAAAGAGAAAATTTCACTCTCATAAGACTACATACAGACAGTGTGATAAGGTCAAAGATGAGACCCATGTTGCATTCAAAGACAAATGTTTCACCAAAAGAAAATATGATGTCAGAAATAGCACCACAGCTGCAAACTACTCCTGTTTCATTCTTTAAGTATTGTAGTTGTAGTGAGAGTTGTGTGTTTGTCATCACCTTTTCAGAGCGTGCTGCAGCTGCTCAGCCTCCAGCCTGTAGTCCATGGTGTGTGTGAGGAAGGAGTGGATAGTTTTCTCATATTGCTGCAGCAGGAGGGGGTCTGGACCCGAGTGTAAGGCCTGATACAGGTCACACAACTGCTCCTGAAAACTGACCGGGTACAATACATTTATTACTACCAACATATTCAGAAAAACACCTTTAGTAAAGACTTCCAAATGTTCTGTGCTGCCATAATGTGCTGCTTTGAACAATAAAACTATTGTTCTACTGCAGTTCTGTACTTTGTTTTTGGTTTCTGTTCAGTACCAAAGGGTTTTGAACAAACCCCTTCTTTATTGCCTTATTCTAATTTCAAAATATTATTTTGGGCATAGTGTATTTTAGGAGTTGTTAACCCTCTGGGACCCCTGTGTGCGCATTTTACTCACTTTTCATTTTTTGTCTTTTGAACATTTCTTACTTTTGCCTGTGTTCATGCACATGGCATGATTTTTGGTGAGATGGAGTCTTTTTATGTAATCTTCAGTAGTTTTTGCAGGTTCACACTGAAGTTGAACTGGGTAAACAATACCTTTGTGGTACTGAAAGAAAAGTTACAATACTACTGATAAAGAAAAAAAAGATTCAATACCAAGTTTCAATACCTAGTGGGACCTTTAATGTTGCATGAATCAAATAAATAAATCATATAAACTACTAATTTTAACTTACAGCTAGGAATATTTCTCCAAAAATCGGTCTTTTATGCAATATTATTGTGTTTTATGATTGTAGAAGATGAATTAGCTCACCATAGGTATCAGAAAAAGTATCACTCAGGTACTGGTCTCAAAAACCAGGTATCATTTCAGAACTGGTATTAAAAAAATCTCAAAATCAGAAAAAAGCGTGTAAGCGAACACCGCATGTTGGCGGCAATAAGCCTTACTTTAGAATCCATTTAAAACTTCTTTCTAAATGTATAAATGTTGCCCCACTGTACCTCTCTGAACTCCTGCACCCGTACCCTCCTTCAGGGTTGCTCAGTCTCAGGTCGGCTGACCTGCACCAAAAACAAGCCGCAAGCTCAGAGGGGGCCGAGCTCTTGCGGTGGCAGCACCAAAACTATAGACACTACAGAGACAGCACACAGGTACAGTCTCTGTACTGGTTCTCTTAAAACCCACCTGTTCTTAGCCTTTGTCACAGTCTGAGATGTTGACATTATTTATCTGACTGTATTTCTTATGTTTTATGGATTTCTATATTAAATTCTATTTTATATTTTTATCTTGTGCAGCACTTTGGTCGGCTTAGTTGTTTTCAAATGCATTAGAAATACCGTTGCAGTTGCAGTCACAGCTAATACCAAACACTCTACCTCTCCGGGAGCAGAAATGCGGTGTCTGTCCGCGCCACGAACTCTTCCCACGGACACTTGCGAGGCGCCAGGTCCACAGTCCCCCAGACCTCCTCAAATTTGGACGAAAACTTGCAGTAGTCGATGTATCCCTCCGCGCTCGGGTCAAACCTGTCAAAGAGCGTTTGGATGTCCGCTTCTGGGACGTTCAGCTCCCGACAAACAGCCGTGAAGTCCTTATAATCAATCCGGCCCGTCCTGTTCACGTCACAGGCAGAGAAGAGTCTCCAGACGCTCACGCGCTCCATGTTAAGGCACATTAAAACTTTGTGAAATACTAAAATATATCTTCTGATGTGGAAGCACAACTTGGCTGAGTAAGTAGAAAACTTCACTGAAATTCTTCAAGCCCCGCTCACAGCAGGTGATTGGTCCAGGTTTGGAAGGGGGCGGGACTAATGTGAGTGACCCAGAGGGCCCAGATGATTGGTTCTCACCTGAGCGGCGCACCTGACGTTCTGTAACTCAAACACCTGACTCAATACTTACTCAAAACTAACCATAAAGTAGCCTAGAAAATATCTCAAACAATTAATATTTTTATCTAAAAAATATACTGTTAATAATTAAATTACTTTACTTAAAAATAATTAAATAAATAAAATGGACTGAATTAAAAATATTAAACTGCATGAGAAAACATAATGCAGGACAATACTGGAATATAAATATATACTTTCCAAAATACTTCTGATGGGTCCCTGACATGAAAAGGTTTTATCCTGTCTGCAGAGGTGTAAAGAACTGTTCACATGCACACCTTTTAACATCTTAACATTTACACAGTAGGTTTGCAGCATAAAAATACTTCTCATATGCAGTATTAGGGTGTAGTTTTTATGTACGGCACTTTGGAAACACACATTCCATGGTTTAATGTATACATTTCCTCTTTTCATGCTTTATACTGTTTACTATTTAAAATTCAATTATGTGAGCTTTAGGGTGACCATATTTCTAGACCCAAAAACTGGGACACATTTCATTTTAATTTTTTTTTTTTTTTTTTTTTTTTTTACAAATCATGGGGCTTTTGATCTTAGTGACAAAGCTTCTGAAATCCATACAAATCCATCCATACAAGTTCCTGTCATGTAATTTATTGATAAAAAAAACATAACATGGTGAATACGTTTACAAACATAAGTCTTTAGATAAATGATTTTAAGCTTCCTATGTATTTCTGTTGGTTAAAATGGGGACCACTGGGATATGAGTGTTTTTACAGATAGATACTGTATGTCTTGGGACAAGGAGCCTAAGACTAGGACTGTCCCATTTAAACAAGAAGGTCTGGTCACCCTAAGCTTTTTCCTTCAGGGGTCGCCACAGCAAATCTGCCTCACACAAAGACTGGTCCACTCAGACCCTGAAGCTTTCCTCTAGGGGCGTCTCTGGGTGGGTGTAGAGCAGTGTGCCGTATGTTTGTCTTTGAGGTGTGAGGCGTTGTGATTTCTGTATGCAGTGTGCCTCTGACTCCACCCTGATGTTAAACACTCAATCACTTTACCAGTTCCTCCATGTGTACATACAATCTGTCTTTTTTATCTTTTGGCTGCTCCTTTTTTTTGTTACGGGTCACCACAGTGATTATGCCAGATGCCCTTTCTGTCACAGCCAGCCACATACAGTGACTGGAGTAGATATTTCCAGTAGTATTAGCTCACCTTCCTTTACACACATATGAACTTAAGTGACATCCCATTCTTAATCCATAGAGTTTAATATGATGTTGGTCCACCCTTTGTTTCTATAACAGCTTCAGTTCTTCTGGGAAGGCTTTCCACAAGGTTTAGGAGTGTTCATCGGAATTTTTGACCATTCTTTCAGAAGCACATCTGTGAGGTCAGACACTGATGTTGAATGAGAAGGCCTGGCTTGCAGTCTTCGTTCTAATTCATCCCTAAGGTTTTCTATCAGGTTGAGGTCAGGACTCTGTGCAGGTTCAGTCAACTTCTTCCACACCAAACTCGCTCATCCATGTCTTTATGGACCGTGCTTTGTGCTCTGGTGCAGTCATGTTGGAACAGGAAGTGGCCATCCCCAAACTGTTCCCACAAAGTTGGGAGCATGGAATTGTCCAAAATCTCTTGGTGCTGAAGCCAAGCCCAGCTCCTAAAAACAACCTGTGAGTGAATACTTTTGGAAAAATCGATTATGTGGTCCCCATAATGTTTCTCTTTTTTTCCCCCACAGCTGTTTTTTTTAGGTGTTTTTCCTTACCAAGAAGGAGGGTCTAAGTACAGGGTCTGTTTAGTTTAGTGTAGTTATTGTTTGTGTTGATTGTGTGTTGTGTCTGATTGTGTGTTTATGTTTGATTAACTGTTTGTGAAGCCCTTGCGTTTCAAAAAAGCTTTGAAGTGCCGACCCACTGTACCACTGTTGTCCCATGTGAGAACAAAATCCTATACAATTCAAATACGAACGTAACCATTGCATTTTTATTTGAAAAATGACAGTTTTCTTATTTACAGTACAAAAAGAAAAACAGTAGAGGTGTCATATAAAAATACAATTCACTTTTTTACAAAACTATTTTACAGCCAACACTGAGAAACTATTTTGTCCTGCCATGGATCTGTAACTACAGTCCTTAGAACACAGCAACTCACTTTAGCATATCGCCTTGAGCTTATGCAGTGCTAATTTGCGTTAAATGAAACAGATGTTCTTTCTCAAGGCACTGACATTACACATGGCTGCTTTCTGAAATCTTGTTTTCACACAATTTGCAATTTTTGGTAAATAATCTATCAAAAATATTTTGCAGTCTGCTGAACTTATGCCACCACAGAAGGCGCTAAGAATCTTTAGCAGGGCTATTCAACTATGGGCCATATGTTGGTCAGGTATTGGCCTGTGGACAGGACATTCCTCTGTACTGCTGTATAGTGCTGCAAAGTGTTGCCAATTAATATATGTACACTTTAACTTAAATTATGGATTTATTATTTATGGGTAGATGGGTGGAGGGCTAACTTAACTGGTGGGCTGGTTGTGGCCCCCAGGCCACCTGTTGAATAGCCATGGTCAATACTGCCAATAGGTCATTATATGTAACAGACAAAACACTTCTGACTAATCACAGCTTTAGTTCACACAGTTGCATGACAAAATGAGTAAAAAAACATCAGAGAACTTTTACTATGGCAGAGTTAGAGTTAGGTGTGTCATGGGGAAAGTTGAAAATACAGAAGTTTTAATGACATGAACTGAAACAAAGTCCCAGAGGTGAGGGACAAAGCGTCTCCTAAATCCAAAACTATGCCCAGAGGACTTCTCTATAACTTTTTTTTTCACACTACCTGTTTATGAAGCATAAATCTTTGCCAAAGGTGTGACCCATTTACAGAGGCAGGCCCCTCACCTCTATAATCTAACCCTCTTATTGTCATGTGCAAATCCTTTTGGAGTCGAGCTGTGTGCGCTTCTGCATTTATGAGTTGACATGTTAAAATACTAGTGCCATCTGACTTCACTGGTGTACGTTACCATATAAACCATTATAAACCATTATAAACTCAAAAGGCCTCAACCAGCCTGAATATGTTTATGGTTCTGGGTGTGTGTGTTTGCAGTGTGAGGTAAGGCTCTCTGATTTCATTACAGAGACCATCTGACTCATGATAACGGAGTAATACCTGCAAAGGCCATTTCCTCTTTGTTACATTTTTAGTGTCAGTGAAAAGAGATTATGAAATAATATAAATAAACCCTTCACCCAGAGGTACTGCACAGAGATACTACACAGAGGTACATGCATGTAGCTATATAGGGAAGCCCTGGGGGGGGGGGTCCAGTAGAAATTGGAAGATTAGTTCACAATCTGTTCATATATAAATATATAAAAATGAATACATGAAAGAGTGTCTTATTCTGAGAAAGTGTCAGTCTATTATTCCATAACATTAGCCATTTGAAGCAGCTCATGTTGACACAGTAACAGATTGTGATTCTCTGGGCCAGCATCTGGTGGGGACACTGGGCAAGAGTTCTGTCCTATGCCTAAGGGAGGGGTGTGAACAGTCTGATAACTTTTAATCTGAGAACACTTTGAGGCCACTGCATTTGATTCATATAGACACCACCACTAAATGTTATCATGTTATAGTACACTATATAGCAGGGAATCTAAAACCTTTATGAGAAAGTGGTCCTTGGTCTGAAAAAGTTGGACAGAAAGATTACTGCTACATAGGACCTAGGGAGTGTTTTTATAGGCTAAGTGAAGTGCTTTATCATCATAATTACAAGGTGTACAATGAAATTACGTAGATGGTCAGCTGGAGCAGACATCTGTAACCTATGGTTGTAGAGACAAATGCTCTTTAGCCCTGCTCATGTGGCTGCTTGGGTATTTGACATCTGGTTATGTAAAGTCAATAAAAGAATACGCAGACAACAAAACAATCTGCATTATTATCTTATCAATTTAAAATAAAACTTTCTCCCTATTATTCGGTATATGCTGTGAACAATTGTTAAACTGTTATAATAAACTTTTAGCAGAAGAGCCACACACAAGAGCACCAATAAATAGTTACAGGATGTAACTCTAGTTCTCTGAGGGAAATAATCAGTGCAGTATTTAACACTGTTCTTTGTTGCTTTGCAATTATCACCCATTTGTTATTTCTACTATAGGCAATGCGACTAAAATTGATTGTCGCTCTTTACAGAAAATGTTATATTTTTTGGGAACAATTGGCTCTTTGGACCCTGAAGGTTGCAGACCACTGAGCTTGAGGGTTAGTCCTAAGCTGCTGCAACTGAGCAGACTGCCACTATGGGCCAACCTGACCCACATGTTTTTAGTGGTATGGGAAACGAGCATCCGCAGGAAACCTATGCTTGAATACACAAATACAGAAAGGCCCTGTCTGGCTTGGGAATCAAACCCATGACCTTCTTGCTGTGAGGCAAGAGTCTTAACCACTGTGCCACCGTTTGGCACACAGACTTTTTTTTTTTTCAATACATACATGTACAATGAGGAATATTTTCAGAATATTACACAATGTGAGGATAGTGTACCATTAAGCCTGAATTCATCCAGACTGAACAGCAGGACATTCTCCTTACATTTGTGTACCTCATAACAATACACTATAGTGCATAGATCTCAGTGAAGGCTCCTGGCTGATAAAAGAATGCAAAAGCAGTCTGCTCTGACAGCTCTTAGTGTTTCCATATCTGAATATATCTGCCATATTTCAAAGCATCACCACTAGTTTGTTTGGATGGACTGAGTAGCAATGAAACGAACTCCAAACTCCAAACTAGAAGCATTCAAGTCCGACGGCAAAGTAAGTTTCAGTCTGGGAGAAAGTGCTTTTTTTTCTCTATAAAGAGTTTCTACATTTTTGTACTCTTTCCTTCTGACCTTTCTCACACAATTGAGTCCCGAATCTCTGACCCTAGTCTTACTCTTGGCCTTGGACATGAAGGACAGTCCTTAACGTGACTTTGTTGAATGTTTAACACTCTTTTTTCTGCCTCAGAGAAGGTTTTGGTGCTGTCCGAAGGTGGGCACTCGTACGCTGTAGGAGTGCTGTAGATGTCATTGAGCGTCTGGTAGCCTTTGTGATCCGATACTGGGGCTGCCACTGCGTTACCGTTGAGGGGTAAGTTCTCTGCTGGTTTAGCCACACTCCGAGGGTTTTTGTGTGCCAAGTTGGCGCACTCGCCTTCCATCAGCAGAGGCTTCATGCGGTCTACGTTACGGTAGATTACGAATAAAGAGAAGAACAGTACAGCGAAAGCTAAGAGAGAGCATACAATGATCAGTTCGTTCCAGTAGGTCTTGGGTTTGATCTGGGGGGAGAGGGCTTGGTCGGGCACGAGGATGGGCTGGTCCTGGGAGTTGGTGGGTGGGGACAGTGTGCTTTTCTCTTGCTTGGACTCTCCCCAGATGCAGTAGTTGGCCAGCAGCTGTCTGAAGCCCTCCTCCACGGACCAGCACTCGTAGGTCTCCTGGGTGTTGGCCTGAGCCACCACCACCAGCCCCCCCTCGGCGTTGGGGTAGTGGAAGTGTCCCGTCTTCTCCCGAAACTCCCACCGCCGCTCAGCTAAGTTAGAACGCAGTTTGCAGGGCAGGACTTTGAAGGTGTTGGCTGGGATGATGATCACCTGACATGAGGATAGATCTGTGGAGAGTGAACACAAAGTACATGAGTATACATGACCAGGGGTCTGTGGGCTCAAAAACTTTTCATTTATATACAACACAATGAATGAATGTTTAATATTTTGTAAATACATGTAGAAAGATGGAGGTTCATACTGTTTTGTCATTTGCTTTGTTTTACCTTTCATTTACAAAACAAAGAAAAAAAAAATGTTAGCAAAGAAAATGTATTGTTTATGGCCTACCAGCATTTTTGTACAGTGTTTCCATAGCTTTGGTTGCCTTGTGTTTTCTAATTAGTTGGTTGAAAAATATGTGTTTATGTTTAAAGATGTCATTTTGTTGGGACCTGTTTTAGATTTTGTTTTGTATTTTATAAGTAGAAGCATTCAGAAAGCGCAGACCTCTGCCAAGCTATAGGGTCACTCACCTGGATCTGGGTCCAACTATGTCAGATTAGAACAATTATTTTCCAATGATTCTGGGCATTATTTGTTGAGTTAGATGCTCTAATGGCAAAATTTAGCCCCATCTCCCCATAGTAAAGAATTCTTTAAAAAATTCCTGGATCCAGATGTTGATCCGGATCACCCCCAAAATGTAATCACTTGTTCCTTATTCAATTTCTTACATTTCCTGGAAATTTCATCCAAATCTGCCTATAACTTTTCAAGTTATATTGCTAACAAACAAACAAACAAACAAACACACAAACAGACAGACAAACCAACGCTGCCATTACCTTCGCCTTGGCGGAGGTAATAATTATTTGGGTTTTGAAAACAAAATATTTGTAGAACTGTGTGTATTTAATTTATACTACCCACTAGACAAATATAGTGGTGTGCATTCACACACCAGTGCCACACACTGAAGTATCTTGCCCAAAAACACAATGGTGGCATGCAATGCTTGTAGTGGGGATTGAACCTCAACATTCTGGTTAATGGGCGACTGACTGTACCTGAGCTACAGCATTTGATTATTTATACATGGAATAATATACTTCTATTTTTTACAAAAAAAGAAAAAAAAAAAGAAAAAAAAGTTGTGTTTGTAAGCTTAAAGGTATTAGGGAGGATCTTTATAAATTCATTTTTTGCAATATTTATTAAAACTAGCTTCATTGCCCTGTATAAGGCTTATAAATTGGTGTATTAGAAAATATAATAATAATATTAATAAACTGTGGACTCTGTGGGACTTAAAAAACCTCATCCAATCGTTTTCGTCATGAGTACGGTAACCATTGTTCCACGGAATCGCCAATCATTCTGACTTCCTAGTTTCGGCGATAGTGCGCGTTCTTGTGCCTGCGCATGCGTATACACTATGTTTATGTAGTCCGGCATTAGCGCCGCGTTAGTGGCGTTAACATCGTAGCGCGGACAGCCTGAGCACAATGGCTGAGGAAAACCGTGAACCGGGCGGTCACAAAAGGAAGTGTACCAGAGGAGGAGGAGAAAAACTGTAGAAGAGCAGAATAAAACCCGTGTAGTTATTGGCGATTCCTTCAAAGGACGGCATGCGCTGTAGGAACAGAAAGGGCTTCAGACGATGCATTGGTCACCAAGTTTCTGCTGGACAGGTACGTTTATCTTATTGTTTGAAAAAAATGCCTTTTTTCTTTATCTGTTGAACCTTTTCAACTGTACAGCAACCGTCAGTTTGCTAATGCTACCAATAGCAGGAGTATATATTTTTGCTCACATTTAGGGACTGTGCATGTGACTGGGTCTGTGTGGGGAACTAGGTCAAAGGTCGCGCAAACAAACAATGCAGGTCTAGGTTTAGGCGAATCTCTGCTGATGCTGGCTGTAAACAAACGCGTGTTCCAACGCTCGTGCACGTCGCTGTGGAGGAGTTCCTTGGAAAGGAACAGTGAAGGGCGGGGCCTGACGCATGCGCAGTATTCAAAAAAGGACAAACAGTCACTGGTTTCTCAGCAGTCGAAAAAAATCCTCCCTAATATCTTTAAATGTATGCAGCCAAATATGTAATCTGACTTATTGGTGAGAATAATGACAAATACAGTAACAAATTATTAGTGAGAAATAAAAGTTGAAGTTGAGTACAGAAGCACATTGCGTTCACCTGGAAAAAAAATGTTTCTGTTTTTATGAGTAAAGTGAGTTCTGTTTTAAAGAATGAAAAAAATCCAGTTTTTATGAGTAAAATTATTATATACATTTAAAATAAACCCTATCAAACTGAATAATTGGGGCATTTATGTGCTTCTGTAGCAGCTCTAGCATTGCGAGCTGTTTGACATTAGTAAGGATTTATTGTTTACAGTTATTTTACTCATAAAAACAAACATTTTCTCTTAAAAACAGAAACATTTTGGAGAACCAGGATTTTTTTATATCTCATAAAAACAGAACATTTCTCATAAACACACTCATAAAAACAGAAACTTGCTTCCGTACCAAAGCCACTGAGAAACACTTATTACTTATGGATCATATTTAAAAAGAAAGAAGAAAAGCAGATGTCTCACGTGGAGAAGGCCGCTGTGTCCTGCTGCAGATAGCTGTTGTATCTACTTCTTCCACATCTTGTTGTAAGCCTCTGCAACACATTTGACTTTTAGCAGCAGTAGCAGACAGTGTTGTACTCTGTGCTAGTTTTAGTGAGAATTCGTACTTGCTGGACATGGCCTGTGTGACGTGGACACACTGCCTCCCGTTCCAGGCGCAGTATGGGTCCCTGGAGAGGACACACTCCCCACAGCTCTGGTAGTTAGAGCAGTTAGCCACCGGGAGCTCCACCAACTCAGAGAACGATGCCACATAGAGCCGCCCCTGTGGAGAGAGGACAGTCAGCTTCTACAGGCAACCAAACTGTGTCAAGGCATACAACATTCTTATCCTTATGGACCACATCTCTCAGTGGATAAAACATGCCTACTCTGTAAAATAAAATAAAAAATGTTGCAAAAACTCAAGGCAACGGGATTCCTCAAGATTTTTTAGTTTTGAGGCCAACTCAAAATCTCAAATTTTCAACAACTAATATTTTTTTTGTTCAATTTAACGTTCATATGTTTAAAAACTCAAAACTCAAAACTCATCAAAATCATAATTTTTTGAAAGTCATCATACAGCCAACTGAATGTCCATTGTTCAAAAAAAGTATTATTATTGATAATCATAAAACTAAATTTAACAAAACAATTTTACAATTTTAATTATGTTGAATTGAAAAAATAATCAGAGAGAGTAAAACTTAGTTTTTAGACACATGAACATCAAATTAGGTGAAAAAAAAATAGTTGTTGAAAATTTGAGATTTTGAGTTGGCCCTAAAACTCAAAAATCTTGATGTTGCCTTGAGTTTTTGCAACATTTTTTTTTACAGTGTATTATGCCCTAGTTATGTTTATGTGAGGACCTTCAGAACAGAAACTCTGATGTGAGAGTTACAGCTGAAGACAATCTGACAATCTTGAACATTATTAAGGTCTCGACTTGAGTATTTTTCTAGAAAGCCTGAATCTTATTATCCATTCATTCATTCATTCATTCGTCATCTTCCACCTATTTAAATTAGGGGTAGCGGGTGAGTGGAGCCTACCCCAGTAACTATGGGCTTTAGGCGTGGTACACATCCTAGAGTGTGGATAGTTTGTTACAGGGCCCACACAAAGACACACTCAGACAGACAACCATTCACTCTCACATTCATTTACTAGGGGCAGTTTAGAGTCACCAGTTCACCTGTACACGCATGTCTTTGGACCGGCTGGCCAAAGCCTTCATCGGGCCTTAAGCAGAATTTGACTTGGGGCCCCCCACCATTACAGTACCAACAGTTCTTCACAACCCTCCAATGTGACACAGCTGCAAGTGTTGCACTGTGCTTGTACTGCCAACATTAGATAGTGTCATTGAGGAGATTGTCTCTAACATATTAAGCATATTTAAATCCACTGCTGCCTTAGTGCCTTAGAGCATAGCATAATAATAACCCACAGTCAGGACTCCTGTGCCAGTAAACAGGTAGCTGTCCTACATGAGATTGTTCAAAAGTGAAATTTTCTCAGCAGCCAGCATGGAATGTATAAAAAATAAATAGTGATTTCCTTGATTTCATATACATTTGAGCTTTCCATAACAATTTTCAGTATTTTTAATCAACATGAGTATTGACATTTCAGGCACTCTTGGGGGCCACCAGGCAGGCTCGGGGCCCTAACCAGGCTCTTGTTCTCAATTGCTTATTCCTGGGCTGTCCCTTGTAACACAGGGAGCAGATTCCACTCAGAGAGACCAAGTGACTTCCAGCTTGAGCATCAGTGTTACAACCTCTTCAGCACTCACCACTCTGCTACTGCAAAACTTGGACCTTGGGGGATTTTTGGGGTTGCCATGTGGAAAGAATGAGTTGCTTTTGCTGCTTTTTAGAATAGAACCTTTTGCTCCAATTAGATTAGTAGTTCTTCAATAAACGCAGCTTCTGCTTTTGCATCAAACACAGTGTATCTGTCTTCATTTGGTAAGTGTTTCAACATCATTATTACTGCAGTTATTTTAAAGTTCTAGTGAGATGGCGCAGAGGGTGCAGCCCCCCACAGTGGAATGCCTGGGTGACTTTGCCTGCTGACATTAAAAGTAGAAACAGAGAATGAGCATTGTTGGAGTACGCTCTGCATGTAAACATAGTGTACCTCCCAGTACGCCTTGACCCCGCACGGACAGGTCAGCCCCTCAGGTCTCGAGCGTTGATTTCTTGGTGGGAGCAGGTGTAGCTCTCTGTACTGGTATTAGTCAAGGTTTCTCAGAATTACATTTTACTACATATAGCAGTATTAAATAACCTGGCCAACAACAAGAACTATCACTAGTTCAAGTTCTGTAGATACGTCGACTGTAGATGGGTCAGACAGCTTCCTGTCACTGGTTTGGAACATTCACATGACAAATGTTCTCTCACATTTGGTTCACTATGATCTGCTCAGGTTTTCTTTACTGACCTAAACACTGATTTATAGTTCTTACACCATTTACTGAAGTATCTCAGAAAATAACATTAAAGGCGTGTTTTCGTTATTACAAATTATTGATTTTTGTCTTTTTACCAATTTAAAATATTGTTTCCACCAAGTGATGCTGTATACTGAAGTGCTGCCCTTATCAGGAACTGAAAACGCTTGGCTTTACAGCTCTACGTAGACATGTGAAACCCAGCCTTCTCCAGGGAAGCACTGACCACTCAACAAACTTTCTACATCCAGTCTACTCTTATTCATTTATCGAGAAAACTGTGTACAGCTCTGTTTCCACTGATTCCTCACAGGATGTATGATGCCATTTTGTAGTAAAATGGCAAAGATTAAGTAAACAGCTTTGTAATTAATTAGATTACTTTTTACTCGTGAAACATTTTCTTTTAGTCAGATAATGTTAAATGTGTTGCTGTTCTAGAGGTGACCAAGATTGGTTTAAAAAGATACAAAAAAGCACAATATATACTCTTTAAAACACTTAACATTTTAGGGATATTAGAGTGGTCAATCCGATCCATAAGTATTTCTAAAAGTGGATTACACTCTTTCTAAAAGTCACATACAAATGTGTGAGGGGTCCAGAGTGGCAGTGTGGTATCTGAGCTATTGTAAAGTCTGTCTCTGCTAGTGCTGTGTCCTGACTGCCACCGCCTTATGCCCAAAGCAGATCTACATAACACAGCATATGCAGTAGAAGATAATGAATGAAAATCTGTGTGCTCACCTTGTCAGTGTCCAGTCGCATGTGTTGCACTGGCTGAGCGTCTGGGAAAAGGACAATCTCTTCAATGATGTGCATCTTGTTTTTGACATTAATGGCTTTGTGAAGTCTTCCATCGTCTGAAAATACAAAGTTTTCAAATGAAAGAACCTGCGCTGAGGAGTGTTTTGTCAGGGGCCTACCTGTCCCGATAAACAGCACGTGATAAGCCTTGTCTCCAGCCTGCACCTGCTGCACGGCCACCTGTGTATACCGCACATTTCTCTTCACAAGCAGGGGGCTGCTGCGGATCACTTCGTCCATCAGGAAGTGGTCCTTGACGAAGTTGAGCACTTTGTCTGAAATGTGCAGTGAGGAGCTGATGCCCTCAGCCCTGGCAGCGTTATTTATGCACTGTGGAATAAACAGCATCAGTTTACTCAAGATGCACTGACTGATTTTATTACTTGGTGTGACAATAACTTTTTGAACTTGAAAGTAACAAAAATGGAAAAACTTATATTTGATTTCAGATGTAAAAGAAACTCAGCCTCAAAGAGCATTATTCAGAATGAAAGTGTGGAAATAGTTTTGTCCTGTAAGTATATTGGTACTGTTTTTGGTGATCAATTGAAATTTGATGTAAACACTGCTGCTGTTGTGAAACGCAGATAGCAAAGAATTTACTTTCTGCCTATATTAAATTCTTTTTCAGTCAGTCCATCTGTCGGCGTTATCAGGCTTTTATTGAGAGCCTCTGTTTTTCTTTTATTTGCTGGTTTAACAGCCTCACACTGAAAGGCTGGAACAGTCTTAATTGTATTGTCAAAGTCTTTTCTAAACTCACAGGAGTGCAGCAAAGTGACTTGGTTTCTTTCTGCATCCAGCAGTTCATGCAGAAAGCCAATACAGTTCTTGCGTTATCAGGGCATGTTCTGAAATGTCAATTTTGTTTGTTGCCTTCAGGTCGTCGCTATGTTTTACCCTATTGTAAAACAAACCAATACTCTAAATACACTCAAGGAAAAAAGAAACGCACCATTTTCATTTTCTCAATTTGTCAAAAAATATTACAGCCAGTGAAAAATTACAGACTACAATGAGTTCAGTACTATTCTGAGTCAAAATGAAATGACTGTTTTCCTGGTTCCGGTTGATTGATTTTGATGAGCAATAACAACTGTATTTTTGTATTAATCACCTATGTCTGGGTCATGAGTAAAACTCAGAGATGAATTGGACCTGTCCTCAATTGTGCACAACCATTCCCTATAAAAAGACACCAAAATGGAAAAAAAAGCACATTTGTTCACAATGCCACGACTCCTGCAACCAGAGAGAGATTGGCTTCAAGCTGAAGGAGCACACGGCTGTAGCCAGGGCGGTGGAGTCCATCACTCTACTGTTGTACGCCTTGCTGAGCATTTCCACACCACTGGATCCTCCAATGACCGTCCCAGATCTGGTCGACCACATGTCACAACTGCTGCACAGGACCGAGCGAATCAGCTCCGACAGTACGATCAATGAGGAGAAGAATAACTAGTGTCCTTGCGGCGAATGGTGGTCATGTTAATTATTGACAATGGAATCAGATACCTGTGTTTTTGTTTACTGTGATGCTTTATTGTTTGGTCATGTTATTGTTATTGAAACTGTCATAAGCATTGATTAATTGGGTCTGAATATCAGGAACGGTTATATGGTTGATGTGCACATGTAATATTTCCATCAAAAATAAGTAACCAAAAAAAAAAAGTGTTAAAAAAGCAGTGGTGCGTTTCTTTTTTCCTTGAGTGTATTTTATACCAACAGCCATTTATCTTTTAAACTCTCTGTAATCTACTAATGTTGAATTTATTTCTCTTCACTTGCATATCTTAGGGTTTGTAGTATATCTAATATTTATTAATTGAGCTCTACTGTATTTGTTGTGTGTTTAGTGGTTGTTTGTGTTTGTCTATTTGTCTTATCTTGCTGCTCAAATGAATTGCCCCTGGTGGGGCATGACATAAAGTCATCAGAATCTGAATCTTCTCTCATGATTAACATTTACTATTTTCCACACAAGTAGAACTGCAGCTGGAACTTGGAGTTAATATGCAAGTTATCTCAAGTCATATAGAGTAGAGACAAAAAAAATAGTACTTTGAAAGTATGATGCACTTTAATAATGTTCTTATATTCCTGGTATGACAACCACTACATTGTACATTGTACAGCTTGAAATTGATTCATAATTTGGAAAAACTGCAGCTGATTCAAGCAAAAGCATGGGTTATTTTTTATTATTTTTGGGGTGGTCCCAAACTATTGTGGAAAGGGACTGATACCATTTTGCGCCTAATCTATAAAATTCATGCATGTTTTGACTCTGTAATGGTGAAGTAACAGATTAACATGTGATGACATTTTTAACAAACTTACTTATGTCTCATTGTACTGTTTCGTAAACGTGCCTTCTTCAAATCAGTATCAAAGACAAAAAAACTTGTGGAACTAAGATATTTCAGGCCAAAAGTGGTACTTGTGATGAGCCTGAAGTGCAGTGTGGAGGCTCACCGCTCCAGGACGGGGCTTGGGGATGGGATGGTTGCAGGGGTACCACTGCTGTGTTTCTCTGTTCACTTCTCTGTAACGGCTGCTAAACGACTTCTCCACCTGATCCATGGTGAAGGAACACACTGCTGAACTTCCAGAAGCTCCTTTGTACCTGAAAAAAAAAAAAAAAAAAAAACCCTGAACATCTCCCTTATTTTTATATGTCAGATTATGATCATAATTTCAGATTGAGAATTACAATCTTCAAAACATATACATTATGAATATCTGCCTATAAAAGTAATAAAAAGTAACTAAGGTGCAGCATTTAATCTGATTCACCCAGTGCTTAATGACTTAACCCTTGTGCCCCAATGAAGACAAAAGTGTCTTTTTCAGATTTTATTTTTTTGATAACTCTGCAGTGGTCATTTTCTATGAAATTTGGCTCAACTGTGTATTTCATCACTAATATTGATATTCTAAACACAACTCTAATATTATTTTATTTTTACTATCTCTAACTAAATCTGTTATGTTGCTCCTGTTAAATGATAAGTGCCCCAAGCAAAAAATAAATAAATAAATAAAATGTATACCGTTATATGTTTTTCTACTTCTTTGCATACATCTTTTAATCAACTTGTGCCCTGTACATAAATACCAAATAGTTAAATATTTTCAGAATTTTAACTCTTTTTAGAGCCAGTTTATGTAAAGCGTCTCAATTTTTTAACAAAAAACACAAATGAATGAAATATTTTTAATTTTCTCAATGCAACATAGATTTTTTAAAGAGGTTTTTTCTACAGCCTTGAGAATGTCAAAGATTAGCAACAACATTGATTTAGATGGATATGGGATTTTTTTTTTTTTTTTGGGGGGGGGGGTAACAAAAAGTTACAACCAGTTTTAATGGGCTTTAATGGAAGTTGGTTTTTAGATTCTGCATAGCACAGAAAAAAAATCCCTAAAATAAATGTTGTTGGTAACCTTTGACATACACAAGGCTGTAATGTTATTACATACACTGGCATAAAAAGGGTCAACATTCTGAAAATAATTACATATTTGGTGTTTATGATCAGGACAGATTTATGAAAAAAATTATTTTTTTTTTGTGACAGGGACACTTTTGTCATTGAACAGGAGCAATGTAACATTTTACACTTGGGGTATAAGGGCTAAAAACGTGAATAGGAGAATCGCAGAAGTTTTACTTTACTAATGAGGATATAACCAAATAATACACCTAATTATACATATTTCAATGAACAGGCAATATGTTTTAGTTTTTAATCAAAGTGTCTACTTTTGCTGAAAAACATTCTTTGCAAAGCTGGCAGCCTTTATGATTTGTTTCTGATTGCTTATTTTTAAAGTGCGTTATTACAGTATATAATAATTCTGCATGAGCTACTTGCACTCCCCACACCTTTCACCCACAATTTTTTTCTTTATCATGTTAATTATGTCCACAACAAAGATTCAATTAATTGTTTTGATAAAATCATCTAGGGTGTGAACTACTTATAATACTTAAATGTCTGGAATACATATAATCACTGGCAGTTGTTCTGACCATTGTGAGGTGAAGACTCCATAAAACACAGTGCTCCTCCACTCCTCTGGGGGAGGCGTCAGCACAAACATGTCCTGGATGATGTTGAAGGGGAAGCCATCATCGGGCAGGGAGCACAGCAGCTGGGCTTTCAGAAAAGTGGTCCATTTCTTCTGCAGAACCCGCTCTCCCCCCAGATCGCCCTGCAAATCAGAGAGACAAGAAGTTTCACATCCAGTCAGTAGAGGGCACTGCAACCTAACAATGACCACTTCATACCATCTACTGTATAACTGGAAGTCCTTAAACATAGCTTGAACAATGTGGAAAATGGATATGAACTAAACCAAACCATGCAGAACTATCACCTTTATTAATATGTATATAAAATATCATATTTAGTAGTAAGAATAAAAGAACATACACTGTGAAATATGTGTTGATGTACTTATTATTATGTTCTTTATGATGATGCTGGCAACTGCTCAGAGTTTGTTCAGATTATGGTCAGCAGTTTTTAACAAAGTTTAATACTAAAAAGTCTGTTATGATTGTAAGAACAAAGGAAGACAGCATTTTCCTCTTTCATTCTGGGAGAAATGAATTAAGCGCTGTGGGTAAAGTGTAAATATCTTGGTCACATCATCACAAATGACTTTTCTGATTATGATAACAGCAACAGTCATGCTGCCCGCGATTCACATTTACACAAAAATGCTGAAGTGTGAAGAAAACTATAGTAAACTGTAGTACCCGTGTTTGTCAAGCAAATGGTGCTGTGTGCCCTACAAATGCTCTACACTACACAGTGAGTAAACAGCAGAAGAGATGAAAGCTCTGGTCTGTAACTTTTCAACTACTTTAGGATCTTGTGGTTTTCTGGAGCCATTTTCATAAAGTAAGTAAAAGTAAGTACTTGTACAGATAGTACTGATAGTTACTGGACAAAGTAACATATGAGACATAAACGCCTCGTAGTTTGCATCATAGGTCAGCTGACATGTGTCCAGCTGTCAGCCAATCACTGTTCAGATTGGAGCTGTTACATCATCATTTTCAGTGAATCACTGTTTTCACTAAGGGTGCTCCTATCGATCGGCCGCCGATCATGATCGGCCGATCATGGCTAAAAATAGAGTGATCGGTGATCGGTAAAATGGGCCGATCAGAAGGGCCGATCAAATTACAATAAACACGAGAGGCTCTCACATTTACTGTCCTGCAACTCCGGTTTGATTAAACAGCAGTAGCGTTATTTTAGCAGTGTTTTTAAGTTAAACCCTGGTTATAACTAACACAAACCTGCCCTGGAGGCGCTGCTTTGTGTCCCCACTGTGTCCCCGCCTGCTTTAGGAGCGCACGGGACAGAACCGAGACGCAGCAGTGCGTGTATTTGCAAACACCAACGTAAATAGAGCTACAGCTAACCCGCTAACAGTTACGTTAAAAGGATTAAGAAAGTTCAGAGTCTGCCTGTGTCTTGTTGCGCGGAGAAAACTGTGCGTTTTGTGGCTTAAACTGCACCAAATGGCTGCTAATGGAAAGAGAAAGTAAAAAGGCAGCCCATGTGTCCGTGAGTCTGAGAGGAGCACCTTTCATCGTTGTCTTCTCTGCTCTCTTTGCACGTTTTCTTCATTCAGACGTTGTCAAAACTGGCAGCAGGAGCTGTCTGCTCTTTAGTCCACTGTGTTTCAACCTGGTTTGGCTGCGCGTTACGCGGACAAGGGCGCTGCACCCGCAGACTCGCATTAAAGGAACCAATTAAGAACAGCTGATTTTTACATCAGCAGAGCATTCAAACAAAGCCACAGACACTGGGCACACATTAAAGACCAATAATGCAACAAAACCTCTTCTAAAACAAAAATAAGTAGAATTTTGTTGTTCTTTTATATTTACAAAGGCTACAGTATTTTTCAAATGGAACTAATAATAGCCTGCATACAATACATTACTACATTGAAGACCACGTGATCGGTATCGGCCATGATCGGTATCGGCTGATCACAGCAGAGGCTGATCGGTGATCGGCCTCAAAAACCCTGATCGGAGCACCCTTAGTTTTCACAGTTTACACGAGAGCTGAGCAGCTCTCACTGTGAGACCAAAACACCTCTTCCAGCGTTTTTAAAAGATTACGGATTCTCTCCGAGTACTCCAGCTTCCTCCCACCATTTGAAGACATTCATGTGTCAGGAGAACTGGTGAGTTAGTCATCAGCTAAATTTCCCCCAGTGAATGAATGTGAGAGTGAATAGTTGTGTGTCTGTGCATGCCTCTGGGTGGCACACACACTAACTGGCTATTGTCCAGGATGAACCCTGCCTAAAGCCCATGATTGCTGGGATAGGCCATACTAAACAAGACCAAAACCAGTCCGAGACCAGAGTGAAACAAGACCAAAACCAGTCCGAGACCAGAGTGAAACAAGACCAAAACAAGGCCAAGACTTTTGCGGCTCAAGATCGAGTCAAGACCAAGGCCCTGTCCCAATACTCACACTTGTGCCCTTCAAATGCATGTTCACGCTGAGGGGCGCAAGTGTGTAGTGTGTCCCAATTCTCTTCAACATTTGGAACAACACTTCAGCACGCACTTCCAGTAAGTGTGGATCAGAGGGGACTTCGCTGAAGTATATTACCCATAATGCATTTCATGCATTATGGGTAATATACACAAATGCATAATGCATTTCATGCATTATGCATTTGTGATGTTTTCGAACAACGCTGCGCTTGTTTCTTAGCAACTTAGCAGTCAGTGCTAACTGGCGAAAACGAAAAGTAACACATTAACAGCTCAACTGGTGGAAATTTTAAATGAAGGTGCCTATTGTCCAGGTAACAACTCTGTTAAAGCATTAAACACTTCTGATCTTTCTGTGACACAATGATCCACTTATCAACTGTTATTAACTTTCAGATAAATCCAGCAGCAGTTTAGCAAACACACTCGCAGGTTCTTCTAATGCTGAAAACAAATTACTTACAAAATTATACATATTCCAAAATATAGTATTTCTTTTATAATGTTTGGTTTAAAAAAAATCTCTGAGAATGCCACATTCGAGACCGAGGCAAGACCAAGTAAAACTGGATTCAAGAGCAAGACCAAGGCCAAGGCCAAGTAAAACTGCAGCTGAGACCAAGATCATAAAAAGTGGCCTAAAGACCGGTCTTGGAAGAACACCAAGCCCCAGTGCCCATGACCCCTAATGGGAATAAGCCAAAGAAGATGAATGAATAAATGTACTTTATGATATATGTAAATCAGCTGAGATAATTATTATTTATTTGAATGTATTTCTTAATCTGATACTTAAGTCAGTTGGACCTTTTAAAGGAGTTTAAGGATCAAATAAATCATGGTAGTCAATGGCCTATATCTTTTAATCATATTATCATATATTTCTAAACTTGAGTAGAATTTACCACTAGTGACATCTGAGAACCACTGTCCTCGGATATACCTGATGTGCCAATAGATTTACAATAGAATAAAAATCATAAATATTACATGAACATGCAAAAACATTATGTCCTGCTTTCAGTCACTCGCCTCCAGGCTAACCACTCTGTTCTCATCATGTGACCGCTTTAGGGTGGATAGTGTGGGAGGGTGGACATACAGTTGCTTTTACCAAGGAACTCTCTGAGAGGATGTCAGTTACTTACAGGAAATTGGACCAAAAAGAAGAAGAAAGGGAATCATATTACAGAGCACTTTCTGATTAATTTCCTTATTTTTATTACATTAAGCAGCGGAGGCACACACACTGAAGAAATCAGTTCTGTAAGCCAAAGATGAGTCATATTTTCATGGGCTTAATGGGTTTATTGTATGTATGCATTTATTTTCTAGTGTGGTTTGTTGCCTGGCTGCCAGTCTTTACCACTCTCCACATTCTGCTCTCATTCTGTTTACTAATGTTCACTCACAGCCTCACTCGTCCACTGGTGGCCGCACTGAATAAACTGAATAAACAGCACACTCAAAGTCATACTATCACACTAGTAGTACACTCATATTTAAGTTGCTTCAACTTGAAACTTGTTATGTTTTTGCCTGACTGTCCACTCCTGCCCAAGACAACGTGAATCCAGCCTGAGACATCCTCAATCCTGCCCGGGACAGCATCCACCTACCTGAGACAACCTCAATTCTGCCCTCTTCTGTCCAAGACAACATAAATCCCGCCTGAGAAAAACATCAAACCCATGGGCGTACCGTGAGGGCAAGCAAGGCAAGCAGTGCTTGACCAATTAAATCTAAAAAACACACGGATTAAAACTATAACTATAATCAGTCTATTACCTGCTTCCAGTCACGGTGTACTTTTCTGTTCTTGCTGGCCACTCCAGGTACTGTCAGAACAAGCTAGGTTGCCTCTCTCTCATTAATTTCTGACATTTTTACCTCTGTGGAGGTGGAGTCATGGTGCACTGTTTCTGCCTGGAGGTTGTCAAGCTGAAGGCTGAGCAGTTTGTTTTGGAGGCTCGTGCATGCGTGCTGTGGTCAGTCTCAGGCTCAGTGACAGAGATCTCTGGCTGATAGCAGCGGGTGATAAGCAGCGCACTGTGCAGCTTATGGCCCCGTACATTACAGTGCACATGCACCGCAAGTATCCGCAGCCAGTGCCTAACAGCGTTTCTACAGATAAGTCAGAGTTTGTAGCTTAAACCCTGTTCACGTTTCTCTCTGAGTACATGCTGCTGCATAAAACTGCGTGTCATATAAATGATATCCTCACATACATCGTTAAGTGTCAGACATGTTCATAAGAACATGGGGACTGGATGTGAATATTACAGAACTGTGAATGAACTGGGCTCTGGTTATTCTGGACAAACTCAGCTGTATGAAATACAGGACGTTTCTTCAAAAAAGTAACATGGACTGGATTTGCAGCTTGAGTAGAGAGGTGAGTGTCAGTGAGGCAGTGTTGTTAAATGGAGGTCTGTGAGGCTTCTTTTGAGGTTTTATTACAGTGAAGCAGCATTAACAGTGCACTGGTCTGGTGTTGATCTCAGTGTGAGTCCTGATGAACAGGCCTCCCTCATCTGTAAGGCTGGAACCTCACTCATCTTCTATCCATCCTTGTTTTAGTGCTTATGAATTAAAGTTAAAACAAAAACTGAGAGCACATTCTTTGATAAGGCGACAGAGAAGGCCAGCTTTGTGGAAAAAAATGTTTGTAATGCCATTGTTTTGTATACAAACAGCATTAATAATAGTAATTATAGAGGAAGAGTGTGAGATAGTTTGAAACAGCCTACTACACAAACACTGATGGGATTGCAGTTACCTAAGTGGCTTTTAATTAAATTTAATTAAATTAAAATGTTGTCATATAAAACTTGACGTCAAAGTATCTGCTTGCCCGCTTGAAAAAGTCACCGCACACTACTGCTCAAACCTGCCGAGACGTCAGTCCCGCAAGATTTGAAATTGGGTCCCGCGAGAATTCCCTCGTGTTGCAGGTCTCTAATACTGTACAGTGTCCCAGAGAGCACAACGAAATACAAAAGCCCAAAGACACTTGCCCCATGGCAGTACAACAACATTTAACTGCACCAGAAATACTCACACGGCAAGACATATTTGGACCATGTGACTCACCTTACACACACGAGCGATGCGTGACACAATGGTGTTGTCAAAGAAGTCCAGCTCCTTCCCTGCCTCACTGAAGAAGAAGTAGATCTTATCATCGTCGCCCAGTGGGTTCCCTTTGGGGAGGCTCTCTGGAATGAACGCCGAGCCCACAAATGCCGGCTCTGGAACACAACACTCTTTTAAAATCATCTACGCAGATTATTTTTCTAACAGTTTGGAATGTACAAACAAATAAACAAACAATAAACATAAATGCAGTATAATTGTCATTTTGTATCTACCTTTTGGAATTTAAGTGTACTTTTGTATTTAGCTCCAGGTTAAAATTGCTCAAAGCATTATTCTTCCACCATATAACTTGCTAATTTTTATTTATTTATTTGCACAATAAAAACAATAGCAGTAATGAAACAGTTCATGAATAGATGTGCAGGAGATTGCCAAAAAACCCTCAAGGGGCTTAAAAAGTGGCAATCTCCAAAAGACAACAAGTTCTAAAAATATTTTGGATCAAGTAAAACAGTATAAATGTACAATAAGTAAAATATCTGTACAAAGGTATTTTTACTGTATATAATCTACTACTATCTATAATATTTCAAGATCAAAGAGTTATATCATATGGAAAATTTGATTTATTCAAGAGTAGAAATTTAAGTGCATTTTTAAACCATTTAGAAGAAAGGTCTAGAAAAGATGCAGGAAGGCTGTTCCATATTTTGAACTCTGTGGAGGACACTGAACTGAGACTGACAGCTACGACAGGAAGGAATCCTAAGGAGATTATTACTACGAGTTGGATACATGTGAAATTCATTATTGAAAGAAAATATATCAAGAAAATGATGCGGAAGTAGCCTTTTTATAGAACTATGAACAAATAGAGCAGTTTGAAGCTGATTAACTTGGTAAACACTGAGAACACCAGCCTGGAGAAATAAAGGCTGAGAGGAGTGTCTCCAACCAACACAGAAGATTACTCTCAACGCTTGCTTCTGGAGACGATAGATAGGTTCCAGTTTAGTGGGATGAGTGCTGGCCCAAGTAATATTACAATAATTTATATATGGATAAACCATCGCATAATAAAGCATAATAGCAACTTTTGTGTTTATACCCACAACTTTGGCTATTTTTGTGGTTATAGCACTGCTGCAGGATTTCCAGGATAAAGATTCATCCACTAAAACCCCAAGAAAGCGGCTGAAAGAACATTAATTATAGGGATATAATCAATTTCAATTTTCAGTAAAGAGTTGAACATGCCTGTTGATACCAAAAAATATAAAGTTAGTTTTTTTAATGTTAAGCGACAACTTGTTAGCCTTAAACCAAGAGGATAACTTAGTAAGTTCTTCATTCATCACCTTTATAAGAGTGTCACGATCCTTATGGGAGTAAAAAACACGTGTCGTATGCAAATAAAATTATACAATTTTTCTGAGACATTAGGGAGATCATTAATATAAAAAATTTAAATTAGGGGATCAATAAATTTGACCCCCTAAGCAGAAATTTTGCACTCTCATCCCGTCTGATGAAATTATAATATGTTTATTTCTATGGGATTTTGGGCAGCTTACTTTGGAGCTCATTAATGAAGTATTGCATCACGATCCTTCAGATCGTTCCTAACCTTAAACATTATTGAGACCACACACATCTCAGTTTAGAACAACGCAGTCCTAAGAACAGCCAAGACACTGTGCAGATCCCCCCAGGCTCTGGTAGAGGACCTGAGCTGACAGTTCATGGAGGGTGAAAGGAGAATTCATTTTTATTTTTATATACTGTAGTTGTAGCGTGTATGTTCTTGTTTATTTCACTTCGAAGGGCCCTGCGTTAGGAGGGCCACTAACATTGAGGGGTCTCTCATCTTTGTGGGGCTCAAAATCCTGGGCCACATGAGGAAACCATTGTATATTAGAACAACTATATCTTTTAGAGTTCAGAGCTTGACATTTTGCTCACTGGCCACAAGAACTCCTTTGCAAAAGTCACTAGCCAAATTAGGTTTTCACCAGGAAACCACAATAGCCAGAATTTAATTAGTTCCAATGTTTGTATTTATTTATTATACAATAGACTTAAAGAAATGGAGAATTTGGTTTCTTTGTTCTCAGATCATGATGAACACACTCAAACATGGCAACAGGGATTGAGGACAAAAAATCCAACTGGCCAAAATGACTATTAGGTTAGAGTTAGGGTTGGGGCGACTGTATGGTTAAAGTTAGGATAAGTCCGTTTCTCAACATTATAATGATTTAAAAAAATTTGGGCAATTCTGGCAATCCTGTTGATGTGACCGTGTATTATTATTATAAACAAAAAAACAAAAAAACAAAAAAAATGGAATAACCTTAAAGACAAATATAAGGTAGCTGATATGACTGGTTATATTTGTGTTTCTATCCAAATATATGTATAAAATTTATATATCATATTAATGAACAGAAATTGCTTGTACAGAACTCGAAAGGTATGTATTTGGATAGAAACACAAATATAAACTTTAGAGTTCTCTACAAGCAATAAGCAATATCAGTTTTTATAGGAGCTCCATGTCCCACCCACAGGTAGAGGCTGGTTCTGTGACTGGTGCCAGCTGGCAGTGGTATAGGTTAATGTATGCTGCCCTCCAGGGGCAGGTGGGGGGGTCACTTTCTCAGCCTCTATCTCCGAACCTGACCCATCCACACCAGCAGGGTGTGGATGGGTCAGGGAGAGAGCTGCAGTGGAAAGGGCAGATTGTTTGAACAAAATCTAATTTATTAAATAAATATTTTTATTTTTTCCTTCAATTTTTGCAAACATGGGTTGATATTAACAATAGCCTCACTAAAAATGTGTAAAGTAGATTGTCATTAATACTGGTAACATATTCACTACAGCCATTATGTGAGGCTGCTGTAATATGGCTAGACATACATTTCTTCTCTCTCTCTCTCTCTCTCTTTCTCTCTCTCTCTCTCTCCCTATATATATATATATATATATATATATATATATATATATATATATATATATATATATATATATATATATATATATACACACACACAGTTGAAAGAAAAATTACCCCTTACTACCCCTTGAAAATAATAGAATTTCTGCATGATTTGGTCATAAAATGTGATCTTCATCTAAGTCACAACAATAGACAAACACAGTCTGCTTAAAAGATGTTTTTTCATGTTTTTATTGAGCATTTATGTAAACATTTACAGTACAGGGTAGAAAAAGTATGTGAACCTTTGGATTTAATAACTGGTTGACCTCCTTTGGCAGCAATAACCTCAACCAAATGTTTCACAGCATCTCAATCAGATTGAGGTCAGGACTCTGACTGGGCCACTCCAGAAGGTGTATTTTCTTCTGTTGAAGCCATTCTGTTGTTGATTTGCTTCTATGTTTTGGGTCGTTGTCCTGTTGCATCACCTGTCCTCTGTTGAGCTTCAGTTGGTGGACAGATGGTCTTATGTTTTCCTGCAAAATGTTTTGATAAACTTGGGAATTCATCTTAATGTCGATTATAGCAAGTTGTCCAGGTCCTGAGGCAGCAAATCAGCCCCAAACAATGCTGCCCCCTCCACCACACTTCACAGTGGGGATGAGGTTTTGATGTTGGTGTGCTGTGCCTTTTTTTTTTCCACACATAGCGTTGTGTGTTTCTTCCAAACAACTCAACTTTGGTTTCATCTGTCCACAGAATATTTTGCCAGTAGTGTTGTGGAACATCTATGAGCTCTTTTGCAAACTTTAAACGTGCAGCAATATTTTTTTGGGACAAAAGTGGCTTCCTCCGTGGTGTCCTCCCATGAAATTCTTGTTTCATGTTTTACCCATTGTAGATTTGTCAACAAAGATTTTAGCTTGTTCCAGAGATTTGTGTAAGTCTTTAGCTGACACTCTGGGATTCTTCTTCACCTCACTGAGCATTCTGTGCTGTGCTTTTGCAGTCATTTTCACAAGACAACCACTCAACCAAGGGAGAGTAGCAGCAGTGCCGAACCTTCTCCATTTATAGACAGTTGCTCATGCCATGGACTTATGACCATCAAGGCTTTTAGAGATACTTTTGTAACCCTTTCCAGCTTTATGTAAGTCAACAATTCTTACTCATAGGTCTTCTGAGAGCTCTTTTGTGAGAGGCATGCTTCACATCAAGTAATGCTTCTTCAGAATGGCAAACTCAAAACTGGGGGGCGTTTTTTATTGGTCAGGGCCACTTTAAGCCACTCCTCCAATCTTCTCACATTGATTGGACCCCAGGTTGGCTGACACCTAACTCCAATTAGCTCTTGAAGCTTAGCTCTGTCTTCATCTTTTTTCCAGAACATCATCGGATGAGCTCTTTGGTCTTGGCCATAGTGGAGTTTGGAGTGGGACTGTTTGAGGTTGTGGACAGGTGTCTTTTATATAGATAACCAGTTCAAACAGGTGCCATTAATACAGGTAACGAGTGGAGGACAGAGGAGCCTCTTACAGAAGAAGTTACAGCTCTGTGAGAGACTTGCTTGCTCTTGCTTGTTTGTAGTTGACCAAATACTTATTTTCCACCATAATTTGCAAATAAATTCTTTAAAAATCAGACAATGTGATTTTCTGGATTTTTTTTTCTCATTTTGTCTCTCATAGTTGAGGTATACCTATGATGAAAATGACAGGCCTCTCTCATCTTTTTAAGTGGGAGAACTTGCAAAATTGGTGGCTGACTAAATACTTTTTTGCCCCATTGTAATTGATAGAAACAATTTCCTGTTTATACGATGCCTTCTGTGGCTCTGCCGGAGGGCCAATCTGAATATGGCACCCATCTATGCAGGCCAGCTGTGTAACGCCCAAAGCCAGCCCCCATGCCTTTCATCTCCTCTTCCCTTGGGAAGTGAATGATGCTGTGGATGATGCCCATCATTTTGTCCTGAGTGGCATGGACAACTCTGGAGACAGTTGATAGTGGCATGTTGAAAGTTTCCCGTCTGCCGGCAAGAGGCACCACATACCAGCCAATCAATGGTCATCAACACCTCCATCCATGTAATTTGTTGCTAGGTACCAGCTGGAAAACTTTATTGATGCACTCCCTTGAAAGCCTCCTGGCTGGTTTGGGGGCAATTGTTGTAAAACATGTCCAATATGGGGACATTGTAATTCATTTGTGCATATTTTGTTCCTGTGAAAAAAAAAAAAAAAATGTTTTTAGGATTGTTCATGACTGAATTGTTTGATGTCATCTTAGTAGCCTACTAGGAATTCATAATGTTGCTGTCAGCCTACTAAGGTTATATTTGTAATAGATCTTATGTTTGACTGATTATTAAATGGTTGAAAAATGAGCATAGTGCCACGTGCCAACAGATAAATCCTGAGGATAAATATTACACATTAGTATTCATGAAGATAAAATGCTCATCACAACTAAAAGCATGAACAACATTTTTAAATGTAAATGCTTTTTTGATCACATTATTGACAATGAAATTAAGATGACACTGGATAGAGGAACGTACCAAGCTTATACTGGCTGCCAGTGCAAGCCACCTTCTCCTCCTTGGTCTCCTCATCCGACTCGCTCGGATTGCCGCAATATTCCTCTTGCGTCCTCCTCGGCTTCCACAAAAAGGAGCCCAGCCACAACAGGCACCGCTGCCTGATCCATTTGATTATTTGTGTTGTGGTATTATTATTTTGTTTACCCTTGCTCTTTTAGCTACGGGTTTTCGCACAGATGTTTTCAATCAACCATTTCACCTATGACCCATCCCCTTTTATAGGCACCCCATTAATCACAAATGTTATTTAGATTTTGATGTGTGTTTTCAATGCAAACAAATGAATGCAAACAACTTGACAAGTATTTAACTTCATTCATATACATTACAATAATATATATCATATCTTCAAATCTTCATTGTTTTAATTTGTTATTTAGGCTACAAACAAATCACAATAACAAGCATGGGCCATCAATGGTGCACCCCTAGGAGCTGTGATGTCAAAAAAAAGTGAAGTGTGTCCTCAAGTTTTTCTCAAGTCCATTCTCCAAGGCTGTACAAGTCCGGAGTCTGCATTGTAGGAATTGAGAAATGGCCCATGACTGTGTGCGTGTGCATGTGTGTGTGTGTGTGTGTGTGCGTGCGTGTATGTTGACCTTGAAGCCAGTTGAGGGAGTTTTCTGTTTTCAGAGCAGGTTGCTGGCTCAGAGATTTATAAATGATGGGTTCGTTTCCTTGGAAATTACTGACAGTACCAGTATACAGTTCTCCATCTGCATCACAACCACAAAAATCAGTAGAATCAGTCAAAAATTAACTTGTGCACTTCTTGATATAGTCTAACAGCAGTCCTACCAGCAATGATGGCAGTAGACTTGTACTCAGGGTTGAAAGGGCAGCGGCTCCGCCCATCTTCTGTTACCACTTCACCTGCACCCCTTCTGACCAGAGAGAAGTCTGTGGTGTCCTGGAACAAACACACACAAAACTCTCACAAATATATTTCACTGTATTAGCTATTTTTCTTTGCTCTAATAAATTAAAAAGCCAGAAGAGACACATGGATCTCAATTAAGGTCAATCATTTGAATTCTTATGCCCTAAAGTTCCCTCTTATGTATTCAAATTCATAAATCCTATATAATTCACTGATGACAAAGCCTTGTTATTTATTTTTGGAACATTTGGTAGAATTATCTTCAGTGTTTAAACCAGCATAACAACAGTACTACAGAAATTAAATTCTAAAGTTATGGGAAGGCTTAAACAGAACCTAATTCTAAATTCAAGACCTCACTAAATTTACATTTATACATTGTACAGGATAAGTTATTCATGCTTTTATATGAGAGCAGTGGAAACAGCCTTTCAGTGGCTGGCTATAACTTATGGAATAGCTTTGCCTTTTAACATTAGAACAGCATGCTACAACCCTTTAAATCTTACTAGATGCACTGTAGGATGTGCCAATCAACTTTTTATGGCTACCAATCCAATATCAATCATTTCATGTTTAGTTTTGGCTGATCATCCAGGCTAATTGAATCACAACAAAAGAATAAAAAGAAGTTATCTGGACCTGGTTTTTCAAGTCCAGATGACTTCTTGTAAACCTTTTGTTGTGATTTCATTTGATACTTTCATTGATTTCTGTTGACTGATTATTGATTATTTTAGTATATATTTTTGCTAAATCAAAACTATAATAAAATATAGGCAACCCATGGTTGCTGCAATAGGCTCTATGCCAGCGACCCCTAATGGGTCAGTAATGGATGTATAGTCTTATAATCTCTATAACTGATACATTCTTATTTTGAACTACTTCACATTCTATTTAAATATGCTGGCAGCAAGAGGCTGCTAAGGAACATTGCATATAGGTTAGGTACCATAATGAAGGATCAGTTGCTCTGAAAAAGTGATCTGACTAATAAAATAAGAACCCAGCTTTTTGGATTTTTATTAATTAAGGCAGAGATAACAGCAGATGAAAGATATTTGGGGTTCAAAGATACGTACAATGTAAGCACAGACTGGGCTGAAGGAGTACGTCCCACACACATACAGGTGAGTGCTATTCAGTTGCAGTAAAATCTTGATGTAATTGAAGCAGTCGGTCTGGAGCAGAAAAAAACAGCAATGTTACAGAGTATTGAGATATGTGCGTTTTAGGGATAGGGTGTCTGGACAGTGGTGGACTGGAGCTGGAGAGTGTTCTGAGTAGGGTTAAGGCTCATTTATGCTCTCATATGTAAATAGAGCCGTCCGTTCCAAACGTTGTTGGCGTCCAGTGGTGGACAGTAACTAGATACTTTTACTCAAGTAATTTACTGAATAGATTTTTGCAAACACATTCAAATGGACTTTCTACTTAAGTTAATTTTATACTCAATACTTTTATACTGTTACTGTAGTTAAATTTTTGTTGGCTACTTTTACTTCTCATTGAGTAATATTATTTTTGAAGTAACAGTACTTTGACTTGAGTACAGCTTTTGAGTACTTTGTCCACCACTGTTGGCATCACAGTATTTATAATTCCAACCATTTTCTCTGTCAACCTGTGAGTTATGTTAAATAACCAGTAGGGGAAATTGCCGATGGTCAAAGATTTTGCCAAGACGAGGAAAAAGGGCAACAACCACAAACAACAGCTGGCTGAGGTTTTTACACCACATTTATTGAAATAGAGCCAAGCAAATGAGACGACAGTAGTGGTGGTCTGTTCAGACTTTGAATATATTCATTCGTTCATTCATTTTATTCCACTTATTCCCGTTGGGGGGGTCGCCTGGAGCCTATCCCAGTAACTTTTGGCCTTAGGCGGAGTACACCCTGGACAGGGGCCAGCTTGTCGCAGAATTAAGCTCCGTTATCTGCAAGCTCTGGGAAAACGAACCAACGTACGATGGACAGAACACGCGTCTGTATCCGAACGCTTATCTAACACAGTATAAATGTGCCTTTAGGGTCTCTGGACAAGTGTGTCCTCAGTGGTGGACAGGAGCTGGTGTGAGTAAAGGCTGCAGAAGCTAAGCTCTAACAGCAGCAGGGCACTCACCTGCAGGTTTTTGCCTTTGAAACCGCACTCATTTCTCTTCGTGTCAGAAGTGCTCCATGTCACCTGCACCAAAAAATGCAAAAGCAAATAAGAGAGTCAAATTGATCATATATTTATAATAATATTCTTACTGGAACACTGAATGGATTTACTGTGCAAAGATTTAGACCCCAATATATCAAGAAAGACATATAGCAGGATATGATATTCATGATGTCTTAGAGAGGCAGAGTCTCTCAGAAGTAAAGATGTGCAGAGGCTCTCCAATCTGTGAAAGAATTTGTAAAAAGATTGTGGAATACTTTAAAAACAATGTTCTTCAAGGTCAAATTGCAAAGGTTTTGCTAATCTCATCATCTACAGAGCATAATATCATAAACATCGTCAATGACATTACTAAATGGACCCAGGAATACATCCAGAAACCACTGTGGGTAAACACAACCGTGCCATCTGTAAAGGCCAACTAAAGCTCTATCATGCAAAAGGCTAATTTAAAATGGACTGTTTCAAAGTGAGACAGTGTTCTATAGTCTGACAAATGCAAATTTGACAATTTTTCAGGAAATCATGGATGCCGTGTCCTCCGGGCTAAAGAGAAGGAGACCTTCCAGCGTGTTACTAGCGCTCAGTTCAAAAGCAGCTTCTCTGGTGGAATGGGGGTGCATATGTGCATACTGGATGGACAGCTTGCATGTTTTGGAAGGAACTATGAATGCTGAAAGTTTTTTAAAGATTTTAGAACAACAAATGCTCTTCAGGAAATATATATTAGGCTAGAACGGGACCAAATTCCAACAACAAAGCTCCAGAAACTTATAACCTCAATGCCCAGATGACTGTTTTGAAAAGAAGAGGAGATTCAACCCCATGGTAAACTTGCCCCTGTCCAACTATTGTGAGACCTGTAGCAGGCATCAAATTTGAAATGAGCTCATTTTGTGCATAAAAGTGTAACAATTTTCACATTATGTTATGGTATCTATGTTCTAGGGTATCGGTATTGATACCATGTCCAGGTACTTGTACTTGTATTCATAAAAGTCAGGTGATGCCAACAACCGACCCTATTCTGGTGTTTAATGACACAAAAAACCTGGCAGGGATCTAAGTTTGTTTGGGTCAGCATTGCACAGCTTTTGTCCCGCCATAGGAGTATAATTGCTAATTGTGTTAGCTGCTGTATGTCTTGGCGAATCTCCTCTGGTTATGCTTAGATGCTCAGTCTGTCTTTAAAATTATTTAATTAGTGGAGAATCTAAGCTTTCAAATGAGCTATACCATGTCCACACTGAGCAAAGTTTAGCCGTTATTAGTTGTGTTCAAACCACTTTGTTGTAAAAATAACTTAGCAACGCAGAGCGAGGATAGACGGCAAAAAGACAACACAGTATGGGATGAATGAGATATAGCAGTGTAAGTGTAAGTGTATAAACTATCAAGTAATCCCTGTATAAGTACTCATATTGGCAAGTACTCAAATGGAAGTACTCGTATCGGTTTAAAAAAAGTGGTATCAGTGCATCTCTACTATGTTCTATAGTGAATAAAATGTTGGCTCATGTGATTTGAAAGTCTTTTTAGTTTTTATTTTATTCAAATTTAAAAAAGCATCCCAACATTTCTGGAATTTGCGTAGCAAATTGCAAAGAGACACAAAGGGAACATCACATATTTTTAATGACTGCTGATTATTTGTTGGGAAAAAAATGGTTCAAAAATATAAAACATAACATTTCAGTTTTTAATTTATTTTTTTCCTTTCAGCTCTGCATAAACAACTACGCTTTTGTCAAATGTTCATATCAAGGCGATGTAATCTGGTTTTGTCACATCTTGTATGGCACAAATTTATCCATTTAAAGCTCACTGCTGGTGGTTTGTCTGCTTGCCCAATGGTGTGGCAGTAGTTTAGTATGTGGTCAGGGTTTAGTTTTGCCAACATTAATAAGCGCATGTACTTTTACAAAAATAGTGCTGTTCAGCTGAATCTTACATTTCTCTGTAACTTTGTAGCGCTGATATCGCTGAGGTCCAGAGAGAGGAGAATTTCCCGAGCTCCAATGTACATCCTGTTGTCCGCTTTACTGAGCAGCACAGAGGTGAAGTTGGACACTCCTTCAGCTGAGAAACGTCTAGTGGTCCTCTCCTTTACATCTGAAAAAAGAGACATGTACATCACAAGAGAGATATTACAAAGGTCATTTGAGTGACATTGAATATGGCATGGTTGCCACATTGGTCTTCTGCAGCTTGAGTCCATCAGCGCCAAGGCTGGACAGGTTGTGTGTTCAGAGATGGTCTTCTGCAGACCTTGGTTGTAAATGAGTTACTTTGAGTTACTGTGTCCTTTGTACCATCTGGAACCAGTCTGGCCATTCTCCACTGACCTCTGACATTAGCAAGGCATTTTCTCTATTTTCTGACTGCTATAAACCCCAGAGATGGTTGTGTGTGGAAATCCCAATAGATCTCCAATATCAGAAATACTCAGACCAGTCTGTGCAAATGTTCAAGTCACTTAAATCCCCTTTCTTCTCCATTCTGATGTTCGGTTTGAAACTCAGGAGCTGTCAGGACCAAATGCACAAAGCTGCTGCTGTGGGATTGGCTGATTATATTCTTCTTCTCATTTAGAGATATTAGAATAGGTGTATCTAATATTCAGTCAGCATGTGCACTGTGGAAATATGGTTCTTTTGAAAAGCCCATACTCAGATCACTCCTAGTTTGGAGAAGACACTACATTTAAGGTACTCCCAGAGATTAACCTATCAAAAGCCTTGTTAGTAGCCCCATTAGCAATCATACATAAACCAAAGCCAGTGTTGTTGCTCCTGTGGTTTCCCAGATGCTCCGAGGGGTTCACAAGAACATTTCCTAGACCATGGACCACAACTTGGCAAGACCATGTTGCTCTGCTGTGTGTAAGGTTGCACCATACAGCTCACAGAGTTGGCAAAATGCAGGCTTTATCTCAATAAAATGAGATGTTGATGTAGTGCTGAGAATTTAACTGTCCCATACAGACAAGTACAAGAAATAATAGCACTTTATTTTTTGTTGAGGGTTTACTGTGATGGCACAACTGTATTTTAATATTGTTACATACATTATGCTTGATTATGCTTTTAGTCCTTGCATTCCTCTTAAAGTGCCAGTAGTAGTAAAAGTACAACATCGCAATTACCAGTACAAGGTCCTCAATATGGCATCAGTATTCTCTGGCCCAGTTTATAGCAGAGCATGGTTTAGTCCCTGTCATTTCTCCTGTCTGCTTCTCCAAACCTGGAGTCATTTAGCAAAGAAAATAAATTGGTTCTAAACATATACTGTATTTTACAAGAACCACATTTAGTAAATACTGACCTCTCCCTTTCAAACACATTGAGAGAAATGTGCAAAAGTCCATGAGTGAGAGCAGTGGAAAAAAAAACTTTGAAGTTCAGTATTACACAGGTAGAATAAAACTGGACTTACTGTATGGGAAGGTGAGTCTTGGGGTGATGTCTGAGTCCAGAGCAGCTGTGAGTACCCAGCCCAGCAGAACAACAGTGTGGGCCAGGAGCCATGCCATCCCGGGACTGCCTTTAGTGTCTGGGGGAATTCATGAAGAGGCTCTGTAAAGCACTCCCTTAAGAGAGGCTCTATGTGATACCGGAGTCTAGATCCTGGGACTGGAGTCTGGTCCTGGGACTGGAGTCTGGATCCTAGAGTCTGGTCCTGTATGTAGAAAGAGACTCTGGTGAGAAACACTAGTACAGAGGTACAAACGGTTGCGGTAGGTCACCTCTAACCTGACTAAAGCCAGATTGCGATAACGTTAGCATAGGGTTGCTAACGTTATCGCAATCTGGAGTGGTTTCCATTGAAACTGTTTGTGGAGGGGCAGGACTTTCAGTAGAATACTTGGAGGTGATTGGATAAAGTGCCAGCTATGTAGCTAAACAACAAACCTCTACAACAGTTAAACAACACAATAAAGACGCTAACCAGACGCTAACATCCTAAACTGTTTACATCCTAAATTGCTCCATTGTTTTGCTGTTGAAAATAGCTTGTGTGACTACCGATGTGACGTCACGCACACCATTGGCCTCTGCCACTGCCCCGGACCCAGAGGATTCAGTGGGGGCCTGACAAGATGGATTTCACGACAGTCCAGCTTGCAGTACAAGGTAAGGTCTCCTCTGGTCCTGGTCCCGAGTGAAGGTCCAGCTGAATATCTTTAAAAACAGACTCTGAGACTGGTCTGGACCCAGACTTACTGAAAGTAATGAACTTAATGAAAAGTACACAGTAAAGTTAAAATACAAATATTATGAAGGGAGCCTTTGGAAAGATGGGCTTATATTTGCTTCTTTTTTTATTTTGAATTCACCTTCATGTCACTTTAGAAAATGTCAATCATAATATTATTAGATATTAGAGAAGACCTACGCCTTCATATCTGTCTGCACGCTGTTGACTAAATCTCCACTCTCCCTCTGAACCTGTGTGTCAGAGTCTGTCTCATCTCTACACCCCCTTCTCATTCTTCTGACTATTCAAACGGACTTATGGGAAGTAGATCTCTCTGACACTGCATGTTCATGTTCCCACTAACAGAAGGTTAATTAGACGGGCATCTGTATCTTATCATATTTAATGACTTCTGTGATTTCTAGGCCTGCTGTGGTTCTGTAACTGCTGTCCTTACTATAAGCATGTACTGTAGTTTTTAATAATAAGTAATAATTAGCTGTAAGAGATTTTATTTGATGTGTGCTGTGCTTAAGTGCAAAGGAGTAGGGGTACATAGCTGGGAGTCAAATGTCTGAAGGGGTGTGGGACTGTAAACATTTTGAGAACCCCTGCCATACTGTATTCTTATTAAAATCCTCTGGCAGCATAATGTAATAAACACAATAACAAACAGCGTGTGCTACAGAAGCTGCTTAGTAACTCAGGATGAAGACCTGTCCTGGGTCAGTATACACACTTGTACTACACAACAACCCAAGTTCTACCACAAGGCCTCACTGCTGCTTTTAGGTTGTATCTTAATATTGTCTCAGAAAGAAAGAAGAGAGGTTTCCAGCAAGAAATTAGCTAATTGTTGGCATTTCACCAGCTATAGAGAAAATATACAGAGGGTGGTAGCCAGTCTGCACATACACATACTGCAGTATGTCTCCTGATTCTGGAGACTGGAATCCCGAACCTCTCTGAACCACTATCTTTGGTTGTGACCCGTTCTCAGGTAATAATCCAGGAGGCTGGCCCTACACCATTTGACCAAGACAACATGAGAACATGAATACTGGCTTATTTACCAGCGAGCCACATGCAGAGAGTGTGAGGGGCAAAAGAAGCAGGACAAGGCCCTCTCTGACAGGACACACATCGATATGCTGCAGCGCTCCTCACCGCTCTCCCCTCACACATAACCTCAGTCATCCCTCTGCCTCACAGACACACAGTGTGCTCCAGACGGGAGCTACATTTATCAGCTCTTCGGGATAGCTCAATGAACTTTAGCAATGTTCATGCTCAATACACTCTAATGCTAAGTATGCTAATTATTATACTGTACAGCAGGGCTTGACATAGTGGGTCACATTGGAATTCTAATGTCTCTGAGTGTGCCATTACTGATGGCTTCTACTACTAACAATTAGCCTGGCGAGAGGGAAGCGTTTCTCTCTGGCTGATTTGGAACCGGCCTATCACAGCTGTTTATCTGCAGTGCGTCTTACAAATGTGGAAGCTAACCATGGTAGCGCTAGCTACCAAGCTAATTTAATAACTTCTCTGACCTGATTAAAGGTATTTAGTGCTTTTGTTTATCACCTGCTGGTTCTGCTGAAGTCCTCATTGTTGTTCAGTCTTCTGTGGGATTTTTTTCTTCGTCTTCTTTCCATTTTAACAACAGTAAAGTCCCACTGACGTCCAACGTAACAACCAAATCCAAAAAACCCACTTTCTCCACAAGTCTTTGTACAACTGGCTTCTGGTGCTGTCCTCATTCAGAAATAAGTACAGAGCTGCTGGTAATACAGCATATTCTGGTGTTTTATGAAGAAACAAGCCATGTTTGTTTAGAATGCAGATCAGTGGCACCACTTAGGTCCCACCCTTCATTTCTCTGATTGGTTACTCTGCCTGTCATTGTTCCGCCATCAGAAACAAAATTTAAGCAATGGGATACCAGACTAACTTCTTTGTAAAGAATAATAAAAGAGTTTGTCTGGTTGGCCAGGCTAACTAACAACAACAATAGATCCATACCAGCACACTGCTTGTTTAATTAACTCAAGAACATTTTCATAGCATACCACATAGTACACAAATTTAGAATGCCCTGATCTTTGCTTTTTAGTAGATGACACTGCCTTAAGTTAACACATCTAAATATACATGATAAAATGTGGCAGGAGAGCACCAAAATATGAGTGTGGGAGGGCACACTCATATTGCCTCAGACCGCTGGGTAGTGGCAGGGGATGCACCGCTGTTGATAAATCAATGAATTCAGCTCATGCACCATTGATTATGCTTCAGAATGCCAACAGTGGCACTCGTGCCCAGGTTTGCTGATCCTCGCTGTACAGTATAAGTGCAGTACATGTTGTGGACATGTCAGTCTTGTTCACTTTATCTTCTTCAAAGTTAAGTAAGATCCCAGGTGAAGGTCATTGTGTAGCTTTTAACCACTGTTTGTAATAAAACTCCTGCAAGACTCAGATACAAAAACATTGTGTCCACAGGAGATAAGGTGTCAAAGTTAAGTTAAGATGCTGTTAGAACCCATTTACATCTGTGTACCCCAGGCTCCACAATGCAGAATTATTCAAATGCAATAACTGTTTTTTTGTATGTTGGCTGTATATGGCACAACCATTCACATTTCTGAGTAGGTGCCTCCTGGTTTAGAACAGAAATACTGTACAATGTGGCTTTATGATCAAAGTTTTAGGTGGTGTCCTGTGGAAGTCACTGCTCATGTCCTTGGTTTTGGCAACATTTAAATGTAAATAGAAGCCATGCTTATCTCCTGTTAGCAGGCTGATAATGACAGAGGCATCAGGAAACTTCAGGATGTATCTGTCCTTGTGCAAACTCCTACACTGGTCAGTGTGTAGGATGTAGAGAGGGGAGAGACAGCACCTTTGGGGAAAACCAGTGGATGTAAACACAGTTTTTGACAGTGTGCCATTGGGCCTAACACACTGGGATGTGTCTGTTAAAAAGTCCAGTAATCAGCCCACCAAATCAAGGTTAAAATCACTCTTCGGTCTCTTAGCAAGTAGGAAAGGCTGAATGTGTTAAAAGCTGAAGTAAAATCCACAAACAAAACTTTGGCATGTGTCTCCTTAATCCAGATGACTAACAATAAAGTCCAACAGTGTAATCACAGCATCCTCCACACCCTGGACTTTTTGATTTGTGTGCCTGAAAAACAAAGCCACAGTACTGTTAACAGTTATGGATGGAGATGCCCGTGTCAATATTAAAATTAACACTGTTGAGCCGAGTATAAAACACATTAAGTTCATCAGTCACATGTTTATCCAGTGCAAAACCATCCAGGACAAGTCTGTTTTTACTTTTCAGCTCAGCTTCAATTCTATCCTTGTACTTTAATTTGGCTTTATTTTATTTTATTTTTTTATTAAGGTACAATAATAAACCCCCAAAATTAGATGTGCTAAAAACTGTCTGTGGAAATGAGGAGAGCTTCCTCCGTGGTTAAAGAGAAAAAATCCAGAACTTTTAACAGTGGCTCTCATGTGTATGCCTCACAGAAACACTTCAGTTTACTGAGAAAGAACATGGCACGCACTTGTCAAGCTGAGTCGAGACATGCTCACAGAAAACTGAGATGATTACTGTCTTACTCTTTCTATTGTTCCTACGAGCATTAATAGAGCCCTTAGCCATATATTAATTTTTAGGCTATCTGATGAACAATTGTGAAAAAAAAAAAGTAAATTTCAGACCAGAAGCTTATATTAAACTGGTCGTCACCTGTAAAGTACAATTTTATACTTCATTCATGTGCTCCTCGGGTGCTTGTCTTTCCGAAATGAGAAGTAGCTTTCCCGACTTGTTCACGTTCATGTGCTTTTATCTCAGAAAGTCAGGATATTGATGTCACCACATGTAGACCAACAGAGTTATTAGTCAGTTAAGTCAATAATTGACACAGCTAACTAGTCAGATTTAACATTAGCCTTCTTACAAATGAAAGGCTGAATGTTAATACATTTTGCAAATATAGCTTTAGCCAAAGAGCTTGGACATTGGGGTAATATAAATTAATGGCAACATTTCTAACGCAATTCTGTTACTTCTATGCGAGTAACGGCATATAGTAAGCTTATATTATTAGCAAAAGCTCATGTATAAAATGCAAATTAATTAATCAGCTAGTTTTCTGCTCTGTCCATGAAACAGATGAGGTCAAGTGGGGAAGTTGGACAGCAGGTTTTAACTCAAGTTCTTTTTCCGATTTGTGCAGGCGTTCATATGCATTTTCTCAACTCGGAAAAATGTTTTCCAGAGTTTCTGAGGACCACATGAATGCACCGTTTTTTTTTGTACACAGTGTGTTATAGACCTAAACTGACAAATGAGATTGAAATTTGAAACTTCCCATAAAAATGGTAACCCTGGCCAAATTTGGTAAATTTTAAATTAACACGAAAAGAAATTATTAAAGATTTTCAATGATGAAGTACCAAAAAGGGACCAAAGGCTGGACAAGGATTAAAACAGTTTTGAAAAAGCATTGTTGATTTTACAGACCCAGGTCTGTGCTGAGTGAATCACAGTCATGTGTCAGAAAAGAGGAAGTCAGGTTTATATTTAACCAAATAGGTCATTTCCCACAACTCTTAACCAATCTCTTCCTGTAGAGTAGAGCCTTGTGGGGTCATGTACACAAGTAGATCATGACATGAACGAGTATCACCCTGACAGCAGAGCGTATATTTATAAGTGTGTGTTATAAATAGCAGTGGTGGTATACTGTAGTTCAACAGGTGGCAGTAGCTTTACCATTGAACAGGAAGAGTTCAAGGCTCATAATTCCACACACAGAATGTTGACTGGAGAGCTTTGGCTTCTTGGCATTCCTGTCATTAAAGCCAGGTCTAAATAGGTGGCCTCCGAACTGCAGCTCACGCTTCGCCCTGCGGCAGAAGACACGAAAGCTGGCCTGCAGGTGTCGAATGCAGCAGATGCCAGACGTGCAGTGGATCATGTGTCACAGCTGGTTGTCATGGAGGAGCACGCATTTAGGTGGAATGCCATAAGAACAACGTGGCACTATTGGTTTGTAACTTCAACACAGGCCAGTACAGCACAAAATGCAGCCAAAAGTCCAAGATGCTTTTGTCACATGTGGAGCATATTATAGTTGGGATACTTTACTGAGCACTTTTGTTTCCATTATTGTGGTAGGGTCACTAAAAGTTGTAGCTAAAAAGGTCTTTAATTTGAATCCTCAAGGGGGCAGCAACAAGTGGCAGCCAGGTGATTTCTGAAGTATATAGCAATATACTTTCTGCTCAGATTCAAATGCCCCAAAAGTTGATTGTTGTAGTCGTGATAAAGCAAACAGTGACCACTAAATGATTTCATTAGCATTTTCTCCTCTCTGAATTTTGTGTGTTCTGGATTTTTACATAGACATTGAGTCACTGGAGTAAAATCTGTGCTGCGCTCATTTAGCACCTGTGAGAGACGGAAGAGGGCTAAACAAACAAGGCTACGCGGAGCAGGCATGAGAAGAGGCAGCTGATAGACTGATATGGCCTGACAACTCAGGACAAAATACAGTACCAAACATGTACCAAATCCACAAATATTGGGGACCTGTGATGCATTTGAGGCACCACTGTTTGACAACAGCCAGGTCGCAGCTAGAGCATGACTTAGGAAACACATCTCTCTACCACTGTGACTCGAAGCAAACTCATAAATGCACCGACCAACTCTGGGTATGGGAAGGGCATTAGCATTTCATCATAAAAAGTGAGTACGACTGACAGACAGAAACTGCCATTAGATAATGCTAGCTTAAGGCAAACTCATTTATGTTCACAGCTAATCGTTACCACTGCTCTCTGTCCCCGGGGACAAGGACTCGTTTAACAGCACAAATCCATGTTCATCTAATTTCAATTTCAAAATCAAGAGTCAATTTTCTCTAATGAGATTCTGTAGACACACAGATCTAATGTGAGTAAACAGTGGCTTCAGCTGACGCTCAGTGCAGTTCAACCAGTGTTCTTGCCCTCCAAGGGAAAAGAAGTCACTATGAAAACTATTAATAGGTGTATAGCCATATAGATGTAATGGTGTATAGGTGTATATGTATTGAGGTCTTAGCAGCTGTAGAAACAGATGAAGGAGTAATGGCAGAACAGTGCAGCAGGTCCTGGCCCCCAGTCACCTCCTCTGGATCTCCCTCATAGAGGACGTAAAGCCAGATTAAGTCCTCTCTGAGGTCTGAGACTAGGTCCTCTCTTCAAATGTGTACTCAAACTTACTGGTGTCCCTCTTTGTTCCCTTTTTCACAGTCCTGTGTAAGCTGATCCAGTATTAGGAAGGGCCCTGCCCTGCTGATCTTGTTATTTCTTTTCTAGCCTGTTTTCACACCTTTTGTGAACTTGGGGAACGCCCACATCTCACAGTATCATCTGATCATCTGATACTTCACTTTGTGTGGCAGCTCACTTTAATAAGGCTCTTTCTTAAATGTTGCATGTTGACACTTGACAAGCCTAGAATGGTCTCTGTGTAGTGAGTACGTTTTCAAATGTGCCTAGCTGATTCATGATGTTTTGGTAAAACTTGAGATAAGTCAAGAAGATACAGTAGTACCAGACATTAAACTTTGTTTCAGATCACCCTGGATATATAACTGATGTGGAAAAGCTCTACTGGATAAATTCTATTTGTCCATTACAATTAGAACAGAGTAGTTCATGTTGTATTTATTATCAAAGTTGTAATTACAATACTAGGGCAGCAATGGCTCAGTCGGTAGAGATGTTTGCCCACTAACCCGAAGGCTGGCAGTTCAATCCCCACTACTGTCTTTGCATACTGTCGTAGATGCAGATTGGCAGCCATGCTTCTGTCAGTCTGCCCTGAGGAAGCAGTGGCTACAGAAGTAGCAACCCACCATCGAGTGTGACTGAGGAGTGAATGAATAATGCACCTAATTGTAATTGTGAAGTGACTTTGCGTGTAAAGAAAACCGCTTATGCATTATGCATTATTATTACTCACATGTGAGTTTTTTTTTGTTGGTGATTAATGATTTTAGATGCAGTGTGTGTGACCTTTCAAAAAGTCACACACACTGCATCTAAAATCATTAATCACCCATCACAGACCTTTCTGACCTCAAGCAGAGAGCTGTCACATGCCTTGCAGGGACAATAACTGTGGACTTGGATCACTTGCCTGGATCACTTGCCTTAGAATCAATTTGATTTCTAGGGCGGAGCAAACCCGAGTTAACGGACAGCGTAGTTATCAGAAAATGGCGGACGTGACGTTAACAAAGCGACAAGAAAGTGAGAAAGTAAACAAACGGAGTAGTGAAGCCACGAGGGAGGAACGAGGGAGTTATTTCAACATTACCGTACCATACCGCACAATGAAACAAACTCTCGGCTCCTCGGTGCGCCATCGTTATTGTTGTCGGCGAGGAGACGCGTACGAGTGACGCTGCTCGCGAAGAACACGTGACTTAAATAAACCAATCAAAATGCATGGTACGGTTTGGATTTGAGTAAACCACTGCGGACGGCGTGGTGACCAGACTGATATTTCTCTGTAGAATAACAGAGACATATCAGTCTGGATTTTCCAGGCAAGAGGATCACCCCCTCCATCCACACTTCACACTGATGCTGTCAAGCCACAGGTACAGGACTCTGCACTCAACAGTTTGTGACCTTGTGACAATCCTCGTATGTGATAATTAATATTATATATGCACTGCCTGGGTGAATGCTCTCTGTCTGGGTTGTTGTTGTGGATTTTATACATCTTGTATTCAATGTATTTCATGTTGTGACAACATATATCTGCCCATCCTGTATGTAACTCTGTCCTGTCCTGTCTTTATTCTGTTCTGTTGATGTGCTCATTCCTAGAGACTCACTGATGATCTGTGTCACTGAAAAATGCCCCCTCTGTGTTTTGAGCCACTCCACACGAGAAAAGCCATTCTGTTAAACATAGATGTTGCTAAAGCCTCCAACACCTTTAACACCTACAAGTCCAGTCACGCAAGTGCTCCATGAAACTGCAAGATAAAACACAAATTCTCTAGACTGATCACTGCTGCAGTCACACATTGTGACCCCCCCCCCAAACACACACATACTTGCACAGGCACACACACACACGCACGCACACACACACACACACACCACACACACAGACACACACACATGTGCTGATCTCCTTGGGGAAAGATCAATAGCTAGCTGCACATTCCTGACTGCTGGTCTTTAGAAGCCACTTGCTGTGGTATCCCAGTCATTTGAGCCATCTCCTGACCCTGTTACGTCACTTATATTTGGTTGAATTCCAATCATTGACACACTGCATCCAGGACGACCAGATGTGACCTTTAAGGGGAGTGTCTAAAGAAGCATACAGGCTGGGGCAGCTTCCGTCACTCAGCGGGCCACTGGTTACCTTACTGCAGTCACTCACAGGCATTTATTATGTTCACATTCTTTCCCTGTGTCCTTCCTGGGGACGCCAGGAAGTCCTGAGCTGTCCTCTCAGGACTTCCAAAAGCATCATAGGCCAAAACTCACAGATCTGTAGCAGGGCTGCCACAGTGGCCTCTAATGAATTGACAGTGAGAACAGTTAAATATTAGTTTTTTGAGAAAATAAATAAGGCAATCAACATCAAACTTGTTATGCAGGTAGAGCTTGCGGAGAGCTACAAAATGCTTTTTAATTTTTTCTTCTACGAGGTTCTATGCCAGAGAAATGAACAAAAAACATTTATTGCTGTTTTGAGCTTTTCAGGCTGAGACAAAGTAATTTTGGCTGTTTTCTATAAACTGCTTTGAAACACTCTGAGTTGAACTCTGAGTTCTCAGGATGACCCAAAGCACTTTCCTGGTGTTCTTATCGGTGCTACTGATTAGAATGGGCTCTACTCAGGACCTGATGTTTTTGCGGCAGTAGCTCAGTTGGTAGAGCCACTTGTCCACTAACCAGAAGGTTGGCAGTTCAAACCCCACTCCCACCGTTGCATACTGTTGTTGTGTCCTTGGGCAAGACACTTAACCCACCTTGCCTCCAGTGTCTGTGCACACTGGTGTGTGAATGGGTGAATGGTTCCTTGATGTAAAGCACTTTGAGTACCCATGAAGGTAGAAAAGCGCTATATAAATGTGACCATTTACCATTTAATATTCTGGGGGCTGTATGAAAAGCTCTGGCAGGCCAGATGTGGCCCCCAGACTGCCTGTTGACTATCTCTGCGCTAGAGTTTAGATTTTCTGCCCAAATCCATGTCCAACCCGAACCTTGGTTGGGCCTAGGGTGCAAAACTGAGCAAGTGCTCATGTGAATAAAAGCGCATGGCCAGTGCGCTCTGTTTAAGAATGAGCCCATGGAGTTGAGAGAGGCAGTGAACAGGGCTGGTTAGTTGCTACAGGCTCAAATGCAAAGTCAGTTAATGTGCAGTACAGCAATAAAGCCCAAAACTCTTCAGTGAAAGACGATGAGGTCTGCTGTGTGCCCCACTGCTTCAGTAAACAAAGAGCAAAGGGAGCAAGAGAGTTAAACCCGGAGGACGAACACCTTCAGTCCTGGAGAAAACTATGGATCTTCCCTGTGTCCTCCCACAGGTAAGAGACCAGACCGTTCTGCTTGTTTTCAGGTTTGGACAGAACATGAACATGCTTGGGTCAGGTTGAGCTGGATATTTTGGGCACAATCTAAGCTCTAAGATATACCCTTTATTCCTGTTTCAGCTGCACCACCCATTGGGTTCCAGTTGGTCAAAATTATTTGTTCTGCTCTTAATTCAAGACATTTTTGAGTTTCATAATAATCCACTTGAAACATTATATTGCTAAGAGTCCTTAACTCTTTAAAAGAGGTTCTCTTTTTGAGTAACTGTTTTAACAAGACAAAATCCACTTATATGTAGCTCATCTGTCTGCACAACGTGAACAAACCAATAAGGATACCATGTTAACCAAAGCTGGCAGAAATAATAGAAATTAAACAAAAATAGAATGAACAGCCAGTAATAAAAGCAGAAAATCCACTACATACAAGAGCAGTAAAATAAATACAGCCTATACTCGCACTAGGACTCTACCTCAGCCGTTGTTCACATATGACCCCTGCAACTGTTGCACAGAAGGACTTTTTAACACTTAATAATCTTTTATATTAACCCACACCAAAACTCCTGTTTGCACTTTACTGTTATTTGTACTATGGCATAACTGCTGCTGTTGGTATTTGCACCATTACCAATATCCTTTACATGTTGCACACTAATGCTTTTGTCACCATAATTATTCTATTCTTGCACATAGGTTTTTGTCTAGTTTCTGTTTAGTGTACATTGCATTTGATGTATAGTATTTTGTATTTAATGTATATTGAAATTCTCATAGTTTTTCTATTATTTACATATTTTTATTTTTAGTCTTATTGTTTTTTTTTATCTTATTGCATGTTCTGTGACACCAGTAGAAAAGAGCATTTCAACTCCCTTGTGTCTGTTCATATAGAAAAATTGACAATAAAAAATCTTGACTCTATATGCTATATAAGGAATAATAAATAAAGAGGTGCAGCAGACACTAATAAAGCTGTGGAATTATCTGCTGCTTATTGTCAACCAAATAAAAAGGTACTTCCATTTATTGGTTTGTTCAGTTGGTGCAGGAATATGACACATACAACAAGCTATATTTTCTCATAAAAACAGAACTGACTGCAATAAACTTCCATACATGGCCCTTCCTGAAATGTAACCATACCAAAGAAGCAAAAAACAGACACTCGCCCTATTTGCACTTGTCATCGTACCCCTCACAGCAGCAGTATGCCAAAATAAACACATTAACAGAATAGATACATCTGACACACACTATAAAATCAGTCTTTATGCAGACAACATCCTTTTCTACTTAAAAAAAACCTCAACTATCATGAAACTTGTCATTAAAACATTCTCTACCATATCAAACTGCACAATCAACTGGACAAAATCAACCAACGCCTGGGATTCTGCAGCTAAGACCTCAAATCCTGCAGTACACGTGGGTAATATCAGGTATTTGGGTATAAATATTTCCCCAAGGCTGTCAGAGTGGTTCTCCCTCAGTCACCTCTTGGTAGTGTGTTAATCTTCTGGAAAGGTTTTTTAAATAAAAAAAAAAAAAAAAAAAACTAAAAGACTTTCAAATCACGTGAGCCAATATTTTATTCACAACAGAACATAACAAATGTTTACACTGTGAAATGTTAAACTACTATGCACATTCAAATTTGAGTGTGCATGTGTGTCCACTCTGTCTGTGGTGCACGGCTTGTCTAGGCTCCAGTGTAGTCCTGTCCTGCTAGGTAAGGCAAGTAGTCTTTTTCTGTATCAACTCGAGTGCCACACACTTATGTCCATAAGCTATCAATAGTCTACATTTGCGTATGTAACAGTGGTTGGCACAAGCCTGTGCTGAGACATGAACATGGCATTTTTTTCTTCATGGTGTGAACGAGTAGTTCAGAACAGTTCAGAGTCTCTCCACACTTTCCTCACAGGCTACTGTATGCAGTTAAACGCAGTAAAGTTAAAAAGAATTAAAATGGTCTGACAGATGTATGATTAGTTTCTGATGATTAAATTTGCACTTTTTTGCTATAATTATATTATGTTGATGTATACTTTGTATATAGATATATAGAGATAAACTGGACCTGCTAATATGATGATGATATAATATGTGATTTTTTGACATATTTTTTTTAATCAGATGAAAATGTGGAGACATAGGACACTCTCAACACATTCACATTCTGCTGTTTGACAACTTTCCACTTGTAAAGAAGTTGTTTTTTATTAGAGATCCTTGTTTTATAGGCACAAGATTTGGTCATGTGATGCAGCGCAGCAGCACGCTCCTGAGCATGTTCCAAAAGTGCTCACATGTAGCATTAGCAGGACACTTGGCTTTGCTTCAGAAGGACCGACTCCAGAGCAAAGCTTAGAAGCAACTTCCAGAGGAAGGATCCTGGCAATTGGGAAACATCTTCATTTTCATAATTGTGTCTGAGAAATGCTAGTGCAGGTGTTAGCATACTCTGCACAGCTTCTCTGAGCTTATATCCATTTAAGCGCTCAGTACAGGAAGGCCTTCAAATGAATAGGAGTTTTGGCATAATGGGTTAAATTCACTTCTGAGACGTTGGGACAAACTGAGCTTTGGCTTCATTCCACAAAGCAGTCACTTCCCACACTGTACCACATATCTGCAGTACAAGTAAACACAGCAGTTCCCATCAGCGAGTACGCAGTAATAGGACTCCCTCAGGGGCTGCTTTAACCTTCAGGTTCAAGTGACTGTGTCGTCCTTTTCTAAAATGTAAATAGAAATCACATACTTTCAGTCCAGAATAACAGATGCAACACCCCTATTCTGATATGATCTTCACTTTTTTAATGCTCCCATTGATAGTCAATTTCAAATTCAAAATATTTTGCATATTTCAATTTTGATTCATCTGACCATAGTACAGTTGGTTTAAAGGAGCTTTGGTCATACAGTTGTGGCCTGGGTCATGTACACATGTGGCTCTCCTTTACCAGGGCACCTGACTTCAAAAAAGTAATTTGTTATAATTACAAGTTCCTTCTCCCAAAAAGTAACGAGTAAAGTTAATAAGTAACTGTATTATAAAAGTAACTAGTTACTAGGCAAGGTAAGTATGCAGTGAGTTACAATGTTAAAATAATAAAACACAAAAATAGATGTTTTTTTGCTCCCTTTGCTTAAATTTTGTTTCTATGGGTGGAACAATCACAACCAATGAAAGAAATGAAGGGCGGGACATAAGCAGTGCACCGCTGACCCAAACAAACATGGCGGTTTGCCGTTTTTGTCACAAAACACCAGAATATGCCATATTATGAGCAGCTCTGTACTTACTTATAACTGGGACAGCAGCAGAAGTCAGTTGTACAAAGACGTGGGAAAAGTGCATTTGTTTAAATTTGGTCATTACATTGGACGTCAGTGGGACTTTACTGTTGTTAAAATGGCAACATAAAAATCACACAGAGGACTGAACAACAACGCAGACTTCAGCAGAACCAACAGGTGACGAAGGAAAGCACTAAATGCTGTTAATCAGGTCAGAGAATTTATTGAGTTATCCAGTGCGACCTTGGTTAGCTTCCATATTTTTAATGCTGCAGATAAACAGTGGTGATAGGTCAGTTCCAGACCAGAGAGGAACACTTTGCTGTGAATGAGGAACCAGACCAAGAACCAGCTGTGCCAAAAATACTAAATTTGCTGATTTTAATGCACAAAAGTCACTTAGTGAAATATAGCCTATGGATGGTCCATAATTATTGCAGACTAAGAAAGAACTGCGTTAAATATCAACCAATCAGTCAAACTTTATTTATATAGCACCTACGAGCAACTAAAGCTGACCAAAGTGCTGTACAACATTAAAAACAAGATAAAAACAATAAACATATTAATAACAACAAATACTCATTGCACTGATTATCTTTTAACAGGCCACTAACCAGCAGTGTAATATACAGGAGTCACATACACTCTGGGAACTGGAGTTACAACCAGTTACTATTTCTTGGTGCTGTTTATTTAACTTCTGTGTGTTGCACTCTAAATCAGTGTGTACATGCAGCCATGAGGCCACCTGCTGCATCCTATGGACTTCCTCAACCTATCTCACCCACTCTCGTCTGGATGAATCCTTACAGAGCTGATCTATGATCCTATAGATGAACTAAGCGACTAACAGTCCTAGATGCATTGCCTGTCCGTCCTGGGAGAGGATCTCTCCTTCAATATGGGCTCCATAAGGTTTCTTCTTTTTTCCCGTAGCTGTTTTTTTTAGGAGTTTTTCCTTACCAAGAAGGAGGGTCTAAGGACAGGAGTGTCCTGGGTCTGTTTAGTTTAGTGTAGTTATTGTTTGTGTTGATTGTGTGTTAAGTCTGATTGTGTGTTTATGTTTGACCAACTGTTTGTGAAGCCCTTTGAGGTGACTTTTGTTGTGATATTGGGCTACACAAATAAACCTGAATTGAATTGAACATGCACTATGCAGTCAATAAAGGTACAAGCAGTGGTAATTACAAGTCCACAGCATAATCTGGAAAACAGGGATATATATATATATATATATATATATATATATATTAATTGATAAAATGATATCCAGATGTAGGTTGTTTCAAAGTCATCTACATATTCCTTTATTGACTTTACATAACCAGATGTCAGATGCCCAAAGAACCACATGTGTTTTTAAAACCATAGGTTGCAGATGTCTGAACCAGGCTGTCCTGCTTTGGAAAAGAAAGTAGGAGGGGCCTGCTGGCCAGGCTAGTTGTACCCATGGGAAAAGTAATTAGTTAGATTACTTCCTTACTGAAAAAACAACGCTGTTATAGTTTAATTCTGCTATTCCCAACACTGTTCATTACATGATAACGCTTGCATTTGTACAAACATTTACTCCTTTTGTTGCCCCTGCTAAATACATAACAAAGTATTATTTTTACTGGGATGGTAAAATATCTCAGCACACATAATTGTGTGTCTGGTCTGCTTGGAATAAAATAAGGTTTTATGAGATCTGCAAATGATTGCCTAATGATGTATATTTCAGTTTCACAGTGTCCCAATTTTTTTTTTTTTTTTGGAAATGGGGTTTGTATATGAAAAACACAAGGTTCTGTACTAACTTACATTATACTGGTTAAAACTAGGTAAAGAAATGGACAGGATTCAACCAGGTGTAAGATGAAAAGTGTAGTGTAGTGTAACCAGATCTAAACCAGGTCTAAACCAGGTCTAAACCAGGTCTAAACCAGGTCTAAACAGGACTAAACCAAGATTAAAATGAGTATGTTACTGTCGACACAAGTAGTTCCGGTCTGGTTTTCTCTTTTTGCTCTCACTTGCTGTGGGGTGTGTCTGTGTTTGTGTGGCCACTAGCATTTTTTTTTATTTCAAGTTGACTTCAGTCATATTTTCTAAACAAACCCAACATGTGGGGCCCAGATATATGGAAGGGCACCTGGTGTACAGACGAATACTTCATTAAATATGAAAATCCGGTTGATGATTTGGGGCTAGATTCACACAGCTGTTGTCTATCCTAACCAAACCACATCATTACAACCAGACCTGCACTGAAAACTTTAGAGAACACTTGAGTATGGTGGTATTAAAGGGCAAATAACAGCAGCAAATTCTGAAACACACACGCAAATATGAAAATACATCAGATATTTTGGAAATGATAGAGCAAAACAGATCAAACAATGACTGTGACTGGACAGAAAAGAGCTGTTTCTGCTCATATGTTTCTAATGTCCTATGTCTTGTGTGCTAAATACAGCGCACGCTTTAAACCAGGGGTCTCCAACCAGCAGCTCTCAGACACTTTCCAATCAGCTCCTAAAATGCTTCATGAATCCTACATAAGCTTCATTAGTCAGATTTCATTTATAATATGGCAAATCAACTTGTGTCTGTATCCCATCAGAATCAAAGTGCCGCCTGTAACAACTGATAATGTAATAAAGCAATAAGGTAAGAACCTGACAATAATGTAATAACATTTATGAGCCTGAAACGCTGACTATGCAACATCCAACAGAGACACTGACAAAACATAAAGTCTTTTGGATAAGAGACAAAATATCTAAAACTCTAAAACTTAAAATGTTTTTTTTTTTTGTGTGTGTGTGATTTAGACAGCTTGGATGACCAGGAGCCTTCACAGACAAACCTAAGCAAATTAATAATATTCTAAATAGAACCTTCTGTAAAAATTGTCAAACTGGCTCTTACTATTATAATTAATCTTACCATTATAATTATCTACCATCCACTAAACTTATTTCTGATGAACAACCTGCACAAACTGCAAAAAAATAAATAAAATAAGAAATGGAGTCCTATTGATGTATTATTACATTATAGGCTGCAGTTATTACATTTTCAGTTTGTTTTTTGTATGCTGGGCCAATAATAACTTATTACATTATTTTCAAATGTTACTACATTAAGGTAAGTTATTAGGTTATTGGCTTTATTCAATTTAAAATAGCCAAAATGATTATGTTATTGGCAAGTATTACTTTATTGGCCATTATTGTATTATCTGTTGCTACACCGCTCCCTTCGTGTACAAAATGATTTTCCTTATAATTATTAATAACTTAATAACCTCAGAACTGCCTTGCTTGATAAAAGACTAAACATACTAAAGCATTTTAAAGGGAACACTTGTCTCATTTTCTTTGGGTTGAAAGTTTGCGTCAATGTCCTGTGTGTACCTCGCCCAAAACCAATAGTTACTGGGAAGATGAATGAATCAATAAATGTTACAAAGCACAAGTAGCTCTTTCATTTTATAAAAGTATCTCTTCTGGAAAATAGGTTGTAGACCTTTGCACCGAAAATCAGATTATACCAACTGTGATAGATTTAGAAATTACCTTTTTAATTTCTTATGAAAATATCTACAATAAAAAATGTGCATGCATATAGTGGTTTCAGGTGTATGTGTGTTTTCATCTTTGTGTGCATGTTTCCTGAATTTATTATTGTGATTGTCCCTTTAGGGCCACCGTAAACCAAAGTTATAAGAGTTAAACCGTTTGCTCTGTAGCGGTCCTGAACAGTGCCCATTAGTGTTAATTGAGCTGCTGATGTGAGTGGGAGGATTAGCAGCTCTCGCAGTAACACCACTCCAGGTTTTGTCTTGTGAAATTTAAGACCTTTTTTTTTAGACTTTTTATGCCACTGAAATTTAATACCAGCATCATCAACAACAATAATCTGTATGAATTTTACACAAAGGAGTTATCTGTACTACTCTTTGAAAATCAAGGGTTTATTTTTAAAAGTCAAACACAGATGAAAGAACTCCAGCACTGCATTAATCATAAATCATTAAAAAAACGAATCATGCATTTGAATGATAACATTTTTCAGTTCTTCACTAAATATATTTTATTGTTGTGGTGTCACTACTTTTTGTAATATTAACACAATGATTTGACAAAATTTAAGACCTACATGAACAAAGTTTTATACCTACTCATAATATTAGTAATAGCAATAGTTTTAGGTCAAATTAAATACCTCTTTAATGCTTTTAAGACCTTGGGGATACCCTGCATACAACTTTGTGGATTTCAAAATATGAAATATGCACCATCGCTTAATGTCTTCCATTGTGTCCTAGTCTGGACCCAGGGGAGACTCAGAGGCACCCATGCTTTTGCTTTCTGTCAGTTTATGGTCAAGACACTGCATGCTCCATGTCAGGAAACAGACCATTTTAAAGCTTAAGATCCAACAGCAAAGCACACACACAACTGAATAACACAGCTTGACCTGAAAGGTGTCTTTTGGTTTCAGAATGCCATTTGAACTACAGCAAATGATGACTCATGAAGCCAAGAAAATTAGTACTTACTCTGTCCCACGTGTCCAGTGTCCCGGTGAATCCTCTGAAAAAGCAGATAAGCCAGAGTGAAAAGTGAAGTGAGGAGGTGTGCAGCAGGTCCACACGCTCTGTGACACTGGAGTACTACAGCCTGCCTCCAGACACTCAGTGCACTCAGGCTCCTCCCACCACACTCTGCTGGCTCCTCCCACCAGCAGTCACTCTGTCAGGGGAGGGGTGTCAGTCTGCTGCTTCTGTTTCCAACACAAACTCATGAAACATCCACTGCATCTGACTGCATAGTTTTAGAGAACATACGATTGAAATTGAAATGTCTACTGTGATATGTAAGGGGATATAAAGACATACCAGGCTCAGTTTACAATCATATATTATGATATTTGAGATAAGTTGTTTAACTAGAATGTACACATTTATTACCTACTCATTAACAAACAGAAGTTCAAAATGTTTGTTAGAAAAAGGTACACTAATCATTACAGTCAAAGTCTTTCAGTTCCTCTAGAGCCCTTGTTCAGTTTTTTTCAGTGTACATATATTCAGAATACATTGACCAGACCATGGTGCTTACAGTTTTATCATTTCCCACATGAAAGGAAATAAAGGAATAAAATAAGAATAACAATAATAATAATAAAATAAATTTAAAAAAATTATAAAAAACTGAGTTATACAAACTCTGCTCTGAGGGATATAAGTTTTAATACATCAAATCCTTCTAGAGTCTGGGAGATTATGTCATTTTTTCCTATTAAAAACATTTTGAACATTGTTCCAAGTCAATTGGTGGGGCTTTAGTAGATATATCACTGGCTCTCCCATTCCCTAAAATGAGTGTCACTAGCTTCTACTGGTAAAGTTCTAAATAAGTATAGTAACTGCGGGAAGATATGAATTTTCACTGCATGTATCCTCAAATTCACAGATTCCATCTGTGCAAATCAAACTTTATTGTTGAGGTGGTCCATAGTTTGATTGTAGCCATTTGGAAAGGTCTTTTGTCAGGGTTATTCCTAAATATTTAATGAGTTAGCTTCGCAGTTAAGGGTTAACTTACAGCCTGACAGTTTACATCAGACAGAAATATCATCAACTCTCAGGCTCCTCCAAAAAGACTAAAACATCATCTGCATTGGTTCCTCCCCACTTACACTAACTTCACTCTAATTATCTTACTATCTAATCCATATACAGGGCAAACAGGAGGGGGGAGATCAGGCAACCCTGCCTTGTTCACCACTACTGAACGAAAGAGATGAAAGATCCCCATTTGTCTTTATATGGACCCTTAGTCTTTATTAATGTTATAAAATGATCTTGATATAACCAGATTTCAGCCCTGCGACAAGCTGGCCTTTGACCAGGGTGTACCCTGCCTATGGCCCAAAGTTACTGGGATAGGCCCCAGTCACATGCCACCCCTAACAGGAATAAGTGGAAGAAAATGAATGAATGAATAACCAGATTTTTCCAGTACTTTGTAAAGAAATAATCTGACAAATTGAATGCCTTCTCTGCATCTAATCCCACAGTTAGAGCAGTATAGTTTGTCTTCTGCTGTTTGTCCTGTTATATGTAGTGATCGTGCTTTTCTCTCATCTTGTTTGTCTTTGCTCTCTTAAGGGATGACACTTGATTGTTTTTAATAGAGGAAGGGATGGTTCTTGTTTTAAAGCTTTATGCCCTCTGCCCTTATAACAGCAGCCTTAGTCTGAGCTTTTTGGATTTTACATATCACCACTATGGATTTTACATAGTTTATACTAATAGTTTTGCTGATTCACCACACTTCACCAGAGTCGTTTCACTCTCTTTTCTTCTTTCATACTTTCTCTCATAATTTTGGATCATTTAGTGTATTTGAGTTTAGTTTGCATAATCCTTTCTGGACTCTCCAAAATGTATGGTTACTGAGATTGGGCTGTGGTCCCAAAGGTCAGTTTTCTTAATGTTGCAGTCCCTTCAGAACAAACATAAAGAAAGAATGTATTTTTGAATAGACTGAATGTGGAAAAGAGTATGGTGTATAATCTCTGCTTCCCTCCAGATGTCTGTGATGCCTTGCTCTTCCATTTCAGATTCTCTTCTTCTCTTCTTCTTCTTTTATTCTTTCTTCTTTTTATTTAATGGAATTTCTTGAAGAGGCATTCCTGGTGCATCTAGTTTAGGGTTTAGCATGAAGTTAAAAACTCCTCCACAGATTACTACACCCTGGGAATGAACCAATATGTCCAATATGTGTCTATAAAACAACCAATTGCTACCTAAGGATATAAGTGATATCTTAATAAACCTACTCACCTCATCTTCTAATTCTGATATATGCTCCTATATTTGCTCGATATAAGCATGGAACCCCCTCTCCTGTGTGCTAATCTAGAATGTCCTAGAGATGGGCCTTTTCCTTTCTTAACTTTGACAGAACCTTGTGATTTTACATGGAGACATTTCCTTCCCTGGATAAATTGTAAGCAAGTCCTTTGCAACTTAATAAGCAAACAGAATAACAAAACCATAACAAACAGTGTGAACACAGAACATTTCACTTCTTTCCCAACCTCCATCCTTAAGGTTTATATACTGAGCTGCTTCAGAACTATGGGATCTGCTTATACTACACTAATGAAGATGGCAAAACAACCTTGGTCACAGTATGTAACACAAATAACTACTTGTATTGCAATATTGTACTCCTTAACATCGGTGTGGTGCATCTGAATCAAATTGTGATCTGGTTTAGAGTAAGTGTACATCAGCCTAGTTCTTGCTTTTTTTTTCTAATGTTGCACAGGGCTACATTATAGAATACTTATACCCATGTTATCTGTTCATGCAAAATTATAGCAAACTTAAAAGAAGATGAAAAATGAAAAGTGGAAAGTCTTTGGTATCTGTGGTTCATGAGGCTCTGCAGTAGGAGTGAAAAGTGTCACTTAATAACTTCACATGCCCTCTCTAAAAATAATCTGCGTACACAGAGAGAAGAGAAGGAGAGAGAGGGACGCCCAAAATAACTTTAGACAACTGCTAAGCAACTGCATAGATCTTTACTAGAACCAGGGATCTACTAGTTCAGGGGTAAATGCTCTATCCATCTATCCAAAAAGTTCTGCATTGTGTGGCCCATAAAGCAGGCACACTATGGCCCTCAGGCATGGGTATTCTTGTTTGTCATACCACTTGATCTCTGACCAATGGGCTGATGGCAGGCTAGAGCAGGAACGTCACAAGCATTAAAAAGTTATTTTTAGCTGAATTGAGATTTTGTAATGGAAAAAAAGTTAGTGATGATTATGTCTGTGAAGACTCTCACTCATCCAGGCTAAGTAAATCTCAACAAAAGGTCAAAAAGAAGTCATCTGGACTTGTTTTTTCAAAGCAGAAAATGTTTCACCTTTTATTTAAGAGGCTTTCTCAATTCTGAAATTGAACTGGTAAGAGAGCTGGTTTATGCACTCTTAGGAAAGAAGAAGCCTCTTGGATAAGAGGTGAAATGTTTTCTACTTTAAAAAATTCACTCCAGATGACTTCTTGGGCTTAAAACTACAATTATTAGTAAAGTTAACTTTTGCTATCTAAGACATGTACTTATATCTCTCCTATAAAAATTGCTCCCATAAAATAATATATTTTGTTTGTGGATCTTTCCCAGCTCACGGCGCTGAGAACCCCTAAAACTGTAACTCTACAAATGCCCCTCAGTATACAGCACAGTCCTCACCCTACACTGGGATCAAACGTGACCCCGTCATCTCAGAGATGCTTTATTTTATGCTTCAGATATTGTCTGTCTAACAGAAGACTCACATAATCACTCACTCAATACTAAAGCATTCTCTAAACAGACAGAGATCAGGAACAAGTCCCTTTCCCAGCACAGCATGCAGTCACTGACACAGGCCTGAGGCAGCGCTTTAGAACTGTCACTTAGAACTACAGCCACAGCTCTCCAGAACTCCAGGCATCACATATGATCAAATTATTATTCATATCACTTTTGCAAATCTTGTGAGTAATAAGCGGCAGATGTGACCCTTACAGCTACAAGAACAAAACGATCTCTGTCTATCCAAACATAGAAGAGATATAAAGACATGCTCTATAAGCCACAGAGACCTTAATAAGTGTGACAGAGGACAGAGAAACCCATGGCACTGCTCTTGTGTCTGCCTCCGTCTGTATGACATTCCTCACATGCTTGATATCAGAGGAGGGGAGTGTGGGCCTTACTCGCAGCACTGACTGACACTCTGTACGATGTAAAAGGTGCACAAATGCATATGACCATTATTTGCAAAATTATTATGGTCTTCCAGACATTCGGTTTTACCAAAATCCCAATATGTATCAGCTTAAATAGACCAGACCCAGGTTTACACAGTGGTTATGCCCTGGTTTAGACTTAGACTTTATTGATCCATAAGGGAGTTTCTCAGTTGCACATAAAAATATATATATATATATATATATTTTAAGTAATACAATAATTTGAGTAAAATACAACATAATATGTAAAAAAAATAAATAAATAAAAATAAGGATTTGTCACAGGATCTTCGGGGTTATTTACAGAAAGTTGGGTTTTAATAAAGAGTATATTTATTGCATTTATACTTTAGTTAGTTAGAAAATGTGTCACCATACACATATTTTAGCTAGAATTTTGACTTTTTTTTTCTCTCTCTTTTTTTCCCCCCACAGTGGGATATCCAGCACCAGCTGAGGAGTCCACACCACAGCCCTGCCTCCTGACTCTGGGACAAGAACCAGTGCAGCTCCCAAGCATCTGTCATTTAACTGAGTTACAGCAAGTAGTAAGTAAAGGAGGACTTTATGTGATATCTGACTTTTTTACTTAAATGAATATGATACTGCTGGCGATGTTGTGACATGTTTTAAATGCAGAGCAGTTCATTAGTTTCATTCCTTTTGTGAGAATAAATATTTTCTAAGTGAATACTGCGGTGTTCATTATGAGCATTTAACTCATTATATGAGTTAACCCAGCACAGTAGTTGAATATAACAGTATTGGACAGAATATTTAACCAATAATAACCCATACTGGGTCAAAATAACCCAGAATTGTGTTAGTACAATAGTTACCCAGTGGTTGAGCATTTTTTCGGGTGCTCCAGCTCTGCTCCTGTCTGTTCTTCCGAGCCACTGCCTCTCTTCTACACCTGTCCTTTCATTCTTGCTGATACTCTTTTATCACACAACACACTTTTCTCCACCCATTCCAACCTGCTGCAAAGACTTCACCTCTTTTCCACACTTTCCACTGCTCTGGACCATTGACCCCAAATACCTAAAATCCTGCGCCTTCTTTACCTTTACTCCGTGTAACCTCCCCGCTCCACTGGGGTTTTTCTCATTCACAAATCTCTAGAGATGTTCCTCCAAATGCTCCCTGCTCTCACCACAGCTCACAATGTCGTCTGAAAACATCATAGTCCAAGGAGATTCCTGTCTAACTTTATCTGTCAGTCTGTCCATCACCAAGGGCTGATCCTTGATGCAGTCCCGCCTCCACCTTAAACTCCTCGGTCATACCTACAGCACACCACTGTCTTACAGCTCTCATACATGTCCTGCACCACTCCAGACTTCCTTATACAAGACCACAGCTCCTCTCTGGGCACATAGTGCATTGACTTGTGCCCTCTTGTGACTGGATTGCATTATTCCACAACAACAAGCAATGCACATGAAAAATCACTGGCATTTCTTGTTGTTGACTTGTTGGCTTGTATTGAAATTCCAGAGTGGGACAGTTTACTTCATGTCTTCTCCACCCCTCATTTCTCCACTGACAACTATTTACAGTTTTTCTCATTTGCTTTAGCTCATTCACTGAAACCCGGTTCAAGTCTATCTTAATTTCTTTAAACTTATATTTGAGCAGGATTCTCTGTTTGCAAATCATTTAGAACATTTCTCATAATTTCACACAGTTTTTAAACTTTTTCTCAGAATTCTTCGCACAGCTTTCACACAGAGATTTTCACTGAATTCACTTTCAAGACAATAGTTTTGTTCACACATGGAAAAGGATTTTGGCCAAAATGCTGTCTCTCTAAATATAGAACTTGCAAAAATCTAAAATTTGTGAGCGCTTACCATCTGGTTAGAAGGAAATGACTTCTGTGTCACTGTTTCAAGGGAAAAGAGTCTTGGTAGAGAGACAGTGGTATGACACAATATACAGTATTTTTTACAGAAAACAATATATTTTGTGATTTTGGACTGAGGACACCTGTTTACAGTGAAGCTGGATCCATCACTCAAGAGGGTTTTCCCATTAGCCATCAAATGAAGAAAAAATATACATACTATTTATCTTTATCAGAATAATTACATTTTTGAAATTTTAGCAGTGCTCCCACTGACAAAGCTAAAGATGTCAGGATGAAGAAAGCTAATGTTCCTTGCTTCAGTTTTTCTGTCATTGTAATTGTCATTTCTGACAGACTGTATACAGACTGTAACCAAAGATTGTTGTAAAATATTGCACAATACAGAAATCAGCAAAATATACATTCTCTACTTACATAAATACATTTGTATTGTATAAAAACTGTCATGTTTTAAGTACTGAAAATATCCAGTCTCCATTCATTTGTGTAAAATGTGAATTCAAATGCTCTCTGCACTGAATGAGAACTGCAGTTATTGAGAGCAGGACTGACCTGCTGCGTGAAATGAGTGAATGTACATGTGAAGTCACCTGATTGCAGTTTGAGCAATCTGGTGCAAAAACTTGTTTTTGGAGGATATTTTAAGAAATTTGAGTGCAGAATATTTTTGCAAAGAAAAACCTTTTTTTGAAAACCTGAAATCCAGTTTGGGTTTTCTGTGTGCCTTGTTTTGCAAATGAAAAAATCATGAAACTCCCACACGCTGTCTCACTTTTAATTAATTTATTGAGCTTAAGAAATGTTTCAGTCTGTCAGACATTCATCAGGCTTGAGGACAGTCCCTTTCCCTCCACCTTGTACAGGCGCTGCCTCCAAAAACATCATCCGTCAGGATCGAGAGCAGTCTCCTTATAACATTACCGACCCTAACAAACAATTATCATACAAATGAATACTCAATTTATATTACTCTCTTTACATCAAAACTACATTCAAAGACAAATATAAATAGATTATTAGCAGTACACATTAGCTGTGGTCATTAGTTCATGTGCCTCTTTAAAAACATTCTTAGTGTGATACACCATAAAACGGCAGTACAACTGCTCTCTAATACCTCAGAGGGAAATGACTTTACTCTCCGCCTCATATCACGATTACAGCATTACATTCACCAGAAATTCATCAAGACCTCTTGGACTTGAAAGGTAAAAATCCAGTGTGCTTCATGTCAAAGCACGATCGTGGTCTCCTCCCCTGGGTGGGAGTGGCATCTGCTCAGTTCCACAGAAGCGGAGAGATGACACATCGTGCTTTAACTGATTAAAATAAATCGCTACTGGAGAGTCCATGTCTTACCGTCTCTTGTGCTCGCTAATGCGTTGTTTTAACTTATGTGTGGTTTTACCCACGTATGTGAGTCCACATGGGCACCACAACAGGTAAACTACATGTAGTGGTAGCCTAAAACACTTCAGCTGATTAGCCAATCAGATTGAGACCACGCTCTATAACAAGAGGAGTCTCACACCTGGTCTGACCTCTCCCACCTCTGACGTCACCCACCACTGCAGAAGTGGGGTTGTCATTCATATTCACATGCCTCCTGTCCACCTCCCCTAACAGTGTGTGAAAATAAGGCCCATACTCATCCAGGTTTCCCTAGGCTGCACTTTGTCTGCCCTGAACAGTATGTGTCCCGTTGTGACATCTGGCGTAAAAACCCTGCCAAATCACTGCGAGCCTGGTTTAATGTGGCAACCCTGAATAAGAAAGGGAGAAGCCAAAAAAAACAAAAACAAAAACAAAAAACAAAAAAAACAAAAACAATGTGCAGTGCTAAAAAAACACTTGATTTTGCTGCTTTATGTAGACACATTCGTGCCCTGCTCTGTCTGGTGCTAGCTTGAGCTGACTGAGTGAAGAGGGCCTGACTTGGGCTGATGGAATATAGTGGGTGTGGCCATCCCATCAGGGAGGGCCTTCAAGGGACATGCACCTAATCTGAGCTTCTTCAGCAGAAAGAAAGTCACAGCTCTCAAAAGGAAGATGTTTTTAATAAGTATTATTTTAGTTAAGAAACATAACATGCTAACCTGGAAGTGTCCAAAATGAAATCTAAAAGCTTGAAAAGAACATTCTATGGACCCTTTAGGGTCATCTACAAATTTCAGTTTTGCAGTGACACATTTTAAATCAAATACAAGCTGCTCCATGGTATATCTCAGTTGGTAGAGCGGCTCCAGCTGCCTCTGTGTCGTGACTATTTACAGAATCTCTCTCCCTCATGATTTTCTGTCACTTCTCCACTGTCCAATCCAATACAGTTGTGGAAGGCCAAAAAATAAAAATAAAAAATAGCTTTAAAATATCAATAAATAAAATAAAAAGTGTAAAAGTATCTATGCAGTTGTTGTGGAGTAGTGGCAGGGTTATGAATTAAGGGTCATTCTTAATATAAAACCAGATGAATAATTATAATAAATAATGTATGTAATGAATTTGACCTGTCAGATTGTCCCATGCTAACCCTAGAGCACCAAAACTGGTGCGGTAGTTTTGGAAAATCCCCCGTGCCTCTGAGCTGTCTCTGCTGTGGACTCCACTACAGTATCAGGTTCTGCATCACCACGGCAACGCTCCCATCATGTTCCCCTTTGTTACAACCCAGCTCGCCTAGGGGCAAGTAACACAAGCCAAGATGGCAGGTTGATAACAGTCACCCAGTCTGAAGTATTTGCCTCGGCTTTTTCTTTCTTTTTGTGTCTAAATTATTAAGCAAATTTGAATGTACCGCTGCCTCAGTCAGAGCATAACACACAGTGAAGGACCCCCTGACTGTGCCAGCATAAACACTAAGCTGTCCTACATAAGCCTGTTCAAAAATCACATTCACTCGGGCACCAACAAGAACGCATTAGCCTAATAATACTAATTTTCATAAATTATTATTGTGACATTAGACCAGAGGGGTTCCTCTGTTAATGTTTTTCAGGTGGGACTAGTTCTCCTCTGATATAGAGGTGGAAAGTCTCTGTGGGGCTATGGGGGTACATATAGAATATGAATGATATTTGCAAGTTCTGGGAACCAGGGGATGCAGAGTTGTGTGCAGTCTAATCTGTAGACTTTTTTTTCTCAATATAAATTGACATTATGCTTTCATACAGAACAGCTCTTGTAGGCCTAATAAGACCTCATTAATTGTTGAATCACTGGTTAAAAAAAAAAAAAAAAAACACTCTCCTAATTGTTCCAATTATCAGTAAACCTATATCATTGCCCTCCTGGGCTTTGATACAGTAAATACACCTTTATTACAGTTAGTATGCCTTTATTAGTTATAACACTTTTATTACAGTTATTACCCCTTTATTAAAGTTATACCACCTTTATTACAGTTATTACACATTTATTTCAGCTGGTACACCCTTATTACAGGTAGTTCACTTTTATTACAACTTCTTCTTACTGCTATTACTTCTTTATTACAGTGGACACACCTTTATTATAGTTAGTATACTATAATTACAGTCTCTACCCCTGACTGTATGTGACCAGTATCTTACTTGTTATTACAATTTTAGTAACCTGTACTTACACAGGAACTTGTGGGCTGTAATCTAAAGTGTTACCCATATTTCCTACTTTGCCTGTAACATAATATACACTATACAGCTCTGGAAAAGTATTAGATGAGTCCATGGTCACGCCAGCACGATTGAACAAAATCACATCTTTGCAGAGTTGTAGTTAAAACTTCACTTAGAGAGAGATGCTTACAATTACTCCTGACAGAGAGGGCTTTAAGCTTTATGTCAGTTTATTTCACGTCAATAGGCCCAGTAATCCCAGGGATTTTGACCGTTAAAGTTCAGGATCCTTGTCTGCGACCGTACAGAAAAAATACTTTAACATCAACTGACTGCAAAATTAAGCTATCTGAGGCCACTTATTTCTGTACAGAAATAAGTGTTTGTGGGTCAGAAATGTGAGTGACGTCTGAGTGCTGTGTCAGAAGATGTCATGAGCTGATTTAGCGGCATTTACAGTCAGCAAAAGAGTAATTTGCTAAACAGTGCTAGCAGTAAGGCTAATAATAAAATAAAAGAGTTTTCTCCAGCAATAAAACTGTGTTTATGACAGAGCAGAAGGAGAGGAGGAGGCAGCTTAGTCTCTGGGCTGGGCTGGTTTATAGAGCTAGATCTGATTCTTACAAAAATGGCAAAGAAACAGCCTTTTGTGCACTTTTATCCCCAGTAGCTTCTTTTGTTTTTCGTGGATATGTCAGTTGCATGACTTATAACTGAGGGGACATGAAATTAGCTTAAAAAATACATGTAATGCTATAACCTTTACATCTAAGACTAACCTAAACTACTAAACTTTCTAGAGCAGCAAGTTTCATTGAATTAATACAATTTTTCATCATAGCACATTATTCAGATTAAATTTTAAAACTCCAGTTATTAATAAAGTGAATTATTGCTCTCTAAGAGTGTGTTCACACTTGCCATGTTTGGTTTGCTTTAATCGAATCCTGGTGCGCTTCCTGGGACAGTCCGCTTTGTTTGAGCAGCTGTGAATGCACAATCAGGTGAACTCTGGTCCTCCTGAAATCAGAGGTCCTGGTGCGGTGCGCTTTGAGCCCTGGTGCACTCCTGGTCTGGTCCTGGTCTGGTCTTGGTCTGGTCCTGGTCTGGTCCTGGTGAAGTATGAACGTAACGTGGACCAAACTATGGACTAACGCCAGGGAGAGGACTACACCACTGTTCACCAAGGGCAGAAAAATATACACGCCTCTGATGTTACTATAAGAAAAAAAAAAATACAAATATACTATAAATAAATGTATTTAAAAGGTTGCTAACATTAGCAAACATATGTGAAAACACTGCTGAAACAACACAGATTTCATATTAATCCACAGCTGTGTTCAGCTGATACCTCTGCTCTAAACCTAATACTTCATTAAATATTAATTAAAGTGAGTCGTATGAAATTTTTGAGGACTTTTGTCCTAAAGAGTACCGAGTCCTGCGAACCAGCAACTGTGAACACACCCTATGACATATACTTACAACTCACCTAAGTCTCCTATAAAATAATATATTTGAATAAAATACTGTCCCAGCTTAGGGTGCAGAGAGAGCACTCTGAATACTGAAACTCTACAATAGCCCCTGCCATTTTCTGAAGACCTGAGTTCTTACCTTTGTGTTTTTTTTTTTTTTTTCTGCTGCAAAACCAGTACTTCTTCCTGCTCCTTTGCATCTCTCACTTTATCAATATTTGGACAATAAACTACTTACCTGTGCTTAAGTCTTGTGTCGCCAAAATTGTAAAGCCACAACAAAGCATGACAAAAGAATGAATAATCACCTCAAGCTCATCTTTTGTAGTGAGATCTTCAGCTCAGAACCTGCTGATGGTCCCTCACACTTGTTTCAAAACTCAAGGAGACCAATCCTCTAAAGCTGCTATGAGCAATATATATTTTATAAAAATTACCCACATGTGTCCCAAGATAGGATGTAAACATGTTTAAATCAATTAGCTCACAAGATTTATTGGATACAGAACTCAAGGCGTATCTGGAGTGGAGCTGGGCAGAAGGCTGAAAACAGTATGCAGGGTTCTGATGGTCCAGAAAGATCTGATGAAAGCAGAACAGAAACAAATTAGGAGAGTCCGAAAAACTGAGCAAAACTACATAAAATGTAGGCCAAGCAGTATAGATACCACTGTAGGTTAACTGACGATCTAGCAGAGTGTGGAGGAATGAACCAGGTCTTTATGCTGCTGTACGTGTGGGTCTTGATTGGAGAATTTGCTGCAGGTGAGTTGAAGGTGGGACTCGTGGTGGAGGCGCACCGGAACAGCCGTCCCTCCACCCAGCCCCAGACAAACACACAGAGACAGACACAGAAGGGAGGGGAAAACAAAACCGTTAACCGGTGCTATGTAAATAAACTTTACTTACTTAATATTAGCCTAAGCCATTGCTACTACTGCCAAGTATATCTGAGGCTAAGGAGCTGCCATCAGGGACATGGACAACTCCAAAAATCTAGCTAATTACATACAGGACAGACACAGATGTGACAGAGGGGCAGAGACGTGTCCAGGACACTTACACAGGCACAAAGCCAACACCACCAAGCTTTCCCTTTAGTTGGGTGCACTTTTGAAATGGAACTCTATCTCCATCTGCTGGTACATCTTTGGTAACACAGCTATTAGGTTTAGACTTCAGAGTGGTCCTACAGTATGTTTGTAATTATTCTTTCACCTCATCCCAAGCTAAGAACAAAAAGCAAAGTTTCACAAATCTCATAAAACACAACAGAATATCAACTACATCTCAGCTGTTGAAACTGATATTTTTAAACTTTTCACAAAAGAAAAATAGAATACTTTGAATTTGACCACTAGCAGTGTGGCTGGGCATGGACAAGTGAAGCCACAGGTGGGGAAGTGCGGCTTAACCTCGACACGTGCAGTCAAAAGTTATCATGTAGATTTTTCAAAAATTGTTGAACTTTGTTATAGCGAGATTGCAACTAAGAGGCTGTCTTGAGAAGTATAAAAGCTTTTGTAGCTCTCAAATACACTGCCTGGCCAAAAAAAAAAAAAAAAAACCTCACCACCTGGATTTAACTAACTGTAATTAACTAACTGTATGATCTGGGGTTGCAGCAGTTGGTCAGGTCTGGGTTCAGCAACGTTCTGGGCCCAAAGAATGAAGTCAGCTGACTACCTGCATAATGAAGGAACAGCACAATGTCACATTGAGACAAACCCAATGTAACATTTGCACATGATGACCTGAACACAATGTGTTAATATTATGGCTTATAAAATGGCTCTCCAACGACCTCTATACATTTTGAATGGGACTTGGATCCTGTGTTTTATTGAAGATACTTCGATGTGCAGTCCTCTCACTGATGTGTGCCCCTCACTAACTCAAGGGACTGCAAGGGCCCTTATACCTGCTTGTGGCTTTAATTTCATATAAATATTCCCAGTTTCAGGTATTTTTTTAGGAGTTTTTCCTTACTGAGAAGGAGGGTGACAGGAGTGTCCTGGGTCTGTTTAGTTTAGTGTAGTTATTGTTTGTGTTGATTGTGTGTTAAGTCTGATTGTGTGTTTATGTTTGATTAACTGTTGTAAAGCCCTTTGAGGCAACTTTTGTTGTGATAGGGCTATATAAATAAAACTGAATTAAACTGAATTATAACATAAGATGGTTAAACCTACCTCTAATTGAAGGTTATGTGTTTATGCATTTATGAAACTCTGGTAGTACAATATGAAGTCCATAAATGAACTGTTTATTACACTGAACCTGCTCTGCTAGCTAAGTTAGCATTGCATTTATGCAGTGAAGGAAATTAACAGTGGTAAGTGTACTTTGAACCTGGGTGTTCATTGTTTTATACAGTTCCTACCATTTCTTTGCACTGTTGGAGCTACAACAACGAAGATATTGCAGCAGAAAGTGAAAGCATTACACTTTTCAGTTAGAAACAGTCCCAAAAAAGATCATCATCAGCACAGTGCTCAGTTAGCCCCACATTTCTATGTTGTAACCAAATTTATTCAACATTCAACATAGTGCAGTTAATTGCCAATATGTCAATAAATCTGAATGTAGCAGTATACACTGCAACCCTGAACCCCTCGTGCAAATGCCCTCTCCCCATTGGTCTCATGTGTGCGCTGGCATCCTATAAAGGTGCTCCCTATTTGGTCCCTCTCCTTCTGACCTCACGCACTTGCTCCGCCTCCCTGACTTCCACCTTCTGGGTTTAGCCGCTGCTCTTGGCAGCATGGACAATCACTTGCACGCCCGCAAAACGTAAATGATGCTTGTGGCACAGAAATGGCAGCACTGTCCTCCTGGAGGTGTCACAGAATCTGAGGTCCTAGGTCCTGCTCCTGGTGCAGAAGCACAGACCCCAGTAGAGCCCCCTGCAGCTGCTCCTGGGTCTACTTCTAATGTTGGTGTCCAGACCACCTCACTGCCATCTCCCAGTTCCACTAAGAGCTGTAACTTCTGTCACCTGTCCAGATGGATCAGAAACATCTACATCAACATCTACATCTACTTTGTGTCTGTGGAGGACACTCCCATGGAATGAGACACTTCTCATACCTTTGTCATTTATTCATTCACTGTTCAATAAATTGTACATCTTTGTACAACATTTCAGTGCGAGGTTTGATTTTATATGGGTTTGTATAATGGGGACCAAAAATTCCTGCAATCAACTCCTGTGTTTTAGATCTGATGTATAATGGTGTTTGGAAACAGAATAAAACAGATAATGTACATTATCCCAAGATGACAATGCCAGGATTCATCGAGCTCAAAATGTGAAAGAATGGTTCAGGAGCATGAGACATCATTTTTACACATGGCCGCCACAGAGTCCAGACCTTAACCTCATGAAGAATCTTTGGACATCTAAAGGTGATGTTCAGTAGACATGGTTCTGATATCAAGAATACTTTGATGATGTCTAGAATGGTAGCTTAGATATTTTCACATTTAGCTGAAAAGTGACTCTTATTTTGGTTCCCACGACCGTATTACAGTAGCATACTTGGGCTATGTGCTTGTACTAATGAAGAACTGGGGTTGTATTCGAAAAACAGACTCTAACAGTATGCTCAATATGATTAAAAATGAACGCACAGTGTGTATGTAGTACAGACTTGCAGCCTTAATGGTTATTACAGTGATTCTTAAACTTTTCACACCAAGTACCACATCAGACAGTATCTGGCTTTACAAGCATCTTCAACAGACTAAAATAAGCATTGCTAAACCAGGTAGGTGGATGGGCTACACTTCAAAGTTGAGCCCCAACTCACCCGACTAAAATAAACAACAACAACAGATGAGATTTGTATTGCCCTTTCCAAGCCTCTCAAAGCATTTTGCATGAGTCCATTATTCTTTCACTCCTCAGTCACACTTGGTAAACTACTTATGTAGCCACAGAAGGGCAGACTGACAGAGACGTGGCTGCCCTCTGCGCCTACAGCCTCTTTGACCACCATCTGTGTTGCCAAAGCACGAAACAACACTGTGCAATGCTGGTAGCCGGGCTTGAACTGCCAACCTTTGGGCAAACAGTTCTACCTACTCCCCTCTACCTACTGACTCTACCTACTGAAGTCACTTTTTTGTGTAAGATTATGTAAGTCCCCACACATAACCTTCCGGTCGATTCCGGTCGATTAATCGCTGTGCTGGGCAGAAATTTGGGCAACTAATAATTTCTTTGGTCAACTACAGCCCTAGAAGTCTGTGTTGTGCTGGCTTTGTGTTTACATTCTTTAGCTATCAGCCTACACTTCATACAGTATATCACATCTTTTGTCATTTTTTCTCATATTTACTTGTGTGTTTTATGCTCTTGGATAACAGTTCTTTAGTCCAATGCCTGCTATTAGACTGTAGTTTGCAATGCATTTCACCAGGACTGCATCTGGAGCAGCCTGCACCAGGACCACATCAGGGGCACTCCAGGGACACTGCACCGAGCCCACTAATTTCAGGCAGACCAGAGTTCACTGTTTGGCCCACACCTGAGTATGATAGTGCATTCACACCTGCACAAATGAACCAGACTGTCCCAGGAAAGGCACCGGGGTTCGATTGAAGCAAACTGAACATGGCAAGTGTTAAAACATCCAGAGACATACAATGATCTGAATAAACAAACATTACAATATATCACATTTAGTGTAAAGACTAATATGAACCAGCGTTTTAATGATGAAATATTCATCACAGTTTAACCAGAGGGTTTCATATCATCATTTAAATTAGTTTATTTTTTAATATAATACAGACACTGAGTCATTCTGAACAGAATGATTCATTGGCTGACGTGTCTAACATGTTTATTAAGTTACAACTTCAAAGAGTCTCGAATGTTCACTTTACATCCATGTTGCCATCAGCTGTGTCGCTTGTGCATTTCCTCGTTTCCTCTCCCGCTGTAGGTGTCCCCCTCCAGCACACGCTCACACCGGCTGCAGCACCGGCTCTTCTTATCTGATACTGGAAGTTAACCACATCCAGACCAGGTTAGCCTTTCAGTGTATGTTTCCAAAGAGATCTACTTTGATAGAAAGTGATCCTGCTTCATACAAAAAACCCCGGGTTAACTCCAGAGTTACCTCTCTAACTCTTATCCAGCTTTGTAGTACAGGCCTGGATTTGGGTTTGCTCATGTAAAAAATCCATTAAGATAGCAGATTTTCAGCAGCAATTACTTATTTGTCATTGTAAGTCACACACTCATCATCCACAAACATCCACAAAATAGCAAATGCCATTTTTTAATCTGCACTCACAATTTAGCACCATCTTAATCTTGCCCACAGTGTAACTGAATATGTATTTATTTGTAGTTTTAACCTTGTAATAGTTTGTAACTTTTAACGTCAATAAAACCCACACAGTCAGAGAACATTAGAATTGTCTGTTTTGTAAAGTAAAAAGGAGTGGCCATTCATACTAACCTGTGCTGTTGTGGTCCTGAAGCCCTTTGTCTTTCTTTTGAATGAGAGGAGGAAACCATTTCTTGATTAGAGGAGTGTTTTGTATTGTTTATGCTTTTCAGTTGCATTTTGATCATTGAGTTGATTATTGATTATGTTTTGTTGTGTTTGTGTGTAGATACAATATTTTAGTATTTAAGTTGTGGTTTTGCAGGGTTTACTACCTGCTCTATTCTACTGGTGCCGTAAAGAAACAGGTGGAGAGACCAGCAGAGGGTAGCAGAGTGAGTACCAAGCTCCTGTTTTATGGAATCAGCTTCCAGCTCATGTTAGAGAGGCAGACACAGTTTCTATATTTAAGGTTAGGCTTAAAACGTTCCTCTTTGGGAAAGCTTATGGTCAGGCCAGCTAGGAACAGGGTTAATTCCACAGCTGAAGCTAAGCTGCTCTAGGAGCTAGAAGCTGGGGGAAGTATGGTGCACTCTCACCTCAAGTCTCTGTCCTCTGGTTTCATCTGCTGCTCCTCTCCTATCACTGTCATTAATATTATCTAATATTATATATCTGCAATCAGTTCATTGCTGTTTAAAGGTTGTCCCTCTGTCCCTCTGGGGGAGTGGGGACTGTTTCAGATGCCTGGCTGCTGGTAGATGTCCCAGTGATGACTGGATCTTAGCTGACCCCATCGGTGCCCCTGTCCTGACCTGTGGGCCCTTAGCCTCACCTCCTATCGACTTCCTGGACAACTACCTCACCCCCATTTCCCTGTCTGGATGAGGCTCACCTGCTGCATCCTTACAGACCTGAACTATGATACTATAGATGAGCTAATGGACTCAACAGTCCTAGATTTTAACAGTCCTATAGACACATTTTACCTGTCCAAGTGGATCTTTTCTTCATGTGGTTCTTCATAAGGTTTCTTCTTTTCCCCACAGCTGGGGAGCTAAGGACAGAGAATGTCCTGGAACTGTTTAGTTTAGTTGTTGTTAATGTTTAATTATTTGACTTGTTTCGAGGTCTCAGACACTGGAGTACATATTGCTAAATTTAGCTTCTTTAAGGGGATAAGTTGTTACTTGTGGATTGATGTGTGTTGAGAGAACATGAAATAAAGATAAAGCCATATAAAGCCTCTGCTATCTCCCTATAGACAAAACTATACAGGCACACACAATAATAATGATAATGGCTTACAGTTAATGACAGTATCTATTAATGTAAATAAAAAAAAAATCATATTAACCATAATAGAAATAAATAAATGCGTAATTTGTAATTGTATTTTGTTGATTAGATATTTGCATTAACCCTCCTGCACCCCTAAGACATGTTATGATGTTTTGCAACAGTTTTTTGTGGATAACTTTTGCTGTGTTGACTCAAATGGTATAGATTTTGCCTCAGGTGTGTATTTTGACTTTTTTTTTTTTTAGGAAAAAATTTTCTTAAAATGCTGTCTAAAAATAGTCACACCGTTACCCCTAAGATTTTTTGTGTGCCACTGACTCCCATTCAAACAACATTTTTATAATACACTGTCATTGCAATATAATTTCACATTTTTATCAAGTATTTCATGGATTCTAGCCTGGCCTGCCAGACAAATTCTTTTCCTATTGTATACAAAGAAGTTAGTCTGGTACCCCTCCGGTAACATTTAGTTTCTGAGGTGGAACAATGACAGGTGGAGTAACCAATCAAAGAAACAAATGGCAGGACATAAGCGGTGCACCGCTGACTCAAACAAACATGGATTCCTGACGTTTTTTTTTTTTTTTTTTTTCAGAGAACACCAGAATACGCCATATTATGACCAGCTCTGTACTTACTTCTAAACGGGGACAGCAGCAGAAGCCAGTTGTACAAAATCTTTTGGAAGAAGTTGCTTTTTTTATGCACTCATTAATCATTGGGTGTAAGCAGGACTACTGTTGTTAAAATGGCAAAAAGACAAAGAAAAAAATCCCACAGAATAGAACCATAACGTGGACTTCAGAAGAACCAACAGGTGGTGAAGAAAAGCACCAAATGGCGTTAATCAGGTCAGAGAAGTTATTAAATTAGCTCAGTAGCTAGTGCTTGGCTAGCTCTTCCACTTTTGTAAGACGCTGCAGATAAACGGCTGTGATAGGCCAGTTCCAAATCGAACTGGAGAAATGCTTCACTTCTAGAGGGGAATCTGACTGTTCACACACACACACAAAAAAAAAAAAAAAAAAAAAAAAATGTCTTTCCTTTCTATAAATGCAAATTAGATTAAACATTTTTAGTCACACTTTTACCCCTAATAATGGATAATTACATTTTTTCATGGTTATATGGTTACAATGATTAACTTCCATCCTTACCATATATACAGTTGAAAGAAAAAGTATTGGCACCCCTTGGAAATACTGTGATTTTTGCCTGATTTGGTCATAAAATGTAATCTAATCTTCATCTAAGTCACAACAATAGACAAACACAGTCTGCTTAAACTAATGCTGCAAAAAAAAATAAAAAAAAATAAAAATATTGAGCATTTATGTAAACATTAACAGTGGTTAACATGGTAGAAAAAGTATGTGACCCTTTGGATTAAATAACTGGTTGATCCTCCTTTGGCAGCAATAACCTTAACCAAATGTTTTCTGCAGTTGTAGATCAGACCTGCACAATGCTCAGGAGGAATTTTGGACCATTCCTCTTTACAAAACTGTTTAAATTCAGCAATATTCTTGGGATGTTTGGTGTGAATCCCTCTTCTGAGGTCATGCCACAGCATCTCAGTCAGGTTGAGGTCAAGACTCTGACTGGGCCACTCCAGAAGGAGTATTTTCTTCTGTTGAAGCCATTCTGTTGTTGATTTTCTTCTATGCTTTGGGTCGTTGTCCTGTTGCATCACCTGTCCTCTGTTGAGCTTCAGTTGGTGGACAAATGGAAGTTTTCCTGCAAAATGTTTGGATAAACTTGGGAATTCATTTTACTATTGATGATAGTAAGTTGTCCAGGCCCTGAGGCAACAAATCAGCCCCAAACAATGCTGCCCCCTCCACCACACTTCACAGTGGGGATGAGGTTTTGATGTTGTGTGTGTGTGCCTTTTTTTCTCCACACATAGCGTTGTGTTTTTCTTCCAAACAACTCAACTTTGGTTTCATCTGTCCACAGAATATTTTGCCAGTAGTGTTGTGGAACATCGAGGAGTCCTTTTGCAAACTTTAAACATGCAGCAATACTTTTTTTGGACAGCTTTGGCCTCCTCTGTGGTGTCCTCCCATGAAATCCATTCTTGTTCAATATTTTACCCATTGTAGATTTGTCAATAAAGATGTTCGCTTGTGCCAGAGATTTCTGTAAGTCTTTCGTTGACACTGTAGGATTCTTCTCCACCTCACTGAGCATTCTGTGCTGTGCTCTTGCAGTCATCTTTACAGGACAACCACTCCTAGGCAGTGTGGTCACAGTACTGAACCTTCTCCATTTATAGAGAGTTGCTCGTACCGTGGACTTATGACCATCAAGGCTTTTAGAGATACTTTTGTAACCCTTTCCAGCTTTATGCAAGTCAACAATTCTTACTCATAGGTCTTCTGAGAGCTCTTTTGTGCGAGGCATGGTTCACATCAGGTAATGCTTCTTCATTTATCAGGGCCACTTTAAGCCCCTCCTCCAATCTTCTCACATTGATTGGACTCCAGTTTGGCTGACACCTAACTCCAATTAGCTCTTGAAGAGGACATTGGCCTAGGGGTTCCAGTACTTTTTCTACGCTGTACTGTGATTGTTTACATAAATGCTCAATAAGAACATGAAAAAATGTCATTTTCTTTTTTGTTTTGCAGAATTAGTTTAAGCAGACTGTGTTTGTCTATTGTTGTGACTTACATGAAGATTAGATCACGTTTTATGACCAAATCATGCAGAAATCCAAGTATTTCCAAGGGGTGCCAATACTTTTTCTTTCAACTGTAGCAAACATTAATTACATTTATGAAATTTAAATTTTATAAAGAGAATGCATTTTTGCTATGTATGGTGAGAAATTAAGTTAATCATTGTAACCATTAAAAAAAAAAAATCAAATATTAGACCATTTTTCTATGGCAGTCTTTATTGGTGCATTTTTTTGTGTCCTAATGTGAAAGATGTACCTAAAAGGTTAGGGGTGAAGGAGGGTTAAGAACAGATGTTTCACTACTATGGTCGTTGGTGAACTGATGGATAAGATTGCAGTCCTTCTGAGAAGAAGTGTCAACGGAGTTGCAATAAGGACGTCAGGAAAAGGCATCTGTGTTAAGGTTCTGCTTGTCGGCATGGTACTGGAGCTTGAAGGTGTAAGTCAATAAGGCAGCAAGCCAGCTGTGGCTGGCAGTTTGACTCTGCGAATGTTAGGCTGTACTGTACATGATTGGGTTGTTGTCTGTGACTACAACAAAATTTGCTCCATCCAGGTAGTCATGGAATTTTTCTGTAATGCTCCACTTCAATGCAACTTCACTGGCTGACAGATTGCAGCTTACATAAGCAATGACCCTCCGCTTGCCACTCCTGTTTTTGGTACAAGGCTGCTCCCAGCCTGGTGGTGTGGCATCAATGTGTAGAATATAAGGCTGATTAGGGTTCTGTCAACCAACCAGGGCAGTTGTTAGCGTGCTGATCAGTGTCTCGAAAGCGTGTTGGCATTCTGATGTCCATTGCTCTTCAAAGGGCTGCTTTGGTGGTGATGGATGTCTTTTGAGCAGACTTGGGAACTAGTGCATGACCTTGAGCAAGTTTCTTAGGGGCCATGGCAGCATAACCATTGATAAACTTTATATAATGTCCTGCACATAATAAAAAAGACTTTTCAGCATTCAAGGAATTGGCCAGGATTTGAGCACACTGGTTTTCTCTGGGTCAGTCTCCACTCCTCACTCGGACACCAGGTGGCACAAGTAACGTACTAAGTTCTTTTTTTTTTAAATTGCACTTCTCTAGAGTAATTTCAAACCACATTCTTTGTCTGTGGAGTACTTGCAGCAAGCAGTGTCCATGCTCTTCCAACTGCTGGAAAAGGTGATCATGCAATTGAGGAACACTAGGACCTCCTTTAAATGTAGGTCTCCCATGCACTTTTCCATGAGTTGTTGAAACATACTTGGAGCTGTTGTGGACATTTCTAACCTCTCAACTTTAAGGAGTAATGAAAGATGGACTTTATTCAACAATTGTTATATTTCCTTGCAAGCAAAGGTCTGACCGTTCTCCGGCAGAGTAACAGCAAGAAATGGGGTAGTGGGGTATTGAAGCATGATTTACAATACAGTCTATACATTTCAAATGTTGAGGGGAGGAAAGGTAAAGTGGGTAGGGTGGACTTCCTGATCACATGTGTTTAATTCACATACATACGACAAACAAGTGTCATGAAATAACATCACAAATAAGGGCAGTTAATCTATAAAATAAAATCTATAAAATCAGTCTGGTAGTACCCAGATTTGAGATCTCACCCCTGTGAGATAACTGTGAACCTGTTAGTGCAGAAAACGACTAATCCAGGTTTGGCAGGGTGTAGGTGTCTGTACAGTTTGGAGGTTCAGCTTCGGGTAGTCAATGCACAAACAAACATAACCATTCTTTTTGGTGGACAATAACAAAGGGTGATGAAAACAATGACTACAAAAGGTTTCTCAGATGTTTGCGGACTGCTTTGATGTCTTGCACATAGGCTCGGGTCAATGTTTGAGTAGACTTTCAATGTGCAACTTGCTGTACTGTTTCACCTTGTCCAACCAAAATCCAAGTCATGGTGGGAGAAGACTTTGGGTATTTCATTGAGTTTGTTATTAATGGGCTCCTTCCACTCTGGAGGAATAGGTGAATGCCCAAATTCCAAATGTAGAGCTTCTGGAGGTTTCTCACATGTGCATTTGGCAGAAATGTCATGTGACAGGATTTGAGGTGATATAACTAGCTCTGTAATGGTGCTGAGAGGTGGAATGGATAAATCTTGCTCTGACTGGTCACTGGAACATTGTGCAGTGCAGGCTCGGAGACGTGGTGAGACTGCCCACCAACCTGCAGGTGGAGTAATGGTGTGGAATGAACCCTTAAAAATGTTGGTGTGACCCACAGGGATGAGGACTGGAGCTTTACTGGCTGGTCTCACAACTCCCTTGCTGCCCAACTGACTCTGCTGATGTCGTAACTGCAGTAGTTGTGGGACTGTTTGGTAACTATGTGCAGCTGGTGGGAAGCTGGCAAACTCACACCCCAGATACTGGTCATACAAGGTTCCAGGCTATTCATTCATATCAGCACTTGTGACTGGAGCTCTGGATGTACATCCGGGCCAATGTGTTTTACACTTTTCAAGTCTCAAATCAGTTTAGTTTGATGACAACTGACCTCTTACTTGTGGAGATACAATCACAAATAGCTAATAGTAGAAAATCATATGATCATCTGAAATGCATCAAATTATATGAAATTGCATCTGTATTGTTAAAATTTTCTTGTGGGAGGACCCCCTGCCTTCTATTCACCTACATAGAAACCTATTACATAATACACCAGGGCACAATTCAGGGAGTGGTGCTAACAAGATGTTAATGCTTAGTAAAGTCTTATCAAATGGGTGGGGGGGTGGGGGGTGGGGGTTAGCTCTGCAGGAGTACATAAAAAGTCAACCCCAATACAGTCTAATGAGAAGGCAATGGTCATTTGCACATATCCAAGAAAAGGGACAGCATGTCCAGCTGCTCCCTCAACTTGGAACAAATCATGAGACGATTTCAAAGGTAGCATTGGCAGTCTTGACCAGCTGACTTGAAGATCAAGCAGACCTCCCAGCCTTGATGTAGATCAACTTTACTGATGTGTGGCCTTGGAGAGTACAGACTGCTTTTGGCTGGAACAGGGGCGGATCTAGAAAAAATTCTTGGGGTGGCAAGAAGGGTAATGAATAACTTTAGGGGTGGTGCACCTCCACAGTACTTTGGATCACATTGTATATAACTCCTGATCTTATTTCAATGAGCTATCTATGATAATATTATTATGATGATGATTGTCATCAAACAAAAAATGATTTGAAGATCGAGAAGTGTAGCAGAACTTGGGCTCAAAACCGCTCCTAATGTTTATGATTCCTTGTGATTCTCTCTGATTGCACCAACAAGACAGCTTGTTTTTCAGTGTGCGTTAAATGCATGTCTCACTGCAAAAACCTGAGGCTGAGAGCCTTGAGAGCAGAGCCAAGTGTACAGTTTATTACAGCAAGAGCTTGACCTCTGAGTAAAAATACCTGCCCCGCTGCAACTTTGCATGTCATAATAGGGAGATGCTCCCCAGTCCCTCCAGGATTTTTGTTAATCTTTGGGCTAAAATGTTTGATTTCACAGAGAATTTTCTTAAAAGTTGTGATTGTTATCACTATAATTCACAAGTAAAAAGTAGGCCCACCATAGGAAAATAAAAATAGGCCTATACCCTGTTATTTTATTAGATCTATTTATATATATTGGCTTGGACAGAAGCTAACAAAACATTATTTTAACATGTGGGATGGGAGGCAATAATAGGCTACTGCCTGGCCAATAAAACATTGTAAATGCTATAAGGCTACTCTGTGTGTTTAGGTTTTTACAACTGCTGCCTCTCTGTTATGTGCTGTAGATGCAGTCATTACAAAACAGGCAGAAGGATGCTATGCTATACCTAGGTTTTTTTCTGTTTTCAGATGGGCTATTAGCCTACTAAATTATCTAAAGTTTAAACACTGGTTTCAAAACTTATTTGATGTGTGTCACCACCAACGCAGACCTGTGGCTTTTCAGTATGACATCAGACAAAACCAGAAGAAATAGGCCCATACTGCGTTGTCTCCTTCACTTAACTCTCATCCCCACGCGCACTACTGCTGCTGGAAAGCCTTGACCCCCATGCCACCATGAGCGCGTTACACCTCCGCGCCGCACCTCCGCTCTCAACCCCTGTGCCACTGTAAGCGGCGCACCTCCGCAGCCAAACCCTGTACCACCGTGAGCACGCCACACCTCCGGTTTGTAGCTCACCTGCATGAGTGACTGGTGTGGCCAACATGAAGGGTGCAGTGTGCTGCGGCCCTCGAGCAAGTGCGGTGTTGCTCCGTGCACCACATGACCGGTTCTCAGCGATTTGTGCAAAGGCAGGCTAGAGCAGTGACGTCACAAACCATAAAAAGTTATTTTTTAGCCAAATTAAACATTTCAAAGAGGGAAAAAGTCCATGGTGTGAAAAAAGATAATAATCACTACAAATCCGATGCTTTTGAAAGCTGTAGGGGCCCTGTCAGCCGAGCACCAGACATTTCTTTTTACATTGCGCTCTATGGGAAAAATGCTTTCTGGGCCGCGCTGCAGTTCCATGGAGCGGTCACTAGGAAATTTGGCATCAGTGAAGAGGGGGCAGTGCCAGATTTTAATATGTATCTATGAGAGTGACTGCCGCAGCCGGGCTACCATCATATTGTGATGCATTCATAGACACTTGGAAATCATAGTTCTCCTTGAAAATGTTCGTCTGATAAAATTAGTATTCTACCTTTTCAGCTGGGGTGGCAGTTGAGGTGGCAAGGGCTCTTTGAGAGGTGGCTGCTGCCACCCCATGCCTTCCCCTCTAGATCCGCCCCTGGGCTCGACTGGGCAGTGATCAAAGATGCTAGCTGCCTCTGGATGTCGGTCAGCTGCTTAGCGAGTTGTTCTGTAATGGTTGTAATTCACGGTCAGTGTAAGCATACTGTGTGTGAGTGGTGGCCAGGGGCGTCAGACTGTGGGGGGTGAAAGGTACAGTTTACCCAGGGCCCACTGCAGGGAGGGGCCCTTAAAAAGCCTAGGATATGTGTGAGAGATATTGCTAAAGTGAGCAAGAGGGCCCACCAAGATGGTTTATAAAAAGGGCCCGGAAATTTGTGCTACACCCCTGGTGGTGGCTCTGGGTTTTGCAGAACCAAGATGTTGCTTCATCTGGAGTACCTTAGCAGCTTCGGAGCAGCGGAGGAGAAGGACCCCCTGTCCTTTGTCAAACTAGACTTTTGTTGCTTGAATTGTAGTTCAGACATAAGTGTATTATCACAGCAGCCGCTACAGAAAATCTGTACATGCACACTATTACAGACACTGGCAACATAATAGAATACTGACAGCCATTGCCTAAACACAGATATACATACAGTATGTGGTAAACACTCACATTTGCTCAGTTTAAACAAATCTCTAAAATGTAATGTTGAAAATGTGTTTTTTTTTTCTTTCTATTGAGTTCAAATCACAAATCCTGTTGGCATTTCTCTTCAGTATAATCAATTCTTTGAAACACAGTCCAGCTGATCTCGGACACATATTTCTATTGAATAAATGCATTATTCTCTTTGACTGTTGTTTTGTGCTCTGTCTCTCATCTGGGTCTTTCTGGGTTTTTCTGCTCTTTTCCCACTGTGGGAGGCCTCTGCTCTTGTTTCTCCTACTCTCTCAGTATTGAGCCGGTCTACACACACATTTCTGGGAACCACTCATAAATGTATATACTGTACTACTATAGGCACTATCTGTATCAAGGTTTGGTAATTGCAGAGCTGCTGCTTCTCCTGCTCCTGTCTTTTTCCTGCATTCACCTAAAAACACAAAGCCACTGAACTGAAGCATACAGGTTCAGACCAGGCCAGACACCGTATAATCACCATTGTAGGGCATTAGAGCACTTTTTATATTATTTCACAAGAATAATATATGAAGATATTTAGTTGAACCTCAGTTGATCCACACAACCTGTCCAGTGGCACTATGGAATTCTCTGAAGCCAATGGATGGGTTGTGGTAATGGGGCCGAGCAAACAAAGCTGTTTGGCTCTGAGGCAGTTTTCATTTAAGACCAGGGCACACTACGATTATCGTCTGTCTGAGTCGTTTGATGCAGTCGGCGATGTGAGTCTGTTTGGTGTGTTCAGCACCACTGAACGTAGCAAGAGACAATAGGCCCTTTTCATGATGACGTCAGACAACTTCCGTTTTGAGACGATGGGATGTATCTTCATTTCCAGTGCTGCTGCTCGCCAGTATGGAATTTACTCTTAGTCTTAAAAATTTGCCAAATATAAGACTACATGATGTACAGAGATTTGCTGATGAATTAAAGTAAAGATTAGTTTGTAGTTTTGGCAGTAGATATGAAAAGTCTATTATTTTGTCACAGACTGATCACTACAGCAGAGTCAGTGTTCGAGCACAGAGCTTTACTAAATGAAAATATACTGTAGTACTATCCAGTGGTATTTCCTGATAAGCAGATTGTCAAATATTCAGATAAACTCAGATCATGACATGATCTAACACTGTTTTATAGCGCAGCTCTATCACTTAGCCATGTTGCTAACGCTATCTAGCTACATAACAAAGCACTCACTTCATAATCCAAGTATCCTTCGTTGAAGAATTCGCGAGTTTTGAACGTTTTGTGGGTAAATATTCATTTGAAAATCGCTGTATATTGTGTAAACTTGTAAACGGCAATTTTAAAAAAAGTCTGGGTGAATTTCTTATGGGAGAAGCGCGGCACCGGAAATGAAGATACATCCCATCGTCTCAAAATGGAAGTTGTCTGACGTCACGTGAAAAGGGTCTATTGGACATAGTTCTGGCCACTTGAACATGTGGAGCTCAAACAAGCGCTCTGAACTTTTACTTTTTAAGGAACTTTTACTCGACAACTCTTCATTATGTTTCCCACATCTGTGATGCTAATGTGGTGCAGTTAGCCTACCTTAGCTTGTAGCCTTGTGCAGATGAAAATATAATCCCCCTCTGAGGCAAACAGCTGCAATAATCCCATCCCTTTTATTCATTACTGTCATCATACATGATTAATTTAGCGCATATGATTATTCACTGATAAATACTTGAGTTAAGTGTTGTAGAGTTTTGTTTACAGGAGTCCTATATCCACAGAGTTTAGTGACTAGCGCAGCCTGCTGTTGTAAATAGTTATTATATCTTGCACATGCGCAGGACCTAACACTCTGCTCAGTCGTGAGTCTGAATCTCTTTGGTGTATCTGTAGCTTCTTTTAGTGGCAACAAGGAGAGATGTGAGGAGACAAAGCAGTCGCCCTGGCTCTTCTGACAGTAGTCGGGCATTGGGTTGGTGTGTCCCAGGCTTTACAGACATCATCAGCCTGTACCTTTTTTCTGGCATCCACTTTAAAATATCACACAAAAAATAAAAACATAATATAATGGCGCATTCATTCATTCACTTGAACAATAATAGTTGCAGAGAAAGAGATTCATAAATAAAAGAAAATGTCTGCTTATTCTTGTCCTCCAAAGGCAAGACAAAATGACCGTCCAACTCTATATAGTCTGTGTTAGCTTGTCCTGCGCTAAACCTCCAACTCAGACTGAATGGAAAATGATGGTGGACATAACACAGACTACATATACCCTAAATAACAAAATAGCACCCACTACAGTCAGAGATCTGTAATGGTACATATATGTCACACTGGGAATTGAGCATCCAAAAAATTATAATAGGCATTTGCCATTTCACTTTTTTCCTCAAAAATTACTGCCCCCCTACTGATGTAAACTTGTGTCATCAGATTTAGAATTTTTAAATGCCTTGTCAATGTCAATTTCAACCACTGATTTTTTTTAACACTAAAAAGAGTCTAATCTCTGAATTTTAGTCACTGAAATTTCAGTATGTCATTTTTTTATTCGATGCATATAATTTTGAGTCCCCAAATTTGATTGGCCAGAGTCAAAAATACTTCGTCAAAAAATTCACATGAAACATCTGTCACTTATCCGATTTGTATGGAAAGCACTAGTTGCCATTCATGTGAACATGTGCAAACAGAAATGTTTTCAGCAAGGTATTTTTGTTCATAATTCTGTTTTTTACTTGTTTAGATAAGCGGTCTATGATTTTAACAAGCAAGACAATAAAAAAAGGCATTTAAAATTCAAAATCTGATGACAGGTTTGCTTCCATACCAAAAACCCCCAACTAATTTTACATTCTGTATGCGTCACATTGGGGTGCTTGGTGTAGATTTATTACTAATTTGAAGTAAAATCAGTCTGATGATTCTTTTTCTTTTGTAACACAGATTTGTCTTTTTATTTGCACATCCACAGAATTGTAACTTTACCACTTAGGTTTAACAATAAAATTCCGTCCTCAAATTAGGTTTACATTTTCAAAATGTGCTCAATAAATAAAAATAAATAAGACTGCCTCATATTAAAGAGCATCTTACAGCAGCTGTAGTAAACAGCTGTAGGGGTGAAATGGAGGAATTTGACAATTTATTTATTTATTTTTTTGCATAGGTGGTCTTTGTGTCACAGCCAAATAAAATAGAAGTACAATTAAAGCATCTACATACATTTTGAGATTTTTCTATTCCATTTTTCTAACAGTTTAAATGTGTAAAAGCATTCTGTGACATATGGTTTGGCAGAAATTGGGTTTTTAAATAAGTGGATTATATGAATTTGCTGTAACCATTAGAACACTGAAATGGTTGAATCTATAGCAATAAGAAAAAAAACTTTTAAAAAACAGCTAATTCTGGCACATGTGCTAACCTGCTACACAGCCATTATGGAAAAGCAAACACAAATAACACAAAGTCACATGACCTGTACCATGATGCACCAAGATGTTCATTAGGTGTAACTTGGGGACTCTATGAGCTACAACCCAGATTCTGGAAATGTTTGGACGTTTTTTAAATTTGAATAAAAAGAAAACTAAAAAACTTTCAAATCACATGAGCCAATATTTTATTCACAATAGAACATAGATAACATAACAAATATTTACACTGAAAGATTTTACACTTTTATTCACAAAATGAGCTCATTTCAAAATTTGATGCCTGCTGCAGGTCTCACCATAGTTGGTACAGGGGCAGGTTTACCATGGAGTAGCATCTCCTCTTTTTTTCCAAACCAGATGCCTGGGCATCGAGGTTATAAGTTTCTGGAGTTTTGGTGTTGGGATCTGGTCCCATTCTTGCCTGATATAGGTTTTAGAGAATATGTTGCTCTAAAACCTTTATAAACCTTTCAGCATTCATAGTTCCTTCCAAAACACACAGCTGGCCATACTGTATGCACTTAATGCGCCCATCCCATCAGAGATGCCGCTTTTGAACTGAATGCTGAGAACACACTGGTAGGTCTCCTCTTTCTTTAGCTCGGAGGACACAGCATCCATGATTTCCCAAAAGAATGTCAGATTTGGACTGGTCTGATCATAGAACACTGTCCCACTTTGAAACAGTCCATTTCAAATAATCCTTGTCCCAGGACATGATGGCGCTTCTGGACCATGTTCACAGATGGCTTCCTTTTTGCATGATAGAGCTTTAGTTGGCCTCTGCAGATGGCATGGTGGATCGTGTTTACCCATAGTGGTTTCTGGAAGTATTCCTGGGTCCATTTAGTAACACTATCATGCTGATGAGTGATGCAGTGTTGTCTCAGGGCCCCAAGACCACGGGCTCCAATAAAGGTCTTCAGCCTTGTCCCTTACACAGAGATTTCTCCAGTTTCTCTGAATCATTTCACAATGTTCTGCTCTGTAGATGATGAGATTTGCAAAGCCTTTGCAATTTGACGTTGAGGAACATTGTTTTTAAAGTATTCCATACTCTTTTTACACACTCTTTCACAGATTGGAGAGCCTCTGCACATCTTTACTGTCACACAGGCTATTTGAACAGTGAGTGGCCCCTCCTTATGGGATAGTATAAACAGATTAGGATGGCTGACCAGGACAGTGTGATTTAAGGCTTATAACTGGACAATTATTTTGACAGACAAAGTGTATGTCTGTCACGAGGAGGACCAGCACATTATTGCAATACGAGTGGTTCTTTGTGATTTTGGAATATCAATTTGAAATGTGTGAGGCTGCAATCACGAGCTGCTGTTTGTGAATTTGTCTGGAGATGCTGAAATGGAAATATAAAAGAAACAAAGAGGAACAGAGCCATTACTGCACTTCTGAAAAACCTGAGCAGCCAGCTCATCTTAAGATATCATGACAGAAGCATTCGTCTGCCTTTATGATAAGCTCTCAACCCCCCTGCACCTGGTTTCCAAGACTATCCGGACACACCACTCCCCAAGTATTCAACACAGCTAAATTGGAAATGATTAAAAATGCAGAATTGACAGGGGAAAAAAGGCGCTCAAACTTTTCCCTCTCTCTATAAGTAAGAACCAAAAAGCAGCATGATGGAATGGCAGGCTTGAAGGGGAGAGAAAGGTGAAAGACAGATGAAAGTAGAGGCAGATAAAAGCCGGAGCGAGGAGGCTGTGGGATAAGGCAGAGGAAGGGAGGCACAGATGAAAGCAAAATGAGAAAGATAAGACCGGAGTGAGAGAACACTGAGTCGAACGGAGGGAAAGATATAGTGTACAGAGAGAGAGGTAACCATGGCAACAGCGCCAAGGTACAAAAGAAGAGATAGACAAAGGCTTCTGATTTAAAAAAGAATGAAACTTGGGGACCAAAAAGAAAAGTCATTTGGAGTGAAATTTGTCACTGGCGGAATAATCGACGCCACAGCACAGAGTGGAGACCTCTAGTGTTAATGGGCCGCTGCTGATCACAGGCCTCACCTTGACGAGACCCAGGCCCCATATTTAGACTCATTTTCTTATTACAAAGACAAAAATAAGACATCTTGTGAAGTATCTTGGTAAAAAAAAAAAAAGGTAAAAAAAAAAAAAATCCTTTCCCACCTCACGGCAATGAAATAAAATGCTGCATTCCTGATCAGCTGATAGGAGTTCTCCATTGTGTTTGAATGAACTTGGGGTTGCAATCCCGGGGTGAATAAAAGCAACGCACCCTAATTTGAAGATTCATATTTGTATATATAGACAGTCAGACTGTAGGGGCGTGTGGTTTTTGAGTCTCTCGTGGCCATCCCTCTTCCTCCCTTCCCCCCCTCCAGTTTTTTCTCTCCTTTTTCGTCTCTTCTCGTTCGTCCTCTGTCTGTTTCGCTCACTCTCTCCCTCCCCACACCCCTCCCTCCCCCTCTCCCTCCCTCCTCCTCCGTCTCTCTCTTGATCTGCCCCCCCTTCTCCTGTCTCGCCCCCCTCCCTCCTCTCTCCGTTCCTTTTATATCTTCCTCACTGAATGCTCTTCTCCTCTCCTCCCTCAACTCTTGTCTTTCCTCCTTTATATTCAATCTTTTCTTCTTTTTTTTTCTTCTTCTTCCTCCGAGCTCTCCCCACACTGCTCTCTCTCGATCTGAACACAGCTATTTCACATTGCTAATATTCTGCTCTTTCCATTTCCAGAATGGGCAGAGTAATCTTTTAGTTCTTTTTTTTTTTTTTTTTTGCTTTAGACTATCACTGCATCCTGTTTTGTGGTTTACAGATTTAGTCTTATTTAGTCTGATATATGATGTTTTTTTTTGTTGTTGTTTTTTTTCTCATATGTGTATTACATCTGGAGCTCTCACATCCTTCAGATATGTTGACTGTGTCCACTGTCTTCCCCCTGACCTGAGGAAGCTGGAGGTGTGCATCTTGGGTGTGGTTCCTTTATACAGTTTTCTCTGTATCTGAGTCCTATCAGTCGTTTTTAGAATCATGCTGTGTGATTGTCTGCTTTGCGCTTAGGAGGAGAACCTGCTGCGACTTCTGTTTTTGTGAAAGCTTAATTACAGTAGATAATCATGACTTACTATTATACCAGCATGGCACAGCAAGGTGTGTGGGCTCTAGTGCTCCACACAGAGGTCGGAGAGACAGGTACACGGTCAGATCTCCACTAAACTTTAAACCTGTGTTCTCTGCTGTTGCACAGAGCAAACACCTGTCACCCATGAATAATAATAATAATAATAATAATAATAATAATAATAATGGATTGGGTTTATATTGCACTTTACAAGCTTGTCAAGCTTCTCAAAGCACTTCACATTAGTCCATTCATTCACTCCTTAGTCACACTCAGTGGTGGTGAGTTACTTCTGTAAGCACAGCTGACAGCTGACCTGGGGCAGACTGATGGAAGCGTGACTGCCACCACCAAACACAGTCACACTGACACAGTCATACATAGGAAAGTTGCTTGAAGTGTCTTGCCTAAGGACACAATGATAGTAAGCAATGCCAGCAGTGGGGCTTGAACCGCCAGCCTTCGGGTTGGCTCAGTTGGCTCAGTAGCTCAGCTGGCATCTTTACCAACTGAGGTACTACTCTGTATAAAAACATAATAATATTTGATGAATATTCTTGTTATAATATTCTGCTTGCAACTGCCGCTCATTTTTGCTGAGGGTCTATCTGAAAGTGGGGTCCAGTGCAGTCTGTATATTAATTCCTGTTTACCTGGACAGGTAAATGGACAGTCCAACTGGACAAGAACGCTGAGTGACAATGTGAGGATGTGACTGAGAATCACCTGGCTTTCCTGGACTGTGAAGTAGTGATTGGAGAAGACATAAATCCTCAAGTGGAAGTCTACAGGAAGCCCACCCACACTGACCAGTTTCTCCTCTCTGGATCAGACCATCCACTCAGCCACAAACTGTCTGTGATCAGAACTCTACAGCACCGAGCTCAGGAGGGGCCCACTGAAGACCAGCATGTCTGCCAAGCCCTCAAAGCCTGGGGATATCCTAAGTGGGCCTTTTTCAAATCCAAGACAAGAACAGAAAGGAATTAGAAACAATAGAAAGTGACAGAAGGAATAACCTGGGAAAACGTGGTATTGGGGAAGCCATTTTCTCTAAACAGGGGAGGCCTAAAATTTAATCTTACTTCAGTCTACAACTCAGTGCTGAAGCAAAAACAAAAACACAGTCAGTTTCACTCCACGTTTCACTCTAACAATAGAGCATCAACTTCAGAGGCACCTTATGCTAATGGCTCACAGGTGGGTAACGACTCAGCCATGGACTCCAGTCCAGGACATTTAGCTGCTTACTGCCCTGAGTCTCATCAGGTTTGACCCCTTCCTTCTGTGTATACTTCTGTATATAAGCTTCTACTCACACAGCAGTTACCAGAAGAAATTAGTTAGTCCTTTGGATAAAGGACAAAACATATTCTAAAACAAACCTTGACCTTCTTGTTTCCTCTTTTTTACTGAATTCCCCTGGAGGACTGAGAACCTACACAGAAATCCAACTGGAATGGCCAAGATTTTTCAGATCTAATCTTACTCACACTGGACTAATGCTGGACTAACACATGCCACGTTAAGGTTGGACAAGAGATGTGGTACAGAGGGACACATGTAAATGAGTAAAGTGACTAGGCAAGTCACTTACAGAATTCTCATGCGCTCTTTGGAACCACGCACTATGAGATGATAACTTTTGTCCATTTTTTTTCTCAGGAATTTGTTCAAAAATAAGCCACATTTATGAACAAGTCCCCAACAGTTTTATGATTCTTTGGATGGATTAGAGTAGATACTTTATGAAAGTATTGATGTAATCTAATCCAATCAGATTTTCTCTAAGGACTCATACCCGAATCCTGTCCATCCATGGAGGTGCACAAGGGCAGTGTGTCGTGTGGCCCGTGTCAGAAGCGTGTTATACTCGTGCTGTGGGGAGCACACTCAGGCCGTGATCACTCACATTCAGAAAAACACAAACATGAGATCCCAGCTGAGCCCCGTACCCCAGAGAACCACACACTCCTACCCAGCTCCCTCATGCACACTGTAGGATATGTCATCAAAGGGCCTGATTTCATGACTTTTTGGTAGTCCAACAGTACCCCCCCCCCAACCACCCCACCCCCCTCCCTCCATCAGCAGGCTCTGTGTTGTCTTATGGACGAGTCCCTTGTTGTTTCTTGCACTCTCTTTGTCATTCTTATCTTTGTTTCTTCCCTCGCTCTATTTTCTCTTCCCTCCTCGACTTCCTGCTATCACCACCCCCCACCCCGCACACACACACCTCCACCCCCCCAACCCCACCCCCCACCCCTCACTCCCCCTCCACCACCACTATCTTTCCCTCCTCCTCCTGTTTCTCTTCTCTATCTTCCCGGTTTCTCGCAGCACTCTCCCAGCCGCTGATGATTGATCAAGGTTTTCAAGGTTTGCCCTTTCCTGTTATTTAGAAGTGTTTATGCACAGTCTGCTGCCATGTGTCTGTCTGCGCCTCTGCAGTCACTCTTCTGCGCATCACTCACGTTATATTTACATGACCTAAAGTATTTTTCAGTGTCAAATGCGTATGTCTGCTATACTTTAATTACTCATCTGGAGGTAACACTGATTTTGCTTAAACAACAGGAAAAGAAGCTGGAAGTTCAATAGTTAATGTCTTCTCGTGCCATTATTTTTTCTCGTCTCTTTTTTCCCTCCCTCCTCTGATGGACTCCTCTCTCCTTTTATTTTCACACTCTCCACCATCCAACCTTCCCCCGCATTTTTTCTCTTTCTCTTTCTATCCTCCTTTTTCCCCGCAGCCTGTCACTACCTCCCTTCTCCCCTCCCTTTTCTTTTTTCTTTCAGTGCCTCTTCTTTCAGCCTGTCTCTCTCTCTTCTCTCTTCCCTGCATTCCCCCCCTCCACACCACCCCACCCACCCCTGCTCGTTTCTTTTATTCATTCTTTTCTGCCACATCCTTCTTTTCTTCTGCCTGGGCCCTCCTCTCTCCCTCTCTCCTCTCCTCCTCTCTCCCTCCTCACACACATTTCCTTCCTTGCGTATTCTTGCCCCCCCCCCCCCCAGCTTTCCTTTCCTTCTTTTGTCACTCGTGTTTTTTTCTTTTTTCTTTTTTTTTTTCTTTTTCTCAGACACTGTATGTCGGGTTGTCTTAATAGTTAATTAGTTTGAAATGAGAAATAGTGGCAGCTAACTGTTGTCTGTGAAAACTTTCTGTCTTGCTGTGTGCCACCGACACTTTGAGCCATGTTGTCTCTTCTTATGATGTTATTAAAATGCATATTTATGACCATGAGAAGTGCTACTGATAGACTTTGTGAAGACTTTGAGCCAATTTAGAACTGCACACATCATTAAGCTTTGATTAAGGTGTGTTTAAAGGTGCTATGAGCAGTATATATTTTTTATATTTCATAAAAATTACCCACATGTCCCCAGAGGAAATGATGAGGAAAACATGTTTGAATCAAATATTAGTTTTACTGATAACAATGGTACAGCTGAGTTATTAACAATTAAAAATAGGTTTGTTGTTTTTGTTTACATTTTTTGTTTTGGTTCTAAAACTGCATTGCCGATCGTCCAATCAGGAAAAAAGACCATTGTTTTGATTTAGACTGCAGTGCCATTTTCAAACCAGTATGAGCACATGCTGCTTATAGTACCTTTAAAGTGTGCATTGAGTGAGCTGAATTGTAGATGTGTGGGCCATATCAACCATCAAAGATCTCCTCACTAGTCCACAACAAAATACATGTAACCTCAGTAGAACCTAATGGGGAAAAAGCATAGGCTGTTGAGACCAGTAGTTCCCAACCGGCCAAATGGTCACATTTATATAGTGCTTTTCTACCTTCATGGGTACTCAAAGCGCTTTACATCAAGGAACCATTCACCCATTCACACACACATTCATACACCAGTGTGCACAGACACTGGAGGCAAGGTGGGTTAAGTGTCTTGCCCAAGGACACAATCACAGTATGCAACGGTGGGAGTGAGGTTTGAACTGCCAACCTGCATGTCCTCCCCTTGTTACTGTTCGTTCTCTGGCTTTCTCCCACCGTCCAAAGACATGCATGTCTTAGGTGAATTGATGACTCTAAATTGCCCCTAGTGAATGAATGTGACAGTGAATGGTTGTCTGTCTGTGTTTGTCTCTATGTCAGCCCGGTGACAAGCTGGCCCTGCCAGAGGCCCTAAGGCTCCAGTGACCAGCAACTCCTCCTGGGAATAAGCGGAAGAAGAATATATATCTATATCTATATCTATATCTATCTATATCTATATCTATCTATCTATCTATCTATATATGTATATATATATATATATATATATATATATATATATATATATATATATATATATATATATATATATATATGTGTGTGTGTGTGTGTGTGTGTGTGTGTGTGTGTTCAAAATAATGAAAAGTCTTATCTCATATATTTACAGGAAAAAATGAAATCATTTCAGTAATTCCCCTTTGTAATAAGCTGTTATATGAAGAAATAAATCTAAAAGTTATGCAAAAAAAGTACTATTCAAATAATATTCTTTAGCAGTTTCACCTTCTTTTCATCAATGACTTATGAAAGACATTTTCTTTCATAAGTTTTAATAAGTCAATATGAAAAAAATAGCAAACATTTTCTGATCTTGAAATATTATGAAATAAGTACCCCTGCAATGTGATCACATAGCCTACCTCTAGGGGTCCCCGTGAGGCTTGGTTGGCAAAAAAAAACGCAACGCATTTTGTCAAAATATATCCAGAACACACAATGATTCTATTCCGTTTACCGGATATCTTTGGAAAACGCTGGAAGAGGGGAGCCGCTAGGAGCTGCTCCGTTCTCGTGTAAACTAAAAACAGCGACTCACTGAAAACAATGACATAACAGCACCAATCTGAACAGTGGTTGGCTGTCTGCTGGGGACATGTCAGCTGACTCACAAGCACAGACTACGAAGCTTTAAAGCCTCATACGTTCATATTTAGTCAGTAACTCTCAGTAACATCTGTATATGTACTTGCTTTTACTGAAGACTTTATCAGCATGGCTCCAGAAAACCACAAGATTGGGAGATAGTTGGGAAGTTGCAGACCGGAACAATGATTACCTCTGCTGTTTACTCACTGTATGGTGTAGAGCATTTGCGGGGTGCACAGTGCCTTTTGCTGGACAAATACGTGTATTACAGTTTATTCAAACTAACTTGTTTTCTTCACACTTAAGCATTTTCATGTAAATGTGTGGCATAAATGTGTGGCGTGACTGTTGCGCTTTCCTGGTTAGAGTTGTCATGTAAACAGGTTTGCAGGTTCTTTGTGTACATGCCCCTGCAGGTGCCCAGAGGACAAACTGAGCACTGCCGGTGAAGAAGTTCACTCCAGTGTGTAACTCTGTGTCATCCCCATGATGCAGCCTGATGTGCTGTTTTTATCCGAGTCAAAAATCGCCCATAAGATGCAGTGCTGGGCATTTAAAGTAAAAGCCTTTCAAAGGAATTGTGGCATGGCTGCAGAATCCAGTTTTTAGAATCTAGAACTACTTCATTTGTATAGTCTGCTTAGTGGCGATGCATATGTTTGTAAATGTGTCTGTAGTTTGTGAATTAGAGTTTATGTTGGACTTCTTCAAAAGTGCATTCTTCTTAGTTCCACTTAATGATTATATTGGTATCTACAGTGGCATTGTATTGTTTTGAAGAAATGCAAAAAGGGAGGGACACGCTGAAAACAGTGCGTCTGGGGAACGGCAGAAAAGATGTTTGTGAGAGAAAAGCTGTGTAGAGAAAGAAAGTGTGATAGGAAAGAGAGAGGAGGAAGAACGGTGGGAGGAAGGAGAAGAGAGGGTGATGCTGTTGTGGAGGGGGGGTGGATGGGGGGGTGGGGGGCACAGTCAGTTCTGATAAGAGCAACAGTACGGAGGGTGGGGGGGTGCTGGCCCCGCCCACTCTCCTCCCCGGCACATATAAAGAGCTGAGAATTTTTTTTACTCACTCATTTCTCCTGAAGGATGAGATCCCTGAAACACCTCAGACATCACCCCCGGAGCAATGTGGTGAGTGAGGAAGGCTCTTTAAAGGACGTACTGTGTGTTTGTGTGTACTTTGGGACATCTCTGTGTTCAGATAAGAGCCGGGGGTAGTTACTCGTGGGTCCTCTTCCTGTTTCGTGCTGCTCGTTTCCTCCTCTCGCTCTAATTGTGTGGCTTTAGGTGTCTTTGACTTGGCAACTTTAGGAAAACAGCAAAGAGCTCCCTGACTCTTTCTGTTTGCCATTTGCCTTCTTCTCTTGCATTCGACCATGTTTTTTCTCTTTCTCCCTCTTACCCCCCCTCTCTTCTTCTTTCTCTCCCTTCTCATGCTCACCCCCCCCCCCGCCTCCCCGTCCCCTCCCTCTTTTCTTTATCTTTCAGAGCCTCACCATCGCTCCTCTCCTCCCCCGCCTCCCTCCTTCCTTCTTCCCTTTTCTGTCTCTTGCACTCACACCCAGCCAGTCTCTTTTTTCCCTTGTTGCTGTCTCACAAACACACTCTGTCTGACTACTTTAAAAGCAGTAATTATAAATGGCATGGTTATCGGGCCATCGGGTCCATTCCCCTCTCCCCCTCACCTCACACCTTTGCTTCTCTTCTGTCTGCTTCTTCTTTCCTCTGCAGTCCATTTTCCTGTCTCAGAAACTACAAACCTAAGTCTGTACTTTTCTGGCCAGTCTATCTCAAAACTGTGGCCTACAGTACTTGCTGTAATGCTCCTGCTGCACCAGAGATTTAGTTTGGGCAAACCATAGCTTCACTTTGACTGACAGCAGTCTGAAAGCATATTCCAAACAGTATAGTAATGTCAGCAAGTTGTATGTGTTGGTGTCAGGAAGGGGTATTATGAAGTCTGCCACAGCAGTGAAGGGTTCTTATGAATGGAAGTGTGATGAGCCACCCTGCCCCGGGACCTTACAGGAAGTACTGAGGACAGTTCGTGGAAGTCCACTTCCTGTCTCCACCTGCACCACATGTTGTGTTCGGGATTATTCTGAAGCCTGTTGAGGAAGGAAGCGAGGAGATCACTCTCCTTCATTTAATGGCCTATAGATTCAAAGAAAGAAGCAGCAGTTTTCAGTTTAAAAAACAACACAAACATTTTTTGTTGGTGAAAGGTTTGCACAATGTGAGGCTGCAATAGGGAAGTGAAACTGGGAACTACCACTGTGGCTTTGTGACAGACAGAAATGCACACACTGTTCTCTGCTCATGTTTGATGCTTTGTGTTCTATGACAGGAGGACGAGAGCAGTCCCATGGAGGTGCCCTGCCCGCAGATGACAGAAGGTCCCGTGGACGTGGGGACGCAGACTGAGCCTGTGGTGGTACTGTCTCTGGCTCAAGCCGCAGTGTTGGGCCTCATCTCACAGAATGAGATCTTTGGAGCCACCATAGCCCCCAATGGTTTCTACACTGGAGAGCCCAAAGAGTGTGCCCCCCCTCCCCAGGAGGAGGCCATGGATTTTGCATACGCTGACCAGCTGATTGGTGCAAACGGGGACTACCTACAGGACCCTGCTGGAGACACAGAAGCCCAGTGCAAGGAGAGGAGACAGCCCCGGGTGAGAGCTAAGAAAGCCCGCCATGACTCAGGACTGGACTGTTTACACAAAATACACAGTTCACAAGCTCTGGTCAAAGGGGAGAGGCTGGAGTGTGACAGTCCTCCATCATGTGCTCACCTGAACAGACCTGAGGAGGCAGACACTCAACAGGCTTCTCCTAAAGAGGAACAGGCCTGTGGGAACTGTCCGTGTGCCGCACATACAACACGAGCACAAGATGAGACCTCAGCAGACGAGCAGGCTGAAGGACACACAGAGAGACAGGGAGAGGAGCCGGTGGTGGAGGAGGAAGAGGCTCTCAACCTGAAGATCAGTGGGGACAATGGCAGCTCTCTGGAGAAGAGCCTTTATGAGTCCAGTGAGCCGGCCTATGAGAGCTCAGATGTGCCCCCGCTGGGGGAGTATGAGGAGAATGGACAGGCCATGCTGTGGTCTGACCCCGAGGGTCTGGCTCGACGCATGCAGATCGACCGGCTGGACATCAACGTTCAGATCGACGAGTCGTACTGTGTGGATGTGGGAGAGGGGTTAAAACGCTGGAAGTGTCGCATGTGTGAAAAGTCATACACGTCCAAATACAATCTGGTCACACACATCCTGGGCCATAACGGCATTAAACCTCATGAGTGTGTGCACTGTGGAAAGCTGTTTAAGCAGCCCAGCCACCTCCAGACCCACCTGCTGACCCACCAGGGGACCCGGCCCCACAAGTGTACGGTGTGTGAGAAGGCCTTCACTCAGACCAGCCACCTCAAGAGGCACATGCTGCAGCACACAGACGTCAAGCCCTACAGCTGCCGCTTCTGTGGGCGGGGCTTCGCCTACCCCAGCGAGTTGAGGACCCATGAGAACAAGCACGAGAACGGCCAGTGTCACGTCTGCACTCAGTGTGGACTGGAGTTCCCCAGCTACGCTCACCTCAAACGCCACCAGTCCAGCCACCAAGGCCCCACCAGCTACCAGTGCAGCGAGTGCAACAAGTCCTTTGCCTACCGCAGTCAGCTGCAGAACCACCTCCTGAAGCACCAGAATGTCCGGCCCTATGTCTGTCCCGAGTGTGGCATGGAGTTTGTCCAGATCCACCACCTGAGACAACACGCCCTCACGCACAAGGTACAGCACCCAGACCCTGTCTAAAAGTTAAGCTCACATTCAACAACACACTAGTCCAAACCAAAAGTTGGACTGGTGAGTAATTCAAATTTGTTTATTATCAATAAAAATGCATTTTCTGAACAGCCTCAGTGGCTCACATAAAGCATGCACAGCACATACCAGAGGGTCTTGGGTTCAATTCTTAGCTTGGGCAGAGTGCTCTTTATTCCCCTTTTTTTGTCAGTCTATTGTTCTCATCTAATAAAGGCGAAAAGTCCAAAATTAATATCCACATACCATATTGTCCTGCAAGATTCCCCACAGGGTGCTGGGTGATAAACTGTGCGCTGCAATGATCTTTTCCCTTTTAAGCAGCTGAAAAAAAGTCTTCAAAGGCTTGGTGTTTTTCATGGCTCAACCCTTACTGCAAAGGTTTCTGTCGCCTTTCAGCTACTTCACTCCATTTCATTATCAAGTCTGTTTTATTCTAATGAGGGGGAAAATCATCTGATACCTGCCCTGTCTGGATACAAAATATAGACACAAATCAAACACAAAATGCTCGTGTATCAGTTCAGGCATTTCATAACTACATGTATTCTTCCCAAAAAAAAAAGAAGAACTCAGATGTTTTTGTTTGGACAGGGCATGAAAGAGTTTAAGTGTGATGTGTGCTCTCGAGAGTTCACGCTGTCGGCCAACCTGAAGAGACACATGCTGATCCATGCCAGTGTCAGACCCTTCCAGTGCCACATCTGCTTCAAGACCTTTGTCCAAAAGCAGACTCTGAAAACGCACATGATCGTCCATCTACCCGTCAAGCCCTTCAAATGCAAGGTGAGGACTTAGGCCCAATCCCTTTCTACCCCTTTCCTCTTCTCCTAATGTGGTGGTAAAAAAAAAAAAAAAAGATGGATTTTCTGCATTTATAACCATTTAAGAGTTATTTTGTGTTTCATTCATCTTTTCCTTGTTTATATTGTAATGTAGGCTACATAAAACTAGCTCGTTTAATGCCTGTGTGTTATACCATGTATCTATTATTTTGTTGCTATCTCCTTTGCATTTATGTTGTAACTAAATAGTTTCACTAGTTTTATATTTATTTCTGAAACAGAGAAGACCTTTGGCTTCATGCCAGTCTTCTGGGATAATCACTGAGATATTCACAGTTAAAGTTTGTGGAAAACATTGCTATGAAATACAGGCTATAGACGAGGATTTAGCGCTTTATCAGCAGGACCGGCAGTGTTTTCAAATAATAATAATAATTGATGTTTCAGTCCAAAAAAAACCAAAAACAAATAAAAAAGGTATATATAAATTCCATAACTTCATTTTAATGCCGCTAATTTAATGCAGAGAGAACCAGCAGCACACATGAATCCTGTGACGCACATACAGCTGTATTTGCATTACACTGAGACAGGTGAACTTTACCTGAGGGCAGTGAGCTCCTCATGCCCCACACTATGTAAGGTGAAGATAAATCCCATGAAAGTTGTACTTTACAGTGGTTTGTCCACTTTTTCTGGTATTACTTTTATGTAACAAATATGTGCCCCATGAGTCTAATGCTAGGCTAGTTTAAAACAAATATATTTCAAACAATAAGTAAAAAAAACAGTTTAGGGCTGTCTCATTTCTTAGGGGTATATCATCAACCCTACCTCTTACCCCTCGGTTTTAAGGTCTAAGGGGTAGGGGTAAGAATGAGAAATGAGATTGGTGGCCTCATAATATGTGTAGTTTCAAATTTGTGAATGACATCTTTAAACTCATCCTGTTAATTGATTTTTTGTAGGTGTGTGGAAAGTCATTCAACAGAATGTACAACCTCCTGGGCCACATGCATCTGCACGCTGGCAGCAAGCCCTTCAAGTGTCCTTACTGCACCAGCAAGTTCAACCTGAAGGGGAACCTCAGTCGCCACATGAAGGTCAAACACGGCATCATGGATGCCACCATGGACGGGCAAGGTACACTTGCACTAATTTTCTTACACAGGTAGCCAGAGCTCATCCCAGCTACTTTGGCCCTAAGGCATGGTACATCCTAGGGGGGTGAAAGGGTTGACACTTAGACCTTGTCCACGCAAAGATGGGCTTAGGCGTATCCGCGAAGGGTTTTTATCATATAGGCAATTCGTTCACCCGATTATGGCGTTTTGGGAGGCAGAATATGATAATTTTTGAAACCGGGTCCCAGAGTGAAAAGATTTCAAAATGCAGTATACATGTTTCCATGATTACCTTGCGCATCTGAAGCGGTAACACCATAGGCCCACCTTCTCCCTAACCCTAACCCACATGTGCTAAACTCTTACAACAATAACAATGGTGCCTTAAGGCCAGGACACAACGGGGTGATTATCAGCCATCAGCGCAGTTGGACAGTTTGATACAGTCGGCGACGTGAGTGAGACAGACATAGTAGGAGACAATTAAGGATTCATTCATTCATTCAATTGGACCTAGTTCTGGCCAATTGAACATGTCATATCGGTGTAAGGCATCATGCTCAACGAGCTCTGAGTGGCTGTGTGTCCCCTTCACAATTTGTCAAACAGCTGACGTTTAACATCAAATATAAGGAACTTTTGTTCTACAACTACTTCATTATGTTTTGCATCTCTGTGATGCTAATGTGCTGCAGTTAGCTTACCTTAGCTTTAGCCTCTTGCAGATGAAAATAGAATCCTCCTCTGAGGCAAACAGCTGCAATAATCCAGTCCCTTTTATTCATTACTGTGATCAGACGGATTTATCAGGTATGAATATTATTCACTGATAACTACTGGAGTTAAACACCTGATCGTTGTGAAGTTTTGTTTACCTAAGCCCCATATAACCACAGAGTTTAGTGACTAGCGCCACCTGTTGTTGTAAATAGTTATTATGTCTTGCACATGCGCAGAACTAACGCACTGCTCAGTTGTAGGTCTGAATCGCTTCGGTGTGTTTGTAGACACTTTTAGTGGAGACAAGGGGGAGACATGAGGAGACAAAGCAGTCGCCCCGCCTCTGCTGACGGAGGTCGGGTGTTGGGTTGGTGTGTCCCAGGCTTTAGGGTGTTGCATTTGAGCTGCTGACGCTACTGAGTGTAGCGTCAGCAGCTCAGTGTTCTTATGTTTAAATTGCACCAGTTTTCTGCGCAGGCCCCGTGTGTTCTTTTCTGTAATTGGTGTCTTTCTGTGGCAGCATTACAGCGCCACTAACAGGCCTGGCATATGTAACACAGTGTTTTGCAGTGTGTTTTGTGTGGACAGACACATTTTCCGAGACAGTGTCGTGTTTATGGAAACATTTTTTGAAACAGTATAGTTTTCATCTCCATGTGGATATAGCCTGACAGACAACCATTCACTCCCACTTTTTTTTTATAATTGGAAACGCAGATTTTCCTGTTCACTTGTGCGTTGTTATTACTTCTGCTAAGGTCATATTTTTGTTACTGCTGGTTTGTTGTTATTTGTCTCTCAACAAGTCACAAAGGTTTAACACAGTTTAGATCCAATTTTCAGAAAAAGTTAGTAATGGTGCAAGAAAGATTTATTAGATTACGGGGTGGATGCGGAACACCATTGGGAGCCATTGGGATTTTTTTTTTTTTTTTTTACAGGATTACTTACCAATGCAAGATAGAGCAAATTTAGTCTGTTAGCATAACTCTAAATCTTAGAGGTAGATTTACTGTATTACTGTATGCTCTATGCTGTAGCTGCAGTAGTGAGTCTCCTGTCGCATGTCCAGATGGAGACCTCATGTGTATGTCTATTCACATTTTTGTCTTTTTTATCTCCTCAGAACCCCCCCAAGAAGCAGAGAGTCAGGAGGACTACGAGGAGAGCTTTGACTTCAGCGAAAGAGAAAATCGTGCTAACAACAACAACAGCAACAACACAGTAGAAATGAACAAATTGTCTCCAATGGAGTATTACGGCACCTATGGGAAAAGCACAGGCCGATACAACGCCCCATAAGTGACCCCATAACTTTTTAAGACTTAAAAAATCAAATAGCACATTTCCATGCACTGGAATACAGAACGCTGTTATCCATCTCTACACTGCTAATCTACTGACAAGTGCTGACTAAATATATTTGAAGTTATGAAGTCACCAGTGTTGGGTAGTGACACGTTTGTTTACCATGCTACTACGCTAACAAACACGTTAGCTAACGTTACATTACTGTGTTATTTTTTGATAACAGTGACATGTTAGAGCACCTTTATGGACACTCAGAGCGCTTTACATTGCATTCTTCCTTCGATCCTCAGTCATACTCAGTGGTGACTACTGCTGTAGCACAGCTGCAGAGACTTGGCTGTCATTCTGCACCTATGGCCTCTATGACCACAACCAAACACACAATTACATAAATACATTACAGGCAAGGTGAGCGTCTTGCCCAAGAACACTACAACAGTATGAGCTGAGGAAAGTGGGATTCGAACTGCCAACCGTTTACAGGACGACAGCTCTACTTTCTGAGCCACTGTTGGCCCACAAACCTGCACACACACACCATTAATCAATAGGTTGTGTTCACGTGATGTCATAGAATTTGAAAGGGCCCATAGTTTAAAATTGAGCTGGAGGCAGGTCAGAGTTCTGTGGTAGAATCTGCTGTTAAAGATTGAAATTGCAGATGTCTTGGTGTGGTTTATGCCTAATTCAAAGTCATATCTGTTGGCACAAATGACCTAAAGAAAAGTTATTTCTTCACCACAGCATCAAAAAGTGGTGACATTATTCAAACACACACCGATTGCTGTGCGTAGACTCTGCATTAAGCCACAAGATTATTAAGGTGTGGTTGTGGACCCAACTGCTAACAAAAAAAAAAAAAAATGATCAGGTTCAATATTTGTGAATTTTCTGCATGGATATTTCTTTTAAAAACTGTACCTCAACTCTACTTTTACATAGGCCCCTGCTCCCATTTGAAGTTTTGACATAAATTCTAGTATGTAAACGCAACCTATTTGTTCAATGTTCAGCTCTCTCCATGAACCCCCGCAGTCATCAGTCACTGCAGATCTTAGTGACGTGAGCCTTTGTACATTTGTAAGTAAAAATACCTCTGTGAGCAGAGTGACCAGATACCAGGGGCCTGTTGCTGGAAGTGAATTGGTCTAACTCTGGGTTCATGTGTTGCTTAAAGTTAAACTGTGAACCACTGATTACTGCAGCTGCACTGACACAGATCAGGCAGCGCTCTGCTGTCACAGCCAGTAGGATTCAACAGTCTGCAGGAAAAGTCAGAACACTCGCAGTTTACTCAGACTAGACCCATAACTTACCCAGAACTAAACCTGGACCGGCTTCCAGCAACAGGTCTCTGCGCACTGTCTTAGCCAGCATCTTAGCCTCAGCACTGTGACGCTGGGTGGAGTTACTGCTTAGACATGGTGTTCAGCACCGAGGCACACTGAGTCCCACTAGCCAATCCAAACAACTAAAGCTAACTGCATATAGTCACAGGGCAAGAGTTTAGTGATGCACTAATGTATATGAACAGCAGGCACTGGCCACACAAAAAACGTAGCCTACATTTGAAGCTGATACTAGCAAATAAAGTGAAGACCCAACGGGGTATACTTAAGATTTCTGGTTAAGCTCTCTTAGTTGAGCCTAAACCCAGGATTTCCTGTGTCAGGAACATGGTTCACTTCTCTGTATGGTTAGATCATTAAAGAAACATATGCAGCAGGGGTGACCTGGTCTGGAGCAGGTTATGTTCTGAGTTTGGGCTATAATCTGGTCCTTCAGCATTTTGCACACATTTTTCTAAAAGGGGAAATATGATGTTTTTTCAAACTTTCTGAAATAAATTTGGAAGAATCTGCATTAGCATTTTATGTTTTTATCACTTAAAGTAATTAATATTTATTTAAAACATCATCTTTTGGGGAGCTATTACTTTCACTTTGCTGAAAACACTTAAATTAGGTGCCTGTCCCTTAAAGGCCCACTTGCTCTTTGCTGGTCCCGCCCACTTCAGTCAGTCAGCTCAAGCCTATTGCATTGGTGCGCCGGTGTAGCAGAGTTTGCCAGGGGGTGCACAGCCTCATTTAAGGAGAAAACATCTCTGCTCATTAGTTTTGAGAGAAAGACTGTGTAGAAAGTCACAGGTGTCTGTATTCTCTTTTATTTGCCTGCTTCTCCAGTTGTCATTTTGCTTTATGTAGGCTCAGAAAAACATTTGGTGCTCCCCACTGTAGACCACTGCAGCCTATTGTGCACGGAATATGTGTCATGGACCACTGTAATGATCAACAGTTCTGTTTTATGGAACAGTGATTCAGATATTGTGTATATGGATTATACTGTGCACAAATTAAAAAGTGTCTTTCTGTAATGAATGTTAATTCAAACACTAATTTTCTGCTGCACGTGGCTCTGTTTGGGCTTTTATTTGACTTTCCTTTTTGTTGTATTTTTGTAATTTTTATAATTTATGACTTTATTTGGTGTTTAGCTGAGGTCCGTTCTGTGTGTAAAAAGCGCCCTCTTTGCTGTGAGCACGTACAGAGGCCAGTGAACAAACTCTGTCTGCTGATAACTGTCTTTGTGATATTTGTTATCTCAGAGCTGAAGTCAGGCTTTGAGAAGCCAGCTCACACATCTTGCTTCGTAGTATACCCCACAGGAAAAACGGCACATGCACAGTGTGTGCACTTACAGCCAGAACTTAGGCAATAAATCATTATTGGATCATTGCACTCACCATCAGACATTTCTCACATGTTCTAAGAGTTGCCTTTTGACCTCTGACCTGTCCTTGTTTAGCAGTCTTTTGACAGTGTCATCTTTTAATCCACAATAACACATGCAACTTCTTCACTGCCACTATTTTTCTATTTCAAAGAGTCATAAACTAGCCGGCTAACACCCTTACATCATGTACTACAACCTTCTAACCACCTTTTTTAGTTAACATTTATTTAGCCAAGCAAAAAAAAAAAAAAAAAAAAAAAAAACTCCTTCTGGCCAGATAGGCAGCAACAAATAACAAACAGTTACATGATGACACAGGCAAGGACAAAACAACAGGAAGAGACACATGATGAAAAACAAGTGCATGTTGTGGAGTCAGCCTCTGGAAACCCCAATTTGGATTTATTTTGAACTTTATTTTGGTCTACTTCAAGGCTCTCCTATAGGCAAACTAAGCAGCTGCATAGGGCCCCACAGATATTAGAGGGCCCCATGGCTTATCTATCATTTGCTGATTTTATTAATTTGTGAATTCTATTTAATGCATATTCTGCTTGTTATTTAGTAATTTTTGAGAGGGGCTATCTGTCATTTGTCTGTTATACTTACAGTTTACCTGGGCACCTCTTGCCGAGTTTGCAAGTCAAAAATGTCTCAAAGCATTCATCCCCCTAGAAAAATAGTCAGCCATGATTTAAAGAAATAAAAGGTATATAGTAAGATTGAATTGGTCTAAAAAATTCGAGGTTTGGCCCCACATACACTGGGCCAGCCCTTTTACTATGAACCAAACAGGAGAAGCGGTATCTTCTAAACTAATGCATTACTGACAAGAAAAAGTAACTAGTACTCTAATCCCAGTGCTGGAAGTAATCATTTTTTACTTTTGAGTTAAGTCTACTGTTAATGTTTTCCATCAGGTAGATCATCCAAAGCACATCCTTCTGTTATTCTTCTGCACTTATACATTAAAACAATCCCAGAGTCCTTGCATCTGCTGTGGTAACATGAACAAGAACAACAAGGAACTATCTAAAGCTCAAGCTACTGGTTGACCTTATAGGGCCTATATTCTGCCACATGCCCCTCTCCTCTCTTTCTCCCAGGTTATAGTGTTGTTCCTTCATCAAAAACATACCTGAAGTTCAGGGAGTTGGTTGTGTTTCATTCACAGTCTGTTTGAGTAATCTTGTATTTTCTAGAGTTTCTGAGGCCTCAGAACGCTTGGTTGCACAAACCTCTGCCTCTCCAACAAAACCCCCGCCCACTCCAGGAAGCACTGACCAATCAACAAGCTCTCTACATCCACTCTCCTCCCATTCATTTATCCAAAATATAGTGTACAGCTCTGTTTCTACTGATTCCTCACAGACAGTTTTCATTCTGGTGTAAAATGACATCAGACAAAAAATAAACAGCTTTTTTTCACTGTTTCTTTTCAAAAGAGCACAACTGCCCTCTGTTGGTGTCACCTGTTTCTTTATGGCACTAGTAAAGTATTTATTGGAAACATTTTCTAGTCACATAATCTTTTTAAAGGCTGTAAAATGTGCTGCTGTTGACCATGATTGGTTTGAAAAGATAAATAAAAGCAGAATGGCCCAAATAACTTGGAAAACTTGTTGCACTTGGCGTTACACCCTGAGTCCGGGTAAAACTGATGTCCAAATGATCAGACTGAGAAACAAACAAGAGCAACCTTTCAGTCTGATCAGATATTATTTAGTCCTGTGCCTTTTAACACTAATTAAAAAAACAATTCAATTTTATATCAAAAAGGGCAGTTGTGCGCTTTCAAATTGAGTCAGACCTCATTGCAGCTCATGTGCTGTGCTTGGATATTTATCGTGCTTCTTACATCATCAGAATCACTTCACTGCAAACAGTCCTCCTGCAGTCTGTGATAAAACACATTCCTATTACATTTCCTTGCATGTTACTGTACAGAATGGACCGGTGCCATCCCCAATGCACCAACACACAACATCTGTACTCATGTGTGCAGCCATTTCTGTGGAATGTTGAAGATGCCGAGAAAACCACAAACCATGCCCTTTATAACCTTCAAGCTCTGTCAGGATTAGGCTATCAGCAAGTCTAATTTAATGCCATTTTTAACATTTTTAATGCCACAAATATACAACCTTGGCAGGTTATACTGTCAAAATTACTTGCAAGTATTAATTCAGTTCATAAAGCACCAATAATGTTGAAAGTCAAACATCTGATGTTTAGGTTATTTGGTCCCGCTGGAAGCAAACTTGTTCTGCCCGTCTACGATTTTACTTCAAAACTATTTTAAATTTTTAATGTTTGTTGGAATCAAATTTAATGCTTTTTGATGCTATATACAGCCTAATTTTTTGAAAACTCAATGTAACAACTTTTAATGCTTTTTAATGCCCTGTGGGTATCCTGCCTTTACCAAAGAACTGGATCAGACTTGAGTGTGTTCCTTCACGTTCTGTGTAGAACAGTAAATCTTTTAATTGATGTCTGGTTGCAGTCCACCTCCTTCCACCCATTTGCACATGTGAAGAGATTAGCACAAAGAAGTGGTCCTGCTCCTTGACAACTCCACCTTGACCTTCCCAAAAAGAGATTCCAAGATTCTGAAAGCGTTGAAGAGCCTCAGTTTGTGGAGCAAATCTCAAGAATTGTCCCTGGAAGTGGGACAGAAACGTGTGTGTCGGACTGTCCCATCCATCATGCTGTACAGCGTTCTCAGGTGATGGACGACCACCCCCCCAACATATGACAGGGTCGTGGACCGCTGCACAATATCATTTGAGAAATTCAATACTCTGTTTCCCTGCGTTTAGCTTCCCCAAACGTTCACCTGCTAACAGATTTCCAATAGCACTGCTGTTCCACCTAAAAGAGACTTTTGAGAGAGTCCTTTTGAGAGTAAAGCATCTGTTTTCAGATCATCACTGCTGTAGTGACGAGACGATAGCAGAGCTGTTTCTGCAACCTATAGGGGCCAACTGAAGTCTTATATAGGTTCCTTTTTTTGTCAATCCATACATCAAACCAACAACATAGTAACAAGAGGCAGATCTTCAGTAGATCTAAGCATTATTAAATCTCTTTTTGCCTCATGTCCTAAATTGTGCCCATGCACATAACAGACAGATGAATAGGTTAGACTAAATAAGGTAGGCGGGTCCAGGGGTCCTCCCCCAGCAAAATTTGAATTAAACAAATGTGATTTAAAGTATCCTGGTGCATTTTAGATTATATTTTATGCTGGCTACAATTTATGATTTGACCTCTCTCCAGATAGGGCTCTTTTAGGAGAAATGTGAGGCAGTGACACTTCAGTCCTTTGTTTTCCTTTGCTGAAACTGCTTGTCCCTTACTGTACAAGTAAATGACTTTGGCACTTTGGGGTCCTCCTTCAGCTCTGGGCCCTAGGCAATTGCCTACCTTGCCTTGCCTGCTCTGGACAAAGGCAACACTTGGGGTCAAATCTTACCATCAGATCACTGTGTTTAGAAAATGCCATGTTATGTACCAGACTACTGTAGAAATTAATGTGTTTCCTACAACATTTTAACTATTTTTTCCCAGCTACTATGGGCCAAAGATGGGACACACTAGACAAAGGCCAGTCAACCATTCTCTATTTGTTTAGATTTACCCATTCACCTATGGGCTACATACTGCCTTTGGACGGTGAGAGGAAGGAAAGAACCTACAGTAACACAGGCAGCACAAGGAGAGTCCACGGCCCAGTGAATCCAACACACAACACAACACACACTCTTGTTGTAACAATGTCGTGTTAATAAACTTGCTCCGAGTGGGTCAAACCAGATTTATTGGTGTGGATGTTTGACAGTCTTTCCCATGGTGTAACAGTATTTTTTTACAGTTCTCACATTACAAAAATAAAACCTAATAATAGACAGTTAGGGAGGCAGCAGGTGGACATCTTCGAGAGATCCTATGAGCTCTACATAAACCTACAATATACGGATTCCTTCAATTTAATGTAAGTTTATTGACCTTTAAGTTAGAAATGAGGTACAAAAACAAGCATGAGCTATTTCCTTCATTTGCCAAGGGCTTTGTCCAGGTTTGTTTTGATCGCGTCCAGGAAGTCTGTGGTATTGACATAGTGCTCATTCAGCTTGACACTGTGGAGAGAAGCAGGTAACATGTCAGAAGTCAAGATTATAGACGGTAGCTTTACTTTTTATAATAGCTGCCCTCAAAAGGCAACACATTCTTCCAAAGTAAGCAGTGTGTGACATTTGTTGGGAAACTGCAATTGGGTGGTTGTCGTTTGGAGGTGTAACACTTTTTTTTTTTTTTTTTGTCCTGCCATGTGAAACAACTTTGTACAATACAAAGAATAATTTCAAAAATAACTTTTTTTTATTAAAAAAAGTGAAAAGGCAGATTTTTGTAACCAGTTCATTACTGTATGCAGGACCACAATTTGGCCATTTGAATTCATAAATTATTTAAATTCTGTTAAACATGTCTGTTGTGCTAATCTGATACATCTGTACTTAAACAATGATCTTAACTTTCAGAATTTTATTTTGTGAAAAATACGGGACACCAAACAAACACACAACAACAACAGTTTTGAGAAAATTAGGATTTTACAAAAATTTATTAAAAAAATAACTTTCTGGTCTATAAATGACAGATGAGGTCGTGTGGGTTATGTTGCAACTATCAATTTAAAAACCTGATTTTTCATGTTCCACCGCAGGACACAGTTAAACTTATTTTGTTTTTTATTGTAGGATTCAGGTGCTGTTAAATGTGTTGCTTTAGTAAAGTACAAATATTTGGCATCATGCCAAAGACATTGGGAACTGTCCCAGACAGTAGTGACAAATTTTGGAAATCTTAGCATTTTGTATTTTAAAAATGTTACAGTCACACTGCAGGACATTTTGCAGTTTAATGTTAAAAAATAAATAATACAACTTCTTTCCAAAACTTCAAAAGTTGCCTAGTAGACCCTATGTTGCACTGCTGACAATTTTGAGGAAAAACATAATTTAACAAAAAATAGGCATCACGTCAACCACCCAAATGCAGCCATTAAAGTTAAGTACTAGTATGGACTTTGCCATGTTAAAGTGGATCTTACATTAAATTATTTTTTTTTATTGATAGACTTACTTTGGAAGGCCATGGATACAGCCTGCGAGGTCCTTGGTCATTGTGCCGCTCTCCACAGTTTCCACGCACACCCTCTCCAGTGTCTGGGAGAACCTGAACACCATCACAGCAATCAGTGTGGCTTTTCATAGTCTGAACATTTTACATACTACACAGGTGAGCAGGTCTTACTTTATAAGGTCAGGGTTGCCGTCGAGCTTGCCACGATGTTCCAGTCCTCGAGTCCAGGCGAAGATGCTGGCAATGGGGTTAGTGCTGGTCGGTCTTCCCTGGAGGTATAATGAAGATACAGTTAGGGTTTGGTTACACAGAATAGTATGTCCTGGTCCTGGAATGATCTGCAGGTCAGGCTGAGGATGGGGTCTCTCATCCCTTTGTCTAGTTTTAAATAAAAAAATATCTGAGTTTTTAGTTACCAGCTGCATCTGTAAAATATAGTTGTGCAGGATCTGAAGATTTCATGCGGGGTTTCTGCATGGCTCAACCAGAGTTAATTTTGTTGACGAATGTATTTCGTCATAGTTTTCGTCAACGACATATTTTTGCAGCCAAAAATGAAACAAAAAGAAATTAATGAGGACTAAAACTACAAGTAAATGCACTGACATTTTTGTCAACGTATAAAAGCGAAACAAAAATGAGCAGACGGGACAATAAATAAATAAAGTGATACCTCTTCAATCAAAGACTGTTGTTAACGTTCATATTTTCTAACCGGGACTTTAAGTGAGTTGGGACATGTGTACCGCCTCGTCACAGAGCGCCAGAAATGAGGCTCCATCTCTGCAGACCGCCCTGTTCTCCTCTCTGTACTTCATCTCGAGGTTTCATTTTCCTTCGGAAAAATGCGTTGTTTTGTGACCCCTCTCCTCTCCTTTCATCCCTCCCTCTCTCGATGCCCTGCGCGTCTTTCCTCCTCTCCATTACGCACGGGTTAGAAAAGGAAACTCTGAGCTAAACTTAAACAGAATCAGATTTAAACTTACTCCACGCTGTGTCCAGCAAAGGACAGAGTTAGTTTAATTAAATAGCAAAGCTGCTGTATTTGTCCCGAGGTGTTGTTGATGTCTGGAGAGGCTGCACATGTGTGTGTAAAGTTACTGATGCATCCCCAGTTCTGGGAATGTGTGCTGGAGTAATTATAATGCAACTGAATGTTTACCTGCTGTTTCCTGCTAACCATCATAAAACAATCTGTTCAGTTTTATGCCAAAACAATGACCATATAAGTGCAAACTATGGTATGGTCATTGAAGCAGACCACTACCATAATAAAACCTTAATAGAATATATATATGTACAAAAATAAATATTGTTAAATAAAAGACAAATAAATATTTGGGTTGACTAAATCTATTGTCGATTTAGTCGACTAAAATTTTATGAGATTTAGTCGCCAAAAACTAGACTAAAAAACTAAAAAGGATTACATGACTAAATCTTGACTAAAACTAATTAGCATTTTAGTCAAAGGACTAAAACTAAACAAAAATTTGTTGTCAAAATTAACACTGGGCTCAACAAGTTGAATTTAGGACTTTTTTAGACCTTTGTTGAGACCATGGTTCAAGAAAATTAAGACTTATTTCATAAGCACACAGGGTACAAAAAGACAACATTTTCAGGTTTACATTTAATACTGCAAACATTTTAGTCTTGAAGAAAAGATCTGAGCTTGTGTATTGCAAACAACCTTTGAGCATGTAACTGGGCATTTTAGTATAACCTAGTGAATGCTGATAGTTGCTTCAAATATATGTGACATATTTAAGACACATTTAACCCTATTTTAGACTAATTCCTCCATAACGCTGCAAATTTAAGACTTTAACTTAGAGGTTTTTGAGACTTTTTAAGACCCTGCAGAAACCTTGTTTAATGTTTGGCCTTGTGTACACAGCACTGTTTCATGTGTGAATATTAAATATCACAGTAGTTTTGTGCAAATGGCATGTGAATATCTATTAGAACAAAGGTGGTAGCCATGATCAAAGCGACATCCGCCTTTAAATGTACCCAGGCAGCTGGGGACAAAAAAGTCCCAGCACAAACCCTGTCCTACCCCAGTTCCACCACATGATGGCAGCACATTCTCAGACTACACCTATGCAACAGCAGGCCATAGTGCGGCAGGCCTCACCTTCTGGTGCTCACGGTAGTGCCGGGTCACAGTTCCATGAGCAGCTTCTGCCTCAATGGTCTTTCCGTCAGGGCAGATCAGAACGGAGGTCATGAGCCCCAGAGAGCCGAAGCCTGAACACAAAAACAAACCTCAGGATCAGACACACATCAGTGTAGAGGCAGGAGGTTTCAAAGGTCAGAAATCACTCACCCTGAGCCAGAATATCAGACTGCACATCTCCATCGTAGTTCTTACAGGCCCACACAAAGGCTCCAGAGGACTTCAGCACCTGGGCCACCATGTCGTCGATCAGTCTGTGCTCGTACCAGATCTTCAGCTTATCAAACTCTGGCTTGTAATGCCTAGAAAATATTCAGAATCAGTTTTAGTATGCTTTTTTTGACAGAGAATGTAGATGGACACAGGGAATGAGACTGAGCTGTATTTAAACCAGGTCGCTCATGTTTGTGGTCGAGCCACCAAAATGCTTAATAAGGTCAATTTCACTTCCATAAATCATGAGTAGTATAAATTTTTTTTTAGAAACAACTTGTAAACCAGGGACACAGGGCTTATAGGGCCAAGAGCATTTCTTCCCATTTTAAAAGTAGGGGCTAAATGGGACAGGGTAGCTTCAGGTTTTGTCACGTGAAATGTAAGACCTTTTTAAGACTTAGAAGGAACTTTAATCGCCAGCAAAAGAACAAAAATCTGTATCTGTATGAATTAATCACAAATATTTGTACTACTCTGACACTGAAGTGTTATATTTTAAAAAGCCTAATACAGAGGAAATGACAATTCTGCATTAAAAAAATCTTAAAAGTAACTTGAGTGATAAATTTAACTGATAAAGGTTCTTCAGAAATGTGCATTGTGATGTTTTTGCAACATTATGCAGCTCATACAAAACAGCAGACCTGTAACAAAGCCTTTCAGAAACTTACAAACTAAAGGTACATTTTTAAACTACTCACAACAGAATTTAATGCCTAATTCTAACTCACAAATAAGACATACTGTTATGAAGTGTTTAAAATATTCAGTATATGAAGATAAATGTGACTTCTCACCACACAAAGGTAAATATCAAAGGTTTGCCAGCATATATTCACTGATCTCCTGTATATAACACTAACAACACTGTTTGAAAAAAAGTTTTAAATGTAAGCCCAAGAACATAATTTAAGACTTTGGGGCTACTCTGATCGGAGTTGGAAAATAAAATGAAATAAAACTAAACTTAATTTCCAATATAAACATGGCCGCAGCATCTAATTGTGACTATTGATGACAGTGAGAGGTGCAAAGCATTTTGTTCTTGCTAAGACAGAATCTGAGCTCTCATATCAGCGATGGTAACACGCATTTGAGCAATTAATTGCGTATTTTAGAAAAAGCTGTAAACTGCAGGTGGTTACATTAAAAGGTGCTATGAGCAGTATATATTTTTTTATATTTCATAAAAATGACCCACGTGTCCCAAGATATGAGGCAAATATGTTTGAATCAAATATTAGTTTTACTGATAACAATGATACAGCTGAGTTATTAACAATTAAAAATATATTTTACATAATGCCCAAGTTGTTTTTGTTTACATTTTTTGTTTTGGTTCATTGCCTGCATTGCTGATTATTTAATCAGAAAAGCAGAAAGGTAACCCACAGACCATTGTTTTGATTTAGACTGCAGTACTGTTTTCAAACCAGTAGGAGCACATGCTGCTTACAGTACCTTTAAATGTACGCGACATATTTAAGATCTGTTTAAACATGTTTAAGACCTAGTACTCTTAATCTTGGCAAATTCTTTTAGACTTTTTAAGACCCAGCAGAAACCCTGCTAACTCCAGTGGAACATTTCCAGGTCTGTCTTTTCTGTTATTCATCCGATTCAATCATTTTTATTCAGCAGAGCTTTTTTCTGCCTCATGCCCTTTCTGACACTACCCTCGCCATTTAAATCATCCACTACATCTTCTGGAAGCTAAACATTTAAGAATTAAAATAATATAACATGACAAAAATTAAAAACCCTACAAAATGTATTAGTGTATAAAGTGCAGGGGCAGTCTCACTTCTCAAAGATGTCCTGGAAGATGTCCTTAAACCTGCCGTCGTAGGCCTTGAGGATGGTGTTCTTGGTGCTCATGTACAGGGGCCACTTCTTGGATATGGCGTACTGGAAGCAGCTGTGAGCAAAGCCTGTGATAGACTGACAGAAAGAGGTCAGAGGTCAGAAGAGTTTATCAGTGCACCAGGTCAGTCAACCCGAGCCCGACACTTTTACAGTCATCCGCGCTGACCTCTGACCCTTGAGCAAACAGGGGGCTGAACAGAGCAAACAGACGCAGCTCAACAGAAGCCAACTCTAAACTCAAACTCACTTTTAGGGAGTTTCAGTTTTCTGTGCAATTAGTTTTGGCCTTAGTGACTTGGTTCACTGCAGAGGAATGATACAGTGGCACATACACAAAGATTTGTAGCAGCAATAATCACAGATGGCCTAAATTTAAAAGAGGGAGACATTCTGAGGAAACAGCGCCCTCTTTTAATTTGAAGATGTGTGTTTATTTTTAGATAGACTTTATGTACTGGTGGAAAGTCTTTTTTTTAATTTAGCTTTAGCTTTATTTTAATGGGCCTTTAATTTTTAAGGTGACTGTTTTTGAGGGTGCACATTTAAAAAGCTACCTCTACTTTTATTTTTCTAGTGGACAAAAACTATTTTAATGATGCACCTATTTCAATATAGAAATTTATTTTAATTTTTTCAAATATTCTTTTTTTTTTTTGAGTGTTGGGTTTATTTTTAAGGCAAGATTATTAAAACAATCTCCCTCTACTTTTATTTTTCTAGTGGACAAATCTATTTTGATGTTGCACCTCAGGGCCACCGTAGAATGAGCCTTCTTCAAGATCTTTTCATAAAAGACAAAAATGTGAATGTTGTAAAGACACCATCAGCTTCAACTATGACTTCAAACATTCACAACTAGGTTCATTCAGTTTATCATATTTTTGACTAAAGCCCTATTCACAGGTTTAGCATTACATAGGATCATCCAGTAATTTGTAATAATAGCAGACATTAGCCCTATTTGCATGGGATAAGCATTACCCCCTGAACCTTTGTAATTTGGGAATTACCCCATGGCATCAGTGTTTTTTTTTACGAGGGGCATTCACATGGGATAAGAGATGTCTGAAATTGACTTGATTTTACAGACTTTATTCCAGATATGATGTTTGATGACTGTTTTTGTTCATGTTGCTAGCTCTACTCAATCTTAAGCTACTATCTTTTATGTTGCTTTACTGAACTAACTAAAAAACTTTACTACATGCTACGACGCATCTATTTTATTCTCTTTCAAAATTTCTCTCTTTTTAAACAATAAGAGCCCCTCTCTCTTAATCCATTCACTGTGATATGGCTCTTTTGATCTAATGCTAGCACAAAAGGCATACAAACTGTCCTAAAGAGCCTCTGTGCTGCTCCAAATGCCTAGTTTAATGTTGCCATGACAACAGGGTTGTGCTTCCAGGTCACGTCTTCACCGTAGTTTGTTTTCTCTTTTATTTTATTTTTTAATTGGAGGAAAAAAGCAATTGGTTCAGAATGGGAGCTGTAGAGACAGGTTATTATTAATGTAGTTTAAATATAAACGTAAAATGGGCCGTTAAAAGACATTTTGGATTGATAGTGAAGATCTTTAGGAAATGATTAGCTGACAAAAACCTGAATCACAGACATGAGGACTCACACGGGACTAGTATTATCAGAGGGCTGCTGACTTGGCTGAAACAGTGGTAGGTGACAAACGAGGCAGATTCACACAGGATTAAAATCACAGACGACCTCGGAAATTTTAACAAATTAATGGAGGTCCCTAGGTGATACTCGTCCCGTGTGAATAGGGCTATTGTCTATGATTTTGATCCCGAGTGAATCTGCCATGTCTGTGATTTGTTAAGTAAAATTTCCCTGGAATATTACCATACCATTTCCATATTTCGTCTGATAATACTAGTCCCGTGAGAATCCCCATGTCTGCGATTCAGGCTGTTCCAAAATGTCTTTTAACGGTCCATTTTACATTTGTATCTAAACTATATTAATAATAATAAGTCTCTACAGGTCATACTCCAATCCCATTACTGTTTTTTGCCACTTAAAAAAGAAAAAAAAGAAAAAACAAAAACTGTGAAGGCCCACAAGCACAATCTGTTGTCATGGCAATGTAAAAAAAGAATTTGGAGCAACATGGAGGCTCTTTTGGAAAGTCTGGACGCGTGTTGTGCTAACATTAGATCAAGAGCGTTGTATCACAGTGAATGGATTACTAATCATAGAAGAGCAAACTCTCAAAAGATGTTTAGATGGATGATGTACGTCGTAGCGTGAGGTAAGGAGTGGTTTTTGTTAGTATAGTAAAGCTTAATAAAAGATTAATATTAAAGTACATCGACAAAATAGGGGATTTTTATCAAAAGTCAGTGTGATCAGGGTTCATGCACCTTTTTAACAAATTTTCAGGACTTTTCCATAATTTTTCCAAAACTTTTGACTAAATTTTCAAAACACAAAAAATAACTTACACATTAATAAATAGAATTCAAAATGCCTAACATGGTACATCAGAAACATACTTTTTGCTGCAATTTAATTTATTAAAAATGGAAATAAGTCACTTAAAGAAAAAAAAAAACTGTTGGGTTCTTCCCCCAAAATATGTTATTCCATTAATATTACTGACTTATATCCTATACCACACCACTGATTAAAAGATAATTATGCTTGGTAAGTTGGTTTAGGAATATATTTTTTGAAAAGTAAATAAAGATATAAAGTAATCATCTATACTGTTTTAACCCCGTCTTAAAACATTACTAAAACCAAAATGTATTTACTTAAAATTGTCTGACAAAAATTATATACGGTCACTTTCTCCTGCTGTGAGAACATGGCCTAGAAGACAGCGTTTCTAATTTTCTTTCTTCGGCAGCTCACTTTGAGTTTGACTCGTACAAAAATGAAGATCCATCATCAGTGCAGAAACAGAGCTCTGTGCTTCAGTGAATGCAGCAAACAAAGTTGGTATCAAACCGTTAATGGTGTTATGACTCTGAACTGGGCTAATGTGTGGCCAGAGCACTGTTTACATTTCCAAAACTTTACACCAAAATATAAAATTCCAAAACTTTTCAAGGGCCTGGAAATTGCATTTTAAAATTACTATGACTTTTCCAGGTTTTCCATGACGAACCCTGAGTGATTGTCAATCTTTCACATCCAGAACAAAATCCGTAAAAATCAAGTAAATTCCGGACATGGCTTATCCCATGTGAATGTCCTCTAAACACACTGACGTCTGGGGATAATGTCCTAATTACAGAGGTTCAAGGGAAAGGCTTATCCCATGGGAGTAAGGCTTAAGTTAACTCCCTCCTTTAGAAATAATAACTTTTAAAACAGTTTGATTTTGACACTATCAGTTGTAGCTTTACCACCTTTTACAGGGTTCCCAATTATGACAAAAATAAATATTTAATTTACTTACAGGGTCTCTGCAGGCTTCAGTAAGTTTCATTTAAGACTTTTTAAGACTTTTAGACCATTGTTCAAGAGAAATAAGACCTACTTCGTAAGCATGCAGTGTACAAAAAGCTGAGATCATTTATGACAGTGAGTGGCGCAAAGCATCTTAAGAAAAGCTCTTGAATGCTCAATAGCATTTTATTGGACATTTTAAATAGTTGCATCAAATGTAAGTGACATATTTGAGACCTTTTTAAACGTATTTAAGAGCTAACAGTCAGCAATTTAAGACTTTTTAAAGCCTTAAATTCAGACTTTACCATTTAAGACTTCAGACTTTTTAGGACCCTGCAGAAACCCTGTAGTTACTTCAACCTCTGAAGAAGCCCCGCACTCACCTCGTCGGTGTTGTACATGCCCATGCCACACCCCCCAGCTGGAAAATCGAACACCTCCCACTCCTTGCCAGCGCTGCCGTCACTGGGGGAGAAGATGATCTTGAATTTGCCAGGCTGGTCTACAACAAAATCTGTAGCTCTGTACTGCAAACACAAAGTACGCATTGTGAGTTCATCTCCAGATGCCTCAGAACTGGGACCAGAGTTGTGGAGGCACCGACCTGATCTCCAAAGGCGTGTCTGCCGATGGTGATGGGCTGCGTCCAGCCTGGAACTAGCCGGGGAATGTTCTTGCAGATGATTGGCTCCCGAAACACAGTGCCGCCCAGGATGTTTCTGATGGTACCGTTTGGGCTCTTCCACATTTTCTTCAGGCTAAACTCTGTATAAAAAAAAAAAAAAAAAAAGCCTTTACCACCATAAGCACTATTCAGTTTTTAATAATGTATCAGCTTTTCTAGACACTTAATAGTCCTTACATCTGCTGTGGTAATGTGAGTGTGAATGTAACTTTTATTCAGTATTATTGTGTGTTATAATTGTAGAAGATGAAGCACACCATAGGTATCAGAAAAAGTAAAAGAAAAGGTATCAGAAAAAGTATCGCCCATTTACTGATATCAAACACCATGTTTTATTTAAGTACTGGTATCGAAAAAATCTGAACAGTACCCAGCCCTAGACACAACAGCAGTATGCAATGCTGGCTGCAGGGATCGATCTACCAGCCTTCCAGTTAGTGGGCAAACAGCTCTACCTACTGAGCTACTAAGGGTTTTTAGCAGTGGTGGAAAAAGTACTCAATTTCATTACTTAAGTAAAAAAGTACTGATAAAAATTTACTCAAGTAAAAGTAAGTCCAATGAATATTTCTACTTCAGTAAAAGTCACTTTCAAGTGTACTTAATAGGGATATGACAAGATCTCACAATCTGATGATCTCGTAAAATAAAAATGGCACAAGATTCTTGTGAAGGTAAAAATCAGTCTTGCGATCTCAGGATCAGATTCTGTTTGCACTTTTTTTTTTTTTTTTTGTCAGTTAGGTTTGCGGCTTAACATTTGGCAGTACATATGTTCTGCTGTTGCATATAATTCAAATAATAGAAGTAAATACCAGTCATTATAAGTTTGAAAAAGGCACCTAAATAGGTTTGCATTTAATGATTTTCAGGTGAATAAATTACAATTTTCATTAGTGTAAAATGCATATTTTAATAGTGTAAAAATCTCATCTCATTCTCATTAACCCAGTCTGTTATACCACTAGTACTTAAAAAAAAGGAAAGTATTTGATGCAGACTCAAGAACTAATGAATGATAATGTGAAGGATGACTCAGAATGGGGCGATTATTAACCATTGCTGTAGAAGAGGTTTCTAAGCAGGACTGCCTCAAAATTCTTTTTTCAGGCATTTCATGTTTACAATGAGGCCACATCAAAAACTCAAGATTTCAAGCCAGAACTAAAAAAAAACTCTGTAACACAAACCAACTCTTAAATATAGTGGAGTAAACCCCTTGTAAAATCTATTTAAGAGCAGATAAATTAAACTTATACTTAAGTACAGTAACAAAGTACTTTTACTTGGTCTCTTTATATTGAACTGTAACATTTGAAGCTGGGAAGTCTGTTATTTATTTGTGACAGATTTTGCTTTTGAGGTTCTGTGTTGGCTCCAAATAAAACATTGTATTTTAAGCAAATATTTGGGCTAATAGTTTGTCTATCTTGAGTGAAGTCGATTTTAGCACAGACCTTCCACTCTGGCCTCGTCAGGTGTGATGGTGGCACATTTCACCGCAACATTGTACTTCTTGGTGGCAAGAGCAGAGTCAATGGTGACCTGGTCATCCGTCTGGTCACGGTACGGCAGCCCCAGGTCATAATACTTCAGCTCCACATCCACGTTGGACAGGATCAGCTGAAAGACAAAGAACAACACCTAATTTAAATATTTTCCCTAAGTGCTCATAATTATTCAGTTATTACTATTTTAAGTGCGTGTGGTGGCAGGCAGCACTGGGGCCTGGACCTATGGAGCTATATTTGTCTCAGTGAAATTAACTAATACATGTGGAATGACTTATTTAAACTCGCTAACTTGGAACTTTTTTCAAATACATTATTTCACAGAACTAGAGATACAGTAGGCTATGTTCTTATAGGCCTAACAGCTCTGTGAAGCTACTGTGTTCATTGTGCCTGTGGCCCACTTTTGGATCCTAGCCCACAGTTTAGGAACCACTGTTCTCCCACTTGTCAGCACTGAACTGCTGCAGAGAATACAAAATAAATGGCCATTTCACCTCTAAAAGTGTCTGCTACATTTGCAGGCCAAAAAAGAAAAATATGGAGAAGTACAGCAAAATGATACACAGAGATACATTTGCAATTAATGGGACATTAAAAAGCAGTATGGTGAACACCTACAGCTACCTACAGCTGCAGGTTTAAGGTAGGCTCAAAAACTATGGAATGTGTCATGTAGAAGAATGCACTGAAAGGTGAGATGATGCAGTTGGGGTAAAGCTGGGAATAGAATGGGGAGGAAAATAGTTTGAATTTCACCTTTTCCTTGATGAACTCCCAGATGATTCTGGTCATCTCATCTCCATCCATCTCCACCACCGGCTGGGCCACCTTGATACGTTTGTCAGCATCTGTGTTTTAAACAACATTTATTTAAACCCAAGCAGTTTCACAGTTTGCATGCTCTTACATTATGTATTTCCGTGTCTTGTTCTCTACCAGTTTTTCACTTCATACCATGCTCCAAGCTTTGCCCAATGGTCTGTGAGTGAGGTGTGTGAAGGAACTGAACAGACACTGGCCTGGGTGGGCACGCTCAGAGAGAGGCTGATTTACTGAGACATTACAGCTGTCTCTAATATTTTTCTAGAGCTGTAGAATGTTTGATTCTCAGAATTTAGTAAAGTTCTAGTCATATTTCTGTTGTGATTCCAATTATGTCAAACTAGGGTCACAATATTTGGTTTATTAAAAGGCTGTTTGATGGTGTGACACCAATAACTCCATTCTGAATTGGCATTTTTAAGACTCCACAGCCAATGGTGTGTGTTCTGTGTGACAACTGGATAAAAAATTCATGTCAGCTCTTACTTATTATTGTCACCAGAACACATCACAGAAATTTGATATTAAATGTGGTGTGCGACAGGGCTGCCCAGTTTCTCCCTTTTTGTTTTTACTGCTGTCACTGAGCATTGTAAATAATGTGGAATTAAAAGGGATCTCTATTTTTGAGAGAGAACTTAAAATTGCAGAGCTTGCTGATATCCCTGTAAAAAACTGTCAAATATCTTGGTATACATATAACAAAAGTTGTTTCATCTAGATAAAACCTCAACTTTTCAGTCCAATTTAAGCTTTAATTGTTGGCTGCAGTGAGACTTAAGTCCGTTTGGTAGAGTTCTTATCTAAAGCAGACAGTCTGTCACATGTTGTTTATCCCTCTCTCTCTCTCTCCTTATATGTTAATAAGAAGATAGTGAATAGGCTTTTTTGCATTCTGTGTGGAAAAACAAACCACATCAACTTAAAAAGTTGTTATATCTACATATAAGGCATTGGGTGGATTAGATTGAATTGATTTTGCTGACCGTGTTAACACCTTTTAAGGATCAAGAAATGCTAAACCCATTCTAACTGAACTAAATGTTGAAATGCTGAACTGAAATGCAACTATTGCCCATCAAAACTACCAGCTACTTTCTCTAAATTCCACAAATCATGTCTTTCTTTTACAGAAAATCTGTTTTAATCACAACTTCTCACTTCACAAGATGAGCATTTGGAACAATGAACAAATTGCGGTCAAAAATAAGTCCCTTTTTTCATAGACGGTTTGAAAAAACTGATTATGCAACATTCTTTCTTTGTTTGATAAACACGGAAATATGATATGTTTTGAACCATTTTAGCTTGTTAAGGTCTTCCAGTACCTTTTAAAGAATTTTATCTTGTAATGAAAGCTATAGCCCCTAAACTAATTGTTCTAATTAAAAGTAATTTATCCTATGAATCAACTCAAATTAGGTGAATATCCTTAATTAACCTGACAGATAAAAGTTGTAATAATAAACATATACAACCACCTGTTTGGCCACCATAAAGTATCAATTTTGTCTAAAAGGAGTTTGAAGTTTTTTTCTATGAAAACCCAATCAATAAACAACTTGAATTTATTGTAAACTTTTTGTCTTACAAGCTAAATATTTCATTCACAAACAGAAGTATTTTAAATTGCAGCCATTGTTTTATCTTTTTAAAACTGAAACAAATTCTTTGTTGAAATCCCTGAAATGTATTACCAATAATAGAGACGGATGAAAATGTATTTAAAGGAAGAGAGCTTTATGTGAATCTCTTTTTTTAAGGTGAAGGTATTTTTTCCCCGTCATTGTATGTTTGTTATTTCCTTAATGTTTTGTGTTGTTTACTCTGTAATATATTGATTAAATAAAAATAAAAATAGTTCTTATTTATTGCCATAATGTGGCCAGTTACATGAAAAGTACAATCTAGATATTTTAGTTAGTGAAAAGATGAGCTTTTCTGAAAAACAGCAGATAGTGTCAGTTTTATAATGCATTGAATTCACAAATAACAGCACAAATGGCCTGAAATATCCCACAGTCCAGACCTGCCGACACTGTCACAGAAGAGAGGGGTGTTTGAAACTAGTAGAAACTTCTGCTGTGTACTGTCCTATTCTATACATAGAAGTTAGTCTGGCATCTTTTTGTGTAAGTTTCATTTCTATAGACGAGACAATCACAGGCAGAGTAACCAATCAGAGAAATGAAGGGCAAGCAGTGTACCACTGACCTGTAAACAAGACAAACATGGAGCTTATGAAGAACATTTTTCTGATTGGGCTAAAACACCAGAATACAGTGTATTATGAGCAGCTCTATACTTATTTCTGAACAGGAACAGCAGCAAAAGCCAACTGTACAAAGACATGTGAAGAAAGTTAGTTAGTTTGACAGGTGACTAAGAAAATCACTAAACCCAGTTAATCAGCTCAGAGAAGTTATTAAATTCACTCTGTATAAGCCAGCGTCATCTTGGTTACTTTTGATAGGAGATTATATTCTGCTTCTGTAAGACGCACTGCAGATAAACGGCTGTGATAGGTTGGGTTCCAGAGTCTTGATTGGAAACAGCTCTCTATGGCTCTATGAGGATCTAGACTCTCCTTGAAAAGACAGTAAGAGGGGCTGGCCAGGCTAAAGGCTTTATACTTAATGCGTTAAATACCCTTTAGGAAACAGACACGCCCTGCGACCAGGGTGTACCCCGCCTACGGCCCAAAGTTACTGGGATAGGCTCCAGTCACCCGCGACCCCTAACGGGAATAAGCGGTAGAAGATGAATGAATGATACAGACGCAGCACTCTGTCCGTCTTCTGCCTTCATTCTGTCGTAGGTTCATTTTTCCAGAGCTTGCTGATATAGATGAACAGAGCAGTACATGTGTTGACCATTAGAGGCGCTAGTGAACACAGCTCAACAGTCACAGCAGAAGAAATGGCTGAACTTTTTAAGAAGTGACTAGAGCAAGTTAGTCACGGTTTATTCAAAGACTGAACAGACAAATCTATTTTCACCTCATTTTCTTGGCTTTTTCAATAAACGTGTAAAAACCTCTGTCAGTGCCGTCTAGTTTGTTACTGTCTTACTTTTTTACACCGTCTTAGTGAAATCTTTAACAAATAAAGTGATCTGCTCTTAAAATCTTTAGTAATCTTTAGTAACAGACTAACTTCAGTGGAAGTGAAATGTACCTCTTCCACAGCCACAGGCCTGACGCCGAGAAAGGTCTGGACAAGTGGGACTTATGGGATTAGTCCTTTAGAACACAGACAGCGAGAGACAGATTAGGGCCTCAGGGGTTAAGTGTAGGCCCCGCACGACCACGTCACTCAGTACAGCAGAGCTAAACCTTTCTCACAATAATACAAGCTAACGCTAATTCAATTCATTCATTTCTAGACTGCAATCTGAAGCCTAGGTCACCCCTGTGGGACACCCGACCCTGCCAGCTGCACAAGCACACAGGGCGGCTCAAAATAAACTAGTGGCACCACAGGCTTCTGCCTTATGCAATCGCCTGAACAGAGGAACGAACAACAAAAAAGCACTGGAGTTTTCACAACTGCTAATGCTAATGCTAGAAATACAACTTTGAGTCTGTAGCCTTGGTGCTGCAACAGAAAATTGTTTGCATCTTAAATGGGACTAGGATTATGTGTGGATCAAAAACTGCACAATATGACCTTCTCAGACTGACTTTTTGTTTCTGAGAATTCAAATGTTTCACAGTTATGAAATATGAAACTGGATAGACTATTAATAAAATATAATGCCAGTATGAAAGCATTCAAATGCATTTATACCCAAGAAAAGGAATATGTTATGATGTTATGAGTTGTTATGTAACTATGGAACAGATCAACAAACCCAAGCCACGTGGGCGCCTCTCACTTCATCTGCTCAGTGCTCATGGCTGCATCACACACTTGTAGTGCACTAAAATGCAGCTGAGTAATCTGCTGCACAAAGGAAAAACTCAGTATCTGCATATTTTGTCAACATTGAGCTAAATAGGCTTCATATCATCTGTTTTATTTAGGGACAATGCTTTAAGGCTCAGTTGTGTCCCATTTTACAAAAATCCTGTTTAATTTGCAGTAACTACAAATTTGACAGTAATACAAAGACAAAATGTAGTAACTGCAGCTCAGAGTGTTCGGATCATATCAAACACAGTGACTGCACACTGCCTTTGTTTTACTGTGAGATCTGTGTAGTTACTGCAAAATGTGCAAACTATTGTAGTTCAAACTCTAAAACGAGGCAGAACTGAGGCACAAAACTTTGACACTACCTTTGTCGACACACATGGTAGAATACTTTATGATTTTGACCATCAAAGTGCTCAATAAAAATGATTTTTAGGACACACCATATAAAGTACTTTAATTCCAGAAGTTCAAAGGTCAAATCAGTAGTGATGGTTGTGACTGATAAACTGTTTATGACAAGGTATCACATTATTACACTACTATTACTGTACCTGTGACAAACTCGGAGGGTCAAAATCAAAACTTCAAAGCCAATTTTATCAGTTTGTATCAGTTTGTTACTGTTGATACTGCATTTTCCCTTGGTAATAGTAATAATGTGACATTCACTGTCAGTTTATAGTTCTGGTAATATCACCACCAAAAGAATGCTCCAATGATCAGACGCTCAAGACTGGTTCACTCTAGTTTTAACATTTAGATACTGCCTGGACTGGTTAACCTTTAACCTACAGACATACTTCCTTAAAACCTCCAGCTCTATAAAATAATGATAAAATAAAAAAATAAATAAAAAAAATGTTGTCCTCAGCTGACAGGAATCGAACTACACACCCAAGCTGAGGGACTTTTCACATGACTGTCAGCTGCTTTAAAAAAAAAAAAACATTTGAGCACAACCAGCAATACAGTAGCAATACACCATACACAGTGGCGTTACTTGGTAATGTGGGGCCCCAGTGAAGGATTTCAGAATGGGCCCTAAAGTTATGAAGCACATTCAGTTTTTTAATTTACAAAATGTTGTTTTACTACAAAAAACAGGTACTTATTCATTAGTATTTAGAGGCAAGTCTGTGAAACTACATTTGTTTTTATTACAATTAGTGCATTTACCTTAAGAAAAAAAAACATGATTTTTTTTTTTTGTTATGAGTTTACAAATTTAACTGGATTTAAAATGATTTTATGTTAAAAACTTTATTCTGTGACAGAGTTATGTGCTGCTTCTAATTATTATCAGGGTCGCCTCAAGGTCTTAAAAGTATTAAATCGTATGGGCAGGCAGGTATTAAATTTTGTTCATCTAGGCTTTATATTGTCAAATTCAGTGTTTTCAATGTTGTTATTAATATATTTTAGATAAATACTTTGTAAGTAACAACAGAGAAGTCTGTCTTTTTTGGTGACAAATTCTATCAATACTTGTTTTACAAATATCTTAAAGTCACCCACTCAAATGTGCCTTTATTTAGTACGTTTTTGAGAGTTAATTCTACTGTTCATATGGGCTGCGTAATGCTGCAGGCATAGACATATTTGTTGCAAAAACATCCCCACAATGCAATAAATGCTGTATGCTGTATTAATCTTTTAAAATAAAACCAGTGAGTTTCAGAGAGGACTACTGATGTTATATTTGTGTATATTTATACAGATAATTGTTCTTTTGCTGGCAATTTTGGTATTAAATTTTATTCTAAGTGTCACTGAAAAGTCTTACAAAGGTCTTAAAATTCACACAAAAAAAACTGGAGCTACCTTGATTATAAAGATTTCAAACACAGACTTGACTCTAAATAAACAACAGCCCACTCTAAGGGCCCCAGTGCAGTTACACTGGCTGCACTGCTTGATCTTAACGTCCCTGAACACAATCTAAAGTTTGCACCTTGAGCTGGATCGTGCGCCTGGTAACGTGACTGGTCTGACTGACTCACACCTACACAGGACGTCCCAGCGCCCTTCAGCTGACCTCGCAGGACAAACAGTGCAAAGACATTCAGAGCCATAGATTCATTTCCTCCAAGCCGAAATATGGGATATCTATGGGGAGACCACATGATCTAATCCCTGGCTCCTGAACAGCAGCTATAAAACAGCTAGTAATAACTGCTCCCCGGTATTTATATGGAAAATGTGTCAGATTAGAGAATCAAAGTGAAAGTTAAAAGGTCGTTTACAGAGAAGTCACGGTGTTCTGGTGCGGCAGAGGCAGAGCGGCAGAGCGCAGATGGAAGCGTACGTCCTCTTATATGTAGGACAGCGACGGCGGCGGCCATTGCTCCATATAGCGGAGTCTCGTCTGCGGGGGCTGACCTTGGACAGAAGTTTTTTTTTTTTACCACGGCTTCGAGCTAAGATCCGACCTGAACACATCTCCGTTCGTCCCGAAGCCGGTTCTAGAGGGGACTTCGCGTAATTGACGAATGTTAAACTTGTCTCGGGCGAGTTTCAGCTGTTTCTGTCGCGTATTTTTCTTTGACATTCGTCCCCCATTCACATCTGCGTTAGCTACACACGATCCATCCATTTCAGTGACAAAAGAAGAAGTCAACATCGCGCCTGCAAATAAGCAGCGCGTATGGTTCACTTAAGACAAAGACATGACCTCGGCCCTCTGCACGGAAATGGTTCATCAAGAGTCCAGTATGCGGTTTCTGTAACGCACTGCAGAGGATTTGGAGCGCAGTTGCACCAATACGCAAACTGTCTGTGCGCACAAGGAACCCGAGCTACTGCAAAAAGCGCCATGTTAGCCGAACGCACGATCTGCCGCAGACAGAAAGATGCTGAGGATGAAGCCGCTTCTCTCACTCACAGTTTCTTTGTTGCAGAGCCAGGCAGTTGGCGGCCGGCGCCAGCACCGCGGGGTTTCTGGAGAGCGCGGGACCCGCTGCCTTCGACAGGGTGCTGAGGACTTTCAGGTATCCAGCCATGTCCGAGAAGCCTGCTGGTTTACTGTGCGGCTAACGCTGACGAAACTCAGAGCAGAGAGGGGCGACAGGCTCCCAGGGTGCGCGCGATATACTGATCCGCTGCAGCACCGCCCTCCCCTCCTACCGCCGGTGCACGCCGCACTACGTCACTCTGACACTCAGGAAGAACACGTGTTGTGCACAACTCTGCACCCTTTCGATCGTCAGCCACAGCAGGATGTTGAATTGATTCTTTAACAGTGGTGGAGAAATTATTCAGTTTCTTTACTTAAGTAAAAGTACAAATGAGCAAAAATGTACTCAAGTCAAAGTATCATGAAAATTTCTCATAAAGTAAAAGTATTAAAATACTTAGCTTCAAATGTACTTAGTAAAAAATTTAAAATATTTCCCACAGTTTCAAGAGCTAACGAATGTGTTAAATGTGAGGGATTTTTCAGAGTAGGTGAGGTCTTTCTGAGAAGTACTAGACTACTTTACTGTATCTAGTTACTGTGTGTCTACAATGTGGACACTGCAAAAACTAATGATTTTAAACCAAAGCTGAAAATACTTTGTACTTCAAACCAATCCAAAAAAGTAGTGGAGTAAAAAGTACAGATACTTGCTCTAAAATGTAGCTAGTGAAGTAAAAGTAAAAGTACTCCTTCTAAAATTTACTTAATTTACTTAAGTATGTACTTAAGGAAAGTACAGATACATGAAAATTGCACTAGGCTATAGTAAATAAGGACTTTTACTTTGTTATTCCACCACTGCTCTTAAAACAACTATTTTTTTTAGGAACATCAGTTCATAAGTATATTATGATAACTTTACATAGGTAACATTACATAGAACAAAAGAACATGAAACAAATATGATAATAATAATAATAATAATAATAATAATAATAATAATAATAATAATAATAATAATAGGTTAGAAATGGATTCATTTATTAAGGGTTTACTGGATATATGGTATAATAATTTATAGCTGTATACTTTTTCTATCACTCATATTTTTAATATTTCTATATTTTTTTATTCTTTAAGGAAAGTATTCATTCTGGGGAGGGTTTGTGAAATTACTTTATGGATTAGAAACTTTTCCATTAAAAGATAGGTAATATGATTTATTGTGGTGTTATTTTCTTCTGTGTGGGTTATGGTATCTTTGGTTGTAATGTTGATAGTGTCCACTGTTAGTGGATATTAAAAAAAAAACAGAACTATATGTGCTGCAGTTTAGCAAAAACTTAGATTTAACTCCACTATATTTGAGTTTTAAGTATCATGAGAAATATCAAGTTTAGATTAGATAGATACGTTATTTATCCTGAAAGAATTTTAGTTGAATAAATAATTTCTTTATTTGAGCATTCTAGACTGGGCACATATTTCTGCAGATGAAACCATTCTACGAGTCTGATGAGCAACATTTCAAATACTTACATCAGTTTGTTACACCATATTAAACATCTCCTTAAGCCTAACTAACCCTATAAAAGCATAAACATGAACAACAGCTTAAGACAATATAATATCATGTGATGGCAGACGGCTGGTTTCCCTGGGGAGATCGCAGAGGCCTATGTTTAAGCATGTTTAATTATTTTCATTATATTTTAATAGAATTAATATTACTATAAATGTATGGACACTGAGGCCACTTACAGTTATGGCTGGTTCAAAACCTTCACAGAGGCTTCAGAACAAAAGATACAATGTTGGGTTCTACAAACCTCCGCCTCTCCCACAAACCCCCGCCCACTCCAGGAAGCACTGACCAATGAACAGTCCCTCTACATCCAGTCTGCTCAAAGAATACACTAAAAGCTCAAAAAGTCAATTTGGCAGAATAGGGGACCTTTAATCCAGTAACATGAACCCAGGGCAGCAGAAGTATGGGCGGGGCTTGGCTGGTCCATTCTGAACAGGGAAACCAAATTCAGCAGAACACCAGCAGCAAACAGCAGTTAAAGGACACCACTGTTGTCTGGACAACTGTAAGAGACACAGCCTGACCTCTGACCCACCACTCACATCACTCAACTCTTAACCATTCATTATCATTTACCATTTATCATTTATAGACTTCACAGTTTTTAGGAACACTGGGGATCCATGTCCCTCTGGACCCATGTCTCTCTGAACCAGTGTCTCCTTGTATCCCTTGGGACCTTGTTTTTTGGCTCTAAAAGGAAATACTTCAGCTGTGTTATTTGTAGAAATAATCAGATAATCAGTGCCACTATTCCTAGGAATCAGTCAGTGAATGGATTCATGGAACAACTAGAGTTGTGCTTCTGTTTATAGTAAAGAAACATTAGACAATGTCAGTACCAAGACTCTGGGGGCAGTTGTTATTATTATATATTATTATTATTATTATTATTATTATTATTATTATTATTATTATTATTAGTAGTAGTAGTAGTAGTAGTAGTAGTAGTAGTAGTAGTAGTATTTTTAAGTAAAAAAACAAAACAAAAAAAACACACAATCAAGTTTTCATGCAGCACACATAAGCACTTGATGTGTGTACTTGTTACTGCTCGGTACACAGAGAACAGTGTCTTAAATACTCTCGGGTCTGATTCCACATCTGAACGGAGGGGCGGCTAATTTTAGCAGAGGAGGGACACCATACATGGACAGGTCACATGACGCTCACCTCTGACGTCCTGCCCACATTTCTGCTCTCAGACAAGACTCATTTCACCTCAGCCAATGTTTCTTAATGCACTAAATAAATGTTAGTGCACAGTGAACAAACTAACCTTACCTCGTCTTTGAGAAGAGGAGAGAATACAGGATAAGGATATTGCAGGATAAGGCAGACAGCTGTGGCCTAAAAGTGCTCTCTTTGACCTTTGAACTCTTGGCCAGTCAACATTTCCTGCACACAGTTGCTCTGACTTACACGGTCACATTCACACATGTTTATTTGATAGGGGCAGGTTTTATAGAATGATTTCTTCCTCTGATTGGTTGCCTCACAGGCTGTTTGTTCTTAGTTGGTAATGCCCTGAGTTCTGATTGGTTGTATTTATCCAATTCTGTCAAAGGTACAGTCAAAAAACATTTCTGTTGTTGTCAGCACATTACAGGTGCTATCCACAAAATAAGAATATCATGAAATTTTCATTTTTCTCTCAGAAGTTCAAAAAAAAAAAAAAAAAAAAAAAAAAAAAAAAAGTCAAACGCAGAGGTTTATAGTTTAAGTACAGACAGAGTGAAACATTTCATATTGTCATTTTATAAATAAGTGAATTTGGGATTTTCTGTAACTGTGAGCCATAATTATCAAAATGATAAGAAAACAATGCTTGAAATGTTTCACTCTGTCTGTACTGAAACTATAAATCTGCTGTATGTGGTTCATTTTTTCAAGCTCTGAGAGGAAAATGCATTTTTACTTGGTATTCTCATTTATTGGATAGCACCTGTATATTTTCATGTATCTTCGACATATTGCGGCCTCTGCTGTACGTCTGTTGTTATTGAGGCCTGGAGCGCCCTCTGGTGGAGGAACTGTAGAACTCTGTCAGGTCTACAATGAAGAAGTAATTTTGCTTTCGGTCGCAGCTGCGGTAGTTGATTTTTTTTTTTTTTTTTTTTTTTTTTTTTTTTTTTTTTTATCTAGTAATATTTTGTTGAGTACTTAAGAGTAACTGTACTTCAGTAGGCTCAAACATTTGTTCTTCTTCTGTTGTAAAAATGATGCACATAACATTGTTTTAAAATATTTCATCTTCAAGTCTTGGAATTATTGGATTATTGGATTATTCATTTTGGATAGAGCTGATCCTTCTAAGGTCTAGACAAATCCTTCAAATATTACAACTTTTAATGTTATTAAATATGATTTTATATTATTTTGTTTTATTTTCCAGTATTTATCCAGTAACTCACGGCTGAGAGTTTCACCTCATTTAAAATTTATTATAAATGAGAATGAGAAATATGAAATATTACAAATGTAACTATTTTACACCACATATAATCAAATAGGAAGAGGCAGGTCTTCTTCTGCACACAGATGTCTCTCTAATCCTTGTTCAGGTGATTATCTGTTTCTCTGGAGCTCTGTTGGGTCAATGTGATGGAACAGTGGCTCTGGAGCTCTGGTGACTTGGGGGTAGTCTAGTGTCTAATGAGTGACTGCATAGATCAGGTCAGATGTAGCAATAAATACAGAACCCAGACGCACAAGTGATAAACGTTTATTCAGAATATACACCATACTACCTGCAAAAATACTATGGAATAGATTAGGCTTTCTTTAAACACAGGTAGGACACATGGAAGTGGTGTGATCTTTAGGTCTGATTGCCTTTAGTGTTAAACTAAACTAGAGTCAAGTATCGCTAATGTTTGAGTGAATTTATAATGTAATCATAGAATCCTAGTGTTTTCCTGCGGGGCGATAAAGTGCTGGTATAAATAGCCCAGTCTTTACCTACTTCTTAAGGCATGTGTTCACTCAGTCAGCTCAGCTCCAGTTCACACCAGCAACATGAACTTGTTTTGGTTACATCAGTGAAATGAAATGTACATTAAATGTATCTGTCTCTTTAAGGTTCTTTGTCTTGAAGGCACTTTGTACACATTTGCTACAAACAGTCAATTTTCATCTTACTCAAAGCTACATGTCAGACAAGTGCATGACCATACTCAATCTATGAGTCTAATTATCTGCACAAAGTGCACCCAAGTGGCTTTGGGCTGCAGTGGACCCTGTTGTTCCGAACACATTACATTAGTGTGAGAGCTAGTTAGAGGAAAGTGCCAGAAGGCATGTACATTCAAACTGCAACACATACAGCAGATGTGGAGTCAAATATTCCACAAGGTTGGGCTCAAAACATGGAAAATATCTATATTGCTCTTTTTCTATATATTTCATATAAATATGCATTACGCAACATGGACATGGCTCACTTTACATATCTCTGAAAGGGTATAATGTCCGGATACTGAGGCCGTGTGCGCACTAATGAGCCAGCTCTTCAAAATCCGAGAGCTGCTTCATCTGCTCCACTTGCATAGAGTGCCTTCTCACCAGCTTCTTCTTGGACACCAGGCCGCCTCTCTTTGGTGTGTTGGGTGCTACTGGAGCGATGGATCGGATGCCTGTGGCCAGAGGAGACGAGGGCTTGCTACCGGCTCCAATGTCTGGGATGGGGGGGTTGGGGTTGACGTTTAAGGGGGGCAGCTGACCGGGCCGTGTGTGGGAGATATGATCCAGCAGCAGAGTGCCTGAGCCCCTGCGCTCCAGCAGACCGGGGGCTCGTCTGCGGGCTGTGCTTGGGGACGAGGTGCTGCCGTTACTGTCCAGGGATTCTCTGGAGCTGGTGAGCAGCGCCAGAGGAGACGTGTTGAGTTTCCTCTTCTCCACTGGAACTTTAGGAGACTCCGACATAGAGTCCAAGTACACCTGAGTGTCTGAGTCGTAATGCTCATTCCCCACTCTCCTCCTGGGCGCCTCCTGCTCTGTGGGTATGGTGCTGCGTCGGGCCAGTGGCTGGTGCTGGCTCACACACCGCTCATATGAGGTCTTAGATGTGGGGGGGACTGAGAGGGAGGTGCTCATTTTACAGGGCTGATCCCCCACCAGAGGAAACACACTGTCTTTACCATCCACACTGTTGTTTCGAGATAGGACTGCTCTCTTGTTCAGGGACAGTCCATTTACTCCGGACACGACCTCCTCGTCGGAGCTAGCCTTCTTACTCTCCTCCTGAGCAGCAGCAGCAGCGGCAGCTAACACTGACGGGGCAATCAGACCCCATGGCTCTGACTGGAGTCTCTTCAGCTGAGGCAGGCGAGCACGTTTGGGGTTAGCAGGCCGGCGGCTCGGAGAGCTGGGCCCATTGGACAGTTTCCCTGCTGAAGTGGACATTTTCAGCTTGGTCTGGAAGCTGAAGACGGTGTTCTGCTGCTCTGTCTCGGCAGTCACCTCAATCTCTGATGGAGAGGTACAGAATGTAGAGAAGGAGCGATCGTCCAGCTCTGGAGAGGGGGGCACATTCAGGTACTGTTTGGTAGTTTTGGTGCCTGAGGGGGACTTGTCTGTAGTGATGATGATCACTTCTTTGCCCTTAGCCTTACAGGCGTCCAGCAGCAGTTTGAGGGTCTCCTTGTCGTCAGCATTGATGGCGTAGACCAGCGCTGAGGCCCCAGTGCGGTCCTCCAGACTGGGGTCCGCTCCATTACTCAGCAGCAGCTCCACCACCTCATGCCCAGCGCGGTGCATGCAGGCATGCATCAGGGCGGTCCGGCCCGCCTTGTCCTGGATGTTGGGATCAGCCTGGTTGTCCAGCAAGTACTTGACCAGTTTGTCCTTGCTGACGCTCTGCTGGTCATAGTGTGAGGACATACAGGCCACCATTAGGGGGGTTTCTCCTCTCTCGTTACTTTCATTAATATAGGCCCCCCCCTCCAGCAGCAGCCGGGTCAGTCTGAGCCGCCGCAGCCACACTGCCTTCAGCAGAGAGTTCCCATCAGTCCTCAGCTCCAGAATGTCCGCCATCTTAGCCAATCACAGCGCTCCAATCTGGTCCACTCACAGCCCACAACTCTGTGGACACACAACACACCAGTCATCTTCATTAGTTTACACCTATAACCCTCTGTCACCACCAGCAGGTGGCACTCTGTCACAACACACAGGCAGGTTAAAAATAACTCACTATTACGTATGAAATATGACATTTTACCATAAATATCTGAAATAAAAAAAAAGGCAAGAAGGACAGTATGTCTTTTTAAACCAGACAATAAGATAATGTAGAGCATAACTGTGAACAGCGTGGTTTATGTGCACGCACCTGTTACATCCACTATATATATATATATATATATATATATATATATATATATATATATATATATATATATATATATAGATAGATAGATAGATAGATAGATAGATAGATAGATAGATAGATATTTGTGAATATTTGTAAGAATAATCATAGGGCTTCAGTAAGAGTGTTTACAAAGGCTTACGATTACTTCACTGAGGCAGAACGCAGGTTGATTAAATTATAGCAGAGTCGTTGTCTTTTTTGTAACTTAGCGACAGATGCGCTCCGTTATCCACTAACACTGCGGGCTTAGTGTCATCCTGTTCAGGTTTGAGATGTTCTTAATTTTCACTTTTGCAACATAACGCATTTAATACAGCACAACATATCCACAAATGTCATGTTAGTCTTTCTTTTAATAGCTAATCTCAGCCCTGCAAGCATCTTCTTCCTTCGAGACTAAAGGAGTTGACATCTTATAATGACATGAAGATGGAATATTTATGCTTTTTCTTCAAACAGCGCTCAAACACCGCTCTTACCTGAAAAGAGGAGAGGCTTTCCATGTTCAAATTAACCACCGCGTTGTCATCAAAAGACAGAAGAATTCGCAGCGACAATCGATCATATAAAAGACCAAACTTCTTGTAGTTGTTGGTTATAAATCGCGTCCTAGTTGAGGTTAGTGAGTGCCGTGGCTCTCTGGCTCCATAGCACATGAGCTGCGCTGCTTTTGTTATGGAGGCGCACTACATCAGTCCAATGGGGAGTATTCCTCTCGCTGCGCACTGAAGGATCACAACCTGAAGATGCTGTGGGTTATAAATAACTTACTTTCTTGCTTGTTGAATGAAACGTGTGTTCTCTTGACGTCAGAATGGACCAAAATACACCGCGTCAGATGAGAACCTCTGTCCTCACGCTTATGTCTGCAGCAGCTCCGCCTGTTACCTCCCTCACATGTAAATGTCGTGTGGTTTCTGTGTTTTAGAGCTGAAGAGTAGGCAGCCGCGGTGCGTTTGGTAACGCCTGCAAATGATGATATGATCATTTTATTCTTGTCATATCGATGCTGGTATAACAGGTTATATGAATAGAGAAATCACATGTCAGAGGATATAAATACAATCTGCTTTCATAAATGTCACAACCGCCGTTTTATCCAGAAATGAGCTGAAGAAAATGGCTTTTAAGCAGCATATATCACTTTTATACTAGTTTTATCATCATATGGCCTATGTCTTTGGCCTTAGCTGCAGATAGAAATGCTTTGCTTTAATGACAAGTATAAGGCTAATTCTGCTGCTTAAAATACCTGAGGATAATACCATAATTTAACCACTTATTCATAAAAATGTCAGACAACATAACATACTTCAGTAGTCGTATTTGAGACATGTGTGAGCTGTTGTGAGATATCAATATCTGCTTCAATGAAGATCAGTCAGTTCAGCCTGCTCTTTGTTATTTTAATATGCAAAATGTTGTTATAATTAAAACCAGCTTATTAATTTATATATAGTCATTTTTCATATTTATGTTAAACTAATAAAGATGTTATGTGTGTAAGTACTAAGACAGAGAAGATAAATCAGCTGAAAAAAAAAAAAAAGCCTCAACTGTTTACAATTAACCACCCTGTTATCAGTTCATTTGTGTAAAATTATATTCAATTAGATTGAACTTTATTAATCTCACAGTGGAGAAAGGCAGCTCTTAATACAGAATAACGTGCAGAAGCAAGAAATTAAAATGAGCATGCATCAAAAACAAAAGGTGCAATAAATATTTACAAGAAAAAGTCTTTAAAAAAAAGTAAAAATGTGTAATCTTATAAAAATAAAAATATAAACTTATGAACTGCATAAATAGTCAGCTGTGTATGTAGTTGTGATTTCAGAAGAGGATGCCAAAGTCAACTTTAGTATGGTTTCAATAGCCAATCCATTTATCCAACTCATTATCAGTTAATTCTGGCAAAGGGTGATGCTATAGCTTAAACAATAGGCCATCTGAATAAAGCAATCAAAATAATGTGATTGCATTTAATTCAGCTGCTGCTAAAACCCACCCATCATTCAGGCTTCTTTCAATACAATTTATTCTTTGTCATATTAGCCATATTAACATAGATGTTTTTTTGTTTTTTTTTGGTTGTGGACTACATATGTTTTAATGAATGGAACAGCATGTACTTTATCCACCTTAAACAAACTGGTCAAAAAAGCATTTAGCATATATGCCACCATTTTACCTTATTACCTAATTTAGAATCAGATAATTATCTTTTTTTTTCTTGCCATGTGAGTTGTTATAAATATTCAGATCATTTTCCACTATGGAATATGAATAAATATTATGAGAATAAACACAGTATCATTTCAGCTGCTAAAAATAAGGTGAGAAATGACACTTTCAGCTTCCATATATGTTCTTCTTTTATGTTATTGCCCAAATAAGATGTGATATGAATAAAGTGATTAAATGAGCAGTACATAAACCTCTGTTTAATAAATAGCACAGCAGGCAAAATATAGTGCATTTATATATTTTTAGCACATATCATAATTGCGCCAGTTTTATTCATTACCAGCTGATAATCTCTTTCCTCATTAACTGTTTGGTCCAGAATTATTCCTTGTATTCCATTTCTGCCCTGCACATATATTTACTTGACAATTAAAGAGGCCCAAACTGCAGCAGCAGCAGCAGCCATCACAGCTATATACAGCCTAACAGGGACAATTCTATTTTTAGGTTGCTATGAGACAGCACCGAAGCAGTTTCTAATGAGAGCAGTGATGTTCTGCGCCTGCAAGGAACAGGTGAACCCACACTGCACTGCTCCAGCACACCAGCGTCTGTGGCATTTGGTAAATATGTTTATGATTGTATTTCTTTTAATGATGCTTAACAGAATCAAATCTAAACAAAACTGCAAGCGGCAATAAAGGGCCCCCACACCCCTTGCACGCCTCAGTGGAAGGGCTGCATCACCAAACCCTGCTGGATCTGAACCGTATACTGTACATCTTGTATACTATTTTATCTGGATCTGAATGATACTGTCTTGGACAATCAATATTTCTGGGCTCCATAATAAGATCCAGAGGGCCAGATAATTGTTTTATTTACATTAATTACTGCATTTACTTACTGCCATCTAATGGATGGATCCAAATCTTATAATGTTTGTTGCCGTTTTTATGTTCCACAAAATGGCCGCCTCGTTAAGAGCTTGTGCTGACCACGCCCAAATACTTTTGAGAAACAGGGGTGACATATTTAGAAAGGTTGCGCACGCAGCCTGGTACCAAGATTAATATTCTATCTCATACATTTCTACGAGGGAGCAAAATACAAATATTAATTTAAAATGTTTTTGGAGTGTAGGAATAAATTGTTGTTTTTTAAATATTTATTAAAACTGACTTTGAATTGATAGCATATAGATCTGATTGTCAGGTCCAGTTGAAAAAGTGAGCTTAGGGCCTGATTACATGACAACACTGGCCAGGAAAATGCAACAGTCATGCTGCCCGCCATTCGCATTTACACAAAAACGCTGAAGTGTGAAGAAAACTAAAGTAAACTGTAGTACCCGTGTTTGTCCAGCAAACAGTGCTGTGTGCTCCACATATGCTCTACATCACACAGTGAGTAAACAGCAGAAGAGATGATAGCTCTGGTCTGTAACTTTTCAACTACTTTAGGATCTTGTGGTTTTCTGGAGCCATTCTCATAAAGTCTTTAGTAAAAGTAAGTACTTGTAAAGATATTACTGACAGTTACTGAACTAAACATGAATGTATGAGACATAAAAGCCGCAATCAAACCTTTGTGTATTTAGCAAAATGTGTTGTTGTCAGCCCCTAATTAAAGTAGGATTTGTGCTGTTTGATGGATTAAATATGAGCATATAGTATTAAACTATTGTGGTCCAACACATTTCTATAACTATTTGTCCTGCATAACATTAAAATTAAGAAATGTAAATTTCGTAGCCTTTAGCTCATATGCTAATTACAGATTCTACTTGATACGTTAAATTTAATGGCTAAAAGTAGACACACTTGCTAATGGTTTCTAACTAGGCTCAGATATTATTCACATGAGGTCAAGTGGTTGTCAGTTGCCAAACCTGTCTGGATTATTCATAATTTGCAATGTTTAGTGGTTAGTGCTTAATCTGTCAATAAAAATGTCTCGTTCTTTCTGTGATGGCAGTCTCATTCCTCCTGCAATGGCAGTCTTGTTCTTCCTGTGATGGCAGTCTCGTCCCTCACCTGTGATGGCAGTCCCGTCCCTCACCTGTGATGGCAGTCTCGTCCTAACCTGTGATGGCAGTCTCGTCCTAACCTGTGATGGCAGTCTCGTCCCTCACCTGCGATGGCAGTCCCGTCCCTCACCTGTGATGGCAGTCCCGTCCCTCACCTGTGATGGCAGTCTTGTCCTAACCTGTGATGGCAGTCTTTTCCCTCACTTGTGATGGCAGTCTTGTCCCTCACCTGTGATGGCAGTCTCGTTCCTCACCTGTGATGGCAGTCTCGTTCCTCACCTGTGATGGCAGTCTTGTCGCTCACCTGTGATGGCAGTCTCGTCGCTCACCTGTGATGGCAGTCTCGTCGCTCACCTGTGATGGCAGTCTCGTCCTAACCTGTGATGGCAGTCTTGTCCCTCACTTGTGATGGCAGTCTTGTCCCTCACCTGTGATGGCAGTCTCGTTCCTCACCTGTGATGGCAGTCTTGTCGCTCACCTGTGATGGCAGTCTCGTCCTAACCTGTGATGGCAGTCTTGTCCCTCACTTGTGATGGCAGTCTTGTCCCTCACCTGTGATGGCAGTCTCGTTCCTCACCTGTGATGGCAGTCTTGTCGCTCACCTGTGATGGCAGTCTTGTCGCTCACCTGTGATGGCAGTCTCGTCCTAACCTGTGATGGCAGTCTTGTCCCTCACTTGTGATGGCAGTCTTGTCCCTCACCTGTGATGGCAGTCTCGTTCCTCACCTGTGATGGCAGTCTTGTCGCTCACCTGTGATGGCAGTCTCGTTCCTCACCTGTGATGGCAGTCTTGTCGCTCACCTGTGATGGCAGTCTCGTCGCTCACCTGTGATGGCAGTCTTGTCCCTCACCTGTGATGGCAGTCCTGTCGCTCACCTGTGATGGCAGTCTCGTCGCTCACCTGTGATGGCAGTCTCGTCCTAACCTGTGATGGCAGTCTCGTCCTAACCTGTGATGGCAGTCTCGTTCCTCACCTGTGATGGCAGTCCCGTCCCTCACCTGTGATGGCAGTCTTGTCCCTCACCTGTGATGGCAGTCTCGTCCTAACCTGTGATGGCAGTCTCGTTCCTCACCTGTGATGGCAGTCTCGTCGCTCACCTGTGATGGCAGTCTCGTCGCTCACCTGTGATGGCAGTCTTGTCCCTCACTTGTGATGGCAGTCTTGTCCCTCACCTGTGATGGCAGTCTCGTTCCTCACCTGTGATGGCAGTCTTGTCCCTCACCTGTGATGGCAGTCTTGTCCCTCACCTGTGATGGCAATCTCAGTCTTGTTCCTCCTGTGATGGCAGAGTACTGGAAGTATGCACACAAAAAGTAATGGAATTACAAAATACTAACTTCATGTTGCAGACAGACTGTAAAAGAAAATAGATTAGATTTAGACAAATGCATGTGATTGATTGGATGAACCACTAATTTTATCCATTCAGAAGAAGCCTGTGTTGTTTGTGGTTGGTTTGTTGTCAAACCTAAAAGACTCCCAACAAAACTACAAACAGACCAATAAAATACTGCAGTATTATTTTACTGTTCCTGCTAAGATGGCTTAGAGCTTGAATGTAGAATGTTTATAAATCCAGCGGGAGCCCTCTGAAGGCTTATTAAAATAATTATACCTCAAAAGTATGGTAATACAAATATTGTAATTATTACAATATCAACAATTCATATGGCATGTAACTGACTGAATCATAGTAATGTTATCATCAAAATGACATTAATGAAAGTGAGACTCAATAGTGAGTTCATTCATTTCTTTTTCATTTCTTTTATTACTATAATTCAATTCACATTTTTTCCATTCACATATATAGAAACCACTCAAACCCAGGTTAGCAAAACAAGCTGTAGTTGCTCTGAATATGCATTGCATCCTCTGTTAACTGAGCTATAACATGGCAATATTGAGGTTTATATTACAGTTTTACTTTTTACAACATTAGTGTTTGATCCGCCCCTTTCGCTGCTCAGGGGAACTGTAGCTGCCAAATGTTTACATGTCCAGTACAGCCCTTTGTTAAAAATTAAAATACTGTAAAGTCACAGAACGATTCTTGACATAACAGGAAGTCTGAAAATATGCCAGGTATACTTATACCATCACAGATCAGTCAAAGAAGATGGAATGGAAATGGAACGGAACAAATGACAACCAACACATTAAACATAATGAGGGTCATCTGAGATAACACAGACTGTTACCTAGTAACAAATACGCTGTTAGCAACTCCTAGCTAGCATACACAAGCAGTGAAATGCATTAGGTTGAGTTGGTTGCGTGCATGTGATGTCATAGATCTAAAAGGTCTATTGATTATTTTCAGATTCTATAATGTGATGATGTCACACTCTCAGATGGGGGCCAGGGGCCAGTTTTCCTGAATAAGTTATAAGGTATTTTCATTAGAAATATCCAAAAAGAAAATTTACAAATGTTGAACCTGATCATTTATAGTAGTGACAAGGTCCATAAACTCACTGTATGTATCTACCCACACCAAAAAATCTGCATATTAATAATAGACATTTTGCCTGCCCCTCACCTGTTTGAGTGATGCTGTATTCTCTGGCGCTGAGTTTCTGAGCCTCAGAATGCTCAATTCTATGAACCTCCACCTCTCCCACAAACCCCCGCCCCTCCAGGAAGCACTGACCAATCAACAAGCTCTCTTGATCAGCTGAGCAAGCAAACAAATGTAGGCTACACTGACACATTAGACTGGAGTGGAACTGTGTCATTACATCATGTTGTGATGTTTATGTCGCGGCCGTAGCTCTTCTGTTGTCCTAGGCACAAAGAGGACAGGCCAGGTGAAAGACCCTCCTCTTATAAACTGTGATCTCATGCGTTTGGCTGGCCAGCGGATGTCCGGGTGTACTTCTACATTTAGTTGTATAAAGCCCATTGAAGAAATTGCTAGGTAAAAAAACTGTTATAATTGATCATGATGAAAGACACCAGACAAACTGGACTTGCCCTTATTTAAATTAACATCAAAAGCAAGAAAGAGCTGAAACACCGCCAGGAGTTCAGTTAACATCACATCAGTGGTTGAAGGCTATCTTTTATTAACTGTTAGTGTTATTTATTATGCACATGTGCATATGTGTGTGCATGTGTTAGGTCTCTGTTTGTGGGTAGGTCAGGAGCTGTGCTAGTTCTGTGTGTACCTTGAAGAAAAATCCTGCAGGCGCCCCGATCTTAACCGTTAGGTTGTTCATGTTACACTCAAACCTAGCAACATCAAGTCCATTTTGTTTATTTAGTACAGGTGTAGCTTATCACTCTCACAGTGGGACAAGCTTTCAGACGTTATAGCTTTCAGACATATAAGTCATTATACGGTGTTCATTTCATAATTTTACATAAAAGCACATTTTAACAATGATTCTGGCCCATCTGTAATTATGTAACTCTTAGGTGGCTGGTCTTTAATCCCGTTACTCTGGGCAACTAACAACCTTGGACTACAACTAATTAGGGTGCACCCCTATTTTTCCTGGTACCTATGTACTCTAGGTTCTATGGACTGAGGAACCTGTGCATTTGTGAAAGTACCTATATTCCCTGGTACCTATGTTCCCTGGTCCATAGACACCAGTGAAGGTAAGTACTGCAGAATGTTGGTGTGTCTGGTAAATCCTGATGTTTCCTAACCCTAATTTTAACTATAACCTTAACCCTTAATGTTCCCAACATAGGGAACATAGGCACTGTGGAACAGAGTGCTGACCCCGACTAATTACCACCTTACCTGACAAAATACACAGTGGAAAAAGAGTGTCCATAGACCGAATAAATTTCAGATTTAAAAAATAAACTTTGGTTACTGGAGATGCAATGGACAAATTCTTTACTCTTAAGTAGAGTGATGCTCATAATGTCCAACTTGTTTCCAGGGGTGCACCTAAAGGTCAGAGGTCACTTGTATGGACATGCACGTGGACATTAGCCCATCAGCGCCATATGTCTGACCCTCTGTCTGTTTTGAGTGCTGTATTAAAGGCAGGATAAATAATGAAAGTGGAGAAAATAGGCTTGTCACCCGTGGGAGCATTTTCCATTTTCAGATGTGTTCCATCGCAGCTGCTGCTCGGCTCCTGCCTCCTCTAAATATAACCTTTTCTTGCGTCTGCGTTGTGAGCTTCTTAACTCCTCACTCTATAGGCTGAGCCCTATATATAGACGATGGCCAAGTCAAAGTTATCAATGTTTTTTCCACATGGAGATGCTGGACACAGTGGCAGGCACAGAGCCACCCAAAAGATTCTGAGTGTCTAGACGTAGCCGCCAAAGCGACTACATTCTCATAAAAGGAGATGGAGCAGGAATCAGATGGAAAACAGGTTATCTTGGCTCCAGAGCCTCGCTTCAGGCCTATTTTTAGTTGGATATTGATTGAATGTCTGGTTCCTCTCTGTAGAAAGGAAATTTAATGTTTGAAATCTTTAAGACAATTTCACACCATACTGTATCTCCTTCTGTTACTGGGGGCTGTAGATAAACATTGCATAATTCAAAACAAAAGAATACAGAAAGCAGAGAATCTGTAGTATACATCTGATAATGTTATTGGCATTCTCCACAACATCAAAGCTAGTGCAGCTCTATTCAAAGGGTTTATAATTTTAAGTAATATTTAAAAGGTTTCTTTTTTTTTTTTAGATTATTAAGCTTTCTAGGTATCATGATGGAAATTGAATAGACTTTATGAATCACTGTTACAATCCCAAATAGCAACTCTGACAGCACTATTTAGCACTTTGCAAAATGACAAGAGAGTTGCAGACTGATTGGCCATAGACACAGACATCATTTTATGAAGGACTAGTGTGGACATGTCCCCACTGATGTAGAGCCAACAGGGGACAGTCCCCACCAATATTTATGTAGCTCCCATAGACTAATGCTACCTTGTTACTTAATTTACTGTTTTTCACAACTTTTTCACAAGTTACACCCACCACTTTGACTTTGAACAGGACCTCTACATATTTTTAGAATGGCGAGATGTTTTTAAAGTTGCCTAGAAATCTTAAAGGCTTTTCTAACCTAAATTATTCAAGCATTCATTGAAAAATGTAAAAAAAAATCTACCTCATCAAAAGCAAAGAGCCACACCAGTCAGCTCTAGGTCCTTTTCAAACCAGTAGTTATTCTCATTCTAAGATAAATCTTATTGGAACCATGTAGTTATTGCTCAGTGAGTCTTCAATTTCAATTCATTCTTTACTTCACACTTGGTTTTTGATTCATAACAACAAATAAAACATACAAAAAAAAAAAAAGAAAAAGAAAAGACAATTAGTCAATGCAAATATTAAGCACATAAAAACATTGAGTATTGAGAATTTGAAATTTATTGCAATTATATACCTGTTTTAAAATATTACTTTAAAACAAATTTTAGCCAACAGTGTTTTTGTAAAGTTTTTATAAAAATATATAGAGAAAAACATGACATAGTCTGTTGAATAGAGGGAATTTCTATAGTTGGGGGTCTGCGAAGGATTTTTAGAAAATGGAAAGGATTGACTGTTGACTTTGGGAATGGCTGTTGTAGGGGGAGAGGGAAGACATTTTGTTGTGAAATTCTGCTACTGGAAACTAGCAATAATGAGGTGGGATGACACTATGCTGCGAAATTCCAAGAAGTCACTAGGAGAGCAAAAAAAAAAAAAAAAAAAAAAAAAAAAGTTTAGCAAAATACCAAAGGGCATCAGTCAGGCTCCTGAGGGTATGTTTAGATCACACAGACTGACCATTGTTCCAGAGGGACATGTCTTTGTCACAGCAGTGGAGGCACACTCTGGAGGCTCCTGTATTTCTGTCATAGATTCCATAAACTGCAGACCCATTCTTCTTGTGCTGGTGCATCACTGTTTGAGCTCCTTCTTGTCTCTTTAAGGAGTCAATGTGATTCTCATGGCATTTGGTGTCTCTGCGATTGTATCACCTAAAGCGTGTGGGCTGTGACTGCGATGAACTGGCACCAGCCTCTCACTGCTGACGGTGTGCTGGACAGCTAACAGGCCTCTCTCCTCCTCAGTAACCACCAACAAGCACCAGAGCACCACTCCAAAGAAAGTTAGGAAATGCCTTCACAAAACCTGCAAGTAACCCTCCTTGTCGTTTGCTGTAAAGTAGTGGTTCTCAACTGGTCTGGCTTCAGGACCCACCATCACCCTGTAATGACGAGCCCAAATAAGAAAGTAATAAAACACGAATAACACACACTGCAGTGTGAACCTGAGACAATAATTATAGAATATCACAGTGTGCAATACAAAAAAGAACACATTTAAAGATAAAACCAAGTACCAATGCTACAGAGGGAACTATAACCTCCTACATTTAATTTAAAACCACAGCTCAGTAACTTCAACCTTTTTTTAACAGACTCAGCTGTGCACAAACACAATATAAAAAGTCTCAGTGTCCTGCTAAAACTCTCTTGTCACTCCATCAGAAAAGAGTTTGTCTGGCTAGTTTAACAGGCAGGTTGTGTTTTTATGCAAAAGACATGAAATAAAAAAGGACAAATGAGAAATAAAAAGTGCAATTCATAACAATCCAAGAACAAAATAAATGTTCCCTCTGCAGAACCTTTTCAGTGTAAATACTGAAAGACTTTGTGCTTTGAAGAAAATAAAGCAGCTCTCACTTCTCCTGAGGTGTAACAGTGACATTTTCTACTCTTTGACCCACTAGTCAGTCAGTTCTGCGACCCACTTTTGGGTCCGGACCCACAAGTTGAAAATCATTGCTGTAATAGATACCACACACAACTTTTTATATTAGAGGACTTTCTCAAATGTTTTAAAAAAATTCCAGGTCCTCAGTCAGCCCTGTATCGTCCACATCTCACTGTCCAGAGCAACCCCCGCCCGTCCGGAGCAGTAATTAAGTGCAGCATAATTGGCGAGCATTATACAGGCCTGTGGGATCATTGTGTATGACAGCTGTATCCTAGGAGATGGTTGAATATCTAATAAGGAGTTTGTTACTCATTTTGCAGAGTGGCCACTTTGATGTCCGCCCGTGTTGAATTCTCTGTTTCACTGTGGCTTAATGAAGTAGAAGGCTTGAGGCTTCAGAAATGGTTGCTTATCAGCTCAGGACACCACTTACTTAGTGTTGCTGTGGAGCCTCTGTAATAATCCAAGCCAGGGACGTGCAGTCAGGGGAGGCAGGAGAGGCAGCGCTCCCTGAAGAGTAAAAAAACAAACAAATAATGATTAAATACAATTATTTTTAATTTTAGTGTCTCTGGTCTGTGCTTCATATTAATTTGCTTTTAAATCCAATAATATCCATAATTGCATCGTCAAAATTTGTGTGTTAAATATTTAATTTTGCTGATCGCATAAAACCACAGATAAAAAAGCATGAGGTGAAGGGTGTAGAACAGCACACAGGTTTACTCTGCTGCCATTCTTCTTCACAGAGACATAGCTAGCTGCAATTCCAAAATCAAGTGCGCAGCTGCAGTCCGTTCATTCTGCAATTTTGCTCCAAATGAAAGCCAAGATATTATATTTAACCTTAAAAATTTCTGCTGATTATGATATATAACAGTGACATATTTTAATTCCAATCCTGCTCTAAACATGTTTAAATCTTGAAAAAATTGATCTTTGTTTCAACCTTGTTTACAGTCCAACCTTATTTGCCACACTTGCAGAGTTCTGTACTTTTGGGGGCCCTAAGCAGGATAGAAGTGGGGGCCAAGCCTCTCAGTAATTTTTTAGACCAGGTAAATTTTACCTTTATCTATTTTTAAAACTTTTTTACTAGGATAAGATGAATGTGTTGATACATTTTGGACTTGCACACACTCCAATGGGGGCCAGGTAAACTGTAAGTATAACACTGATAGACCCACTCAAAAATTACTGTCAATAACAAGTAGAACATTCATTAAATATAATTTACAAAATAATTTGCAAATCAGCAAAAGATGGGGTCCTCTAATGTCTGTGGGGCCCTGTGCAGCTGCTTAGTTTACCTATAGGAAGGGCCCTGCACACTTGTACAATGCTCTGTATGCCCCAGAATGTTTTACTAACTTTGAGATTACAATTTTATGGAAAGCTTATTGTTGTACTCTGTCTCTTTCTATAAGGCTGTATCTTAATACCAACACACTTATGTCACCTGTACACTCAGTACCTACTGCAGCACTAGTTTTAGCTGTAATTGTGCATTGAATCAACAGAAATAGATTGTATAGGCTACAATCATTGGCATAAGGTGGTAATGAGAGGCCCCAGTCTGGGTTTTCAGTAGGGGCTCTAAAGTTGAAGTCTACACGTATATAATACTTTCAAGTTGTAAAAAGTTCACTGTAATTTCTTAAAGACTGCTAATCGTTTCTTAAAAATATTCAAACTGTCAGCGCCATAACAAATATTTATTTATTTATGCCCAGAGTTTACATAAACCACTAATACTGACTATAGCTGCACTGCCTGATGTTACACCCCTGGCTACAATATTTAAAGAAATGATTTAGATTATAAAATAATATAAATCAGGCACTATGAAAAAGGTTGTTTTCTTGTTACTGTAACATGTAAAATATTTACATAACATGATTTGATCACATTGGTTTAAGATGAAAAATGTGTGTTTGTATTATGAAAATTATGTGTCGGAATTATATACTTACGCTTAAAAGCCTAAACATAATGGAATTACGACTGATCCAGCTTTTTTTTTTTTTTTTTTTTTGTGTGTAAAAACAAATTGTGATTACTGAACATGTGCACTGACACCGCTGGAAAACTGACAAATTAAGCATTTAAATACTGTAGCTCTTCAGCCAGAGCACCAGCATCCATTCCCTGTCACTTACTAATACAACAGATTCTCCCAACCTTTTTTATTCTGCCTACCCCCTGGGCTTTTTGTGTCATATCATGAAATGTTCATTTGTCTAAAAAAACTCATAACATCTATGTTTATTAGTACATTTTATACTTAATTTATTGTAAATGCTAACTCTCCTGCATTTTTTGGTTTGAACATTAAATTCAAGATTTTAAAAATCTTTTAAATAGGAATAATTTTAAAAAATGCAATATAAAGGTCTATTACATTTACAGCCCCTGCTGCATTCTTACAGAGCTGATCAATGATCCTATAGATGAGCTAATGAACTAACAGTCCTAGACACATGTTGCCTGGAGAGGATCTCTCCTTCAATATGGCCTCCATAAGGTTTCTTCTTCTTTCCCACAGTTTTTCCTTACCGAGGAGGGTCTAAGGACAGGAGTGTCCTGGGTCTGTTTAGTTTAGTGTAGTTATTGTTTGTGTTGATTGTAAGTTATATCTGATTGTATATGTTTGATGAACTGTTTGTGAAGCCCTTTGAGGCGACTGATTGTTCTGATACTGGGCACTAGAAATAAAATTTAATTGAACTCATTTTATTTTTACTTTTTATTGAATGTTGAAAAAGAATTAAATTTTAAAATTTTAAAATCTTAAACACATTATAAAAATACCACAAAACATTACTGAGAAATTAAAATCACTAATAATTTTTATTTTATTTTTTATTAAATCTAAGAATTTGTCAAAAATAATTATGATTTGAATCACTCCCCTTTGAAACAAGCTATTAAATAAACAAAATACAATTTTTTTTAGCAGTTTTACCTCTTTTTCGTCATTCAACACTCATTTTTTACAAGTTTTAATTGTTTAATTTAATGTGAAATGATTGCAAATATTTTCTTTTTAAATGGAGATAAGTTATTTATCTAAAGTTAGGGAGGACCACACATGAAACCTCCCTCTTCCTGTCTCACACCTATAAATAACATCCAGTCTGATTCATCACTCTTCTCGTATATGTGCCCCACCCTTCTACCCCTCACCTCTTCTTTGCTTTTCTTCACTCTGCCTGTTGAGTACAGGGGGGTTAACCATGTTTGATGCCCAAGAGCTCATCATCCCCAAAAAAACCTAACTGCCTCACATTTAACCAAGCGCCCACTATTCTCCTTTTCTGTATCCTATGTTGTATATTTCAGGTTGTGGGAACTCGTTAAATGATGGAAAAATTCCAAGTACCCCAAGCAAAGTGCTCACGTACCCTTAAGTGTCCCTGTACCCCTGGTTGGGAAACACTGCTTCAGATGAATACATAGAGATGAAAATATTTAGATAAGCCATTTGATTGAATATTGAATGGGTTGAGAAAACCACATGACATTGTTTACTTCTCCAAACTGAGAGGGAAAAAACTACTGTATAAAGACAATAAAAGCCCATAAACAAAATGCTGAACTGCCATTATTGGAGCCGTCACTGGTGTTATTCTCTGCCTGATTCTCCTTCTAGCAATGTAATCGACAGCACTTTACTTGCTACACGAGTAATTAGGAGCAGAATTGATGTTTTAGTGGGATCTGTCACAGCTCTGTTCACACCACGAAATCAGAGGCTCAGCAGTCCGCAGCCTATCGAACGCACAAGTCTGCTTCTGTGTTTTCCAATGAGACCACAGCAGCAAAGACCCATACTGCAATTATCACCTGACAAAATAACTTCTCCAGTGAGATGTCCTCCCGGGTACCATGGGTTCTCTCAGCACCATCCAAATGCATCTGTAGGTCAGTGGTGGATCTAAGTGGTCCATAGTGAATGAATGGGAGGGAGTGGGTTTGTGTGATAGCTGTGTAAGTGAAGAGGGCTTCATGCCAAACGCAGCTGGCAGCCCCCAGTTGCTTTGTTTGTCTGTAAATGCATATCGTAGTGAGGTTTTTGGCCTTGTCTGATTCTGTGTGAGCATGTGGGAGGCTCGTGAGGATATGACACTTCACACCAGAGAGTGTGACGTCTGTGACACCAGCAGAACTCGGACCTGAAGCCTCCTCCTCTGCAGCACACAGTGAATTAGAACCATTTCTGTCCCTAAGAATCTGACGTCAAATGAGTACTGTCCATCACTCCTCGGCTCTGAGAGGTGCTAGTAGCAAACACAAGCCACTCTCTGGTGACACAACTAACAACAGCTATGACGAATATGAGTTGATTCATGAAGATGAATAGAGAGGTTCCTGACACCTATTCCATCAGTGTACAGAAACGTCATAAATCTGATAGGAAATGAACTTGGAGTGAACTTATTATTCTGAACTCACCAAATGTTAGCAGTGTGGTAGTAGCTTTTGGTGTAATCACTAACCTTTTGAATAATTCACCACAGAAGACATCTGATTCATCTTGTGATTTCTTCAGCAACACTCCATCACCGACTCTCTGACACAACAAGTCCCTGACACCAAAACTCAGTCACTACACTGTAGCTAGTTGTAGACTTACATTAGGCCTGAATGACTCCTCTTTTAACCCCCTATTTCCCCCTATTGGGTTTCAAGATTTTACACAATATAAATCAACAAAGAAACAAATATTTACCAGGTAAACATGTGTATTGCACAACTAACATTGCCATATACACAATAAAATAGAATACAACACTTTTTTTGTCATCGTGCAACAAGTACATGTTTAAACAACCAGAAAGTAATGGCCCAGTTTCACACAGCATCCGAGGACACCAAGAGAAATGTACTAGAATGCACACATATATGTACGACAGAACAAAACAAAGTGTGCACATCCACCGCACCAAAAGCTGAAATGTCTGTTAAAATGCAGTGCAGATGGAACACGGCTTCTTACTTGCATTTATTTACATATCATTTTATTTGTGAGGATCAGTTTATTATTAGCATTTGATCATTAGCAGAAAAATAATGCACAGCTGATGCTGATGAAATGTGGGTTAATTTAGTACCACCTCAGGTCAAAGGAGCCTTCATGTTTCAGACTGGTGTCAAAACAGTCTCTCTTTATTAAATCAGCATCATATCAAAAAGAAAGCTGTCGACAAATGAAGGTTAAGCACTGACTATTGCTGACAACATTTAGTTTCAGCTGCTCAGAAGAAGTGTGAAGTGTGTGTGTGTGTATATGTATATATATATATATATATATATATATATATATATATATATATATATATATATATATATATATATATAATAACAGTCACTAGACCAGTGGTTCTGAACTGGTCATGCTTTGGGACGTGTTGCCTCAAAAAAGAAACCCACTTCGACAAAAAAGAGTGCTTTTATTTTTTATTTTGAAGAGCTCTTTTTGTGGGGATTTGTTTTATTTTGATGAATGAGTTTTTTAATCAAGCTTTTTAAATTTGAGACATGGCTTTATTTTAATGGAATCTTTTTAATTTGTAGATTTTTTTTTTTTTTTTTTTTTTTTTTTTAGGCAACACGTTTAAAAATTATCTGTTTTTATTTTTTCAGTGGACAAAAACAAATTTCATGATGCTTTTTAAAAAATATATGTATTTTAATTTTCTGCTTCTGTTGAAATTAAGTGGAATCCATCCAACTCTCAACTTTAACAAGGGCCCCAGTCCCTGAACTAACCACACAGCCCCACAGTGTGATGGAACCTCCACCAAATCTGACAGTAGACAGCAAGTGTTTTTCCAAGAATGCTGTGTTCTTCTGTCACCATGCATAGCGCTTCTTGTTATGACCAAATATCTCAATTTTTGATTCATCAGTCCATACCATATTATTCCAAAATTAAACTGGCTCGTCTAAATGAGCTTTTGCACATCTCAAGCCACTATTTGTGGTGTGGCATCACCCTCCTATACAGCTGTTCTTGACCCATGTACAGAAACATCTGCAGCAGGATGATGTTGTAGGTGTTTGGAGGTGATCTGTGGGTTGTCTTTAACCATTCTCACCATTCCTTGCCTATGTCTCTCTTTTATTTTAACATCAGCTTTGCCTGTGTCCTTCCATTTCCTGATTACCACCTTTTCTCATTATTGAATACACCTGTCTATGAAGTTCAAGGCTTAACTAACTAACTAACAAGTTTTGTGCTGCAAGTAATCCATTTTGAGAATTTACATGCATTCAAATCAGCAAAATTATAGGGGTTACCAAATATTTCCACAGACATTTTTTTTTTCATATTTCATTTAATTTCATACATCTAAATACTGCTACACTAAAAGCTGATGTTAGGAAAACACCCTAGAACTCAGGTGTCTTTAGAAAATGAATGACATACCTCTGTGATCTTTTTTCGTGAAGACACAATAAATTATTTTATGCAACCTCAGAGAGGTGCCCAGACTTTTACATATGACAGTATTATATATGTATATATTTTATATGTCCTTAAAGAAGTATATGCTTGTATGCACTCACAAATTTTATTACAACGCAGGTTTTACAACCATAAACAACAAGGGGGAAAGTATTTAATTGATAATTCACATTCTCTAATGAACTTGATGGATCAGATTGTCAAAACTGATGTACAGGCTGCCTCTAAAATCTCTGAAGATTTACATGACCAGTTCTGTGATGGTGTTAGAGATCAGGCACTAAGAATAAAGCTGAGAGATTTAATTAATGATAATCCACAGTGGACCATTCGTGATGCTAGAGGTGAAACCACCAGGTGGATGGCACATTATGAAAACCAATCATCCAAATACAAATGCAATGAAATGTCTGTCTCCTGTGAAAGTGCTGTCTCTCACTCTTCTGAATATGGTGAATTGATGTCTTTTTTAAAAACACAGCAGACTCAGCTAGAGTTGGTCATTAAGGCTTTGACCCCACAGAGTATGCCTCCCTCTAAAGAACACAATTTTCAGCCCCGCAGAACAGCTAAGGGGAAACCAATCTGTTTTTGGGGTGGACAGAGTATTGCCCGAAACTGCCCTGCCACTGTTAATACTGAACCTAAAGAAGGCACTCACTTCCCAAAGCCAGTGAGAAACTAGAACCCGTCAACATTGGTGGGGGGTTTGCAGGGCTCCACTGATACAGATGATCCAATGTATCCAATTTAGTTGATGAGTGCTTGGAGGGGGAGGTAGAGTTTTGCTGGGGTTAATGTTAATTGCTTGTTGGATAGCAGATCCATGGTTACTACTTTAACGGAGAGTTAAAAAAAAAAAAAAAAAAAAAAAAAAACTTTTCTCATTTGTCTGACAAAGAACTCAAGGACTGTGGTTGGTTAGGGTTAAAGGCTGCGAATGGGTTAAAAATTCCTTCGTGGTTACATGGAGTTTGATGTTACTGTATTGGGGATGTCGCTTCCTCGTCAAGGCGTATTGATTGTGGAAGATCCAACTGACAGTTATATGAAACAAAAGAAGACTCATGTACCTGGGGTGTTGGGAATAAATGTTTTTAACCCTCTTTACCTTGAACTGTATAAAAAATATGCCCCTGACCTGTGAGAGGCGCCAGTGCTCAAGTCAGCACCACATGGGTGGAGGAGAGCCCTTAGGTACTGCCAGATGATGGAAGCCATGGCCAACTCCCCAGACCCCCATCCCGTGAGACTGCAGAGTAAGAAATCTTTTTGTGTCCCATCTGGCAGTCTTTGTTATGTTCCAGTAACATGTGCACAGATACCCACACACCAGCCAGTTCATCTATTTGTTGAACCTTAGGTCATGAGGGGGGTAGTCTTCCCAAGGGGTTGCTGGTTTCACCTTATTCTGTGAAGGCAGAGAGGGGCAGGATCAAAAACCAGTCATAAAACTAGTTCACAAAAAACTGAGTTAGATTTGCCCGAATTTGAAAATCTGCAGGCAAATGAGAAACAACAAGCCATGGATTTGCTTCTAAAGTACAACAGAGTGTTTGTGGGTAGTACCAATTTAATAATACATGAAATCCCATGGACTGGTGTTTCGGATGCATTTACTTTACCAAGAATCAATGAAGCTCGTGATGCTTTGGCTGGAGCCCAATGGTGTACAAGATTAGATTTGGCCAGTGGATATAGGCAGGGAGAGATGGCTGAAAAAAACAAGGCAAAGCCATCTTTTTGAACACCATTTGGGCTGTTCAAGTTTAATCGCATGCCCTTTGGCTTATGTAGCGTGCCTAGTACATTTCAATGTCTCCTGGACTGCCTTTTTGCAGAGTTACTAAGTGCTCTTGTATCTAGATGATATCATTGTTTTATCCTCATCTAATGCACAACACCTACAATGGTTAGATCAAGTTTTCTCACAGTTAGAAGCCCAAGGCTTAAAGGTAAGGCTTTCAAAATGTCAGTTTTTGGGCCATGTAGTGTTGGCTGAGGAGGTTTCTACAGGCCCTGAGAAAGTGGCTGCAGTATGGGACTGGAAACAGCCCGCTAATCTGGCAGAGCATTTTTGGGTTTTGCTAGCTACTATAGGAGATTTATTGCTATTTTTTCTAAAATAGCTGCCCCTTTAAATCGTTTAGTAGCTAGGCTGCTTCCTCCAGGTAGCAAGAACAAAACACCTACAAAAACCTTTGAGTGAGTTTTGGGACTGTGAGTGTGGGTCTTGCCTATGCAGACTTCCAGAAGCTGTCACTGAAAAATTCAGAGAGTATCTGCTAGGTAACAAATGTACAGTGTTTACAGATAATAGTCCGCTAAGTCATTTGGCTACAGTGAAGCTAAGAGCAACAGAGCAGAGGTGGGTTTCTGAATTGGCAGTGTTTGACCTAACTTTAAAATTACCATCCAGGCTCACAAAATATTAACTGCAGGTGCATTTTCCTGCCAACATGTCACTCTCAGGGAGTTGGAGGCCAGCTCTGATATAAATAAGGGGGTTACTGGAGTGCAGGAAGAAATTTGTGTCCTACCTGGGTTGTGTAGCTCTGACCTCTGTACCTTACAATATCAGGATACTGTTATGGGATTCTGTTTTTGATGTACTGGGAGAGGGGTAGGATGCCTGATACTAAAGAGCGAACTGAGCTTAATAAGGGTGTGAGGGAGTTGGTTCGGCAGTGGGGTCATCTCGGGGAGCAAGAATTATTGCTCTACTACTGTGTTTACACTCCAGATGGACAAGCTGAGGTTGAGCAGCTTGTAATGCCTCAGTGTTTGCAGGAAGGCATCTTCTGCTCTCGCCATGATAATCATGGTCATCAGGGGGTTGAGCAGACCTTGCAGCTAATTCGGCCTTGGTACTACTGGTCAAATATGTATACAGATATAGAGAAGTGTGTAAAAATTGTGAAAGGTGTCTGTTGTCAAAGGCTTTGCAGACAAAAGTTAAAACCTACATGGGCACAGTCAACGCATCCTGGCCTCATGAGAGCTTGGCAATAGATTTTACTGTTTTAGAACTATCTACTGATGGTAGGGAAAACATTCTAGAGATGAGTTTTTTCAAAGTATACACAAACTGTTTCACAAAAGATCAGCGCACTAGTACGGTTGCAGAGGTGTTAGTAGAGCTTTGGTTCCAGCTTTTTGGTCCCCCAAGGCGCATTCACTCTGACCAAGGGAGAAATTTCAAAAGTAACTTGGTCCATCAGCTCTGTAAACTGTATAAGACTGAGAAAACGCCGCACTACCCCTCACCATCTGCAGGGTAATGGTCAGTGTGAGAGGTTTAATCACATGTTACATGACTTGTTGCGAACTCTCTCACCTGAACAAAAATGCAGGTGGCCTTGGCATTTTTCTCAAGTTACGTTTGCATATAACACAACTGTCCATCAGTCAACTGGCATGACACCATACTTTTTAATGTTTGGGCAGGAACCGCAATTGTAGATTTTTTTGGTTGGGAGTGAAAAAGAGGGGGATCTTCTCCTGGAGGAGTGGGTAGAGGAGCACCAAAAGTCCTTAGCTGCAGCCTATAAGAGTGTACAAAAAACAGTGGAGAGTAAAAGAGCTCAGAGGGATTTGAAAAACCAAGATGTGAGTGTTGCTCAAGAGTTTGAGGAGGGGGACCTTGTGTATACAAGAACTCACTCAGTCTGGGGTTGGAGCAAGATTTAGAATTTTTGGGATGCAACTCCTTATCAAATAGTCCGTCTGGCTCCTTCACAAGGGGTTGTGTACACAATAGCATCTGCAGGTCAGGAAGGGCCCCTTCGACAAGTACATAGGGAAGAGCTGAGGCGTGTCCTTGAGAGTAGAGTGCTAGATTAAACTCGAGATGAGGAAATTCTAGAAAATACTGCATTTGAAAGTAGCACAAATGACAAATTGGGTGACATGCCTTAATAAGAGAGTGATAATGCTGCAATGTTTGAAAATGATGTGATGTCAGATGTTCAGCCTCTTCCAGGCAAAGAACCCACTGAGGAAACTGGCACACCCTTAGTTTTTGAGCCTCGGAGGTCAGCTAGGAAAAATACAGGGCGGCATTCAAACCCACAAAGGCTGCTCCAATCTGTGCAGTTATATTGTGCTGACATTGTTAATGTTTTTTAAGTACATCGTCAGGTCGAGGCACATTGATGGAGGGAATGCAACGTGTGGCACCATGGGGTGTTGCTCTCACCCCAGGAACTTACTGCCTATAAAAGGAAGATGGCTGTTTACCTGATAGGTGCTGGGCCCACGCACTCTATTGTTGGGGCTGTTTGTGACAGTCTGTGGTAAATATGGTTTTATTGTAACTTTTTTAATGATGTGGATGATTTTTATAGATAGCCTCTTTTGTATAATAGGGTCACACAGTTTTAATGAAGATGGTTCTACTGAAATGTGCTGAAATACTTTCACTGGGTGTGGGGAGATTTGACGCCACAAATGTGCAGTGTTTTAATTGTTTTTTAGATCAAATTTATTAAAGGTGTATTTTATGTGTTTGGTAATTTTGTATTTGTGTTTTTTACAGTTTACATGTCACTGCTTCCTGCTGTCCTTTATAGTATATAGTTTGATTTTGTTTTAGTTAGTCTGCCTGCTTTAAGACCTGTGTTAGTTTCAAATGAGTGCACTTATAAGGGCGAACAAACTATCCTTACCTTTTTTGTTTGTATGTCCTGTCCTGTTTTGAATTAATTTGGGTTTGTAATCTTCTGAAGGCGACAAAAGGACACAGCGTAATGGGAACACCCCTTATTATTATTGTTAAAATAATTATTGTTAACTTTATTCCTGTTTATGTTTTCTAAGTTTCAACCTTATAACATATAGTCAAGGTCATTTGTGGGGAATGCATCTGGTTCGGCTATTTTATGAAAATAATAGCAGGAAACAGCTATAGTTGTTGGGAAAAACAGATATGATAGTGTCTAATTACAATTAGGAAATGATATTATAGTTACACCATAAACCAGTGAGATATGATCTTTGCGCCTGTCTCACTGTGGCCCCACCACCACCTCCAAAGCCATGAGAATGTGCAGTTTGAGGATGACTGTGAAGAGTCTCAGGTCGTCAAAAAAAAACTAAGGTTAAAAAATTTAACTTTAATTTTCCAATTTTTTTTCATACTTTAAAAGCACATGGCACTATTAACCAATCAGATGGCAGAAAACATTAACATGGCATATGTTTGGGGGCTCAAGACAATCAAGTGTTCTAATTGTGTTCTAATTATGTTCTCAATTGTGTCGAATCCGAGCATAACACGTCCAGGCAGGATATGGCTCAAATTAAGCCTTGGCACACAGCAGTTACAGTAAGTGTTAGAGTGCACATCTGCCGATGTACAGAATTCTACTGTTTGTGGTTGTCAGAGGCTGGAAAAGACTTTCATGTTTTTTGACTGATAGAAAGTGAGTTTAGCTTTGCCTCAGCTACAGAGACAGCATATTGTGCGCTCTATCTTGGATAAAAAAAAAAGCTTATATTTCTGTCCAACACCATTGCTACATCATTGGACCAAACCTGTCAGTACTGATACACCATTGGTCCATAACTATCAATACTGCTGTACCATTGTTTCTGCTTCACAAAGTAAATCAGTTATATCAGGTACAGCTCAAATGGTTCAGTGTGCGGTGCATGTACAGAGCGACTACAGCTCGCCTCGGTGACGTGAGTTTGAGTCCGGACTCTGACCATTTATCAAATGTCTCACAGCAGCCCCTTAAGCGGCCCAGCCTTCTACTTCTGCCCCTTCCTGAGTGGCCACCTCCTGCCCTTCCCCCCTTTTGCTTCTGTAGTGTAGACAGGTGTCAAATATACCATTGTTCCTGCATAACTTTGTTCCTGGTGCTGTCTTATTTAACAATAGTATCTTGCCTAAAAACACAACGGCAGTATGCAATGCTGGCAGCAGGGATCGATCCATCAACCTCCCAGTTAGTGGGTGAACGCCGCCCCCCAAGACATGAATGAGGACAAAGCAGTGACAGAGAAGTGCTGACTTCATTACACTGTCCATGGCTTTGTAAAGGCTCACTGTAAGCATGATGGAAACATCTATTCAAACACTTTTAGCAAATGAAAATGAGGCTTTTGAGTTAATTTGACTGATGCTCATATTTAGCATCATAGATTATAGTCATTTTTATCCTTAAATTACAGTTCGCATTTAAAAAGCTGAATGTCCTGCAGCAGTGTGCATCTCTCAGAATTGTTGTTGATATTGAAATCAGATTTAATATGATGACTTTCTATGGGATGGTAACATTTCTCAGGAAAAAAGAGAGTTGGATCTAAAGATCCATACTATGTATGCTCGTACCACTATCAGTAGTCAAGATAAAGCATGGACATAAACTTTTTGTTTACATTCTTTCTTTAGCCACATAACATCTTATTGTGCATAAGCTATCAATCAATATTTCAATATCACACATCCTTAACTGCAGACAAAGTCATAAAGTGTTTTAAATGTTGCACCTCTTTACACCATATTATGATTAGAAATCATCTGTAAAAACAAACATTAATTGGTCAGTTTACACTACTTGCCAAAATGGAAATAATGGCAGATCAAAGTTGTGTAAAAACAGGTGCAGATTCTTGCTTAAAAATGTGCATATGCTGGAGGGCTCGAGAGATTTATGAAATTGCGGGTGCCACTCCAGTCCCAGCGTACGCACAACCAGCTAGTGATAAATCCAGTGGCTGAAAACAAGCGTGACTTTAATAAAACACCCTAAATATCTACAGTCCAGCTGCCTCACGCAGCATGGAGGCTCAAAATACACCAGCAAGGGGCATGAACAGGAAAAAAGTAAAGTACACAGTGGTCCTTTATTTGTGGCATAGCTTCATCCCACCTCTCTCTCCAGCGATCACTGCTGCTGCACCCTGGTCTCAGTGTGGCTGGTCTGTTGGTGGTGGGATGTGGTGGAATGTTTAAACTGCTCCTTCTTGCAAGAATAAAATACAAAAAGACACTCTTTTGATCCTCTATTGCCTAAATCTAAGTTTTTCCATATTAACTACTAAACAGGAATTTGCAGACAATTTCATTTTCATGGTTTGTTGAAAAAGATTGTGTCAGACCAATTCTATTGCCTTTTGTTTCATTGTTTTGGTCAATTTTACTTTTTATCCATTTAACAATTTACTTTTACATTCATTTAGATTCAGTAAAATAGCATGAAATATGTGCAAGTTAAATCATTTAAATCAGTCTAATCTTCATTGTCTATAAAAAGGATAAAAATGACTTTCCTCCTAAATATTGTATTGCTGTACTAGTAATACAAGTAACTTTCAAAATTGTCAAATGACCTGTAGTATCCAACAGAAATGAGAATTAACTTAATTGTGTTGCATTTTCCAACTAAGTCTTCCTCAAGTTGTTATTGTAGCTGCAGTGTATGTGACATCACTGCAGCTGTTTTTAAACTAAAGTATAATATTTAAGTAAGACAAAAATATTAACTCCAGTATTTATAAACATTGCAAATTACATTCAAGTAACATGTGTTCAAGAAATTTATGTTTTATTTACTTCTGCACCATACCTAACACATTTACTTTTCAATAGAATAATATCATTATTCCACGTCATCATAAAAACAATACAAAATTACACTTATCTACATAGTTTTGAAGGTGTCCTGTAAAATTAATAATGGAAAGACAAAACAGAGACAGGCCAGACCCATAAAACAACAACAGCTTGATGAACCTGAGAGGAAAACAGCAGTCACTCAGTAATGTGAAAGTAAATCATGCTAAGCCAGTTCAGCAGCTAAGGGATTTTGCCAGATCTCAATTGAATTTATTACAAGCCCTTCACTGATCATGGTATACTACTGACACAGGGCGCCCAAAGTGGGGCCTGCGGCCAAATTTGGCCCTTCAGGGGGTTTGATTCTAATGTGCTGCAGTCTGGACTGTCAATGGTTGGTTGAAGACTAACAACTCTGTCTATAATATAAAAATTAAAGTAAGTTTAATTATCAATCTGTTTGCATATGATCTCATTACATGCAAACAATTATTGTGTTTGTGTAAAGAAAGTATTACTTGCTAAAATCCCAGGGTGAATATGTATATAACCAATATGGGAGAAATACTACATGGGCCGGTAGGATTAATGATTTGTATTGAAAAAACTAAACTAAACAAAAACAAAGCAAACAAACAAACAAACAAAAAACAAAAAAACAGGTTTATATGTAAAATGTCAATAATGTACATAATGTTAGTTTAGGGATGACCTGCACTTGTCACCACTTGTCATTGGTGTTATTGTTTTTGACATCATCATCATACAGTTTAAAGTCATTGATGCTACATTGGTAAAAAAGCAGGAAACTGAGGCACTCAAAAGACAGAAATTATTAAAAGGCCTTTATTATCACATGGCTGGTTAGTTAAAACAATGCCAATACGTTTTGGCTATTAGGCCTTTATCAGGGCAAACTCGAGGTGCTACATTTTTGTCATCAGTGTTTTTTTTAAACATTTAGCCTAATTTAACATATTATTACCACATAAATCAATAGAACGTAACTTTTGTACAAATATGTGATGAGTTACGCCAATGAAACAATAAAAATGTGTCTTCTTCAAAAAGAAAAAAACAAATTTTTTTGAAACATTACATGCAGTAGATCATTTTTCTAACAGTCAGAAATGTATCCAGCAAACTCTTCATATTGTTACTATACCTCTGATTCCATAAGAGTGTCATTTTGAGATTAAGATACTACAAGAAAATGTGACATAGGCTTTTCTTTGATCAATAAATATTCCTGTAGTATAATTTTTTGTTGGTCAACACATTTGTGAGCATATGGGTGGCCCTTTAATGTCCCCACAGACTAATTGTGTCAAGTTCATAGCCTGTTTATTATGTTATATGAGCAACATATCTCAGCTTTCTGTTAAAAATCTGTAAATATCTTGAGATATTTTTTTAGTCCAGCCCTACATTCCTGTTTGTAAGCATATAGATATAACAGAAGGAAAAGATGAAGCCTTTTGCCTGGAGGATTTCTGCTGACAAGAGGAATAGGCTGGGTATTTTTAGTGATGATTAATTTGACTCCGAATCCAGGACAGTCAGAGCACAGCCAACCGGAGGATGGCAAACCAGAGGACAGCCAATCAGAGGACAGCCAATCAGAGGACAGTCAATTAGAAGACAGTCAACCTGAGGACAGTCAACCAGAGGACAGCAAACCAGAGCACAGCCAACCAGAGGACGGCAAACCAGAGGACAGTCAACCAGAGGACAGTCAACCAGAGGACAGTCAACCAGAGGACAGTCAACCAGAGGACAGTCAACCAGAGGACAGCAAACCAGAGCACAGCCAACCAGAGGACGGCAAACCAGAGGACAGTCAACCAGAGGACAGTCAACCAGAGGACGGCAAACCAGAGCACAGCCAGAGGACAGTCAATCAGAAGACAGCCAATCAGAGGACGGCAAACCAGAGGACAGTCAATCAGAAGACAGTCAACCAGAGGACGGCCAACCAGAGGACAGCAAACCAGAGGACAGCCAATCAGAGGACAGTCAATCAGAAGACAGTCAACCAGAGGACGGCAAACCAGAGGACAGCCAACCAGAGCATGGCAAACCAGAGGACAGCCAACCAGAGCATGGCAAACCAGAGGACAGCCAGAGGACAGTCAATCAGAAGACAGCCAATCAGAGGACGGCAAACCAGAGGACAGCCAACCAGAGCATGGCAAACCAGAGGACAGCCAACCAGAGCATGGCAAACCAGAGGACAGCCAACCAGAGCATGGCAAACCAGAGGACAGCCAACCAGAGGACAGCCAATCAGAGGACAGCCAACCAGAGGACAGCACACCAGAGGACAGCCAATCAGAGGATGGCCAACCAGAGGACAGCAAACCAGAGGACAGTCAACCTGAGGACAGTCAACCAGAGGACAGCCAACTAGAGCACAGCCAACCAGAGGACAGCACACCAGAGGACAGCCAATCAGAGGACAGCCAACCAGAGGACAGCACACCAGAGGACAGCCAATCAGAGGACGGCCAACCAGAGGACAGCAAACCAGAGGACAGTCAACCTGAGGACAGTCAACCAGAGGACAGCCAACTAGAGGACAGCCAATCAGAGGACAGCCAATCAGAGGACAGCCAACCAGAGGACAGCCAATCAGAGGACAGCCAACCAGAGGACAGCCAATCAGAGGACAGCCAACCAGAGGACAGCCAATCAAAGGACAGCAAACCAGAGGACAGCCAATCAGAGGACAGCCAACCAGAGGACAGTCAACCAGAGAACAGCCAATCAGAGGACAGCCAACCAGAGGACAGCCAACCAGAGGACAGCCAATCAGAGGACAGCCAACCAGAGAACAGCCAATCAGAGGACAGCCAACCAGAGGACAGCCAACCAGAGGACAGCCAATCAGAGGACAGCCAACCAGAGAACAGCCAATCAGAGGACAGCCAACCAGAGCACAGCCAATTAGAGGACAGCCAACCAGAGGACAGCCAATCAGAGGACAGCCAACCAGAGGACAGCCAATCAAAGGACAGCCAATCAGAGGACAGCCAATCAGAGGACAGTCAACCAGAGGACAGTCAACCAGAGGACAGCCAATCAGAGGACAGCCAATCAGAGGACAGCCAACCAGAGGACAGCCAACCAGAGGACAGCCAATCAGAGGACAGCCAACCAGAGGACAGCCAATCAGAGGACAGCCAACCAGAGAACAGCCAATCAGAGGACAGCCAACCAGAGCACAGCCAATCAGAGGACAGCCAACCAGAGGACAGCCAATCAGAGGACAGCCAACCAGAGGACAGCCAACCAGAGGACAGCCAATCAGAGGACAGCCAACCAGAGGACAGCCAATCAGAGGACAGCCAACCAGAGGACAGCCAACCAGAGCACAGCCAATCAGAGGACAGCCAACCAGAGGACAGCCAATCAGAGGACAGCCAACCAGAGGACAGCCAATCAGAGGACAGCCAACCAGAGGACAGCCAATCAGAGGACAGCCAACCAGAGGACAGTCAACCAGAAGACAGACAGGTGAGTGAGGGTGAGGTAGGTCTGGGAAGGAGGAGGTGAGGTTGCAGCCAGGCATCTGAGACAATCCCCACTCCCCTAGAGGGGCACGGAAGAGAGGGACAGCCTGTGAACACCAATGAACTGATCAGATATATATATATATATATGATCTATTAGGGCCGGGAATCGATAAAAAAAAAATTAATTAATCGCAAATCAGAAAAAAATTTATCATATTATGAATTCACGTACAAACACAAAATTGTAAATTTAGAACATTTATTTTGAATTAACCTTCACATACTTTACTGTAAACTTGTGCAATGCAAACAAAACTTGCAAAGAAAATAAATGAATAGTCTCTTTGAGACCTGTAACTTGTCTTCATTGACAAAGTTTGTCTAAATAAGGTACAACCAACAAATACACAAAACTTACCTAAAAAAGCATGTGTAATCTCTTTTAGAACTTTAACAAAAATAAGTTTAATTCTTCAATTAATAACAATTGTTGTGGTTCACACCAGTGTAAATACTATGAACTGTGTTACTCCAGTGGTAACTGAACTCATCCTTGCATAGACTGCACATAACTTTTGTTTTGTCTGTATTGCTGTCTGGTGACGATTTGAAGCAGAATTGTTCATTTAGCAATGTGTCTTTTTGGTCACTCATGTTGCTTTAGCTCGTTCACTTGTTGCATTAGGCTCGTTCCAGATGAACTGCGCCTCGCCTGGATTTTGAACGAGAGGAGGGGAAATACACCTGTACTGAAGTCAGACAGTTTGTGGCTAAGATCACGCACCATCACGCCCAAAATCCACTTCTCGCGTGTATTGGTTTATCCAGGTCAAAACTCTAACTTTAGTCTGTATTAAAACGGACTCCAGACTCGACACGCCGTGGAGAACGTTCTGCTGCCTGCAATATCCTCCAGCATGACCAGTTTGGCAGTGGGTCAGTAATGGTGTGGGGTGGCATTTCTTTGGGGGGCCACACAGCCCTCCATGTGCTCGCCAGAGGTAGCCTGACTGCCATTAGGTACCGAGATGAGATCCTCAGACCCTTGTGAGACCATATGCTGGTGTGATTGGCCCTGGGTTCCTCCTAATGCAAGACAGTGCTAGACCTCATGTGGCTGGAGTGTGTCAGCAGTTCCTGCAAGACCAAGGCATTGATGCTATGGACTGGCCACCCATTCCCCAGACCTGAATCCAATTGAACACATCTGGGACATCATGTCTCGCTCCATCCACCAACGCCACGGTGCACCACAGACTGTCCAGGAGTTGGTGGATGCTTTAGTCCAGGTCTGGGAGGAGATCCCTCAGGAGACCATCTGCCACCTCATCAGGAGCATGCCCAGGCGTTGTAGGGAGGTCATACAGGCGTGGAGGCCACACACACTACTGAGCCTCATTTTGACTTGTTTTAAGGACATTACATCAAAGTTGGATCAGCCTGTAGTTTGTTTTTCCACTTTAATTTTGAGTGTGACTCCAAATCCAGACCTTCATAGGTTAATAAATTTGATTTCCATTGATCATTTCTGTGTGATTTTATTGTCAGCACATTCAACTATGTAAAGAACAAAGTATTTAATATTTCATTCATTTAGATCTTTCATTTAGATCTAGGATGTGTTATTTTAGTGTTCCCTTTTATTTTTTGGAGCAGTATATATATATATATATATATATATATATATATATATATATATATATATATATATATATATATATATATATATATATATGTTAATGACAGTGATAGAACTGATTACAGATATAGAATATTTGATAATATTAATGATGGTGATAGAAGAGGAGCAGCAGATGGAAGCCAGAGGACAGAGGCTCAGTGCACCATACTTCCCCCAGCTTCTAGCTCCTAGAGCAGCTTAGCTTCAGCTGTGGAGTTAACCCTGTTCCTAGCTGGCCTTGACCATAAATCAGGGCACAGCTAACCAGAACACAGCCAACCAGAGCATGGTAAAACAGAGGACAGCCAATCAGAGCACATACACAAAAGTTTTGGTGGATGTGTGGAGATTCTACAGTGGCAGTGAAAGTTTATGACACTGGTGGATCACAGTGACAGGACACATCAGAGTACGAGGCGCCCATGCTCTGTACTTTCTTCTCACATCTTCAGCTTGACCTGCTGTGGGCCCACTGCTGGGTTTAGCACATTCTCTCTCAGCTTGGCTCGGGTTCGATCAGTGAGACCATCCACACAGCCAAGCGTGTTTAAAATAAAGGCAAGAAAAGGCCGGAGTCCATAGTGGCCCCAGAGACGCAGCAGACGTTTATCCTGCAGAAACTAATAAAGCCGTGTGTGTGAGGCGAGAGGTGAGTCAGGACCAGCATCATTAGAGAGAAACGCCGCTCTGATGGTGTCTCAGAGGGACGGCACCACGCAGTCCACCAGCAGCTCAGCAGCACAGCCTCACGAATACAACAGTGCGCATCGTCATGGCAATGGGCTCCAAAAACGCTGAAATCTTACATGCCGTCTTTTGTTGGATAATGATGTGTTAGCTAGCAAGGCTGTCATTAAACCAGGAGCTCTGACACGTGCATATTAACAACAGCCAATGAGTGGAGTGGAGTTTCAGTAATATTGTTTTTATTACAAAAAAATAATAAACAAACTATTAATCATAACTCAGGTCCCAGTGGAATGTAGCTGGAGAGTCATATCATCATTATTTCATATATTATAGAAAGGGAGTTGATGTTGAAAACTTTATTAGGATACAGCCGCTTTGAAGTGGAAGATTTCCAGCATTTTCATATGTAAAAAGTAAATATAGAAAAAATCTGATTTTGAATACAGATAAAAATGGGTGAGAACAAATCATGTGACACGTCACTAGGTCCTTCATCCAATCACCTCCAAATATTCTACTGAAAGGTTTACCAACAGTGCTACCTGGGACTTTCACACAAAGATTATAACTGAGGCTATAACCATTTATTATTAACCTATAACAATAAAACAAAGTTAGTATCACAAATGTATACAAAAGCTGAAGAAACAGATACCATTTTATTGAAATATTCCAGCGTTCAAAATGTAATTTATTCTTTTATTGGCATTGTATTTAACTAACTGTAATTTGTGCAGTGCAACATCAAAATCTAAATAAAAAAAAAAACCAAAGAATACCAACTTTGTGCAGATAGACAGGCAGCAAACAAATAAACAAGGCTTGCTTTTCTCATATGGAAATATCACTTGATACAATAGCTAGCTTAAATACATGTGGTATATAAGAACATTAGTTTGACTTGAACACTGACTTGACCTTTTATGAAAACAAGGAAATGAGGTCAAAAGTCAGCTACCAAAAGAGTGAAATCTCTGCATTCAACTATTTTCAATGGCTGATACAACATCCTTCAAAGTACAGACTAATTAGCAAACTAATATTTAAGAGCTTTTACAGAGTTACCTTATTTATTTATTAACTCTGAACTACAATTTAAGTACCTTATTATTCTTATGCGACACAACTACGCCAAGCGACTGGAACAAGACTAAAAACAAATAAAAACTGCTTTAGGAGCCACACTGAATAGAGACTAATAGCAAAAACTAAGAAACTCATTGGTCGCAGTGGGAGGCTGCACATTAGCATAGCTACCAGACACATTAGCTTGTGTATGCAACCAGACACTTATCGAGTCTATCTACTATAATACTACTAACTAATAATACTAATTATACTATAATACTGTAACCACCCTACAGTCAGGAGTAAACACAGCATGGATTATCAGGGCAATTGAACATATAACAACATCTATTCTGGTAAATTTGTTACTACAGGATTATTTTAAATGCACCATAGAACTGGGAATGTCAGCAGTGCCTTTACTGTAAGTATACACTTTATTCTGTACTGTATACATGGCTCTGCTTCAGAGATGAACTTGCTTGTTTCATTACAGTTTTTTTCTCACTGGACGGGCCCTCTCCATTTGCTCACTTGTGTCATGTGCTGGAAAGGTCAGGTGATTCATGCGTTTGGTTTGTGAAAGGTGAACAGGGTGAAGGCAGATGTGTGTGTGCCCAGAGGCTACACCATTCCTTACTAAGGTATTGTATAAGATGTTTCCATGTTTTTGTGTAACTTTAGCACAAGTGTATTGGACTGGGGTTTGCATACATCCTGTACAGCACATCCAACCTTAAAAACTATCTTTACTTGTATTTTTAAGAAAACTGTATAATCGCCCAACAGCATATGGCAATTATTTCATAGACTTGAATGAATGAATGTTCAACAGGTGCCAGAGGCTCCAGAAGTACAGTATAGAGCAAGTTGTCTAATATCTTTTGTTTTGTTTTTTGTTTTTTGTTGTTGTTTGTTTTGTTAATATATTTTGGCTCAACCTGGTTCACACTGCTGATATGTCCTTGGGCAAGACACTTATCCCAGCTTGCCTCCAGAGTCTGGGTACCCTGGTGTATGAATGCTGCTTCAGCTAATGGTGTGGCAGTACTCACAGTCATAGATGTCCTTTAGGTTTGACAATGAAGCATCCGTCTTACCATTATGAATGTCTTTTTCTGATTTGATGAAACTGGTCTTTACAGTTGGCACCAATTACCAGGGCCGGCAGACATTAGAGGGCCCCCAGGTTTATCTGTTATTTTCTGATTTGATTAATTTGTTAACTCTAATGGATGGATATTCTGATTATAATATTCCACTTGCTATTGCCATTGAGTCTATCTGAAAGTGGGGGCCAATGCAGTATATATGTGTTTTACTTCTTGTTTACTTGGGCCCCCCAAGTAAACAAGTTTGGAAATTAAAAACTGTCACAAAGCATTCATTCCCATAGAAAAATAGTCAGTCAGTGTGTCAAAGAAATTAAAATGTTATGTAAAATTTAAAAATGACTGACAGGCTTTGTCCACAAACCTATCGTGCTTAGGGCTTCCAAATATTCAGGACTGCCACTGCCAATTACTGACTACTGTAGCTAAAGTGTAAGTACAATTCAAGTACAGTACATGCCTTGGAAATACTTTCTGTGGAAGCCTTCCTGATGGTTCTGTGTTAAAGCCAGTATGTAGCCAGTCAGGTCAGGACTACACTACTCGACTGTGGCTAAACAAAAAAAACTTGCTTTCTTATGTGAACACAGTTTGATTTAAGGCTCTTATTGGATTATTACTTTGACATCCAGGAGCTCCATTTCACATGCAACACCATAACATTACTGTAAGACCAGCTGTTCTTTGGGATATGATGGTTGAAGTGATGATATTAGAATAACAAAACATATTTAGGCAGCCACGTTTCTTCTGTAAAAAATAACAGAAGCCTGTTCTTGTTTTGCCTTTGTGTTGAATGAAGTGTGTCTGATTTGTCTTGTTTACCTCCAGAGCCTTACCTTTCAGAGCTGTATAGATTCCTCTCCTGCATAAGACTGTGACGTCTGAGCTCACAGCAATTACCCACAGTGCTGCTGAGCTGTGTGTCGAGCCATAGTAACTGTGAGATACAACCAGCCCTGACAAGCACTCGCGCTGCCCTCACCAAAATGATCTGCTGATCCCAGTTCATCCAGGACAGCTTCAGGGGAACAGAGCCTCACATGTTCCCATTAGAAGAACGCTGAAGAATTCTGAAGACAAAATGTGCAAGGGCTAATGTCACAAGCTTACTGTAAATGATGGGCTCACCAGCATCTTAACACAGCAACACTAGTTAACTACTTATATTAAAATAGATATTTAGATACAACCCAATTGGTATTGGCAGTAGCAACAGACTAATAATAATAATAATAATAATAATAATAATAATGCAATGGTCTTATAGCGCTTTTCTAGGCGCTCAAAGTTGCTTTACAATTTGATGCTTTATTCATTCTCTCCTCAGTCACACTCAGTGGAGGTGAGCTACTTCTGTAGCCACAGCTGCCCTGGGGCAGACTGACAGAATCGTGCCTGCCATTGTGCGCCTATGGCCCCTCCAACCACCACAAACACACAATCATACTAACACGGTGGGTGAAGTGTCTTACCCAAGGACACAATAACAGTATGTAATGCCAGCTGCAGGGCTTGAACCGCTAACCTTCGGGTTAGTGGGCAAAGTTCTCAACCAACTAAGCTACTGCCGCCCCATTTATAAAATGAATAGAAAATTATATTTAAATATTGATATGTGTATTTATATTAGTAAATAGTACCTCTCATCCCATAGAGCTGTCAAAAGTTAGGCACAGCTAGGTTTTATCATTTCTCAACCTAGATACGTATAATCTAGCCACCCCCCTGTAGAGGACCAGGGGACTCTTTGTGCCAGTACCAAGCTCGGTTAAATGGACAGGGTTTTGTCAGAAATGAATATAAGTGTAAAACCTGTATGTCAAATCAGTATACAAACACTAAGAGGCAGGTGATCCATCAGACAACCACAGACGGTAAAAGCCCAAAGGAAAGAGATCTGCCCACTGCCATTTATTTACAGCCTCAGTTGAAATCCATTAACAGAAAATTACAAGGCTGGACAGTCACACCCATTCACTTCCAAAAAGTAAAGCAGGTCTAAGATCTCTTTTATTCACAGCAATGTGTCCTCAACAGAACTCCTGCCATAACCATTTATCTAAAATGGCATGGGCTGGATGTTTTGAGGATTGATTGTTGTATAGGCTATATTATTACAACATGCCATTAAAAAGGTACTATTATATTTATCATGATCATAATTATGTGTGGTAGTATTTTTACAGTAAAAAAAGTAGTTATAATCATTTCTGATTAGCTGGTATTTAAAGATATATTAAAATTGTAAATATATTTCTTGTATCTAAAGGTACTTTTTAATAGTTTCACCATTTACCATAAAAGTGATATAATATACTGGAATATAATGATCACATATTTTACAGTAAAAAACTCTAAACCTCTGTGGTCAGTATTTCACTGTAACTTCTGGGCTCTGTGAAGTGTCCTTTCTGTCTCTTTATTTTGAAACTTACCAAAAAATCCCTTTCACACTAAAATATCTGGAGAGCCATCATCATTTCAAGACAACACTGAAATCCATTAGCACCACATTTTTAAGGCTGATCACGTTGCAAGATAAGAGCCAAGCGTATGGATGGTACGGCGTGGCCTGTTCGCTCCAAGAGATGCACTCTGAGCCATTCTTCCTCTCTGCTTTTCTTTTAAAGGTGTCGTTATGGAGATGGCTTTCTTCTTCTTATTTGTGTCTAATTAAAGAGAGAGCTTTGGATGTATTGACGATCTGAGATCAAGGGACACCTCCCCCTTTACCTTCCGTGGCATGTCGTCATCCAGCGTCAGGTCACCGGCACCAAACGGGCAAAAAATAAACCACAAAGAGATGCGGCTGCCATTTACTTAAGCTGTTATTATTGTTGATTTATGGATAATTGCACATGTGTCTGCATCACTTCACAGTAAACCCCGAGTGACCTTTCCAGCTCCTCTCATCTCAATGTGAAAATAAAAAACATCTTAAAATGATTCTGTGAACATCAAATATCAAGTCTTTAATTAAAATACACAGGGTTTCCATAGTTACCCAGAGAATAGGAAGGGGAAAAAAGGCTGGGCTGTTTTATTTCTTGTGTGGCTGCTATTAGAAACATTATGTAAGGCGAGATCGTGCATGGTGGCGGTGACTCGTGGGGACACATAGACTGTTTGAAGTTGTAATGGCTTTAAAGACTTGTTATGATGCTGGGAGACGGTCAAAATTTCTGCCACCTTTTGCAAACTTGAAAACATAATTGACTATAGAAAATATGGGAAATCAGAGGTGAGGACTTCAAAGCTTTGTTATGTCATCTTCGCATAAATTGCTCTATTATTGTGTGTCCTCGCAGATGGGCTATATCACGCTGAATCTTTTCCTCTGTGGGTAATTCTTGTGCTCCACATCTTCAGCCACACTCTCTTCTGAGAATCAATCCCCGTTGCCTCATCTGTCCAAGCACCGCTGACCTTAAATATGATTACACCAAGATGTTCTTAGACATTTTTAGCCAGCGTGTGCCTTCAAAGATTCAGAAAAAACAAATGAGGCTGGCTATAGAGGGTCCTTGAGCTGACGCGAGGATGATTGAGCAGCAGGTTAATATAATGCCTTGAGGCTGACATTGACTGCCCTTCCTTGGACTCGCTCAGTGCATGTTTAGCCAGTCACTTTGGACTTTGTGGAAAGGCTGCTGCTGGTCCTGTTTACTGTGGAGCTTTAGGAGAAGTATTGTTTGCTCCATGTGAAGATCCACTCTCAGACACTCAGCACAAGTAGTGGAGCAACACCCTCTTGTGCCCTCAAAAGCAACTGCACTCCAAAAAGGTTTTAGATAAAAAACATTTCCACATTTTCTTAATTCGAGACATTTATTTCTTGCCAGCCAAAAGTAGTACTGAGAAGGTAATTTATATCCATCGAAGTAAATCATTTAGACTGTTCCTTTGTGCTATGTGTGGAAGTTCATTCAACAAACAAGGAAAGTTAATTTGTATAGCACAGTGCATACACGGGGTTATTCCATGTGCTTTACAGACATAAAAGTTGAAAGTACACATGAAGTCAGTGCAAAGAACCGAGCCCAGGACTAACATGGTCCTACCTCTATGGTTTAAGTCAGGACCTCAGCAGCAGCACTTTGGAAGTACTGTAGTTGTGTTACAGCACCATTTTGGACTCCTGTGAGCAATAATAATACCTGCTGGGTCCTTAACCTAAAAAGGATAAGGTCACTTTACAAGGATGAGCTCAGAGTAGACCTGCTGCTCCTCCACATCAAAACAAATAACTAAAGCTCTGTTTCAGTTATCCTGCACAGAAAGCTGGATTCTCAGGAGTTGTGTGAGTTCACAAATGGTTTGGCAGCACTGTGGGCCTCTGCCTTACAAACATTTATAACTGGAGACATTGGAGATGTTATATCCAGATTTATATAATGTCAGCAAAGTGTTACGCATATCAATCTGACTTTTGCCTGGTTACTGGTTCCAAGCCTTCTGGAGGCTCCGTGAGGAGGTGGGTATGTTCTACTGGGAAGAGGTCTTTGGACTGGTCTGGGAATGACTCAGTGTCTGGGGAGAGGAAAGAGGAAAGAGAAAATAGAAAACGAGCAAAGCATCTTGAAATACTCTGTCCAACAGAGTCATATACAGCTGGAACATAGTGTGTGGAGCCGTCTGTGGTGGAGGGGTCATGGGGGCATGCATTCAACAGTGACCTAGCATTAACCACAAAAATAAAAAGACAACAACAACAAATGAATTAAAGCAGCTTTAATGAAGGGGACCCTCAATGAATTTGGTATTGTTTGGTATTTGGTATATTTTAGTATTTAGCACTTTACAAAGTTTAAGTGCTCCACAGCACCATCAGTGAATTCACAGAGGAGGTCAATGCCTTCTTTGCATGTTTTGAGTTGAAAGAGATTGGAACTGGGGCCATAACTCTGTCCAACTCTGGTGATGAAGCACCCACTCCACTCTGGTATAAACCCTAAACTGCCGGTCCTGACAGTATACCGTAAAAGTGCTGAGGGGCTGTGCAGATATCAGCTATTGCCTGTTTTCACCTCTTTAACCTCTCCCTGTACACTAGTACTATCACAAAATGTGATACAACCCCCCCCCCCCCCCCCAAAAAAAAAATAAAAAATAAAATAAAATAATAGTGGTAAGCAAACTCGTACTTCTTCAAGTAAATGTTGTATCAATGCTGGAGCAAATAATCAGAGAAACAAAGGACAAGACATAAACAGTGCCCCGCTGACCCAAACAAACATGGCTCATGCAGGTGGATCAGGGATTTTTTAACTGACCATCCACAGTCTGTCAAGGTGGGGTCCCATCTCTCCTCATTCCTGACGCTCATTACGGGGGCCCTGCAAAGATGTGTGCTGAGTCCCTTGCTTTACACATTGTACACTCATGACTGTATACATCTCATAGCATCTCACAATCACAAACAACAAGTCTACTACCAAAAACAACTTGGCACTTAACCCAACAATTTTTAGGAGGAAGAAGAAGGAGCCAGTCAGGAGAAATCTTTAGGGACATATACAGCCTTTCACATGGACTGGAAGCACCACTGCCCTTGTCAGAAAAGCACAACAGCAGATGCACTTCTTAAGGTCACTGAGAGAAGCTAACATGTCCCAAAGTGTAACATTGTCCTTTAATAATTGTTCTGTGGAAAGCATCATCGCCAACAACATCCATGTGTGGTTTAGGAGCTGTACTGTGGCCGACAGGAGGCCATTGGAGAGGGTCAGCGGGTCTGCACAGGACATCACAGGTCAGCTCAGCTGCCCTCTCTGACCGACATCTACAGAACCAGAGGTTATCATCCTGGGAATGTCTCTTCACACTGCTGCCTTCTGGAGGTCTTTACGGCTCTACATCAAACAGTTTTTACCCAAGTGCAATAAGGGACCTACTGCTACTGCTGCTCTTTTCCTTTTATTGATTGTTGTTGTTTATTATATGATTGATTGTATTTATTAATGATCCCCTGTGGGGTTGTTGTTGCTGTGTTATGCTGCACTGTTTTTTATGGAGGAGATGCAAACAGATTCCTGTTGTACATTGTATAATGACAATAAAGGACTTCTAAATGTGTGTTGACTACACGTCCTTACTGAGCTGCTGTGCTGCTTCCCACCACCACTCACAGTAGAGTGAAGGCTCTAAATTGGCCATATTGATTGAATGTGAGTGTGTTTTCTGTAAGTGAAGGTAAGTGCTAGTCCTCTGATTATGTCTCTTTGATGGCTTTGAAACATCTGTTATTTGTTATTTGGTAAAAGTGGCTTTACAAAATAAATAGGCCATCAGGGAAAACAGCCTAATGAGGGGGAAAAAAAGCATTTTGAAAAATAAATACATAAATAAATAATAATCATAATCATAATAATAATAAACATTATGGAACAACTATTGTATTAATTAAATAAAAATATCTATGCTGAAAATATATTCACGTAAAATTGTATTTACAAGTAGAATGCAAAATATTAACCAACAGATACACAGGCTTCCCAAAAGTGCAGGGGAGCAGTATGGTGTGGGATTATATTGTATGTATGAGAATTTCATAGAAAAAATAACAACATAAAGAGAATATAATTATTTTTATATAAATGGATGCTCATCATCATTGTTTTTCTATCCTATAAACAGAAAACGTCTGGTCAGGGTGATAAAAAGATTTCTATGGAACGGAATAAAGTTCCTCTGAATGTAATCACACAGACACACAACCAGCCAGGTCAGTGGAAACAGTTACACTTCTCTGTCATTTCAGCTCATATCTGGAACAGTTCAAACTCAGATTTTTTGCTGTGGAGAAGTTAGTTTTGTTGACATTGTCAGAGCCAAAAGTTGTTTGCCTGGAAAATCCAGACTGATATGTCTCTGTATTATTCTACAGAGAAATATCAGTCTGGTCACCGCCGTCCGCCATGGTTGGATTCAAATCCCAACCGTACCGTGCATTTTGATTGGTTTATTTAAGTCACGTGTTCTTCGCGAGCAGCGTCCGCAACAACAACAATCAAGGTGGCAACCGAGGAGCCGAGTTTGTTTCATTCAGCAGTAAATTCTGTTTTAAATGACCCAAAACATATTGAGTCATTAAAACCACAGCAGCTTGCAGCACTAGAAGCCTTTATAAAAAAAAAAAAAAAAGTTTTTGCGTTGCTTACTTTCTTGTCACTTTGTTAACGTCACGTCCGCCATTTTCTGATTGGCTAACTCCGCTGTCCGTTTGCTGGGGTTTGCTTCGCGCTAGAAATAGAATTGATTCTATGGCGACCAGCGGTGAGTCTGGAATTTCCAGGCAAAAAAGTTGTGTCCCTGTCCAGAGATTACAGTTGTGATTGTTACCAAATCACACACTGAAAAAAAAAAGTCGCTGGATTTACGTAAAAAAAATTATGTACATCAGTTGCATGTAATTCAATTATGTTTAGGCTTTTAAACGTAATTATATAATTCTTACGCATATCATTTTTATAAAACAAACGTAAATATTTCATGTTAATAAAATGTGATCAAATCATGTTAAATGCACATATTTTACATATGTTACAGTAACAAAAAACAACCTTTTTCATATTGCGTGAATTTAATTATTTTGTGTAAAATCTAAATAATTTCTTTAAATATTGTAGCCTATGCAATTTATTTCTGTTGATTCAATGTAAACTGCACAATTACAGTTAACACTAATGCTGCAGTGCATGTGACATAAGCATGTTTGTACTAAGATACAGCCTTGTAAAAAAGAGACAACAATAACTTTTCCATAAGATTGTATTGACTCAAAATAAAAAAACATACAGAGACAGAGCATTGTACAAGTGCAAATAATCTGGATTGTGACAAGGTTGAGACAAACAAAGATCACTTTTTCAGGACATTATAATAAAATCTGACATTAGAAAATTAGCACAGTCAATATACACAAATATTTGGACTGGACATACTTCATACTTACTAATCTGAAAACAGGAGGCACCAAAGGCACAAAATTCACAAAATTCACAAACTCTTGTTAAGAAAGTCAGTAACGCTCGCTGGACTTCAGTTATAAAACATCTAAAGCTTGTGAACATGAGGGGTTAAAGCACAGAACAGTCCACAGTTCAGTTGCATAGAGTAAATTCCTGTTACTGTTGTGTTCCAAGTGATTCCTTGAAGTCAGCTCTGTCTTCTTCCTGCTGAGACAAAGTATTTGATTAGTATTGTATAAGTACAGATTCTCAAACATTATGAACTGCCATATTCAAATAAATTGCTTTATAAATACCACATATTATTTTGTAATCCTGCTTATTATACAAGTATACAGAACTGCAGACCTAGTATTCTGTTTGCACATAGAAAATAGACAATTTATAATATGATTATATTTTATTATATAATATATATTTTATTTTAAATGTGTTTACAGAATTACATTCAATTGGACAACTAAAATAAATTCACTCATAATAAATGTATGATGAGCAGCCTGTATGGCGAAGACTAGTAACTATATTATAACTAAATGACATCAATAAAAGTAGACTTACCACATGCTTCTTCACTTGATTCCCCAGGTCCTCAGGTGCACAGTGAGGTAAATATGACCTTCAGCCCAACGTCATCCTATAGATACAAGCAAAAGACGTTCACTGGTTATTATTTATTTGTCACAAAAACAAAACACACAATCAGTTTTGTTGGTTTTCTTACTTGAGTTATCTATGACATAAAGCTCTGCAGCACTTCTCAGACAGCCCTCCACCTTTCCTGAAGCAGATAAAGGCATTTTAGTGAAACAGTAAGCTCTGCACATTAAATTACATGTTGCTAACAGGAAAACTGTAGCTGGTTGTGAATGTGTAAAGCCATTAGCCTGCTCACATTTATAGTATTTTCTGTGTACACACAAAAAAGTGCCAGTGTAGCCTTGCAATGTAATAATACATATTCAGTCATTAAGTTGTTACCTTATGCAGTTTTGCAGGTTAAACAGCATCTAACAGTCCTAACTGCTCTGAACAATCTCCACTTACAGACTCTGTGGAAAGAGTAACAAACTTAGTATATTCTTTCACTTAACACTAGATGGCATTTTACATTTAAAATGATTGACATGAGTGCTAATGAGTTGTATCATGCATTAGATAACCTTAACATTAACCTTGATTTAGCCCGTATGTGGTGTTCAACTGCACAGAGAAATAAAAATTTTATGTCAGCAAAAACATTCATTTACAATAACTGCACGCTAACTCCAACAGGTTTTTAAAGTATTTGAGAAGTTTTACCTTTCACAAAGCTCTCAAGGTCCAGACAAAATGCAGCCAAGATGGCTCCTGTGATTCTTCTCCTGTGTATGTTTGAATGTTTCCCTCCTAACGTTTGGGGTTGGGAATTCCCGCCTTTGGCTGGAGGAGCTTCATTACAAAATGTAACTATTTTATGTATGCTTAACATGAACAAAACATGTAGATTTTACATCTGTTACAATTTTACAAGTTTTACAAGATTTAAACATGTTTTGAGCAGGATCGTAATTAAAACATGTCATTGCTATATTATTTTTATTTACAAAATCAGCAACCCCCATTCTCCCTTTTTTTCAGTGCATCTAAATCTTTATATCACATCTTAATCTATATATATATAAGTTCAAGTTAGTTTAGAAAAAACATTGACTTTGTTGTCAAACATAAAACACACCCAATAACTGTTGGATTAAGATGAATCAGAACTCTCCAGACTCCAGCGGGTGTGCAAGGTAAAGACTGAATGTGACGACAAATGGTCTGAGGTCTATTGGCCCTAAATTCTAAAACGAAAAAAAAAATCAGCAGTACAGAGTTAGACTGAATTAAGACTCAAGGGGTGACACCCAAATTGGTCGAACTCCATGCCATATTCTTTAAATAAGAATGACACCAGACCAGGTTTTTCTTTTTTCTTTTTTGAACCCAGAGGACAAAAGGTGAATGGCAGCCTTGAGGACAATATGAGGATTAATTCATCAAGTCAACAAAAAAATCTTTTTTATTCCCATTTGTAAAGAACTTGTGATTATTGTTGTGTGATTATGGGTGCAGGTCACATAATGATACCGCTTATCCAAAGCCATTAGAGTTGGACAATAATGTGTGTACTTGCACACAATATTAATGTATACTAACAATTGTCAGTGGAAAAAACAGAACTGGTAGCACACACACTATTGTTTTATTGTGGTATCACAGTATTCTTACTGTTATTTTCGCAGCTTCATACCGTTAACAAAAATTACATTTTGAATCTGTAGTTGAACTTGTCTGATGTCACAATATTCTACTGGTAAATTACTTATTAAAACAGAATAGTTATCTAATATTATACTGTTGTAGGTTATTTTAGTTATGTTGTTTTATTATTCTAAGTAAATATTATCTTATTACAAGCTTGGGTGACAATGGTGCCATAGAGGGTCAAGCATTCACCCAGCAGCTGGAGGGTAGCTGGTTTGAATCTCGCCCAAAGCACATACTGTCATTGTGTCCCTGGGCAAGACACTTCACCCACATTGCCTACTCCAGTCAGTATGTGGATGGTTGTGACAGGAAGGGCATCTGGTGTAAAAACCCTGCCAAATCAGAGTGCGACTGGTTTGCTGTGGTGACCTCGAATAAAAAAGGGAGAAGCGGAAAGAAAAAAAAAAGATCTTATCATAAGCTTATACATATGTTTAACTCTATACAGTTAAAGACAATAAAACATTTTAGATAAATAGCTGAAACATTACTTAAAATAACTTGGTTACAGGTTATTAAGGAACAGACCTCACAGTAAAACAGCAAGTGTACATAGCCCGCAGCTCCCAAAATCACACTAATGCACTGTGTCTGACATTCTGGCCAGCAGATGGATGCTTCAGCATGCCCCTCCTGTAAACTTCTCTCAGAACTACTGGATGGGGTTTGTAATTGTATCAAATAACTGCAGTAAATGCACAAACAGTGAAGTCTTTGAAAAAATATAGTTTAAATGTCAGTTGTGAAATTAAGTAATTTAACCAAATATTATTTTTAGGAAAAAGGTTGTTACTGTCAGGGTGACAGTGGATTAAGTTTTTCAGCCACTCAATCCTCATTTCAAAGGCAGACTGTCGTTGTGTCTCTGGGCAAGACACTTCTCCCACACTGCCTACTCCACTCACAGTATGTGGATGGTTGCGACAAGAAGGGCATCCAGCATAAAAACTTGTCATATCACTGTGTGACTGGTTTGCTGTGGTTAATGAAAAAAGCAAGCAGCCAAAAGAGATTTTACAGCGTAATACTGCTTTAAACTTTTGATCAGCCATAATAAAAACACCAACAACCCAGGCTTTGTCATTTGTGTACAAACATAGGAAAACTTGAGATAATAACTAATATTGATATAGTAATGATCATGTGTACAGTACATTGATCAGCCTTTGATTTGTCTCAAATTTCTTTGAGAAATTCTTAACAGTGACTGACCAGAAAGCGACAAGGGATTTGTAAAAGTGAGGCTCCAGCAGAGGGCGCACTGCACTTATTCTATTTTGAGTGAGGGATTCTCGATCACGGAGGATGCCTCGTTGTTTTCTGTGCACACAAATCTTCACTCATATCACTGAAGTTTATTTACATTTATTTATTCTGTCAGGAAGTCTCATTGAGAATGAGATCTAATTTACAAGCGAGTCCTGAATACATGGCTGATACAATATACTGTATGTACATAAATAAATATTATATCCAATATTATATAAGTATAAATAAAGGATAATAATAATAATAATAATAATAATGCATATACACATAGCTGACAAAGTACATATAGTAAACATATGCTTATTGCATAGGACAAACCAATACACATGAACAACACTTTACAGTTACAACAGGCTGATCAATAGAGGTCACAAGATCAAGGAAAGAAGAAGGAAATGGTCTCTCTGAACAGATTTAAGGCTTTATAGAGATTGGGATCATGACGTCACATCAGTGGTCACACAAGATATTTCCAACAGTAAAACAAGCGAGTGATTTTGGATGTAAACTACTGGAGTTAGCGTTCACACAAACGTATTCTGATACTTTAGTGTGTGATAAATATTTACCAAGAGTGACAAAGCAGTTAAAAATGTTGTTTCAAGTTTGTCTATCTGTCTGTGACCATTCATGAAGCAGATTCATTGCTCAACTGTTGTTTTATGACATAGGTTCCCCATCTCTAATAAGTTATTAGTGATATCACAGACATTTTACATTTATGTAAGTGGCATAATTAATCTTTATGTACATATTTTCTGCTTTATGTAACCATCATCATTTTATTATAATTTATTATCTGTTCAAACTGTGACTGCATTTAATCATTTCTATATCTGGCTACACACATACAGGCAGCACACTCCAGACTTTGCCAAAACCATTTTGGCAGCTCCACTTGACTCTGTTGCTATGGATACAGATGATGTTTTCTTTTCCTTTTTTTTCTCCATCAGTTTTTCTATATGTGTCCATGACAACAAACCTGCTCTTACAGGAAATGTGTTTTCAAATGTCTGCCCATAATCTTCACATCAGTGAAGTAATAATAATAATAATAATAATAATAATAATAATAATAATAATAATAATATATTTTTAAATTTTATTATTATTATTATTTTGTTTTTGTTTTGATTTAACCAAATTAGTCTCATTGGGATCCATGATCTCTTTCACAACGGAGACCTGGCCAAGACAGCAGCAGCACATGGTTACTATAATAAATAGCATGTCACATAAATTCACAGTAAATAACAATCAGACCAGGTGGGCTTAGAAAACACATATAGAGAGTCTGGACTTGACTGACCTCACCAGAGCCTTATATTTGTTCAGAGAGACACACATCTCCATAGTCAAAAAAATGGCTTAAATGTTGATTCCACCAAGCTCTTTTTTTAAGCAACTTAAAAGACAACTTATCATCATTTATAAAACCCAAATACTTAAAACTAGATACCAGTTTGATTTGCTGATAGAGTTTAGTACTAATGGTCTCAGCCAAAATGTTGCTTTTGACATAGAGAAGAAGATAAGTTTTTTTTTTTTTTTTTTGGCATTCAATTCAAGCCACAGGTGGTTTAGCTGCTCTTGTACTTGTTTATGCTAACTGAAGGTACTCAGAAGCTTTTGCAGGGTGGGATATGAGCAGTAAATAACTGTATCATCATAAGCAAATTGGCACTAGCTAAATAGCATTAGCACTTCAAAAACTGGTTTAGACCTGCTTGATGTGAATGATTCCAGGAGGCTGGGGGAGCGTTGGTCCATGTGGCGAAGGTGGCTTCACAAAGGGCCTCCATAGTCTGAAACTTACCTCAATTTTTGCGAACTTCTTTTGCCATCCAGCCTCAAATGTTCTCAGTGGGATTTAGATCAGGTGACATGCAGGAGGCCCAATGGGCTATATGCACACGTTACTTCCGCGTTCTATGTCAGGCCGCTGAGTCATTTCCGGTTGGGAGAGCCAATGTGGAGCAGCGTTGTTTACACGAAAATGGCTCAGTCTTTGGAGTTTACCCGGTGTCTACTCGAGCTACCTAAAGTCACAATAAATGATGTTAGGCGCATTGTTCGTCTGTTTAGCTCGACATCACAGAGCAAAATGGAGAAAGGATTTAAATTCTATATATCATCCTACATAGCTAACTTTGAAGGCAAGTTGCTAATGCTAATTAGCATGAGACGAATATTTTAAATGGCTTTCTTTATTTTATTGACCTTTAGTAGTAGTCTAATCACATTACAGCAGAGTGTTTCTTACTTTTTGTCTATGTAATTTTCAGTGTCAGGTAAAAACTATTTGACAGGTGAGGTGACAGTTAGAGCTCGGTGCTACCGCTCAATGAAGAAGGCAGAGGCACCTCATCAGCATGAGAGTAGGACTAGCAGCCTTAATGTCACTGTTCAAAGTCGGGATGTCCCGATCAAGAGATCATTATCGGACACTGATCAAGGAATTTTTTAATGATCAGATCGAATTTAGTAATGTGATCAGGTGATCTTACATTTTACATCTGCTGCAAACCAAAACACAAACTACTGCAGCATGTAGTAGTAATGTGGCAGTAGGGCTGGGCAAAAAACTAATTAATTTGGTTAATTTGCATTTTTACCGTGGACAATGTCAAAAGAGGCTCTATCTATAATCAGCTTCAGTGGAATAGGTCCTCCAAGAGTTACAGCTGTTAGCACTGTTGTGGCTAATGCTAGCGCCTACAGCAGCTTAGTTAAATAGTAAATGTGTAGACTCTGCAGACGCTAAGAACACTAATAATCACAGAGAAAGAGGTCAGTTTACCTTAGTAATGCCTCCGTTTAGATCTGGCAGCAGTGTGTGTGATGTGCAGCCTTCGACTTACGTGTCTTTGTTTATGTATGCTAATTAGACACATGCTTTGCAGCTTAGCGTCTTTTCACAGGCCTCATGGTGTATATTATAACAGACCTGGCCTTTAGAAGCAGAGAGGACTTAAACTAAAAGATTTTTATGGCTTCACTGATGTCACTTTGAGAGTGAATGCACGCTGCTGCTGCTTTGCTGTCGTCTTGTTCAGACATTTAGCATAAAAACATAGCTATGCAATTTGTGATTATATTACAATGTTATTATATTAAAAGGTTATTACATTACAAAATGCAAAAAAGTAATAATGAAAAAGATTGATATTGCGACTCGGATGGGCCAGAACCAAACATGAAATGATTAGTATGGGATCAAGAGTTGATCGGGACATCCCTAGTTCAAAAAGAAAAGAAAGAAAAAGAAAACTTTGTCCTTTTGGATGTCATCATGTACACACACTCTGACAAAAAAAAATACAATTTACTAAAAACAAATGAAAATGAATTAATAAACAAACTCGCTATTTGTTTCGGGAGGTCGATGTCTACCGTCAGCCATAGCCGGAAGTGACTCCGCGGACTTATTTTTAACCGGAAATACGTCACGCAGTTCTGTGCATAGAGCCCATAAAGCAACATTAATCTCCTGAAGTCCTTGGTCTGATGGGCATTGTGAACTGCAGGAGTGTCCTGTTGAAAGCCCCAGCCATCACCACACAGACGAGGGCCTCAGTCCATGCCCTCTGTATCATCTCCAGTCAGCCAGCAGCTTCTTGATGCCCCTCTACAACCTGAAGCTCCACTGGTCCACTGGAGAAAAAACAGGCCTAGATCATGATAGAGCCTCCACTGTGTCACGTAAAAAAAAAAAAAAACATCTCCAGAGGCACCTACTTGTCTACAAAATGGGCTTTCAGTTCATTTTATGCCCAGAATGAAACCCAAAGCATAATTATTTACAATTCCCCAGCAACAAAAAAACACAAGTAAGACTTCTTACTTTTCATCTGGTTCTGTAGGTTCAACACCAATCCAGGAACAATTGTGGTGTGAAGCTGTAAAAATAGAGGGCAGCAGGAGAACAGTCCATGGTGGGGGTGTGAGGGGTTGAGGGCAGCAGGAGAACAGTCCATGGTGGGGGCATGAGGGGTTGAGGGCAGCAGGAGAACAGTCCATGGTGGGGGTGTGCGGGGTTGAGGGCAGCAGGAGAACAGTCCATGGTGGGGGCATGAGGGGTTGAGGGCAGCAGGAGAACAGTCCATGGTGGGGGTGTGAGGGGTTGAGGGCAGCAGGAGAACAGTCCATGGTGGGGGCATGAGGGGTTGAGGGCAGCAGGAGAACAGTCCATGGTGGGGGTGTGCGGGGTTGAGGGCAGCAGGAGAACAGTCCATGGTGGGGGTGTGAGGGGTTGAGGGCAGCAGGAGAACAGTCCATGGTGGGGGTGTGCGGTGTCTCCGGTGATTTTCTTGCCTGTGACAAGCAGTGCTTTGCCACAATGTTCTGTAGCCTCCACACCACCGAGAGATGCAGCTGATCAAAATGCTCTCTACATTGCTTCTGCAGAATGTAGCGAGGATGACCAGAGATGTTGCCTGTCAGTTTGGTCTCGCAGCAAGTTTCACAGGGTGGGGGTTTGAAGCCCAGGGGTCCCAATTTGTTTGCAAGATAATGTGAAATAATGATGCTAAATGCTGATAGTGCATCTGCAAATGGTCTGCAATGCCTGCAATGTTCTGTTCTTTTAATGACTCAGCGTTTTCAATTCTCAACATTATTGAGAGCTTGCCATCCATCAAGAACTGACAAGAACAACTAGCTCCAGAGCTGCAACTTAAACAAGAATGAAACTGTGATGATTGCTCCTGACCAACGATCCCTTCAATCAAGACCTGTCTGTTGTGTTTGACCGGGCAGTGTCTTCTGATTGTCACTGAGGGCAGTTGGTCAAAAGATATTTTTATCAGAAACAATGATCATGTGTTATTTTGTTTCTAACACATCAACATAATCTAGAAATTATTATTCATGTTTTTATTATTGATATTATATCCTATTGATTAGTGTCATTCTGTTTTAATAGGGCTGGGAAAATTATTGCGTTAACGCAGCGCGTTAATTTATTGATTTAATCGCGTTAATTTCAATTGACACATCGATTAATTTGATCACAACAAAAATATTACGACGACACTGACAGAGGCAGCAACACGCCACGGGTCTTCCAGCGGGGCAGAAATGCACCGCGCGAGCGTAGAATACGACACATTTCCGTTTCCATCCATCAGGCGCGTTGGAGGTCAGCCAGACTTGCGCAGTTTCGATCGGTGTCGGTCTGTGCGCAGTGCTCAGGTTAGATTTGTGTCCAACTTGTTCCTGACTTGCTCATGATGTCACGAGTGCGACGGTCACCGAAAGCTCGTGAGATCCAAACGAGACCAGCGCCTGAGCCACCGCAGTTCATCAGGAGCAACTGCGGAGGCTGCACGGCTCAGTGCATGATGGGAAAACGCCCACCTGTCAGCAGTGAAGGGACAGGTGATTGGATCTGAGTTTAGTGCTGATCAGAAACGTAACGCACGACACTGCCCTCCTCTCCTCCTCCCCCGCCTCTTTTTTTTTTTAAGTACAGACTAAAGTTACAGTTTTGACCTGGATAAACTTTGTGCCCTGCTGCTCAGTGTGAAGTAGAATATTATTAAAAAGATTGTGCACAATATCTGCTGTTATAGAAGGATTTTTAACTTTTATAATGTGTAAATTTAGACATAAAAGCTAAGAACCACTGCTGAATGTGCCTCATGTTGTGAGCTCCTGAGGAGCGCCTCATTAACGCACAGACTGTGGTCAAGCACGGGACAGAAAAGTTCTTACAAATCAGTTTAATGCTTTTATTTTCAAAATCATATCCAACACATGCGAGAAGTGGATTTCGGGCGTGATGGTGCGTGATCTGAGCCACAAACTGTCTGACTTCAGTACAGGCGTATTTCCCCTCCTCTCATTGCGGCCGTGCACTCTCGTTCACAATCCAGGCGAGGCGCAGTTCATCTGGAACGAGCCTAATGCAACAAGTGAACGAGCTAAAGCAACATGAGTGACCAAAAAGACACATTGCTAAATGAACAATTCTGCTTCAAATCATCACCAGACAGCAATATAGACAAAACAAAAGTTATGTGCAGTGTATGCAAGGATGAGTTCAGTTACCACTGGAGAAACACAGTTCATAGTATTTACACTGCTGTGAAGCACAACAATTGTTATTAATTGAAGAATTAAACCTATTTTTGTCAATGTTCCTAAAGAGATTAGACATGCTTTTTTAGGTAAGTTTTGTGTATTGTTGATTGTACCTTATTTAGACAAACTTTGTCAATGACGACAAGTTACAGGTCTCGAAAAGACTATTCATTTATTTTCTTGATTAATCGCGATTAATTTTTTTCAGATTTGAGATTAATTAGTTAATATTTTAATTCCCGGCCCTAGTTTTTAAGCAACTTCACCCGTAGCCCCTGTGGCCTGTTGATTCTTTTGAAAAGCAGCTGAAAACACTTCTATTCAGACAAGCTTAGATCACTATTTTTAGCTTTAATTATTATTTTTACATCATTGTATTTCTTTTGTTAAACTGTATCTTTTTTTTCTGTACTTCTGTACTTCTTCTAAAATAAAGTTCCTTCCCCAGGTACGTGTTTGGACATTACCAGGATATAAAATCGTATCATTAATAATATAAAAATAATATTAATGATTTTGTAAATATCAAGAAAATGTAATATTTTCCAGAGCAACCGTCTGGGCAGTAATGACCACTAGATGGCACACTCCCTTTGGCCATAAGCAGAATGGTGTGAGTCCACAATATTAGCAGATGGTGAGGCTGCACTTTCTAAAAGCAGCTCTCATTATGAAAATTTTAGAAAAAAGATGAAGAAAGCAAAGTGAGGACAAAAGCATTATGAATGAATAAATGGTAAATGGTCACATGAACCTCAAAGCGCTTTTACATCAAGAAAGTATTCACACTTACACACACATGTACACAGACACTGGAGGTCAGGAGGGTTAAGTGTCTTGCCCAGTGACACAAACACAGTGTAACAGTCGGAGCAAGGTTTGAACCCACCGACTCTTGGGTTAGTGGACAAACAGCTACCGCAGTTCTGTATTCATACAGGATTCTAGATGGCATGATGGCAGAGTGGTTGGCATTTCTGCCTCACAGCAAGAAGGTCCTCCTAAGAGCTGAAAGGGATACTAATCAAATAACTTATCAAATTAATGACCGTGTCTCTCTAAACAGCGTTTAAAACAAAAGGCAGATATGATGGATTTAACATCAAACATCACCTCAGTTCTCTGGACTCCTCGGTTCAGTTGAGCCTCAGAAAATTTGGCGTTCAGTTTGACAATTCATTGTCTGCAGTCATTATAGACACTTGGTTAAGAATTGCTTTATCATTTGAGAACTAATCCTGAACTAAGAAAAATACTATCCAAAACTGACCTGGAGATGATTATCCATGCTTTTATTTCCTCTTGTTTAGATTATGGCAATTCTGTTTTTTACCTCCTGCCGGTGGGACATGCCCAGAACAGCTCCCAAGGGAGGCATCCCCTCAGCTGACTCCTGTTGATGCAGAGGAGCAGCAGCTCTACTCCAAGCTCCTCCCAAGTGACCGAGCGCCTCACCCCATCTCTAAAGGAGCACCCAGCCACCCTGCAAAGGAAACTCATTGTCCTGCAGTACAAAGTTATACTTTTGGTTAATTTACATACATGCTTATGATATATACCCAAGTAAAAAGTCATTTTGTGTCATTTGTGCAGGACTGATGTGTATGCCTCTATAGAAACCAGTGGAAGTAGCCTTGTTAGTTCCTTCAATGCTGTTTGTACGGTTCAGAGAATGGACTGAGAAACCCACTCTTTCCTTTTTGTGAACGTTTGTTGCTGAACATTTGGAACAGCAGACATTCATTTTGTTTTGTTTTTTGTTTTTTTCAAAATCATTACTTTGCATACATCTCCATTTATTTTTATATGGTTGGCTTCATTTTTATTAAAAATATATTGTTTATAAACTGTTTTCTATAATAACTAGAATCTCTGCAATGGCAGAAGCCATTGCAAGTGGTTGCATTGGCTGAAAAAGTAGTAGAAGTAGTAGTAAAAGTAGTAGCAGTAGGAAAGAAGTTGCAGTAGAAGTAAAGAAGTTGAAGTAGAAATAGTTGTAAAAAAGTTGTAATAGATGTAGCAGTAAAGAAGTTAAAGTAGAAAGAATTGTAAATAAGTTGTAGTAGAAGTACTTGTAAAGAAGTTGTAGTAGTAGTAGTAGTAATAGTAGTAGTAGTAGTAGTAGTAGTAGTAGTAGTAGTAGTAGTAATACAGGAAGACTAGAAAAGGTGTAATAGAAGTAGTTGTAAAGAGGTTGTAGTAGTAGCAGTAGTAGTAGTAAAGAAGTTGTAGTAGCAATAATACATAAGTTGCACTCATGAAACTTGCTACTATTACTGACTTCACCTCTTTATCTGTTCATGTCCTCATGTCTTCAGCTCTTCATGTTTTCACGTCTTCAGCTCTTCATGTCTTCAGCTCTTCATGTCTTCACGTAATTAGCACTTGAGGGAGGAACTTCAATACCAGCTTGATACAAAATACGGACTTCAGGAACAGCTGAAAAAGGAAATGGAGCAGAAAGAGGCAATGCAGGCTGCTAGTCAGAGGGACCTGGAGGACGCAAAGGTCAAAGCTGAAAAGGCAGAGACTGAGCTCCACAAGGAAATCGACCAAAACAAGCAACTGGAGGAGAAGCTGCGTTGTGTTGAGGAGGAGCTTGCCCAGCACAGTGGAGTCGCTGCACAGCTAAAAGAGACTACAGGACTTCTCAAGGAAACAGAAGAGACACTCAAACAGCACATCCTGGTTAATAATGAACTCCAGGAAAAGCTGGCGGGTGCTGACGTGACCATTGAGGAGCTGAGGTCCATGGTTCAAGAAAAGCAGACCAAACTGTTTAATGAGACAGAAAGATGGCAAAAGCAGGCAGAGGAGCTGACAGTGGTCCTAAGGATGACAGAGGAGGAGAGGACCTGTATGCTAATGGAAAGAGAAAAGCTAAAGACAGCGCTAAAGAACAGTGAGGACCAGAAGCAGCAGACAGCAGACGCCCTGGGACAACTGCAGAGACAGATCGACCAGAAGAAGGAGAGGAAGAAGAAGTGGAGGTTTTGGCGCTGCAACTAAACCACCTCCAGAAAACCCCTATGACCCTTAACCTTATTGCAAAATAAAAATTAAAAAAAATGAAAAAAATAAAAAGTTGTTTGTATTTGCATTTAATTATAAAAGCAGGTTCCAGTGTCTTACATAGAAACATTAAATCATATTGCATATGATAATAATACATACAAATACATTTTATATATACTGCACTGCATTTTGAAACATCTCCAAGTGCTACAAACATGTTCAAAAGCACCTATTAAAATATTCTGTAACACTTGGTAGTCATAGAAGGTTGTCATGAAACCATGAACAAATAAAGGTGTCATCAATGAGCAGAAGTGCATGGTACTAATGAAAATGGTCATATGTTAGCACTTTATTTTGACCCCCTTTATCAATGATATCATGAAAAACCCAGAAGCAGGAAACACCGAGGCCGTAGTGCGACTGTGGTCAGTGACGTTGCTTTAATGGAACAGACATAGCAGACAGAGATGACAGAGATCCCACTACTACTACTCACTCCTACAGTGTGTGCGAGTCTGTCCCCCGACTGTCCCAACAGCTTATATAGGATACAGGAGAAGCAAATGTCCCTGGGTTTACATAGACTGGTCAAGAATGGACTGAAATTAGCTGGTTAGGGTTCACCTTTCATGCGTAGGAGACAGTGGACACATGTCCACTAACATCTCATGACCCAATATGGAGAAGGTCAAAACAACAGGTCACAGCAGCTACATACAAGTCAAGAAAGCAGGAGACATTCCAAAATTCAAGATATCAATCAATTTATTTTTTAAATGTAATTTCTCATTACTCATTTGCATTGCCACTGCATAATAAAAGCCAAAGTGAAGAAGAATTTAATACTGCATTTATTGACTGGGATAACAAATGATATGCCCTCTGAGAGGTTGAAAGACGTTTTTCTAACTTGTTAATGTTCACATACTTTTAACTCGGAAAGTCGAATATTGATTTAATACAGCTAACTAGTCAGATTTAACATGAGCCCAGCTAAAAGCTGAACATTAATATATTTTGGAAATATGGCGTTAGCCAAAGAGGTTGGAAGTTAGTTTGGGGTAAAAGAAATGCTGATCATTATTGTTAATTTATAACACAATTCTGTTATTTATAAGCGAGCGACAGCTTGTAGCAAACTCATATTATTGGCAATGTTCAGGCACAGAGATGATGTATAAACAAAAATCAATAAATCAAACTTTTCTGCTCTGTCCATGACACAGATGACCTCAAGAGGGGAAGTCAGGCAGCAGGTTTAGATGTGAGTTCTTTTTCCAACTTGTTCAGGCGTTTATGTGCATCTTTTAACTTGAAAAAACGTTTTCCCAATTTTCCGAGGACTATATCAACCGCACCATCAAACAAAGGGCCTTGTAGTTCATGGATAAATACCACATAGCCATTATGGTAAAGGATCTACTAAAACAAATCTATTTTTGTTTACTAACCTCTTGTGGCTGTGGAGTTAGTATCTCTGGCCCTATCTCACAATGTACATAAATATAAAAAATATTAGAACATTGAAAATATATAATTTGAAAATTGAAATATGCAATGGTGCCTTTATTAAAAAAAAAAAAAAAAACTTCACTGCATTTTGAAAACTAGTAACCATGGAGATTCTGGGGCCATGGTGACACGGAATGTACATGTGTCAAAAAGCTATGAAATATCCTATAAGTTGAAGAAATTCTCATGTTTGGCTCATAACTGATTCAGACTCTGAAGAAGACACATGTACAAGAGATTAGCACAGACCAAACGAACCATGAAGCCTTGGTACGAATACACACCCGAAGACGACGAAAGCCTCTATGAGGAGAACTTTAACCTCGAGGCTGAGCTGTCCTCCTCACCAGCGGAGAGCACTCTGGCACCAACACCAGCTGAGGAGACCTGCATGGTCCAAGAGCTCAAAAAGCAGCTCGAAGAAGCTAAAGCCGCTGCTCAGAAGGCAGAAACTGAACTGCAAATGGAAGTCGACAAGAACAAGCGACTGGAGCAGAGGCTAAGTTGGGAGAAGAAGCTAGACCGGCACAGAGTGCTCAAAGCCCAGCTAAAAGAAAAAACAACTGTTCTTGACGAGACACAGGACACACTCAAACAACAGATCCTGCTCAATAGAGAACTCCAGGAACAAGTGAAAGAAGGAAACAGACAGAAGTCTGATGCCCTGACCCTTGATAAGCTGAAGTCCAGGCTCCAAGACCAGCTGGAAACCAACTGCAGACTCAAGGAGCAGGTTAAAAAGGAAAGAGAGGAGAAAGAGACCATCCAGGCAGCTGGCAAGAAGGATCTTGACAATGCTAAAATGGTCATTAAGCACTTGAGAGAGAAACTTCAATACCAGCTTGATACAAAATACGGACTTCAGGAACAGCTGAAAAAGGAAATGGAGCAGAAAGAGGCAATGCAGGCTGCTAGTCAGAGGGACCTGGAGGACGCAAAGGTCAAAGCTGAAAAGGCAGAGACTGAGCTCCACAAGGAAATCGACCAAAACAAGCAACTGGAGGAGAAGCTGCGTTGTGTTGAGGAGGAGCTTGCCCAGCACAGTGGAGTCGCTGCACAGCTAAAAGAGACTACAGGACTTCTCAAGGAAACAGAAGAGACACTCAAACAGCACATCCTGGTTAATAATGAACTCCAGGAAAAGCTGGCGGGTGCTGACGTAACCATTGAGGAGCTGAGGTCCATGGTTCAAGAAAAGCAGACCAAACTGTTTAATGAGACAGAAAGATGGAAAAAGCAGGCGGAGGAGCTGACAGTGGTCCTAAGGATGACAGAGGAGGAGAGGACCTGTATGCTAATGGAAAGAGAAAAGCTAAAGACAGCGCTAAAGAACAGTGAGGACCAGAAGCAGCAGACAGCAGACGCCCTGGGACAACTGCAGAGACAGATCGACCAGAAGAAGGAGAGGAAGAAGAAGTGGAGGTTTTGGCGCCGCAACTAAACCACCTCCAAAAAACCCCTATGACCCTTAACCTTATTGCAAAATAAAAAATAAAAAAATGAAAAAAATAAAAAGTTGTTTGTATTTGCATTTAATTATAAAAGCAGGTTCCAGTGTCTTACATAGAAACATTAAATCATATTGCATATGATAATAATACATACAAATACATTTTATATATACTGCACTGCATTTTGAAACATCTCCAAGTGCTACAAACATGTTCAAAAGCACCTATTAAAATATTCTGTAACACTTGGTAGTCATAGAAGGTTGTCATGAAACCATGAACAAATAAAGGTGTCATCAATGAGCAGAAGTGCATGGTACTAATGAAAATGGTCATATGTTAGCACTTTATTTTGACCCCCTTTATCAATGATATCATGAAAAACCCAGAAGCAGGAAACACCGAGGCCGTAGTGCGACTGTGGTCAGTGACGTTGCTTTAATGGAACAGACATAGCAGACAGAGATGACAGAGATCCCACTACTACTACTCACTCCTACAGTGTGTGCGAGTCTGTCCCCCGACTGTCCCAACAGCTTATATAGGATACAGGAGAAGCAAATGTCCCTGGGTTTACATAGACTGGTCAAGAATGGACTGAAATTAGCTGGTTAGGGTTCACCTTTCATGCGTAGGAGACAGTGGACACATGTCCACTAACATCTCATGACCCAATATGGAGAAGGTCAAAACAACAGGTCACAGCAGCTACATACAAGTCAAGAAAGCAGGAGACATTCCAAAATTCAAGATATCAATCAATTTATTTTTTAAATGTAATTTCTCATTACTCATTTGCATTGCCACTGCATAATAAAAGCCAAAGTGAAGAAGAATTTAATACTGCATTTATTGACTGGGATAACAAATGATATGCCCTCTGAGAGGTTGAAAGACGTTTTTCTAACTTGTTAATGTTCACATACTTTTAACTCGGAAAGTCGAATATTGATTTAATACAGCTAACTAGTCAGATTTAACATGAGCCCAGCTAAAAGCTGAACATTAATATATTTTGGAAATATAGCGTTAGCCAAAGAGGTTGGAAGTTAGTTTGGGGTAAAAGAAATGCTGATCATTATTGTTAATTTATAACACAATTCTGTTATTTATAAGCGAGCGACAGCTTGTAGCAAACTCATATTATTGGCAATGTTCAGGCACAGAGATGATGTATAAACAAAAATCAATAAATCAAACTTTTCTGCTCTGTCCATGACACAGATGACCTCAAGAGGGGAAGTCAGGCAGCAGGTTTGGATGTGAGTTCTTTTTCCAACTTGTTCAGGCGTTTATGTGCATCTTTTAACTTGAAAAAACGTTTTCCCGATTTTCCGAGGACTATATCAACCGCACCATCAAACAAAGGGCCTTGTAGTTCATGGATAAATACCACATAGCCATTATGGTAAAGGATCTACTAAAACAAATCTATTTTTGTTTACTAACCTCTTGTGGCTGTGGAGTTAGTATCTCTGGCCCTATCTCACAATGTACATAAATATAAAAAATATTAGAACATTGAAAATATATAATTTGAAAATTGAAATATGCAATGGTGCCTTTATTAAAAAAAAAAAAAAAACTTCACTGCATTTTGAAAACTAGTAACCATGGAGATTCTGGGGCCATGGTGACACGGAATGTACATGTGTCATAAAGCTATGAAATATCCTATAAGTTGAAGAAATTCTCATGTTTGGCTCATAACTGATTCAGACTCTGAAGAAGACACATGTACAAGAGATTAGCACAGACCAAACGAACCATGAAGCCTTGGTACGAATACACACCCGAAGACGACGAAAGCCTCTATGAGGAGAACTTTAACCTCGAGGCTGAGCTGTCCTCCTCACCAGCGGAGAGCACTCTGGCACCAACACCAGCTGAGGAGACCTGCATGGTCCAAGAGCTCAAAAAGCAGCTCGAAGAAGCTAAAGCCGCTGCTCAGAAGGCAGAAACTGAACTGCAAATGGAAGTCGACAAGAACAAGCGACTGGAGCAGAGGCTAAGTTGGGAGAAGAAGCTAGACCGGCACAGAGTGCTCAAAGCCCAGCTAAAAGAAAAAACAACTGTTCTTGACGAGACACAGGACACACTCAAACAACAGATCCTGCTCAATAGAGAACTCCAGGAACAAGTGAAAGAAGGAAACAGACAGAAGTCTGATGCCCTGACCCTTGATAAGCTGAAGTCCAGGCTCCAAGACCAGCTGGAAACCAACTGCAGACTCAAGGAGCAGGTTAAAAAGGAAAGAGAGGAGAAAGAGACCATCCAGGCAGCTGGCAAGAAGGATCTTGACAATGCTAAAATGGTCATTAAGCACTTGAGAGAGAAACTTCAATACCAGCTTGATACAAAATACGGACTTCAGGAACAGCTGAAAAAGGAAATGGAGCAGAAAGAGGCAATGCAGGCTGCTAGTCAGAGGGACCTGGAGGACGCAAAGGTCAAAGCTGAAAAGGCAGAGACTGAGCTCCACAAGGAAATCGACCAAAACAAGCAACTGGAGGAGAAGCTGCGTTGTGTTGAGGAGGAGCTTGCCCAGCACAGTGGAGTCGCTGCACAGCTAAAAGAGACTACAGGACTTCTCAAGGAAACAGAAGAGACACTCAAACAGCACATCCTGGTTAATAATGAACTCCAGGAAAAGCTGGCGGGTGCTGACGTAACCATTGAGGAGCTGAGGTCCATGGTTCAAGAAAAGCAGACCAAACTGTTTAATGAGACAGAAAGATGGAAAAAGCAGGCGGAGGAGCTGACAGTGGTCCTAAGGATGACAGAGGAGGAGAGGACCTGTATGCTAATGGAAAGAGAAAAGCTAAAGACAGCGCTAAAGAACAGTGAGGACCAGAAGCAGCAGACAGCAGACGCCCTGGGACAACTGCAGAGACAGATCGACCAGAAGAAGGAGAGGAAGAAGAAGTGGAGGTTTTGGCGCCGCAACTAAACCACCTCCAAAAAACCCCTATGACCCTTAACCTTATTGCAAAATAAAAAATAAAAAAATGAAAAAAATAAAAAGTTGTTTGTATTTGCATTTAATTATAAAAGCAGGTTCCAGTGTCTTACATAGAAACATTAAATCATATTGCATATGATAATAATACATACAAATACATTTTATATATACTGCACTGCATTTTGAAACATCTCCAAGTGCTACAAACATGTTCAAAAGCACCTATTAAAATATTCTGTAACACTTGGTAGTCATAGAAGGTTGTCATGAAACCATGAACAAATAAAGGTGTCATCAATGAGCAGAAGTGCATGGTACTAATGAAAATGGTCATATGTTAGCACTTTATTTTGACCCCCTTTATCAATGATATCATGAAAAACCGAGAAGCAGGAAACACCGAGGCCGTAGTGCGACTGTGGTCAGTGACGTTGCTTTAATGGAACAGACATAGCAGACAGAGATGACAGAGATCCCACTACTACTACTCACTCCTACAGTGTGTGCGAGTCTGTCCCCCGACTGTCCCAACAGCTTATATAGGATACAGGAGAAGCAAATGTCCCTGGGTTTACATAGACTGGTCAAGAATGGACTGAAATTAGCTGGTTAGGGTTCACCTTTCATGCGTAGGAGACAGTGGACACATGTCCACTAACATCTCATGACCCAATATGGAGAAGGTCAAAACAACAGGTCACAGCAGCTACATACAAGTCAAGAAAGCAGGAGACATTCCAAAATTCAAGATATCAATCAATTTATTTTTTAAATGTAATTTCTCATTACTCATTTGCATTGCCACTGCATAATAAAAGCCAAAGTGAAGAAGAATTTAATACTGCATTTATTGACTGGGATAACAAATGATATGCCCTCTGAGAGGTTGAAAGACGTTTTTCTAACTTGTTAATGTTCACATACTTTTAACTCGGAAAGTCGAATATTGATTTAATACAGCTAACTAGTCAGATTTAACATGAGCCCAGCTAAAAGCTGAACATTAATATATTTTGGAAATATAGCGTTAGCCAAAGAGGTTGGAAGTTAGTTTGGGGTAAAAGAAATGCTGATCATTATTGTTAATTTATAACACAATTCTGTTATTTATAAGCGAGCGACAGCTTGTAGCAAACTCATATTATTGGCAATGTTCAGGCACAGAGATGATGTATAAACAAAAATCAATAAATCAAACTTTTCTGCTCTGTCCATGACACAGATGACCTCAAGAGGGGAAGTCAGGCAGCAGGTTTGGATGTGAGTTCTTTTTCCAACTTGTTCAGGCGTTTATGTGCATCTTTTAACTTGAAAAAACGTTTTCCCGATTTTCCGAGGACTATATCAACCGCACCATCAAACAAAGGGCCTTGTAGTTCATGGATAAATACCACATAGCCATTATGGTAAAGGATCTACTAAAACAAATCTATTTTTGTTTACTAACCTCTTGTGGCTGTGGAGTTAGTATCTCTGGCCCTATCTCACAATGTACATAAATATAAAAAATATTAGAACATTGAAAATATATAATTTGAAAATTGAAATATGCAATGGTGCCTTTATTAAAAAAAAAAAAAAAACTTCACTGCATTTTGAAAACTAGTAACCATGGAGATTCTGGGGCCATGGTGACATGGAATGTACATGTGTCATAAAGCTATGAAATATCCTATAAGTTGAAGAAATTCTCATGTTTGGCTCATAACTGATTCAGACTCTGAAGAAGACACATGTACAAGAGATTAGCACAGACCAAACGAACCATGAAGCCTTGGTACGAATACACACCCGAAGACGACGAAAGCCTCTATGAGGAGAACTTTAACCTCGAGGCTGAGCTGTCCTCCTCACCAGCGGAGAGCACTCTGGCACCAACACCAGCTGAGGAGACCTGCATGGTCCAAGAGCTCAAAAAGCAGCTCGAAGAAGCTAAAGCCGCTGCTCAGAAGGCAGAAACTGAACTGCAAATGGAAGTCGACAAGAACAAGCGACTGGAGCAGAGGCTAAGTTGGGAGAAGAAGCTAGACCGGCACAGAGTGCTCAAAGCCCAGCTAAAAGAAAAAACAACTGTTCTTGACGAGACACAGGACACACTCAAACAACAGATCCTGCTCAATAGAGAACTCCAGGAACAAGTGAAAGAAGGAAACAGACAGAAGTCTGATGCCCTGACCCTTGATAAGCTGAAGTCCAGGCTCCAAGACCAGCTGGAAACCAACTGCAGACTCAAGGAGCAGGTTAAAAAGGAAAGAGAGGAGAAAGAGACCATCCAGGCAGCTGGCAAGAAGGATCTTGACAATGCTAAAATGGTCATTAAGCACTTGAGAGAGAAACTTCAATACCAGCTTGATACAAAATACGGACTTCAGGAACAGCTGAAAAAGGAAATGGAGCAGAAAGAGGCAATGCAGGCTGCTAGTCAGAGGGACCTGGAGGACGCAAAGGTCAAAGCTGAAAAGGCAGAGACTGAGCTCCACAAGGAAATCGACCAAAACAAGCAACTGGAGGAGAAGCTGCGTTGTGTTGAGGAGGAGCTTGCCCAGCACAGTGGAGTCGCTGCACAGCTAAAAGAGACTACAGGACTTCTCAAGGAAACAGAAGAGACACTCAAACAGCACATCCTGGTTAATAATGAACTCCAGGAAAAGCTGGCGGGTGCTGACGTAACCATTGAGGAGCTGAGGTCCATGGTTCAAGAAAAGCAGACCAAACTGTTTAATGAGACAGAAAGATGGAAAAAGCAGGCGGAGGAGCTGACAGTGGTCCTAAGGATGACAGAGGAGGAGAGGACCTGTATGCTAATGGAAAGAGAAAAGCTAAAGACAGCGCTAAAGAACAGTGAGGACCAGAAGCAGCAGACAGCAGACGCCCTGGGACAACTGCAGAGACAGATCGACCAGAAGAAGGAGAGGAAGAAGAAGTGGAGGTTTTGGCGCCGCAACTAAACCACCTCCAGAAAACCCCTATGACCCTTAACCTTATTGCAAAATAAAAAATAAAAAAATGAAAAAAATAAAAAGTTGTTTGTATTTGCATTTAATTATAAAAGCAGGTTCCAGTGTCTTACATAGAAACATTAAATCATATTGCATATGATAATAATACATACAAATACATTTTATATATACTGCACTGCATTTTGAAACATCTCCAAGTGCTACAAACATGTTCAAAAGCACCTATTAAAATATTCTGTAACACTTGGTAGTCATAGAAGGTTGTCATGAAACCATGAACAAATAAAGGTGTCATCAATGAGCAGAAGTGCATGGTACTAATGAAAATGGTCATATGTTAGCACTTTATTTTGACCCCCTTTATCAATGATATCATGAAAAACCCAGAAGCAGGAAACACCGAGGCCGTAGTGCGACTGTGGTCAGTGACGTTGCTTTAATGGAACAGACATAGCAGACAGAGATGACAGAGATCCCACTACTACTACTCACTCCTACAGTGTGTGCGAGTCTGTCCCCCGACTGTCCCAACAGCTTATATAGGATACAGGAGAAGCAAATGTCCCTGGGTTTACATAGACTGGTCAAGAATGGACTGAAATTAGCTGGTTAGGGTTCACCTTTCATGCGTAGGAGACAGTGGACACATGTCCACTAACATCTCATGACCCAATATGGAGAAGGTCAAAACAACAGGTCACAGCAGCTACATACAAGTCAAGAAAGCAGGAGACATTCCAAAATTCAAGATATCAATCAATTTATTTTTTAAATGTAATTTCTCATTACTCATTTGCATTGCCACTGCATAATAAAAGCCAAAGTGAAGAAGAATTTAATACTGCATTTATTGACTGGGATAACAAATGATATGCCCTCTGAGAGGTTGAAAGACGTTTTTCTAACTTGTTAATGTTCACATACTTTTAACTCGGAAAGTCGAATATTGATTTAATACAGCTAACTAGTCAGATTTAACATGAGCCCAGCTAAAAGCTGAACATTAATATATTTTGGAAATATAGCGTTAGCCAAAGAGGTTGGAAGTTAGTTTGGGGTAAAAGAAATGCTGATCATTATTAGTTAATTTATAACACAATTCTGTTATTTATAAGCGAGCGACAGCTTGTAGCAAACTCATATTATTGGCAATGTTCAGGCACAGAGATGATGTATAAACAAAAATCAATAAATCAAACTTTTCTGCTCTGTCCATGACACAGATGACCTCAAGAGGGGAAGTCAGGCAGCAGGTTTGGATGTGAGTTCTTTTTCCAACTTGTTCAGGCGTTTATGTGCATCTTTTAACTTGAAAAAACGTTTTCCCGATTTTCCGAGGACTATATCAACCGCACCATCAAACAAAGGGCCTTGTAGTTCATGGATAAATACCACATAGCCATTATGGTAAAGGATCTACTAAAACAAATCTATTTTTGTTTACTAACCTCTTGTGGCTGTGGAGTTAGTATCTCTGGCCCTATCTCACAATGTACATAAATATAAAAAATATTAGAACATTGAAAATATATAATTTGAAAATTGAAATATGCAATGGTGCCTTTATTAAAAAAAAAAAAAAAACTTCACTGCATTTTGAAAACTAGTAACCATGGAGATTCTGGGGCCATGGTGACACTGGAATGTACATGTGTCATAAAGCTATGAAATATCCTATAAGTTGAAGAAATTCTCATGTTTGGCTCATAACTGATTCAGACTCTGAAGAAGACACATGTACAAGAGATTAGCACAGACCAAACGAACCATGAAGCCTTGGTACGAATACACACCCGAAGACGACGAAAGCCTCTATGAGGAGAACTTTAACCTCGAGGCTGAGCTGTCCTCCTCACCAGCGGAGAGCACTCTGGCACCAACACCAGCTGAGGAGACCTGCATGGTCCAAGAGCTCAAAAAGCAGCTCGAAGAAGCTAAAGCCGCTGCTCAGAAGGCAGAAACTGAACTGCAAATGGAAGTCGACAAGAACAAGCGACTGGAGCAGAGGCTAAGTTGGGAGAAGAAGCTAGACCGGCACAGAGTGCTCAAAGCCCAGCTAAAAGAAAAAACAACTGTTCTTGACGAGACACAGGACACACTCAAACAACAGATCCTGCTCAATAGAGAACTCCAGGAACAAGTGAAAGAAGGAAACAGACAGAAGTCTGATGCCCTGACCCTTGATAAGCTGAAGTCCAGGCTCCAAGACCAGCTGGAAACCAACTGCAGACTCAAGGAGCAGGTTAAAAAGGAAAGAGAGGAGAAAGAGACCATCCAGGCAGCTGGCAAGAAGGATCTTGACAATGCTAAAATGGTCATTAAGCACTTGAGAGAGAAACTTCAATACCAGCTTGATACAAAATACGGACTTCAGGAACAGCTGAAAAAGGAAATGGAGCAGAAAGAGGCAATGCAGGCTGCTAGTCAGAGGGACCTGGAGGACGCAAAGGTCAAAGCTGAAAAGGCAGAGACTGAGCTCCACAAGGAAATCGACCAAAACAAGCAACTGGAGGAGAAGCTGCGTTGTGTTGAGGAGGAGCTTGCCCAGCACAGTGGAGTCGCTGCACAGCTAAAAGAGACTACAGGACTTCTCAAGGAAACAGAAGAGACACTCAAACAGCACATCCTGGTTAATAATGAACTCCAGGAAAAGCTGGCGGGTGCTGACGTAACCATTGAGGAGCTGAGGTCCATGGTTCAAGAAAAGCAGACCAAACTGTTTAATGAGACAGAAAGATGGAAAAAGCAGGCGGAGGAGCTGACAGTGGTCCTAAGGATGACAGAGGAGGAGAGGACCTGTATGCTAATGGAAAGAGAAAAGCTAAAGACAGCGCTAAAGAACAGTGAGGACCAGAAGCAGCAGACAGCAGACGCCCTGGGACAACTGCAGAGACAGATCGACCAGAAGAAGGAGAGGAAGAAGAAGTGGAGGTTTTGGCGCCGCAACTAAACCACCTCCAGAAAACCCCTATGACCCTTAACCTTATTGCAAAATAAAAAATAAAAAAATGAAAAAAATAAAAAGTTGTTTGTATTTGCATTTAATTATAAAAGCAGGTTCCAGTGTCTTACATAGAAACATTAAATCATATTGCATATGATAATAATACATACAAATACATTTTATATATACTGCACTGCATTTTGAAACATCTCCAAGTGCTACAAACATGTTCAAAAGCACCTATTAAAATATTCTGTAACACTTGGTAGTCATAGAAGGTTGTCATGAAACCATGAACAAATAAAGGTGTCATCAATGAGCAGAAGTGCATGGTACTAATGAAAATGGTCATATGTTAGCACTTTATTTTGACCCCCTTTATCAATGATATCATGAAAAACCCAGAAGCAGGAAACACCGAGGCCGTAGTGCGACTGTGGTCAGTGACGTTGCTTTAATGGAACAGACATAGCAGACAGAGATGACAGAGATCCCACTACTACTACTCACTCCTACAGTGTGTGCGAGTCTGTCCCCCGACTGTCCCAACAGCTTATATAGGATACAGGAGAAGCAAATGTCCCTGGGTTTACATAGACTGGTCAAGAATGGACTGAAATTAGCTGGTTAGGGTTCACCTTTCATGCGTAGGAGACAGTGGACACATGTCCACTAACATCTCATGACCCAATATGGAGAAGGTCAAAACAACAGGTCACAGCAGCTACATACAAGTCAAGAAAGCAGGAGACATTCCAAAATTCAAGATATCAATCAATTTATTTTTTAAATGTAATTTCTCATTACTCATTTGCATTGCCACTGCATAATAAAAGCCAAAGTGAAGAAGAATTTAATACTGCATTTATTGACTGGGATAACAAATGATATGCCCTCTGAGAGGTTGAAAGACGTTTTTCTAACTTGTTAATGTTCACATACTTTTAACTCGGAAAGTCGAATATTGATTTAATACAGCTAACTAGTCAGATTTAACATGAGCCCAGCTAAAAGCTGAACATTAATATATTTTGGAAATATAGCGTTAGCCAAAGAGGTTGGAAGTTAGTTTGGGGTAAAAGAAATGCTGATCATTATTGTTAATTTATAACACAATTCTGTTATTTATAAGCGAGCGACAGCTTGTAGCAAACTCATATTATTGGCAATGTTCAGGCACAGAGATGATGTATAAACAAAAATCAATAAATCAAACTTTTCTGCTCTGTCCATGACACAGATGACCTCAAGAGGGGAAGTCAGGCAGCAGGTTTGGATGTGAGTTCTTTTTCCAACTTGTTCAGGCGTTTATGTGCATCTTTTAACTTGAAAAAACGTTTTCCCGATTTTCCGAGGACTATATCAACCGCACCATCAAACAAAGGGCCTTGTAGTTCATGGATAAATACCACATAGCCATTATGGTAAAGGATCTACTAAAACAAATCTATTTTTGTTTACTAACCTCTTGTGGCTGTGGAGTTAGTATCTCTGGCCCTATCTCACAATGTACATAAATATAAAAAATATTAGAACATTGAAAATATATAATTTGAAAATTGAAATATGCAATGGTGCCTTTATTAAAAAAAAAAAAAAACTTCACTGCATTTTGAAAACTAGTAACCATGGAGATTCTGGGGCCATGGTGACACGGAATGTACATGTGTCATAAAGCTATGAAATATCCTATAAGTTGAAGAAATTCTCATGTTTGGCTCATAACTGATTCAGACTCTGAAGAAGACACATGTACAAGAGATTAGCACAGACCAAACGAACCATGAAGCCTTGGTACGAATACACACCCGAAGACGACGAAAGCCTCTATGAGGAGAACTTTAACCTCGAGGCTGAGCTGTCCTCCTCACCAGCGGAGAGCACTCTGGCACCAACACCAGCTGAGGAGACCTGCATGGTCCAAGAGCTCAAAAAGCAGCTCGAAGAAGCTAAAGCCGCTGCTCAGAAGGCAGAAACTGAACTGCAAATGGAAGTCGACAAGAACAAGCGACTGGAGCAGAGGCTAAGTTGGGAGAAGAAGCTAGACCGGCACAGAGTGCTCAAAGCCCAGCTAAAAGAAAAAACAACTGTTCTTGACGAGACACAGGACACACTCAAACAACAGATCCTGCTCAATAGAGAACTCCAGGAACAAGTGAAAGAAGGAAACAGACAGAAGTCTGATGCCCTGACCCTTGATAAGCTGAAGTCCAGGCTCCAAGACCAGCTGGAAACCAACTGCAGACTCAAGGAGCAGGTTAAAAAGGAAAGAGAGGAGAAAGAGACCATCCAGGCAGCTGGCAAGAAGGATCTTGACAATGCTAAAATGGTCATTAAGCACTTGAGAGAGAAACTTCAATACCAGCTTGATACAAAATACGGACTTCAGGAACAGCTGAAAAAGGAAATGGAGCAGAAAGAGGCAATGCAGGCTGCTAGTCAGAGGGACCTGGAGGACGCAAAGGTCAAAGCTGAAAAGGCAGAGACTGAGCTCCACAAGGAAATCGACCAAAACAAGCAACTGGAGGAGAAGCTGCGTTGTGTTGAGGAGGAGCTTGCCCAGCACAGTGGAGTCGCTGCACAGCTAAAAGAGACTACAGGACTTCTCAAGGAAACAGAAGAGACACTCAAACAGCACATCCTGGTTAATAATGAACTCCAGGAAAAGCTGGCGGGTGCTGACGTAACCATTGAGGAGCTGAGGTCCATGGTTCAAGAAAAGCAGACCAAACTGTTTAATGAGACAGAAAGATGGAAAAAGCAGGCGGAGGAGCTGACAGTGGTCCTAAGGATGACAGAGGAGGAGAGGACCTGTATGCTAATGGAAAGAGAAAAGCTAAAGACAGCGCTAAAGAACAGTGAGGACCAGAAGCAGCAGACAGCAGACGCCCTGGGACAACTGCAGAGACAGATCGACCAGAAGAAGGAGAGGAAGAAGAAGTGGAGGTTTTGGCGCCGCAACTAAACCACCTCCAGAAAACCCCTATGACCCTTAACCTTATTGCAAAATAAAAAATAAAAAAATGAAAAAAATAAAAAGTTGTTTGTATTTGCATTTAATTATAAAAGCAGGTTCCAGTGTCTTACATAGAAACATTAAATCATATTGCATATGATAATAATACATACAAATACATTTTATATATACTGCACTGCATTTTGAAACATCTCCAAGTGCTACAAACATGTTCAAAAGCACCTATTAAAATATTCTGTAACACTTGGTAGTCATAGAAGGTTGTCATGAAACCATGAACAAATAAAGGTGTCATCAATGAGCAGAAGTGCATGGTACTAATGAAAATGGTCATATGTTAGCACTTTATTTTGACCCCCTTTATCAATGATATCATGAAAAACCCAGAAGCAGGAAACACCGAGGCCGTAGTGCGACTGTGGTCAGTGACGTTGCTTTAATGGAACAGACATAGCAGACAGAGATGACAGAGATCCCACTACTACTACTCACTCCTACAGTGTGTGCGAGTCTGTCCCCCGACTGTCCCAACAGCTTATATAGGATACAGGAGAAGCAAATGTCCCTGGGTTTACATAGACTGGTCAAGAATGGACTGAAATTAGCTGGTTAGGGTTCACCTTTCATGCGTAGGAGACAGTGGACACATGTCCACTAACATCTCATGACCCAATATGGAGAAGGTCAAAACAACAGGTCACAGCAGCTACATACAAGTCAAGAAAGCTGTATTATGTCTATGCACTATGAATGATAAGTTCAAGTTGTCGCATGTCTAATTGTTTTGATTTATTTTTCCAAATTTTGGACTGGGTTTATTCCTCGTTTAGACCTGATTTAGTTCTAGATTTAGAGTTGGTTTATTTCTGGTTTTAGTTTTGGTTTAGTCTTAATTTAGCCCTGATTTGACCTGCTTTATTCCTGGTTTAGACCTGATTTATTTCTGGTTTTAAACCTGGTTTAATCTTGGTTTATTCCTAATTTTGTCCTATTGCTTTTGTCTTTTAATCCCTGTTTTAACCCTCACCATAGTCCTCAGTTATTTGACAGCTAAATATTTTCTTAAAAGACATTTAAAATGATCATATAACTCCATTTACCCCCTGCATTGTGCTCACGTACCCCTTGGGGTCAAACACATATATAATGAACCTATAGGACTTAAATATTTGTTTTAATGTGACTTTCTTTGAGATTCTTCTCAAATATTGAAATCTGCGAAGTGCTGAGTCAGCAATTTTGCACACGTCGTACTTTTGCTAACTCCTCCTTGGGCATTCAACCGAATGAGCTCAAATTCGCTGTATTTTATAAACAGAAGTGGGGCATCAAAAGTTATCCAAATTTTTGTAGAATCTTTTGCGGTTTAAATGAGTTTAAATTACTTATCATAACATTTCCGATTCAACAACAGTTGATCTGTTAATGTTATCAAAAATGAAAGCACTGTAAAAGACTAAAATAGGGATTTTCACAATAAAAGCATTGTAAAACACTAAAATTGGGATTTTCACAATAAAAGCACTCTAAAACACACAAATAGGTCAAATCTACATTCATAATATAAATACTTATAAAGTTTATTAAATGAAATACCAACTCATTCATGAGTTTCTATGTGGCAATATTTTCTCCAGCACATCCCAAAGATTCTTCAGGGGGTTAAGGTCAATGCAACTGCACTGGGGCCCAGGGGTTTAGGGGCCCCTTCAAGTGGGCCCTTGTCTTTACCTTACAATTTATGTTAAATTTAACCAACTTGTTATAAATGGTAAGACATGGATCGATCTGTATCATCTGTTTTATATACTATATGTAGTTATGAATCAAAATTCCTTTACATTTCATTGCATTATTCATTCACTGATGACTTCTGTAGCCACAGTTAAAACAAACTCACACACATTCACACAGGCGAGGTGGGTGAAGTGTCTTGCCCAAGGACACAACGACAGTATGCAAGGCTGGTAGCGTGGATCAAACCATCAACTTAATGGGTTAGGGTTAGGGATAGGGTTAGGGGTTAGGGTTATAGTACAATACCATTATTACACAGTACACTATAAATGGCACAGTCACAGTAGAATAGGTAACAATTAAATTTGGGCCGTACAAAACAGCCCAAACTCTCTCCCCCTGTCCCATGAGACTAATCCACTCTCCTCTGCACCCTCCTTTAGTGGTTCAGTCACCTCTGTTTTATACAAATGCAACCTCTCAACACATTCAACTTAATCACAACCAGCACTCGATCAAATACACCTGAAGGAGTTAACACATAAAAACAGTATAAATGGTGGCAAGTGATTATTTGGTTAATTCATAATCACCATTGACCAATTATGTTGCACAACAACAGTTGTGTGCGTAACATTCAACATTTTATGATAATATAAAGACATTGAATATAGGTTTATGTTTATTATCTAGTCTTACAAACAATGTGTTGTGATCTCCTTTTGCAATTTGTCCAACAAATTGCATATTGACTGTAAGAGTTTTGTATGCCATGTTATATAACTTAATGATAACATTGCAGTAGGCAAGTAAATCAGACACTTTTCTCTTAAAAATGTATAAAAAGTATGGATATAGGAAAAGATAGACAATAAATGGCAAAAGTCCCATAAGAAATGAATGGGGCAGAAAAATGGCATAAAATAGCACAAAGCACAAACACTTTAAATGGCTGAACTCCTGGTTAAATGAAGCAGAATGAATGGCAGAATAAGCACAATGAGCATAAAGGCCATAAGTAGCAGAAAAATATGCAAAAAACATAAATTTGTACAAGCCCCATTATAAGTCAATGGGAAAAATATGGCATAAAATGGCATATTGCACAAAAACCATAAGTGACAGAACTGCCAAAAGTAATAGCAGGATTCTCCAAATGACCAGAAACGTTATATGCAAAAATGGCATATAATGCCAAGAGTTGAAATGCGCCAAAAAATGGGAAAAAATGTGATTAATAATAAAGAATCAGCAAAACAATTAGTGTTTGCGTAATGCTACGCAAACACTCAATAAAGAATTTGAAAAACTACAAGTGGTTGCATTGCATTGTTTCCAATGCAACCACTTAACAAGAAAAATCACACACTTTCCATTCTCATTATGTACAATATTACATTTAATAATCTGAACACTGTCCAATTTCCTTAAGAAGCCAGGGGGCAGAAAGATCACAACCTCAAATATGAATGCTGCTCATGTGACCAGACCCTGTTGCTATGGAGATTGCATCCCCTGCAGGTGAAACCACGAGGAATTCAACTGTGCTTCCCCTGCTCTGCTCCTCCCATGTGAGCCTGCCTAAATCAGCCTTCGCCAGGCCTCAAGCCTCTCATTTCTTGTTTGAGGGCAGAGATGACACTGAAACACTTATTACTAGAGGCAGGTGTGGTACTAGGCGACACGTGAGAGCCTCCAGACACAGCCATGTGCACTGTGGGCTAGAACAATCTCCACTCAACCGCGAGGCATCGCTGTGCATCAACATTGTGGGAGCATATCTAACCAAAGGAGCCAAAATGTCTGGCCTGACATAATATGATTGCTTTGAAAATAAGAAAAAGGCATATAAATCAACATTTAGAGGTCACCTTAAACCTCTGACTTTGAGTTCAGCGTTACACCAACATGAGTCTATAATTCTGTATCCTTGTCAAGGGATGTGACAGTGAGGGCGGGGCCACCAGCTCAATGATCTGCCCAGACCTCCCCGACATCCTCTGTGGAGGTGTGCCAAGCATTTCTTACAAGCAACATAAAACAGAAGTTCAGATGTCCTAACAAAAGTTTTGTAGTGTGTTCTGGAGCCTCTGTCCACAGCCCTGTGTAATAAGACTGAAGGCACAGTTCTGAACAGGGGCGGAGCAGAGTTGACCAGGGACTGGGGCTCCACTGGGGATTAGGGAACCACTACAAGTAAAACTTTCTTTAGACATTTACACAAATAAAAAAGTTAAAGCATTATAGTTAAAGAGGGGCAGCAGTGAGATGACCCCCAAAACAGGAATGGTTGTAGAGGCCAAGGCCACTTACATTTTTCCCTCTCATCATGTTCTGTTACTGTTTTTCACTGGTTTTGCATTTGTGGGTGGTCAGTATCACTACAACAGTATGAGGTGATACCTGGACCCTGCAGAGACAGTCCCACTCCTCCAGGATGGTACATCAATACATATTATTGCCAGAAGGTTTAATATGTCCCCCTGCACAGTCTCAGGAGCATGGAGGAGATTCCAGGAGACAGACACTTACCCTAGGAGAGCGGGACAGGGCTGTAGAAGGTCCACAGCCCATCAATAGGACTGGTATCTGCTTCTTTATGCAAGAAGGAACAGGATCAGCTCTGTCAGAGCTCTACAAAATGACCTCAGAGCCACTGGTGTGAATGTCTAAGGGCCTGATGTCTTGTAGTGGCCCCTGTGCTCACTGCCTGGCACCATGGAGCTCAATTGGCATTTACCATAGAACACCAGAATTGGCAGCTCTGCCACTGGACCCTGTGCTTTTCACAGATGAGAGCAGGCTCACACTGAGCACATGTGACAGATGTGGAATGGTATGGATCAAGCCGCTGAGAATGTTCTGGAACATTGTTCATGACCTGTTTCGTGGTGGGTCAGTGATGGTCTGGGGAGGAATATCCATGGAGGGCACACAGACCTCTACAGGGACAGCAGCACTCTGACTGACATCAGGATGAAACCCTTAAACCCATTGTCAGACCGTCCACTGGAGCAGTGGGTCCTTGGTTCCTGCAAATAACGTAATCATTGTGGCAATTTTAAATGTAACAAAGCTAACAACGTAGTAACTTGCCAATAATGTAATAACATTTTTGAGCTAATAACGTAATCGCATTTTGCCAATAATGTAATTATTATTGTAAGTTATTACATTATTGGCCTAGCTTTTAAAAAAGATGTTGAAAATGTAATAACTTCTGCCTATAATGTAACAAAACACTGATAGGACTGCATTTCTTAGAAATAAAATGTTTTTTTGTTTGTTTGTTTGTTTGTTTTTTATTCAGTTAGTTCTTTATTGATTTGCAGTTTTGTGCAGGTTGTTCATCAGAAATAGGTTTAGTGGGTGGCAGAGTTAATTATGATGATAAGAGCCAGTTTGAGAATTTTTCTTGTACAAACGGTTCTATTTAGCATATTATTAATTTGCTTAGGCTTGTCTGTGAAGACTCTTAGTCATCCAATCTAAATCACAACAAAAAAACAATTTAAAAATAAATCAGCTGTTGTTTATTAGAGTTTTAGATGTTTTGTTTCATATCAAGAGACTTTTTATGTTTTGTCAGTGTCTCTTTAGGATGTTGCATAGTCAATGTTATTGGCTCAAAAATTGTATTACATTATTGGCAGGTTATTACATTAATGACTTTATTACATTTAAAATTGCCAAATTTATTACAATATTGGCAGGTATTACATTATTTGTCATTATTACATTATTGATTATTAAAATTGTCATTTGAGAATTACAAAACTTGTAGCAGCATTTGAAGTGAAACACACATTTTTTGAAGGAAGGACATACTGTTATCTGTATAAAAGAAGAAGGAAATCACACTGCGCAAAAATGAATGAGTCGGGCCAATGGCCCTTTCAACAAGATGACAAGGAACTGGACGAGGTGAAGACCACTATGGCTCCAAGAAAGACAGAAGGGGGTGAAGGACCAAAGAGGAACTGGGGATAATACTTAAGGTGAGTCCTGGGTTTATAGCTGGGACGTGGGGTTGAATCTTAGTGCCATGTGGGAGAAAGAGTAAGCGACCTCGTACATGTAATAATGTCAAATCAAACTCTGTCTTCATCAGACCTGGGGATTAAAACTGATTTACATACAGACAATTATTATTTCACACAGACATTATACATGAACTCAATCCCTTAATCATCACTGAGATTAGACTGAATAAGTCAGTGTCTTGAAGGAAGTTTAAATGACAGTCTTAAGCTTCTTGTACTATGTTTTTGCATGACAGCTGCAATCTGTAATTATCATAGTGTGAATTTTCAGCTCCCTCTGTACCAGAGCTGCCATCATCTGCTCCATTTAAGGCAGTGATTCCCAAGCTCGGGGTCGGGACCCCCACTAGGGGTTGGCAAAGCCTCACAGTGGATCAAAAGGGCCTCCCAGAAAAAGTGGTCCAAGTTAGAGCTGAATGATAATACAAGAAAGACTGACAAATGCTTTCAAAGGAAATGTGTTTAGAAACTGTTGAAAATGGATTAATAATAATACTTCTATAATGTTATTGTTATGCAGTGAAATTTACCCAATAAATTACTTTTTTCCTAATTATTAGGGTCAGGAAAGTTAAGGGTGGGGGGCCATCAACATATCAACTAATAAAATGGGGGTCATTTGGATAAAAAGGTTAGGAACCACTGATCTAAGGGATTTATGGTTAGATGAGGCTTTCTTCAGTGCCCATGAGAAGGCCGGGACACACCGGGACGATTATCAGCAGTGTGCTCAGTCTGGAGTGGTCGGACAGTTTGATGCAGTTGGTGAAGTGAGTCTGTTTGGTGAGTTCTGCACCATCTGACACTAATATTCTGCAGTTAGCTTACCTTAGCTTGAGGCCTTGTGCAGATGAAAATATAATTCTCCCTCTGCAATAATCCAGGCTTTTTTAATCATTACTGTGAGTTTAATTTAGCAGGTATGGTTATTATTCATTGATAAATACTTGAGTTAAACTAAGTGTTGTGTTTACAGGAATCCTTTATAACCCTGGAGTTTAGTGATTAGCGCCACCTGCTGTTGTAAATAGTCATTACGTCTTACACCTGCGCAGAACTAATGCACTGCTCGGTCGTGGGTCTGAATCACTTCGGTGTGACTGTAGATAATTTTAGTGACGACAAGGGAAGACATGAGGAGACAAAGCAGTCGCCCTATTTCTGCTGCGGCCGGGTGTTGAGTTTGTGTGTCCTAGGCTTAAAAGATCTACCTTGAGGAGACAGTCGTCAGGTCAGGTCATATACAGTATGTATATGACCTACTACAGAGGTGTGGAGGAGGAAGTCATCAACCTGATGGTGAGGGATATGTGCTATCCAGCGACACTCACTGTGACTCATAATGGCACTGAACACAAAAGTGCTACAACAAAGGATCGTTGGATTGTTTATAAATAATATCATTCAAGACAATCAAATTCTGCAGGCAGCAGTTATTGTGGCTAGATCTGTTGAGTGCATGTGCTGTGTGAGAGGAGCTTCCCCAGTCTTTCTGCTCAGTCCAATGAGCAGAAACACCACGAGGAGCGGCTGTGTACAAGATGAAGGTTATGTAAGTGAGCACTTGTTTATGGATCCCTCTGAGTTGGTGTTACTGCTCCTCTCCGGCTCTGCCACGTCAAATTATGGTCTTCTGTCATACTAACTGGGAATTGGCCTACTTTAGCACAAGCATTTGTTCTGCATGTGGAGAAAGAAGAGGCATGATGAAGAGGCTGAACTGGAACAGCAAAAACAAAGGCAGAAATCCAGATCTACAGAGGGTTCATAGGGCTCACATGCACTAACTCCTTGGTGGCCATTTTGGGCCCAAAGAAACTGTGCTTTGAAGATTTACAAAAGCTTAGAAGCTGTCCTATACATGTAATGTTTCATAATTCAGATTTCTTCTTTAGATTCTTAGATTCTTTTTTTTTTTACTCAAAGACACATTTGAATTTTTTCAGAAGGTTCTGAGTGTGCTAAAGAAAACTCGAGTGAGCTGAGCTAATGAGCTAGCTCTAAGCCATGTGTGCATTTTGACAGATTTCCTGATAAATGAGTTATTTTTATTTATTTATTTATTTTTGTATGTAGTATTCAATAGGAATTACTTAACTTAAAGGTGCTACGAGCAGAAAATATTTCTTATATTTCATAAAAATGACCCACATGTACTAAGACATGATGTAAACATAGATTTATTACACAATATTAGTTTTACTAATAATGGTACAGCTGAGATCTTAACAATTAAAAATGTATTTTACATTATGACCAAATTGTTTTTGTTTATTTTTTTTTTGTTTTGGCTCAATAACTGCATTGCCAATTGTCCAATCAGAAAAGAGATCATTGTTTTGATTTAGACTGCAATGCTGTTTTCAAACCAGTACGAGTACATGCTGCTTACAGTACTTTAATTATGTATTTTTTATTTTGATAAGTTGTGTTTCAACCAAGTTATCTGATCAAGTTAAATTTACTAAGTACACCCATGTACATCTAATTAGAGTTGATCTATACTATACTCTATACTAAAAGAACGAGTATCTTAACAATTACTGAAAGCTGTTACTAGGAAAAACTTGACATAATTTTTTAAGTAAATCTAAAGTGTTATTATTTTGACTGACTATTTTGATTGTGGGTGCATGTGTTCTGCATCTCCTCTTTGTCTTCCTGTATGCTCTTTCCAGCTTCCTCCCACTGTCCGAAGACATACATGTACAGTATAGATCCCTCAGAAGAGCTGGGGGACATGTCTGGGGAGAGGGAAGTCGGGGCATCTGCTTGACTGCTTGTTTGCTGTGAGAAGGTGGTGTAACCCGGTGAAACAGTAGGTAGTGGTCTGTAAAGCACAGTTCAGATCACACGGACTGAGCCACCACTCCTGAGGGCTCCACTCACCGCTGGCTCTGCGCTCTATAATTCATGTCCTGGTCCAGGAATAGAGCGCCGCAGATGCTTTCTGTTGTTACACACAGTTAGATTGTGCTGCTAACAGTGCAAAGCTAACAAATAAAAGAGCAGAGTCCTTTGTTGTGACGGCAGTTTAAGCGCTGATATTATCTCTACTCAATTTAATGTACAACTTAACTATACAGAAAAAAGTGAAGCACAAACAAGCGGTGGAGCGCACGAGGATTTACGCACAGCGCCTCAACAGACACATGGCATGCGCGTCATCAGCTGGCTGCCAGACCATCTACTGCTCCATACAAACAACTAAACGCTCCGGACACAGCACTAGGGGCCCCCAAGGATGACCTCCGGGTGTGAAAAGCTTGGTGGGGGTGGGGGGATTGCGTATAAACAACAAGGCGCTCATTAAGATTTTAGGAGATAATATTGGGTGACAGTGTGTGTTTGTAAAGGGCAATATAGAGATAAAAAAAATAACACAGGACAGTGTTAACTTTTCTTATGCAAAACAAAAGTAACCCTGATGTTATCTTGTTCAGTGGTTCATGTAAACAATATAGATTTTAACACTTTTTCCTTGATGCTTTAAAAATGGTTTTCCTTGTTATGTTGCATTAGACAAATGTAAATGAAACCTGACTGAAAAATGCAGGTATAATCTGAACTGACAGAACTTAAAATTCTGAGTTGTACCCTTTAACTTAGCCTATGGTCAACCTCCCGCTGCTGCTTTCTTTAACCATTATGTTTTTTCAAATATGTTTTGCCAATACATGTGACTGTGTGTGTGCGCATGTGTGATGTGTGTAGTTTTGGCAACATCTAAGGATGTGTGTGTTTTTTACAGCATGTGAACAGCATTGGTAGCCCTGCAGGAACATGCTGTACTCTACACTGTAACAAATTTTACTAAAGATTTTACAGCAAACACCTGGCAAAAAATGTTTCCGGTAATGTAGTAACATTTTTGTTGACTGCTGTAAAAATGATTGACAGGTTATTACAGGATAACAAAAACAGTTTAAAATAAAAACACACAAGCAATATACAAAATATCCAAACAAACCATTATACTGTAAGTTTAAAAAGTTCAAATCAAGACACCAAAAGAACTTTGCAAATGACTCACAGTTGAATAAAACTGAAGTATAAAGTCTGTGAACAGCTTGAAGAAAGAAGAGGCTATTCAGTATTTTCTTTTTAAGTGGACTATATTATCACAGTCCTTTATTTGAATATTGCTCTGGTCTGGTTCTTGTGTGGTTGGGTTCATTCCAATTAAACACCTGTAATCACAAAATGACCCATGAGGCATTCATAAAAATATTCCATTTAATGTCAGGAATAATTAAAACTCACTTTAATCTAAAGCTCATTAAATGATAGGCTTACCTTCCTGGTTCAGATCACAGTTCTACAGTCAGTGCAGAAGTCAGTTTAGTCCCAGTGGTGGGGTGTGGAGGCTCACCCTGGCCTTCAGTGCTCAAGAGAGAACTTCCCCTGAACATAAATCCATGTTTTTAACTTTTTTGCTATTCATACCTGAATTGTTTCAGGTGAATTGTGTTGTTTTAACTTTTGCTTTTTTTTTTTTTTTTTTTAATGTACACAGTAGTAGTGGTTGTAGTTGCCCTACCCACTAAACACTGTAGGCCTAATTAAACTTATTTATTGAATATAATGTGTGTTTACATGAACTTGAGTATCCCGGTTATGATCAGGTTTTTTTAAGTATCCTGGTTTTGTGTTTGTACATGCAACAGTATCCTGAATTCAGTATGTGGATTATGCCAGTGTCCTTATGAGAAACCAGGATACTCGACCTAGAAAACTCCGACAGTAGCAGTGATACTGATGCATGTAAACACAGTATCTTGGTTTCTGACTTGACGTACTGAGCATGTGCGAACTCCAGAGACGCAGCAAAATAAACATGGCCTGAGTGGTAATTTTGCCACAGTGACTGTAACTTGTAGCTGCAATCATAAAAAAAACTCATAATCTATTTAATGTAATCTAGTCATTTTCAATAAAGCAGCACAATGTAAACGCACTGATGCTGTAGGGGTTAGGATCATTCAAATTTATAATAAATTTATTCCCTCAAAAAAGTTATATATGAAGTTTAAATGAGAGGGGGGCAAGTATTGCCCTCTAACAATCCTATAGATCCGCAGCTGACTTCTTTCACCACGGAGCTTCTTCCTTGCTTTACTTGGACTTTTTATGTTTCTGTTCTCGTTGCTAATGCTTCTTCAGATTAAAAACTGATCTCAGGAGCAGTGACACAGGGCCCCGGTGTTCTACCCCCTCACCTGCTCTTACCGTGGTCCATGTCCCGTTCTTACCAGCGCACCGCTGCGCAGGGCCACAGGCGTGTGTTGGGTCGGGGCTCGCTCGGATCGTCGCTGCGCTTCACGTGCACGCGGTGCGGAGAAGGGAGCGCGCAGTGTAAAAAGGACTCAGCGACTACAGGCTTTGGAAGGCAAAAATAAGCCCTAAGACTGAGCCGACAAATAAAAGCGTAAATGTGTCATGGTTTGAAACGCTGTGTTATGAAGAAGGCTCCTTATTGTGGAGCATGAAAATGATCTTGCCTTTCATCATAGTACATGATGTATAGTACAAATATGTACATGAATGACAGTAATACGGCTAAGAGTGTTGTAGTATCACCAAAAGAAAACGAATGCTGAGACACAAAGGTATAAATTCAGCCTTAACACATCCAAACAATCAACTTCTGCGGCGTCAGCTTGAACCTCTCTCCAAGAACCTCTGTCCAAGGTCCTGAAGCCTGCTTTCCCAAGCACTCGTCATGTGACTTCACCCAGCGCTGCCTCAGCAGCACCCAGACTTCATGTGAGCCCCTTTTACATCACTGCTGTTCTATTTCTGACCGTTTTTGACGCTTTCACCGCATTTGTTCAGTATCGTGAGGAACGTCAATGCTGTGCACTTCGGAGTATGACGAAAGATTGTGTTCGCTGGATTTGGCTGCGCTGTTTTTTCCTAAAAGCCAACGCGGTGAATGCGGACAGAGCCCGTCTCTGACTGAGAGCGCCGCGCTGACACAATCCTTTTAGTTTGTCACGGGATTCTGGGAGACAATGTAACACCTTATTCCCACACCGTGTGCGCCCACTTCGAGTCTCATCAAAATGCAGAAGGCAATACGACTTAACGACGGGCACGTCACCTATCTGGGGCTTTTGGCGAAGAAGGATGGTACGAGGCGAGGGTGCTTAAGCAAACGGAGCTCCGATAATACAAAATGGCACTCCAAGTGGTTTGCGCTGCTGCAGAACATGCTCTTTTATTTCGAGAACGAGTCGAGCTCCAGACCCTCGGGACTGTACCTGTTGGAGGGCTGCATTTGCGACAGGGCGCCTTCCCCCAAACCCTCGCTGTCAGCGAAGGAGTGCTTGGAGAAACAGGTACGAGCACGCGCACAGACGCAGAGCGTCTTTTTTTCCAAAATGGCTAAATTGTTAAAATTAAACTGAATTGTTTATCCTGGGGCGTATGATGAAGCCTAAGTAATCTTTTTCATTCACATCTAATTGAAAATGATCATCTGAGACGTTAAGAACGAGTAGTGCGTGTTATGTAATCCATGCATGGCATTAATGATGAGGTAACAATATTAAAGCTAATGTTCACCACGGCGCTGTCCGTGGCTCTGCGGTGTTTGAGGCTGCAGCAGAGGCCAAGCCTTGTGCGTTCTTCCCTTTTACCTCGGATTATCGTCAGAATGCGCTCTTTTACAGATGTGTGGTTGGAAACACGTTTTGCTTTCATATTTGTGACGTTATCTTTACACGAGTACAAAAGAGCCATAACTTTTGCACTCGTGAAAGCTGCAGAAAACAACATGGGGTCTCGAGGAGGCCACCTAGCAGTGGAAGTGCGTGAGTGCAGAAAGAAGGACGCAGCGGGGGCCCGTGAGCAGTCAGCGTTTCTGATGTGGCTGAAATCCAATCGATTTAGAGGCAAGTGTAGGAAAAAGGCACTTTCCTAGGGGTAACGAAACACTTCGTGTCAGTACGGGACGCCTTGGGACGAGTAGCCCCAAAACTTGCTGGTGTGGGTCCAGGAGACAGGCGTCTGTTACACAAGAGCAAGAGAAGCTGTTAATGATGAGATATAACTCTGACTTTTAAAACATGAAGGCGCTGTCAGTGTTGAATAAAAAGAGAGTAAGAGGAGAGTAAATCGTGGTGTGTGTCTGTGTGAGGCTGGTGTGTGTCTGTGTGAGGCTGGTGTGTGTCTGTATGAGGCTGGTGTGTGTCTGTGTGAGGTTGGTGTGTGTCTGTGTGAGGCTGGTGTGTGTCTGTATGAGGCTGGTGTGTGTCTGTGTGAGGCTGGCGTGTGTCTGTGTGAGGCTGGCGTGTGTCTGTGTGAGGCTGGTGTGTTTCTGTGTGAGGCTGGTGTGTGTCTGTGTGAGGCTGGTGTGTGTCTGTGTGAGCCTGGTGTGTGTGTGTGTGTGTGTGTGTGTGTGTGTGTGTGTGTGTGTGTGTGTGTGTGTGTGTGTGTGTGTGTGTGTGTGTGTGAGGCTGATGTGTGTCTGTGTGAGGCTGGTGTGTGTCTGTGTGAGGCTGGTGTGTGTCTGTATGAGGCTGGTGTGTGTCTGTGTGAGGCAAATGTGTGTCTGTGTGAGGCTGGTGTGTGTCTGTGTGAGGCCGGTGTGTGTCTGTGTGAGGCTGATGTGTGTCTGTGTGAGGCTGATGTGTGCCTGTGTGAGGCTGGTGTGTGTCTGTATGAGGCTGGTGTGTGTCTGTGTGAGGCTAATGTGTGTCTGTGTGAGGCTGGTGTGTGTCTGTGTGAGGCTGGTGTGTGTCTGTGTGAGGCTGGTGTGTGTGTGCGTGTGTGTGTGAGGCTGGTGTGTGTCTGTGTGAGGCTGGTGTGTGTCTGTTTGAGGCTGGTGTGTGTCTGTGTGAGGCTGGTGTGTGTGTGTGTGTGTGTGTGAGGCTAATGTGTGTCTGTGTGAGGCTGGTGTGTGTCTGTGTGAGCCTGGTGTGTGTGTGTGTGTGTGTGTGTGTGTGTGTGTGTGTGTGTGTGTGTGTGTGTGTGTGTGTGTGTGTGTGTGAGGCTGATGTGTGTCTGTGTGAGGCTGGTGTGTGTCTGTGTGAGGCTGGTGTGTGTCTGTATGAGGCTGGTGTGTGTCTGTGTGAGGCAAATGTGTGTCTGTGTGAGGCTGGTGTGTGTCTGTGTGAGGCCGGTGTGTGTCTGTGTGAGGCTGATGTGTGTCTGTGTGAGGCTGATGTGTGCCTGTGTGAGGCTGGTGTGTGTCTGTATGAGGCTGGTGTGTGTCTGTGTGAGGCTGGTGTGTGTCTGTGTGAGGCTGGTGTGTGTCTGTGTGAGGCTGGTGTGTGTGTGCGTGTGTGTGTGAGGCTGGTGTGTGTCTGTGTGAGGCTGGTGTGTGTCTGTTTGAGGCTGGTGTGTGTCTGTGTGAGGCTGGTGTGTGTGTGTGTGTGTGTGTGAGGCTAATGTGTGTCTGTGTGAGGCTGGTGTGTGTCTGTTTGAGACTGGTGTGTGTCTGTGTGAGGCTGGTGTGTGTCTGTGTGAGGCTGGAGCTTTAGCGTCAGTAAACAGGAGACTACTTCAGGTTTACCGCCAGCTTTTGGTGCATTAAATTCACTTCTCTGCTCCACTTTAACACATTTTAACCACTGAACATATAACAACATGAGTATAACTCGTGTTTAATTCAGTCTAAACTATACATAAACTGTTCTGCCAGTTTATGTATAGTACAACAGCTTGGAACCCTTTTTGGGGACACCTTGAAACGCCTTTGGAAGTGGAAACACACCCAAACCAACCCATCCTGCCCCATTCAGTCCTAATAGAAAAGGCCTAAAGACTCCAGCCCAGGTTAGCGTTGTAGACAATTCCTTGAAAAAAGCATTTGGACTGTTTGGTTCTGTGTCAGTAACTCTGCTGTGGGTGAGGGTTAGTCACACTGAACCTGACTGGCTACTAGCTTGCTTTCACAGTGAAGAAGGTCTGAATGTTTCACAGTAACATATTGTAACTTTTCACAAAATGTTATTGTGAATATCACAACTTCTTACTGTTGTGATATTTACAGTCCTATCGTACTGTGTACCATACAAACACAAGTATGACATACAATCACTTGATATTTAACCATTTCACTGCAACCATTGTAATGTCATGAACACTGAATCAACTCTCAAGACAGAGTTTCCAGAAGACACCTGAACAGAAAACATGTGGCACAGTTGGCACTCTGCACATTACTTTAACACAAAACACAGAAAATACTTTTTTGTCCATTTGTATACTCCAGACAAACATATTACTTCTGGCAAGATAACTCAAAAAGACATGACTGTAGAGGTGGACCAAAAGCTGCAGCATTTTTAGGAAAGGTCACAAAAGGGGCAAGGAAGACATCAGTTTTGCACTGCAATAAATACAGATGTTATTTTGCACTGGAGATCACTGCAGGGATCTGGCGCCCATCCAGGAGTGTCTGTGTCTGAAGTAACACAGTTCAAACTAATGCACGTAAAAACGTTTGTGTAAATTAAGAAGGCCTATGTGAAAATGGTCCAGAAACGCCTCCATCCTTTGTGAGCCAGCTCAGTTTGAAATAGACTGAAGTGAAAGGAAAAGGGTTCTATGGTCAGATAAATAAATTCTGAAAAATACCAATATACATGGCCCAGGTCAGACAGCAGTGTTTCTGGGTCATCTGTACAAGATACAGCTTCATCCTGCGTCTGTGAGAAACTTTCTCAGTTGTGCATGTTACTGACCTGCTGTCTTTGAGCCCCACATCTACAGATTCATACTTTTGGATGAAATGGGCAAATCATGGACTTTGAAAAACCAGGATTTACATATGACTGCATTATGTTTGTAGTTTTAATACCACTCTGTGTCCTAACTGTTTGTCGTATTGAATTACTCAGGTTACAACATACTACTGGCTGTTGGGATAAGGGCGTCATGACCCTTCTGTCATATGCTGGCCATTTAAAGACCACAAGTTTTCTTAAAATGGTGCTCACACATGGGTTGATGTCTCCATCAATCCTTTCAGGATTAATGCCCAAGAAGCACCTCTAAACAAGGAGACACTTTTTTGACAAGCTCAGTGAAAATCTTGGCGTGAAGAGTAAGAGTAATAGGTCGAAGTGTGTTAAGAATATTCTGCATGTGAAAAGAGTTTGACTTAGAAGAGACATTGTAGATAATGTCACTAGAAAGTGACAGAGGCACGTACAAAGGTATAAAGCTGATGAGCCATACAAGAAACATATACGTACTGCTCAGGTCAGTGCAAAGAGTGTGGGGAAAAATAGATGACGAGAATAATGATAAGTTAAGGTGTACAGTGGAAAGACCAGAAAATATTTGGCTTTCTACAGAATATAACCATTCAAGCAAACTAAAGAAGAAAAAAACATGGTCTAAATCAGGCCTAAAACAAGGAATATTACTGGGATTAGCACTGAGTGCTAAATAATGAAAAAACTGCAGAAACAAATAAGTATAAATATAACTAAACCAGGACTAAACCAGGATAAATCAAAAACAACTCCTTTCACATAGGGCCAGTGAACATATACAAAGGTACAAAGGTGGACTAGTGATCATATGGGTACAGAGGAGGACCAGTGATCATATGGGTACAGAGGAGGACCAGTGACAGTTTAGTGAAAATCAGGTGTTAGCACTTCAACAGAATGACACATGAACACTTGAGAAATGCATAAAAATGAATGTAGTACTCTTTTCCTAAGAGCAATCAAATGCTGAAACAAGATGAGAAAGCCAAGTAAAAACATATTCTGTGTAAAAGGTGAAACAGCAGAATGTAATGCTCTGTCTTATAAAATATGTTTTAACAACATATTGCAACAGAAGATGAACAACATCTGGCATTATCACTGAGATATTTGACCTAACAAAACTTTTTCATGAAAGAGTAAAATATGTGATGTGTGAACATTTATTAGGTTCGAGTAACACTTCTCACCTGTAAACAGACACCCATCATGCATTATTATACATGAATACTGAATACTGATATTATTCTTATTATGAATAATCATTATACAGCTCTTATGTGGAAATGTTTTGATCATATCAAAGTATCAAAGTATTATTAAAGTTTTTTTTTTATGATCAATCTTGACCTAAATATCTAAAAGACATTTGCTGAAGCTTATGGTTATATGCAGGAGATGAACAGACCAACAACAAACCATAGCCATAAGGTACTCTGGGTGATCCCACTAGCCTGTTGTAGCCCATAAGTGTTTCGTGTACATTTTTTGATAAACAGAAAGAACAGACAACTGTGGGGCAGTTTATCTTTAGACTGTTTTCCACGCAGTCTTGAGCCCAGCTGTACATCTCTTTCCATTTTTAGCAGTTAGACAAAAGAATGCCGCTCTGAGTCCCAGTGTGGAGGCTGCTGATGTGCAGACAGATTCTCCATAGTGGACGCTCTCTGCTGTGCGAGCACATTATACATCACTGGTGTAGCCAGTGAACAGACACTCCACCTATCTACAGTGCTTAGCAAAAATATATGCACCCTTCTTCACCTAATGTGCACATTAGTCACACTTAAATGTTTCTCATGATTAAATACTTTTTAATACTTGAGAAAGATGACCAGAGGAAATAGAAAAAGCAGTTTTTATTCATTAAAGGTCAAAGCTTCCCAAACCTCCCCAGGCCTGTGTACAAAAGTAAGTGCCCCCCTTGTCTTGTCAAATCATGAATTAACTGTGATTAATCACAGTATTTGAAAAGCAGAGTAAAGGATAAGGGTTACAAACCTCTCACTGAGTCAGAAGACTCCAGTAAACCCTGGTGAGAGCCATTATCCACAAAGGGAGACAACTTGGAACAGTGGTAAACCTTCCCATCTTTGTCTAATATTAATATTTGCAAATATTTGCTGAGCACTGTGTATGTGTTTTAATGTGTGCAGACATCGTCAGGCACAAGGGAAGCCATGAAAGCAACATAATAGTAATCCAAATTAGCACTTTGTAAAGTCTATATGGACATGGACATCCTTTTTCTCAGTAACACAGTATATTTCTAAAGGTGCTATTGGCATCAAATTTTCACCAGAGTTTGGTAACAACCCAATAAATCCAAGTTTCTCAAAGCGCTTTTACATGAGTCCATTATTCATTCATTCCTCAGTCACACTCAGTGGAAGTGTGGCTGCCAATGTGAGCTACAGCCCCTCCGACCACCACCAAACTCAGTCACACTGACACATTCATACAGGCAAGGGTGAAGTGTCTGCCCAAGGACACAACATAGTACGCCGGCAGCGGGGCTTAAACCAACCATTGGGTTAGTAGGGGAATGTCTCTACCAACTGAGCTACTGCCGCTCCGTCCTCCAAGCGGACAAATCTATGCTTAAGGAATCTATGCTTAGGAAATATTTATAGACACTGTAACAAATTAGAAGATTAAAAAAGTTCTGCTACAACTCTGAACTACACTATATTTCCAAAGGTATTAGCTCACCTTCCTTTACACACATATGAACTTACTTTACAAAAATATGGTCTGGTCACAGTACAGAGAGGATGGGACTTAATGGTCATGTTATTTTACAACCATGACTCTGGTCTTACCATTCCTGGTATGTGCTTATTGTTGTTTCCTTTGTTTCCTGTGTGGTAACATATGTGGTAACACATTGTGAGTGTACACACGCAGACTCATTTATATTATATATATATAGTATACTTAATAGAATACAACTTATTAATTGTTAAAAATCTTACCTTTTGAATTACCCTAAATTATTTTTGATGTAATGGCTAAATATTATTCTAACAGCCTATATAAAAATAATATATATCTTTATTAGAAATTGATGTATTATACGATAAATATTGGGTTTTGGGGTCCATAGGGAAGGTGGTGACTAAAGACACAGCTGTCTGTGTGTTATGTTTTTTTTTTTTTGGGACATGGGGTGGGATTAAATAAGTTTTCTTCTTCCCACTCCTTTTTGAGCAGATTGTTTCTGTATGGTTTATTGTGGTTTATTATGACAACTTATTGTTCTGCTAAATATAATGTATATAATATATAATATAATGTTATGAATATTATTACACAATAATTTATTATCTTGATGTTGTTGTTTTTTTTTTTTTTTGTTTTTTTTTTTGTTTTCTCAGCCTTGTGTTTTGTCGTTGGTTGCACACCATTAACTACTCACTTGCTCAAAATTAAAAAAATAAATAAATAAATAAATAAAATAAATAAACTTAAGTGACATCCCATTTTTAATCATTAGGGTTTAATATGACATTGGCCCACTCTTTGCCTCTATCTGTCCTTGTCCAACGTCTGACACTGATGTTGAATGAGAAGGCCTGGCTCGCAGTCTTTGCCCTAATTTATCCCAAAGGTGTTCTGTCAGGTTGAGGTCAGGACTCTGTGCAGGTTCAGTCAAGTTCTTCCACATCAAACTCACTCATCCATGTCTTTATGGACCGTGCTTTGTGCTCTGGTGCAGTCCTGTTGGAACAGGAAGTGGCCATCCCCAAACTGTTCCCACAAAGTTGGGAGCATGGAATTATCCAAAATCTCTTGGTGCTGAAACATTCAGAGTTCCTTTCACTGGAACTAAGCGGCCAAGCCCAGCTCCTGAACAACTCCACATCATAATCCCAATTCAGTTATTTGGGTGGGTGAGCGAATACTTTTGGAAATTTAGTGTACCTCACCTTTGTAATTGAGAAACATATAAATATTATCATTTTGTTCAGGACAACTGTTAGCCAGATGGTAATCATTTTTGTTTGCTGTACTATTTGAACACCTGAAAAATTGGAATAAAAAATTTTACTTTTTTTGACATGAAAAACTCAAAGATGCTTAACGGAGGTTTAAAAACAAAAACAGGTTATTATGAACATCATATAAAATAATCAGTGATTCAGCCCTACTTTGAAAAGTGCATAGCTTCTTCAAATGTTTGTGGTACACCATACATCACCTTGTAATAGGACTCAACATTTTTCAGTGTTTGGTCATCATCTTCAGTACGGTCTTAGCCTTAGTCTGAATCTTCAGCTGATTCTGCTCAGCTGGAGCTGAGTGGAGCTTTATTTTGATGGGCACAGCATGCAGCCAATCACGTGAGAGGACAGACTAGAATCACATCATTATGTAAAAGAAGTAAGTTGATCTCTGAAGACACTGATTTTGATTATACTGAAGACATGAAAGATAAGTTCAGAATTTTCCAACTGTAGTTTGTGCTTGCAAACTGTTTTTTTTTTTTTTAATCAAATACCCTGATTTAAAAAGGTTTACAAACCATTAATAATTGATAAAACTAGGCTTAAATAAAATGCTCTGAGTGAAATTAAATGAAAGAACTGAATATTTGAAAAAAGATGGACTGCCCATCACTACCCTGCCCTTTGCTGCACCTGTTTCTTTGTGACAGTAGTAAACTAATTATCTCCCACGAAAAATCCTATGTGAGTCTAAGTTCTTCTTGTCTGTAACTGTAACAGACTGGCCCCTCTCCATCTTCAATAGATTAGGATTTCTCCCTGTTATGTAATGTATGTAATAATGTCCGTCCTGTCTGTTGTAAATTACCTGTATGCACTTTGCCACATCAAAAAGTGTCCTCCAGTTTCTCTCAGCCGTCCCATTTTGATGAGGTGAGTGCAGTGCCAAGGTCTCATGCCTCTCAGGTAAATCTGCAGTTCTTGTACTTTTAGACTTAACAGCAGCTTTTGACACAGTGGAACTCAGCATTCTAAAATCTTGCTTGGAGACATGTGTCAGCATTAAGCTCTACAATGGTTTTAATTAGAGGCTGTCTGACTTATTTTATTCTGTAGCCCATGCCGATACCATTTTTTAAAATTCAGATCAGCTGATGGCCAAGAAGCACTATGTTGTTGTTTTTTGTTTTGTTTTGTTGTTGTGGTCATTGTTTTTTTGTTTGTTTGTTTTTCTTTTTCTTTTTTTTTTCTTTTTCTTTTTTTTTTTTTTTTGCATTTTCAGACTGATGTAAACTAAATTATTTGATATGGTAATTTGTAAGCTTATAAAATAGCTACAAATGTGTCTGAATTGAATTGATTTATTAAAGGAATAAACTTTGGGTTTATTTGGGTTTAGGAATTACAGTTCTTTAATTTATAGCTGCCTCTTTTTCGGGGGCTGAAAAGTGATTGGACAAATAAACATAACCAAAAATAAAATGTTCATTTTTGAGAATCCTTTGCAGCCTGAACTCTGGAAACCATGGACACCAAACACTGGGTTTCTGCCTTTATGATGCTCTGCCAGGCCTTTACTGCAGCTGTCTTCAGTCGTTGTTTGTTTGTGGGTCTTTCTGTCTTAAGTTTTGTCTTAAACAGGTGAAATTCAGCTCGTTCGGGCTGAGATCTGGTGACTGACCTCTGCCATAGCAGAATAATTCATTCATTCAATTCACTCATTTGTCTTAAAAAAACTCTTGGGTTGCTTTTGCAGTGTGTTTTGGGTCATTGTCCATCTGTACTGTGAAGCGTCGTCCAGTTAACTTCATGGCTTTTGTCTGAATCTGAGCAGAAAGTTTATCCCTATGCACTTCAGAATTTCCTCCGCCTGCTCCTGTCTCTGTCACATCATCAGTAAACACCAGTGACCCAGTGCCATTGGAAGTTATGCCTCTCATGCATCACACTGCCTGTGTTTTTGGCCAAGTTTGATGGTACAATTATGGTATGTTCACACGAACGCAAATGAGGCGTCTGGCGCATGTAAAGGTGTGTTCAGACGCAAACAAAAGTCTTGTAGTGCGTATTAAATGAATAGCCCAGCACTAATTATGCAAATAGCAATAGCGCAATTTGATGCGTGAGTCCCGCGAAAATGCAAAGTGAATAGGCAAATGAGGCAAACAATGCAAATTTGCATCCAATGCTCTGTTTGCTGAAGTTGAATAATTTTAACTTTGGTAAATATTCCCAGCGTGTTAACCAATCAGGGACCTGCTGTAGAAGTGACGTGGTTACATATGACGTAACAGGAGGAGATTCCTGCAGCAGAGATCCAGCTGTTGTGATTTCACAGAAACAGATTTAATATGCAAATATAACACCTGGGTTTAAGTCCAGACCTTTTACCTGCTCAGTTTATGAGGCAAATAGTCCATGTAGCTCAAGAAATAGCTTTTGAGGCTTTTGTTCAATAACTTTTGGTCCCTTGAAAAAGAGGCAGTTATGCAGGAACTGTTGTTCCTAAACCCTTATTCTCATTTGGGCAGGAATGGCTTCAAATTACAGCAGCGAGTCTGCACTTTAAACACATAACAAATCTTGTGTCAGTGTCTAAATACTTATAGACTTAACTGTATAAACAGTAGAAAAAATTAGGGGTCCCTGCTTCATCTCGCCATCAGTTTGGGGGGTTTGGACCCCTGGATTCAATTATATAGAACAGAATTAATTTTCACAATATTGGTGTTAGGGAGTAGCACCCAATAATAACAGAGAAGGATTAAATATTTGCCTTGGTTTGCATTTTTACCCAATCAATATCTGATCAATACGTTGCTCAGCCTGGAGTCCTCCTAAACCCAGGGACAACTGTGGTAGCTATGGAAACAGATATGGTGCTTATGTCATTGGCCACTGTAGCGTCATTGGTCGTAGCTTGGCGATGCTGTTGCGTCATTGGCCACGGCTTGGCCAATGACATCTTTTTCCACTATGCAGCTTTCATTTCAGCTGCATAGTTAGTCAATTTTACAGACATATGATGATTTTTTCCATTTTTACAGCAAAAAAGACACCCATTTTGAAACACATTTTGTTTATACATAACCTTATAGAACCAAGATTTGCTGTGTGGTATTATGATGTTGATGTCTACATATGATGGCCCTGGCCCAATACCCGCACTACACACTTTGTTGAAGTGCACTTTTTCTGAAAGTGCATGAAGTGCGTGAGTGCAAGGGTGCAGGGGAGTTAAAAAGGAGAATTGGGACAGTCCACACTTCTTGGACACTCGTGCTATGAAAGTCGTCAGGTAAAAACATTTAATAGAATAAACAGCACTTTTAGCTGTGTGTTTGCTAAACTTCTGCTGGATTTATCTGAAAGTTAATAACAGTTGATATGTGGATCACAGAAAGATCAGAAGTGTTTAATGCTTTAACAGAGTTGTTACCTGGACAATAGGCACATTCATTTAAAATTTCCACCAGTTGAGCTGTTAATGTGTTACTTTTCATTTTTGCCAGTTAGCACTGACTGCTAAGTTGCTAAGAAACAAACGCAGTGTCGTTTGAAAACATTACAATGAAATGCATTATGGGTAATATACTTCAGCAAAGTCCACTCTGATCCACACTTACTGGAAGTGCGCAGTGACGTGTGCGATGAAGTGTGGTTCCAAATGTTGAGGAGAATTGGGACACAACCCTCAGCCTCAGCGTGAATGCACAAGTGTGAGTATTGGGACAGGGCCTATGTCAACTTTTGGTAAAGGCAGCCATCTTGTTTATTCAATAAAAAACAAACAAAAGCCTAAATCAAGTGGCATCTACCTCAGATATGTTCAATATACTCGATATTAACATGAAACAAGGTTGACAGCTTCTAACATTTTATCCCAAGTGATTTCTAGAAGGTTTTCAAGATTTTCTTGAGAAGCTCACTATGTTTTTAAATAGTTGTTCTAATTTCTCAATGTGTTTATCTTGCTTAATCTTGCTGTATTTGTTGTCTTGATGACTGTATGGGCTGCTACCTTGGCCAGGTCTCTCTTGTAAATCTCAATGGCACTTCCTGGTTAAATAAAGGTATAAATAAAAACAAATTTTGCCACTAGTCTATATTGTGATTTGCCAAAGTTCCGTAACAGCAGAACAGAATAATTATGTGACATTTAGCATGTAGCCTTTAGCTTATGTAGAAATATTTTTTCCTACAAATAAAACTGATACATTTACTGTAGAGCTAGCTAATGCTCTCAACACCGGCACTGCACACAGTCAGTTGGTTGCCATCTGTTAAAACCATTCTGTTGATTCATAATTGTCAGCCTCATGCTAACTGTCATGCCTAACTTAGGGTACCATGATGCACTGCAGCCATGTTGTGTACTAACACCTATGTCCTGCTTTGGCTTTTTCAGTACTACTTCACTGTCAGCTTCACACATGACAACCAGAAGGCTCTGGAGTTACGCACAGAGGATGTGAAGGACTGCGATGAATGGGTGGCTGCTATATCACATGCAAGGTAAGGCTGGCTTTTGTCAAACATGGCAACATCTCCACAGACAAAAGGGAAGGGTGTAAGTGTAATGATGGGATCTTTGCTTTCAGAATTTATTACTTTAGCTTAAATAATCAGTTATCTTCTACTTAATGCTGGTTTATAAGAGTACAGATTTTGTATAAGAGCAACACAGCACAGCCTGGTTCATAACAGGTAAACGTCCACATACTGTAGTGTTAAGCCTATTATTCAGGACCACCACAATATTCTTCAGCATGTCCTGTCTGAAAGGGGTTTAACACAGAGGGGGAATCCTTTGACCTTTGTCTGAACTTATGTGGTGTTCAGCTATAGAAACCTGGCCACGGAGCACGAGACACTGATGCAGAAGTACCTCCACCTGCTCCAGATCGTGGAGACGGAGAAAACGGTCGCAAAGCAACTTCGACAACAAATCGAGGATGGGGAGATCGAGATTGAGAGGCTCAAGACAGAGGTAACACAAACTACAACTGCAGCTGTTATAATGGACACATGGTCTCTAGCTGACCAACCTTTTTGGAGAATTTGTGCTAACAGAACAAAGTCAAAGAAGAAGTTTTGAGACATGAATATTTTTAGGCAGGCAAAGTTTATATCGACAGCATGAGACCCAGACACAGTGAATACTGTATTGAGCATCCAAATAATCTTTAATGTCCCAAAATGAGCTGAGCAGAACAATATACATGTATGTAGAACATACAGTATACAAGTACTACAAACTTAGGGGCCAGGGCCAAGAACCCCCATAATGTGGATCTACATTTTCATGGTTAAAGTCATCAGCTCAAAGGTGAAAACAGACAGTGGTGGAGGAAGTACTCAATTTCTTTACTTAGGTAAAAGTACATATAAAGGAGCAAAAATTTACTCAAGTAAAAGTAAATGTATTACCTTGAAATTTCTACTTAAGTAAAGGTATACTTTTAAATGTACTTGCAGGTAAAACAGTAAAAGTATTTTGCACTGTCTTGACAACTAAATATTGTGTTAAATGTCAGTTTGCTAACAAACTGAGTTGATTACAAACTAAATGAATAAACTGGTGCAGTAGAAGAGACGTCAGTGATTCCTTCTGTCTGTTATTCTAGTGTTTCTAAAGAAACACTACATATTTTATATTTAAGTACTGTGTGTCTACACTGAGGCCATGACAAAAACACATGATTTTAAACCAAAACAAAATACTTTGTATTTCAAACCAACTCAAAAATGTAAAAAGAAGAGTAAAAAGTACATACTTGCTCTAAAATGTAGGGAAGTAAATGTATAAATAAATGTAAGTTTATTTATTTATTTATTGTTAATGTAAATGTAAGTAAGTGTCGCTTGTAAAAGGTACTCAAGTAAAGTATAGATACATGAAAATTCTACCTAGTAAAGTAACTAAGTACTTGAGAAAATGTCAAATTACTGTTAATCAGATGAAGGGCTTTACATGCACCAAGACATCGAAGGATTGGGGAGAAATCTAGGTGTGGTAATCTGACTTCTCATAATCAGATACCTGCTGATACAGTACCTGGTAAATCAATTCAGATCATTTCAATAATCTGATGAATCAGGTAATGATAATGATGGGATCTTTACCATGACATGCCTTTATTCATTATTATCACAGTTTATTAGTTGTGAACATTTCTTATTGGTCTAAGTTTTGTTCAGCTGGTATGTGGTACAGCAAGTGAGAAGAAGTCAGTCATAAGTGTTGTCAGGGTTTGGTCTTTTTGTGTGACAGATCGCTGCTCTGCTCAAAGACAACGAGAAGATCCACAACAGCCCCACGGCCGCGCCTTCAGGGGACGACTCCGAGCTCAACAAGATCAAAAAGGTACTTTCACCTGTCAATCTGTATTCATACAGCACTTTCAGACATTAATGCAATGCAGTGCTCTACATGGTTAAAGGCAATGCCCCTCCCCCTCCGCACACACCTTTGGCAACATCTGGGGACATTACATTGCCTTACACATTCATTTTCTGGAGACCTATCCTAACTGTTACTTGTCTAACTATAACCTTAACCTTCACCATAAGCTAACTGAACCCAGATCTAAACTCTAAAACATGTTGTTGGTCTAATATTAAAATGTTAACCTCATGGGGACCTGCTTTTGCCTTTTGGTCCCCATAATGGAGGCATGTTCTCATAAGTGATGTCTGGCCCCCACAACTAGTAAGACCTGAGGCCTGTACTATAAAGCTGGCTGAACTTATCCTGGATATGTCTCTCTTACCCAGAGACAAAACCAAACATGAGCGTCTCTGGATTAGCTGTACTACGAAGCAGGTTATCAACTCGCTGAGTTAACCCTGGGTTTTTCTCTAGAGCTGTGAGCATATTTATGTGGAACAGGCAGAGTCGGCGCTAAACGACCGATCACATCAGTGTCACAGAGACAGTTCATCTGAATATCACTGAGAAATGAAACTAAACCATAGATCTGTGCACTAAACTCATGAAACATGTGGCACACAGCTCCATAGAATGAATGAACGAACTGAATATATCACATTTAGTGAAAAGACTGATATCAACCAGACAGACGTCTGCAGAAGTTTTAATGATTTTTAATGATTTTTACACCACAGTTTAACCACAGGGTTTTATATAATCATTTAAATTAATTAATTTATTTTTCATATAATATAGAGATTGAGTCATTCTGAACAGAATAATTCATTGGTGATGTGTCTACCATGTTTATCGAGTTAAGATTTACTGGAAGTTAGGATATACTGGAAGTTAACCATGTCTGGACTAGGTTTACCATTCAACTTATGTTTCCATAGAGATCTACCTCCATAGAAAGTGATCCAGCTTCATGCCGAAAACCCAGGGTTAACCCTTAAGTTACCTCAATATCTCTAATCCAGCATGCAGTACAGGGCCCACATTCAGATATGTTCCAAACTGTAATTAGACAGGATCAAATGTTAGATCTTGCTCTGGAGTGGTCTGGAATCTCTTAAGAGAAGAAGTCAGTTGGAATACAGAAAATTTAAAATCAGCGATGATCAAGAGATCGATGGTGGAAAGGAGGACTTTACATTCTTAAACAAATTATTTTGGCAAAGTAGTTGTTTCTTCCATGTCTGTGTCTATAGATTAGATAATCGAATATTAAACACCACTGTCTGTGGTGTTTACCCCAGGTCCAGAGCTTCCTGCGTGGCTGGATCTGCAGACGCAAGTGGAAAAACATCATCCAGGACTACATCCGCTCACCCCACGCCGAGAGCATGAGGAAGAGGAACCAGGTGGTCTTCAGCATGGTGGACTCTGAGGCCGAATACGTGCAGCAGCTACACATCCTGGTCAACAACTTCCTTCGGCCGCTGCGTATGGCTGCCAGCTCCAAGAAGCCCCCCATCACCCACGATGACGTTAGCAGCATCTTCCTCAACAGGTACAAGTACACAGGACACATGGAGTACACAGGACACGGTACACAGTACACAGTACAACACTGATCCAAATACAGTATTTCTTCACTGTTGCGGCAGTGAGCTGGGACAGAATTGTTTTTTCTTTTTTTTTTTCTTTTAAATAATATTTTGTTTATTCTGGGTTGGAGGCATTTGTTCCTTTACTTCCTTTTTTCTGTTTCTTTTAATTTTTTTATTTGCACTAGTTGACAGAAATAATATTAACAATATTAACATTTTCCAATAATGAAAGGAAGTTGCAAAAGAAGGTTTCTTGGAAAGAGAGAAAAGTGAGAGAGGAAAGATGTGTGTGTGTGTGTATCAGTGTGTGAAGGAGTGTGTTTGTGTGTCAAGAGGTATGCAATATCAAGTAGACTGTACTTTTGTTAGAATACAAAATTGGTACAACAAACAATTAAAAACAAAAACAAATCAGCTGCCAGAAAACAAATAGCGAAACAGAAAATGATGAAAATCTAATTTTACTGATAATATTCAATTATCACTGCTGTAGTAATAAGATTTATGAAGTTATATATTGTTACGTGTTGATAGCTATTTATTTATTCATTTAATTCCAGAAAAAAATTATATGTTTTCATATTTTTTATTGAACATTTATGTAAACATTCACAATGCAGGATGGAAAAAGTATGTGAACCCCTAAGGCCTTCTTCAAGACTTAATTGGATGGGCATCGTGGTTTGGGGCTGCTTTGCTGCCTCAGGACCTGGACAAATTGCTATTATCGACAGCAAAATTAACTCCCAAGTTTATCAAAACATTTTGCATGAAAACTTAAGGCCATCTGTCCACCAACTGAAGCTCAACAGGACACTGACCCAAAACAGAAGCAAATCAGCCACTCTCCTGAAATGTATGTAAAAGGGCAAAGAATCCAAAATGTAAATGAACTGATTTATTTAGGTCTCACACTTGACTCAGAGCTTAGTTTAAAAATATATATATATTAGAAAACATGGAAATACAGTGTAGTTTAATCTTATGAATTTCAAACATATTAGAGATTCTTTGACCATTGAAGCTTCAAATACATATTTAAACAATATGATTGTTCTGCACCTTTTGTACTGTATTACATGTGAAACATCTCTAACACCACTTGAAGCATTATGCAAAAGAGTACTCAAAATTCATGACAAAACCTTGTTTGTACCACAAGTATGTTACTAAACATAAAGTTTAGTAAGTATGTAGTTTAAAGCCTTTTATTTAAAAACAATTCACAACTCAGCTGCTCCTTCTTTAAGAAGATTTATGACCCTTACATCAGAAAAAACATCTGGAACCATGTGACTGACAGCCAAAGGAGACTGGAGTGTCCCAAGACAAGAGAAAAGAGCCACAAGTCTGTGGAACACTCTTCCAACAGAATCAGTAACATATACAAACTTTACGTTTTCACACCTGACCATACAGTGGCTATTGTCAAAACAACTCTTGTGTGTCTGTGTGTAGTAGGCCTGTGAGCGAGAGACAGTACTTGGGAGTGGAAACTTCTCTATTAGGAATTTTTTTTTTTTTTTTTTTTTTTTTTTTTTTTGTGGAGAATGAGTTACTTGTAACATATTCTTAATTTACATAAACCTTTAGTCAGAATCTATAAAATGGGGGGCTAGCCCTCCTTTCACGCCCGGCAGGACCATCACTGGTTTCTCTTTATATATAAGAGAGAAGGTCTACTCTCTACTCTATCTCAGGCGAGGCACAAGTCATCTCGAGCAGGCCTCCCAGTAGATCTGTTTTTTCATTTGCTCAGATTTACTTTTAGACTTCCTGTTACCTTAAAAAAAATCATTTCGACAGAACATAGAACAAAGACAGTGATCTATACACATGTATCTCACTGGTATGAGAGACAGAAGAGACAAAGTCTTCACCATCCAACTGTACTTCTCCAAACATGGCTTCATATCACTGCTGTCTGCTGTACAAAACTACTCCACATTCACTCCAAATCTCTCTCTTTTTCAGTGAAACTATCATGTTCCTGCATCAGATCTTCTACCAGGGTCTCAAAGCCAGAATAGCAAGCTGGCCAACCTTAGTACTGGGTAAGTCAGCTTTTTCATTTTTTTCCCTCTTTGATAGTCAGACCACACTCAGCTCCTCATGTCTTTGTGCTGTACACAGCTGACCTGTTCGACATCCTGCTGCCCATGCTCAACATCTACCAGGAGTTTGTGAGGAACCACCAGTACAGTCTGCAGATCCTGGCCCATTGTAAGCAGAACCGAGACTTCGACAAACTGCTGAAACAGTACGAGGCCAAACCAGACTGTGAGGAGCGCACGCTGGAGACCTTCCTCACGTACCCTATGTTTCAGGTCGGTCCCTGTGTCTCATGTTTCTGTGTAGCCAAGGCTCCTTCTGCACACGGACCCTTCAATAGCTGCCCACTTATTTCCAACAAATGTCTATGTCCATCAAAAATCAATCAGATAACAAAAGTCTATGCTAAAGATAGTTACAATTTTCCACATCACAGACATCACGTTTTTACAGATAATCTAAAAATAAAAAGTATAACAAGTGTAAATTCTTTATAATAAAACTGAGTCAGAATAGTGGAACTATTTATCGTGATTGTCCTAAGTTTATCTGCTTCTCTGTAGTTTCCTTCAGCTTGCAAATTAAACAGCTGACAAAGCAGACAAATCACTAGCACTCAGAGATTCTCTTCATGTCTGAACTATCATCACAACTTTATTTGCATGTGAACTGAAAACGAGATGAACAAGAGGCAGTAGTATGTAAGGCTTTGGTCAGAGGGAGGTTGTGCACCACTATCAGCTGCTATAAACATTGGTGTGCGATAGTGAATGATGTCATAATCGCTGTTGTTTTCAATGGCCCTCGAGCAAACCCATTGGTCAGAACCTCCTGCATGATCAGTTCTGACCAATGGGCGCAATGGCAGGCTAGAATGGTGACGTCACAAATCATAAAAAGTATTTTTTTTGTCAAATAAAAAAAATTTAATGGGGGAAAGGTTGATGGTGTGAAAAAGCTAATGGACTAAGTAGGGTGGGGAGAAAGTGGGCTTTAAAGGGACAGGCACCTAATCCAAGTGTGACCTCCCCAAAAGAAGACATTTTTAAAAAATTATACATTATTTATTATTGTCAAGCTTAGTGTGGGCCCTTTAAGGAACAGCTCTCTCTCTGAGCAGGAAGAGGGACAGCTCTGTCTCTGAGCAGGAGGAGGAACAGCTCCCTCTCTGAGCAGGAGAAGGAATAGCTCTCTCTGAGCAGGAGGAGGAACAGCTCCCCCTCTGTGCTGGAGTAGGAACAGCTCCCCATCTGCGAAGGAAGAAGAACAGCTCCCCCTCTGAGCAGGAGGAACAACTTTCCCTCTGAGCAGGAGGAGGAACATGTCCATCTTTGAGCAGGGGGAACAGCTCCCCCTCTGAGCACGAGGAGTAACCGCTCCCTCTCTGAGCAGGGGGAGGAACAACTCTCTCTCTGAGCAGGAGGAGGAACAGCTCCCCCTCTGAGCAGGAGGAGGAACAGCTCCCTCTCTGAGCAGGAGGAGGAACAGCTCCCCCTCTGTGCTGGAGGAGGAACAGCTCCCCGTCTGAGCAGAAGGAACAGCTCTCCCACTGAGCAGGATGAGGAACAACTCTCCCTCTGAGCAGGAGGAGGAACAGCTCCCCCTCTGAGCAGGAGGAGGAACAGCTCCCTCTCTGAGCAGGAGGAGGAACAGCTCCCCCTCTGTGCTTGAGGAGGAACACCTCCCCGTCTGAGCAGAAGGAACAGCTCTCCCACTGAGCAGGAGGAAGAACAACTCTCCCTCTGAGCAGGAGGAGGAACAGCTCCCCCTCTGAGCAGGAGGAGGAACAGCTCCCTCTCTGAGCAGTAGGAGGAACAGCTCCCTCTCTGAGCAGGAGGAGGAACAGGTCCCCCTCTGTGCTGGAGGAGGAAAAGCTCCCCGTCTGAGCAGAAGGAACAGCGCTCTTACTGCGCAGGAGGAGGAACAGCTCCCCCTCTGTGCTGGAGGAGGAACAGCTCTCCCACTGAGCAGGAGGAGGAACAGCTCCTCTGATAGGTCCTGGCCTGTCCATTCTGAAGTCACACCACAGGCATCGTCTGTGTTCCCCAATCTATAAAAAGCTTCAGTTTTTGTCCCTGAGGCTGAGTCTGTGCTGAGCCTGTGTGAGGAGGAAATGTTGCTGATGGTGCAGACAGTGCTCTTGAGCAGCACACACTGACACTGACACGTGTGGGTCCATGCTGTGTTTCTTGTGTACCCCAGATCCCCCGCTACATTCTCACGCTTCATGAACTGTTGGCCCACACGCCTCATGAACACATCGAGAGGAACAGTCTGGAGTACGCCAAGTCCAAGCTGGAGGAGCTGTCCAGGTATAGGACACGGTCAAAGACTACACTGTACAAAATATCACCAATCACTGCCATTTGTATATAATAAAGAACACCTAGCCAACCTAAGCAGATTTCTGATATAGGAACAAACTAATGTTTAAGCTTTTTATGTTTGCATATAGAACCACAGCCTCGTACTACGGTGGCCAGGAAGGGCAAGTCACGCCAACAAAAGTGAAAATCAGAACCACACACACAAATTTGCAAACAGGCACACCAATATGAAAGCTCGCACACAAATATTTAAACACACATAGAAATATGAAAACACACAAACTCTGAAACACTACAGCAAAAACTATAACACTAAAGCAAAGGAGATTAGAGAAAAATATACACAAGTCTTGAATGTGTGTGCATGTCTCTGAATTTGTGTACGTTTACAAATTTGTGTGTGCGTTCCAATTTTTGTTTGCGTGTTTTTGATTTTGTTGGTGTGATTTGCCCTTCAGGGCCACCGTACCATCCTGCCTAAGAAGATTTTTTTATCATAAAAAATATAAGTAATAATGAAACAACCTGTGTGGCAGAATCATGCATGACGAAGTGAGTGAGACAGAGAACATCAGGAAAAACCTGGCCATTGAGAGAATGATCGTAGAGGGCTGTGAGATCCTTCTGGACACCAGTCAGACTTTTGTCAGACAAGGTAAGGTTTGAGTTCAATCGTGGCATCTGGAGAAGTAATATTCGTAATAAAAGTAGTAGTATCAAAAACATATAGTGGTACATTCTAAAGTCCTCACTAACTAATTTCACTTCTCATCTGCTGTGTTACTTTGTGCCCCACATCCAGGCTGCCTCATCCAAGTGCCCATGAGTGAGAAGGGCAAGATCAGCCGCGGGCGTCTGGGCTCGCTGTCTCTGAAGAAGGAGGGAGAGAGGCAGTGCTTTCTCTTCTCCAAACATATCATCATCTGCACCAGGGGCTCCGGGGGGAAACTGCATCTCACCAAGGTCAGCACCAAACAGCATCTCTTTCAGGAAATCTGTCCTCAACTGCATTTATTTATTTTTGTATTGTGCACCCTCTGGACCCTTCGTGGCAAAAAGGTGCATGTTCAAAAACTGTCCCTAAAATCATCAATATTTGTTTCTGCTTTTTGTCAGAAACCTTAAAAAGAGACTTTAAAACTGCTCAAAAGTGCCAATTATGAACTCATTTTCAGGATTTTAACCCTTTAAATGCCATTTTCATGATTTGAAATATAGTATTATTTATTACAAAAAAAAAAAAAAAAAGATTTATATCAGAATAGGGTTTATTACCAGTATAAGTGAACATAAAACAAGAAATGTATAATAATAAACATGCAGAATAAAATAAAAAAAAGTGAAATAAGCTATACATGGACTCATTTAAATGTACAAAATATACAATATGAACAAAACAATGAGCAACAGACTATACAGGTGGATATGAATAGCAAGAGAGCAAGTAGTAAATAGTTTGGATAATAAAAATACCAGATGCATGTTAAAGTGACAAAGTACCAATATGAGTAATTATTTTTCATATTAAAAAATCATAGGGGGATGAGGCTTTGTTGGTGTATAAAGTCTTGGATATGTCAAAGTTCCATCCATCTTCTGCCACTTATCCGGGATGGGGTCGTGGAGGCAGCTGTCTGAGCAAAGACGCTTCCATCACCCCAGACTCTTCCTCCAGCTCTTCCCAGATCTTCCCCAGGATCTCCGCCCTTCTTCTTGATATGGAGGAGCAGCGCCTCTACAGCGAGTTCCTCCTGGGTGACCGAGCTAAAAAGAAAGTATTTATATACGTAGCATGTTTACCCAGGGTAGAAGCAAAAAAAAGTCATGGAAATAATCTTCAAATGAATGGGAGATTGTGGTCAGAAGCAAACATGGCTTTTGTTTACATGTAGCTCTCTGTACTCTCGCTGTAACCACCTAAACTATCTACTCTCCCATGAACTCTGCTAGCTGTTGTCAGATGCACTCATGATGGGTGTGAATTGGAGTCCGTAAGAATACTGTGTTGGAGACATACCGCACATACAACACACACATTCAGTGTGGACAGGTGTAAGGGATACGAAATGTAAAAGTTTTTATATTTAATAAAACTAGCATTTAAATGGTTAAAATCCTTAAAATTATTTTATGTTTGTTAGTTTTGAGTATTGAATGGGTTTGAAGTTGTTTAAGTGATTTCTACAAAAAAAAAAAAAAAAAAAAAGATAGATGCATGATGATTTAATTGCATTTTTTTTTAACATGTTCATTTTTGCCTTGAAGGTGTCAAAAGGGTACCAAATGCCCAAGTAGAGTATAAATGTCATGTAAGAGTAAAAGATTTTCAATTTTCACTTAGTCTGAAGGAAAAGTTCATGTAATGTTCATGTACACAGCCAAAAATGATTGCCAAATTGAAGAAACTGACATATACTCACTGACCACTCTATAGGTACACCTCTTCAACTGCTTATTACAAATATCTAAACAAATCACACAGCAGCAGCTCTGTGCATTTGGTCCTGAGACTTGCTGAGGACAAACCTGCTGAAGTTCAACCTGAGCACCAGAATGGACAAGGAAGGGGACTCTCTACATATATATCATTATACTATTTCAGAAACTGGAGATCTACTGGAATTTTCACACACAACCAAAAAGAGGAAATACCCAGTGAGTGGCAGTTCTGTGGTGAAAATACCTCGAGAATGGTCAGACTGGTTGCAGATGATAGAGAGGCAACAGTAACTCACATAACCGCTCAATACAACCAAAGTCTGCGTCTCTGAACTTCTAATTGTTAAGTACAAGATATACCTAATAAAGTGGTCAGTGAGTGTAATATTGAAAACTCTGCCTGACTTGGCCATGACTGTCAACAGTGGAGGCCTCTGCACTGATACATACAGTATTTGCACTACACAACCCCTTACCTGCCCTCATTTTTGTTACATTCTAATTTCTCTGTACATAGCATTATTATTTCACATTTGACACATATTTTTAAGACTTTTACTGAATTGTGGAGCAGTCCTTGGCTGCAGTGTATCTGATTAACACGTTTTGTGCAGAATGGCGTGGTGTCTCTCATTGACTGCACGCTGGTGGAGGACCCTGAAGGCACTGATGATGAGTGTGAGTATCTTACACACATCAGTCACAATGTCATGTGTCATTTGCATTTGAGTCAATCTGAGGACTGCTAGTCAACACAGCTCAACTTTTTCAAGAGCGACTAAAGCTATGGTTTATTCAAACACTGAACCGAATGTGGTGTAAAAACCTTAGCCTGCGCCTCCATGTTTGTTGTTGTTGTCGTTGCTCTTTTTCTTCTGTCTTAGTAAAATCTTTAACCTTCGCCATTCTGGTTATTAAACATAGCATACATGTTTACATAGAAAACAGAAGTATGAATGCTGTGATACCAACAAAACTTGGAACAGACGGATCTATTTACGTACGGAATGGAAAAATAAATGGGCTTTAAGATTGTTTCATTGTTTTATTTGTTAACAAAACATGTTTCTGCTTCGTTCCATCATATTATTACATATTTGCCCCTTATTTTCTTTATCTAACATTTACTATTGTCTGTTGTTTGTCTTACATAAAAACTGTAGAGCACTACAATACATATTTCCTGGGTGATTATAAATCTTTTGCTATAACAGTTTACACAGAGATGCAGTCTGGTAAGGATGTGAGCTGGGAACCAGATGGACACAGTGGACATTTAACAAGGGAAAGAAAGAATCACATAAATCCCGGCTTATTTTTGATGTTTGGATAGAGGTTTGTGGAAAACAGTGTGAAGGAATTGCGGGGATTGCAGAGCCATGTTACTTAATGAATGTGTATGACTGATTGAACCATATTTAAAGCCTAAATACTGTTTCATTTACACAAACCAGTGAAACTTTTTTAAATACACATGACATAAAAGGTCGTTGTGAAATTTAAAAAGGTAATAAAACGGTCAGGTATAAAACGAAGTCACAACAGTGTTGGAGGAGTGTATTTGTTAATATTTTGTTAGCCAGAGCATGATTGCCTATTTTTGGCCCTAACATTGTTAACTGTGCATCATTGCCTATATTCTCAGCCAATTGCTCGTTACATTCCAAACTCACTACCTGCCAAAGTCATCTCTCTAACTTATTTCAACATTCTGTACAGTAAATGTCCATTGAGTCTATCATAGGAGGTATGAACTGCGTTTAAACTTGTAATCACTCTAAAGTGCTAGCTTGTTTATTTAACATGGTTTATGGAGACATAACACTTTCTTAACCTTACTAAACAAAACCAAGTTGTTTTACTTGTCTAAGGCAGTGGTTCTCAAACTAAGGTACAGGTACCAGTGGTGGTATGCAGGATTCTTCTGGTGGTATTGTGTCAGATCCAATTTAGTCTAGAGGCTGTTTTATTCCTGTTTTAGTCCTACTTTGGTTGGGGATTTGAAGTGTTGATCACTGCTTAGTCTTGGTTTAGACATGATTTGGTTCTAGATTAGTCTGGGTCCTGGTTTAGTCTTGTTTTAGTCCTAATTTAGGCCTGGTTTAGATCTTATTTAATGCTGAATGGAATTGTTGCTGTGTCTTTTCTTTGTTGCACACCTGAGAGTGCTTGCTGAAAAAAATTTATATTAAGACTTAGGCATTTAGGCATTGACTAACCGTTTGTTTCTGCATTTTTTTTCTTTTCAAAGCCAAATCTGACAAAGGTGGCCAGGACATGGAGCACCTGGATTTTAAGATTGTGGTAGAGCCCAAGGACTCTCAGTCTTTCACCGTGATCCTGGTGGCATCCTCCAGACAGGAGAAGTCTGCGTGGATCAGCGACATCAGCCAGGTACGTCCACACTGCATGAGCCTGTGTCCTGTCTGTCCACGGGACACATGAGTCTGTCCTTTCCTGTCTTGTCTCACCCTCTTTTGTCTTCTCCTGTCCTGTCTCATCGTCTCCTGTCCTCTCTCAGTGCATAGACAACATTCGATGCAACGGCCTGATGATGAACGCCTTTGAGGACAACTCCAAAGTCACAGTGCCACAGATGATCAAGTAAGAGTTCCGTTTTAGTTTGTGGAGAACTATCAGCTCATTGTTATAGGAATCTAGTAATGGACAAATAAGCTCTGAGCAAATGAACAAACTGTTGTGTTCTGCCAAGGTTCTGTAACCACTGTGCAGCAGAACACAAGAATTCACTGATGTTTGGATGTTGTCTTGAGCTGTAGTGCTAATTAGGCTATTTAGGGTCATCCCCCAATACGTACTGCTCTTGTGTGCTTGGGCCTCGTCTCCAGTGTATGTAGCACTGGTGTATGAATGTGTGTTATCAGCCATCTGGTGTGAGTTTGACAGGGTCGGCGACGTGAGTCTGTTTGGTGAGTTCTGTACCATCAGACATAGCAGGAGACAGTTGGACCTAGTTCTGGCCGATTGAACATGTGGAATCAGCGCCAGGCCTTGTCCTCAAACGAGTGCTCTGTATGGATGTATGGCCCATTCACAGTGCTAATATGCTGCAGTTAGCTTATCTTAGCATTAGCCTTGTGCAGATAAAAATATAATCCTCGCTCTGAGGCAAACAGCTGCAATAATCCTGTCCCTTTTATTCATTACTGTGATCAAACAAGTTTAATTTAGTGTGTAATATGATTATTTACTGATTAATACTGGAGTTAAAAAGGTGAGTCTTGGAGTTTTGTTTACTGAAGCCCTATATAACTGCAGAGTTTAGTGACTGACGCCGCCCGCTGTTGTAAATCGTTATTACGTCTTGCACATGTGCGCTGCTCGGTTGTGGGTCTGAACTGCATTGGTGTCTGTAACTACTAGTGGAGACAAGGAGAGATGTGAGGAAACAAAGCAGTTGCCCTGCCTCTGCTGACAGGTGGTTGGGTGTTGGGTTGGTGTGTCCGAGGGTGATGGTGGTGGTGTGTTTGGTAGTGGTCAGGGAGGCTGTTGGTGTGGTATGGCTGCCATATCTCAGACAATCTGTTCCAGGGCCCCTGTGGCTACAGAAGTAACTCACCACCACCACTGTGTGTTCTCATGAAAAGTGCATTGGGTGCCTTGAAAAATGCTTTATAAATCCAATCTATTATTAGACATGCAGATACCCATACATTTAACACATAATAATAATAATTCATCGAATTTATATAGCGCTTTTTTGGACACTCAAAGACGCTTTACAATTGATCAATTATTCATTCACTCCTCAGTCACACTGTAGTGTAGTAGTGGATTGGGGCCCATTTGCTAAAACCATTTAAACTCAACTGAATATTTTTGGTAGTTAATTCTGAACTGCGTATTGACAGCGTATTGCAGCCAGCTTAACTTATGGAACTCATTTGTGTTTGTATCCTATCTGGTTTACAAAGGTTTTTTGAAAGAAAAAAAATGTGTAATGTTGATATTGTCAGGTCGGACTCCAGCCTATACTGTGACGATGTGGACATCCGCTTCAGTAAGATGATGAACTCCTGTAAGGTGCTGCAGATCCGGTATGCCAGCGTAGAGCGGCTGCTGGAGAGACTCACCGACCTCCGCTTCCTCTCCATCGACTTCCTCAACACTTTCCTGCACTCGTACCGTGTCTTCACGACTGCCGACGTGGTGCTGGACAAACTCATCACCATCTACAAGAAGCCCATTAGTGCCATCCCAGCGCGGTAAGTCACACCACTGGGGGTGTTGAGGTCAGGGAGGTCACGAGGGGGTTACGGGGTGACGAGGGAGAGGAGTGTTAAAGGAGAGGTCATAGGCGCAGATTTCTGGTTTTCCCTCTGGGTGCTCAGTGTGAGTTTGTGTCTCATCACAGAGCATTTTAACATATGAAGGGATGCACCTATAGGACTTTTTTTCCCGCTTAGTCTGACTATTTTTGTGTGGTTCGCTAACTTTTACTCCACCAAGTCCTATAACGTAAAGAGCAGCCCCTCCCACCATGCCACGGCCTCTCTGCCCTCAGCCTGGACGCTGCTCTGGTCTCGCCTGAAGACCAGATTTCTAGACCCAAAAACTGGGACACATTTCTTTCAGAAATCATAGTGTGTTTGAACTTAGAAAGAAACAAAAATGCTTTTGAATTCCATCATTTTTGGTCATGTAATTTAAAGTACATAGATACATAGATAGAAGATGGGGTTAAAGTTTTGAATTTGATGGTAATTTATTAAAAAATAATGATATGGTAAATCAATTTAGTGACAAAAGTCTTTAGACACATGTTTTTAAGTTTCCTATGCTTTTCTAATGGTTAAAATAGGGACAACTGGGACATGGTTTCTTGAAAACTGGGACTTAGCAATGTGTTTTATATATATGTATTGGGACATAGGACAAGGAGCCTAAAACTGGGACTGTCCCCATTAAATAGGGACGTCTAGTCACCCTACTGAAGAAGCTATGGGCCATTCACAATGCCACCCTGCGTTCTAACACAGACTTTCACGTCTCTTGCCCTCTCCGTTGTCTGCTGCTCTTCATCGTTTTGTAACCCAAAATGCAGTCTTGTCGTATAAGTGAGAAAGTTCAGTCAAGTTTACCTTCTGAACTTTTGCTTTGCACAAGGATGGGTTAAACCATTTTCGTAGATGGAGGACAACACAGTCCTTTACAAAAAGACTGTGGACCACGCCCACTCTAATGATTGAGGTGACACAGGTTGGCTGTGTGCTGTGAGAGTGGAGGGGCTGAGAGACATTGCGTCTGCACTCTATCAAGTTTAGGATATTAAGCCATGTGCGATCAGAACATTTTTCCCTGGGTGCTTCAACAGCACCGACAGGATCAATGCCTATGGGTGAGGTGTAAAATCATGTCCATAAATAGCTTACTGTGAGTGGTTGTGGCTGTTTACAACCAAAGAAACCAATTTTTTTTTTTTTTTATGAACCACAAATGTGTACTTCTCTTGGTGCAGGTCTCTGGAGCTGTTCTTTGCCAGCGGTCAGAACAGTAAACTGCTGTACGGAGAGCCCCCCAGCTCCCCCAGGGCCAGCCGAAAGTTCTCCTCGCCTCCTCCGCTCGCTATCGCCAAAAACTCCAACTCCCCGAACCGGAGACGGAAGTTGTCCCTCAACATCCCCATCATCACTGGGGGCAAAGCTCTAGACCTGGCTGCCCTCAACTGTTCCCCAAATGGCTATGCAAGCATGTACTCCTCCATGTCCCCCTTCAGCAAAACCACCCTGGACATCAACAAGCTGTACGTGTCCAGCTCCGTGGCCAGCAAGATCCCGGACGAGGGCGAGGACAAGAAGGACAAGTCAGAGGAGACGGCTACCTGCAAACAAGGCAAGAAAAACACAGAAAGTCTAAGCTCCTGCTGTATGTACACTTCGATACTGCAATGTTTTCCAAGCAAGCACTTTGCAGAAAAATCCAATCCAAATCCAATTCGTTCAAAAGAGAGAAAATATTTGTGATCTTTAGTGAACAATTGAAACTTATGAAAGACAAACTCAAAGACCTCATTGACTGATGAAAAAAAGGTGAAACTAAGCTAGCTAAAGCTAAAAAACATAATTTTTACACAATTCCTGCATTTAATAACTTTCTTTCAAAGGAGAGTTATTCAGATTATTTATTTTTTATACAAAATTTGTGAGATAAAGATTATTTATTTTGAACATGAAATGTAAGTAACATTACATACAGGAGCTTATATTGTTTTATTTTTTTTTAAATGTGTTATAAGTAGAATATATTTGTGATTTATCATAAAAATTACCCATGTGTGCCAAGATATGAGGTAAACATGTTTAAATGAAATATTCATTTTACTGATAACAGTGGTACTGTTGAGTTATTAACAATTAAAAATAGGTTTTACATAATAGCCAAGTTGTTTTTGTTTACATTTTTTGTTTTGTTTTTAAAACTGCATTGCCAATCGTCCAATCAGAAAAGAGACCATTGTTTTGATTTAGACTGCAGTACTGTTTCCAAACCAGTATGAGTGTATGCTGCTTACAGTACCTTTAAAGGCACATTATTAATTTTATTTACAGTCATATGCAAAAGTCTGGGCACCCCAAACTTGCATTATAATTTACTCTGTCTTCACGAAAAAAAGTGTCATTTGTTTTCTTAAGACATCTGAGTTCTAGGGTGTTTTCTTAGCAACAGTTTTTAGTGTAGCAGTATTTAGATGTATGAAATTAGATGAAATATGAAAAAAATGTCTGTGCAAATATTTGGCCACCCTTATAAGTTTGCTGATTTGAATGCATGTAATGGTTAAAGACAACCTAAATATCACCTCCAAAGACTTTCAAGATCATGCTGCTGCAGATGGTGTTTCTGTACATGGGTCAAAAATTCAGCGCACTCTGCACAAAGAACAGTTGTATGGGATGGTAATGCCATGCCACAAATAAGCGTTTGAGGTATGCAAAAGCTCATTTAGACAAGCCAGAATCATTTTGGAATAACGTGGTGTGGACTGACATACCTCGGGGGCACTTATAAGGGTGCCCAAATATTTGCACGGAAATTTTTTCATATTTCATCTAATGTCATACAACTAAATACTGCTACACTAAAGAATATTCTTAGTGAAACACCCTAGAACTCAGATGTCACTAGAAAATGAATGACATAGCTCTGTGATCTTTTTTCGTGAAGATTATGCAACCTCAGAGGGGTGTCCAAACTTCTGCATATGAATGTATATCTTGAATTTAAATTTAAAAGAAAAAAATGCAGGAGAATTACTATTCACATTAAAGTATGTTTAAAATATCTTTGTACTAATAAACACTCTTGTTTTATATGGCCACTTTTTGAATAAACATCAACATGAGTGAGGGTGTACTCGAAATAAAAAAGTTTGGGAATCAGTGCCTGCACAGAGGTTAGTAGGTGCACAGCCTCTCAAGCAGCACACCCAGACAATTTGAATCAGCACTTTGGAAGGTGGAAACAAATGTGCTTTAACTGTCTTAGTTGTCAGTAAGCCCAAGTCTCATGTCCATATATGGACATTGCATCAGGTATTCCTGAAGTTCATTCTTCTATTGCTGTGTTAATCAGGCATGAGACGCTGGCTGTTTAAGAACAGTTTGTGACTCCAATGCATTGTTTTCTGACACATTTTTACATGAGTAAAATCCAAGAAGCTTCTTATAAAAATAAATGGGCCCAATGTGATTTACTGTTATAATAATGTCATAAGTGAATAATAAAAATGTAATTTAAATTAACTGTAAACAGCACATTTACTAAGATGCATCTTGTCTCTAAAGTAGAATCACCTTTTGTAATTTGTTTTGCACCTGGGACTACAAATGTAAAACACAAAAAACATCTATTATTCTATTCATCTATTATTATTATTATTATTATTATTATTATTATTATTATTATTATGAATGACTGAGTAATGTATTTTTCACAGATCTGTCAGTGCGAGAAGAGAGTGACAATGAGCCAAACCAGAGTGACGATGGCGAGGCAGAGGCCTCTCCAACCAAATCACCGACCACCCCCAAGAACCTCAAATGCAAAAACTCCTCAGGTGCATACACACCTTTATGTGCATGAGTGTATGCGTGCAGGTGTGTCAGTAGTGCGAGCAGTGTAATTCAGTGATTCTTAATCCTTGGTATGCCAGCACTGCTTAGAGGGCTGCAAAAAACTTTCATTTTTGCACCGGTAGGCCGCGAGGGCTGCGGGACCACATGGGTCGGGACCACACGTGTTATCAAATGAATATTACTGTTATCCTATGAGACGCTCACTTACAATAGGCTGCACTGTCCCACCACTTAGTGCCTGGATCACAAAAAGGCAGATCGTAGTCCAGATCTGGACCCAGACGCCGTCCCTACAGCACCAAAACCTCAGATCGGAACCTGTCTCGCCTGGCCCCATGCTCACCAGAAGCACAGTGGCACCGTTCTCAACAGGCATCAATTAACAGCAGTTGCAGCATGCCTCGGCACTTAAGCTCTCCGTGAACAGCGAGGGGTGTTTTGTCCATTTCTATTTCTTTCTTATTTCTAAAGAACAGTGAAATGTTTTATTTAAAAATTATTATTATTATTATTTAATATAGGATATTATATATAATGCTAATAATTGCGTAATAAAATGATTTAATATATTAATTTAAATGGGCCCTGGGCTACTTTGTACTGAAAAGTTGGGCCCCGGGGTCAAAAAGATTAAGAACCCCTGGTCTAATTTATATATTTGAAAGTGCCGTGCATGAGCTGATCAGCACATCAGAGCATGACCATGCCCCTAAATCTAAGCACAAAGCAAAGCCACCCCTGAATGTCTTTGTGAATTAGCAGAGATTAGTATGAAGTGATGATGCGTTATAGCGCTCATAAATGCTTTCATGTTCTCAGAATTTTAACACACAGGCTGCACAGAATGTGTTGATTCCTCTGTTATGCAGATATATGGCAGCTATATTTAGCAGCAACCTTCTTGAACATGAGAGACTCTTGGAGAAGGCTAGAGGGAAGTTGTTGTTCTGGTCTGTACTGCCCCCCTGTGGAAAGGAGTCCAGGAAAAAGCATACTGCAGTATGCAGTAATTACATGGGGCTTTTGTATCACAATAAACCACAAAGGGCCAAAGGCTCACCTTTTTACACTTTTGCAAATATGATATTGTGCATTGTTTTAATGTGTCCCATAGAGTTGTCTCTATTTTCCTACAACAATGGCATGGTGATGTCGTCATGTCGAGAGGTGGACAACAACCGTAGTGCTCTGTCTGCCGCCTCTGCCTTTGCCATTGCTACAGCCGGTGCCAATGAGGGCACTCCCACCAAGGAGAAGTACCGACGCATGTCCCTCGCAAGCACAGGTATGACACAGTATCAACAATGACAACTAAAGTGCATTCTGGCCCAAACTTTCCATTTCCTCAGATGAAAGTTTGGAGTATGGTGTTGTGTGTGTAAAAGATGTTCCAGGGGAACTCACCGGAAATGCTGAATCTCTTGCAGGTTTTCCAACAGACCAGAGAAATGGAGACAAGGAGTTTGTGATCAGACGAGCAGCAACCAACAGAGTCCTGAATGTCCTGCGCCACTGGGTGTCCAAGCACTCTCCGGTACCACACTGAAGCATGTGACTTTGTAAACAATCACAAGGAGCCTATGGAGGAGACTATTTTAGTCTGTGCAACTTAGCGTAGCTTTGATAACTTGAGAACAGTGGTTTTAACTTTTTCTATGAAATTTGGCTCAGGTGTGTATTTTATCACAAATTTTGATATTCTAAACACAAATCTATTCTATATAGCTATATATTTTCAGAATTTTAACCACTTTGCTTTGAGAATATACAAAATATTACATTTTTGTGTCTGCTTTTTACATGCAAAAAGGAGATGCTACTACATATAGGCTTCTGGCATAACAAGGGTTAAAATTCAGATCAAATATTTGGTATTTATGATGAGGACATTAGTTGATTTACTGCAAAAAAAAAAGTAGAAAAACCTATAAATATATGACTTTATGTGACGGGGACACTTTTGTGATTTAACAGTAACAACATAACTTTAAAATTGGGACACAAGTGTGAAAGAATAATACACTGCAATACACTGCATTATTGAAAAACAGTGCAATGTCCCAGAATAATGTCAACCTTATAATAAAGAAAATATTATTCCTTCAACCAATTAGAATTAGCTAATATATACGATTTTCTGAATGCCATTGACATAGCAAACAATATAACATTTGTATTTATTTTTGTGTTCCAAGGACTTTGAAAGCAACAATGAGCTGAAGACGAAGGTGATCGTGTTCCTGGAGGAGGTGATGCATGACCCCGAGCTGCTGACCCAGGAGAGGAAGGCTGCGGCCAACATCATAAGGTACAAGCTGTCATCCAACACTGACCACATGCTTTCAGATGATCAGGCTGTGTAGTAGGACTTCCTCTTCTCTGTGTGTCAGGACGTTAACTCAGGAAGACCATGGGGACAATCAGATGGCCCTGGAGGACGCCATACAGCTGGTGAGTGGGTGACCCTATTCATTTAAAGCTGGTCGGATGGAAGACGAGAGCCAAAGACTTATTCAAAAGTCATTACATGGAGACTGGTTACTTATTAGCAAGCCTTTTGTTTAATATGAACTAATCTACATGGCTAGCAAAAACTTAAATGGCTAGTAACCCTTAAAGAAGACCAGTCAAAATGGCCAGTGAGCAAAAAAGTTAATGTCAAGCCCTGTATACAATATTAATCCAAAATGGTCAAGCTGTATGTTTATTTGTCTTTGTCCATTTGACATTCGTATAAAGCCATAATGTTGACTTTGTTAAATACTACTATTCTGTTGATCACAGAGATGTAAAAACCCTAACAATACAACAAATAAGTGGAATAGATTTTTTGGTTAAAACACATGAATTGTCACTGACTGGCCTGTTAACTGCGTGCTGTAGGTGGGAGGGGCACAGGTGGAACCCTTTGAGAACCACTCCGCTCTGGAGATCGCAGAGCAGCTCACCCTGCTAGACCACCTGGTGTTCAAGGTCATCCCCTACGAGTAAGTACCAGCTCAGTTACAATACAACACACACTCAAAACCACAACATTTAGCACATTTTTAAAAATCTTTTATCTTATCTTTTACAGGGAATTCTTTGGACAAGGCTGGATGAAAAATGATAAAAATGAGAAGACGCCGTACATCATGAAAACAACAAAGCACTTCAATGATGTATGAACTCAGCTGAGTACATATTTATGCATAAATAATCTATACAGTGGATCATATAATAACTCATGTTTGTATACTTTTCTGTTAGATAAGTAACCTGATAGCCACAGAGATCCTGCGCTGTGAGGATGTAGTCACTCGGGTGGTGGTCATAGAGAAGTGGGTGGCTGTAGCAGACATATGCCGCTGTCTTCACAACTACAACGCTGTTCTGGAGATCACCTCATCCCTGAACCGCAGCTCTGTGTTTCGCCTCAAAAAGACCTGGCTCAAGGTGTCCAAACAGGTGCCTGCCACACTCTTCTGAACTTGCTGTGTTGTTAACAAAGGAACAAGCCAGTACTGGGGCATCTGTAGGGCACATGTTAGCCTACAGCAGGTAACTGACAGCCACACAAAGCACGACATCAGAGGAACAGCTCATGTTTTGAAGATAAAGTCAGATTTTTCCAGCTTGAGATGCTTTGGACATGTACAGAAGAGGGACAGTAATGGGCATAAGGATGCTGAGGGTAGACCAGACCAAAGGAGAAGAACAAGAATCCCAGTTTGAAAAAACAGACCATAACAAATGTTTAGTGTATATGAATCACACCAGTAACACTTTACTTTTACTGTACACTTGTTACATTGTATCTACCTCATTAAGTACAAGGTAACACAATGTGTAACAAACTGTAATAGCACATAACATTGTACTTGCATTATGGAATTATGTGTAATCACAGATTGTAAGTATAAATGTACTAATAATACATACTTGTCACACTTGTGTATTTACAGATTATAGGTACATCTGTAATAAGACATACTTGTTGCACTACTCTAAATTTGTGCACTTATAGTTTGCAGTGTACCCACCTCCTTTAAGTACAGTGTACTGTGTACACTGTAATAAAATGTAACTACATAACATTGTACGTACATTATGGAATTATGTGTAGATAGAGTGATATATCAGGACAGCAAAGTTAACCCTTTGGTACACATTATTACATTAAAATAAAGTGTACCTGAGGTGTACCTACCTGTGAGTACAGGTCCATCAAATGTCTTCAGTCATAAGTACAATGTTACATGTTATTACAGTTAGATTCCACAATTACAATATACTTAATGAGATAGATACAATGTAACAAGTGTAATGTAAAATAAAGCCAACCAAAACAGCTTTATAATAACATATTTGCATATCTATAACATGTGATCATTACAGTTGTCCTTCATGCAACATATGTTTCAGTAACATGACAGTGAAGTAGTTTAGTGATATCAAGCTGCGCAAGCTAGCAGTGACGCACACCCTCTCCATCTATGGCCTAAAAATTAGGTGATTCCTATTTTAAGCAGGTCTATTCAGCAGAGCACTGAGCAGGTGCAGACTACTCAGGCATGATAAATAAAAGGATTAGACTTAAACTAAATATTATAAAATATAAATATTCTAAATATTCTTGTGTTAATGTGCACATGGACCATGGCCAGAAAAAAGGGAACATCTATTTAATATAATAATATAGATATTGATGCGTGGCTGAATATCACCTGCAATTTTGCAAACATAATAGTGATCATTACTTACAAGTGTTGTAATACAAGTGTTGTAATACAAGTGTGAATACTTAAGACATGAGGCAAAACAATACAATAACATGCATGGAACAAACAATGCATGTTGCAGTTATGTGCATCTTCCCAAGCAGACCCTTCTCACTAAAACTATGGTTCACTACTTTAAATATAAAATGTTCTTTTGTGCCTGTAATTTTCATAAATAAATGTTTGGCAATATAGTCATTCTACAGGCTAAATGTTTGGTAGATTATTAAATATAAACTCACTATATATATATATATAAGCTCACTAAAAATGCTGAAATGTAATAATAAATATAATTTGGTGAGAAATAGTTAACTGCTGTAAAAGATTTTATTTGATGCCAGGATTACAAACATTATTTAAGGGCATGTAAGTATGGGGTACACGGCTTGAGGGTAATTGTCTGAAGGGGTATGGTACTGTAAAAAGTTTGGGAACCACTGGTGTATAACAGTCCATATGCATTGTCTGTGTATAACAGTCCATATGCATTGTCTGTGTATAACAGTCCATATGCATGAGCATAAAGGTCATAAGCTCAAGGGTTATAATGGTGTGTTCAGGGCGAAATCAAAGTCGGATTGACGTGTGCACACCTCTACATCAGGTGAGATTCAAAAAGCAGAAATTGAAACTAGGCATACACTCTTGTTTAGTAGAGATAAGCAAACTTTTATAAATGAGGCCCCTGGCTTTTAGTCTGAAAGCCAGATCTACTAAGACATTGCACCATTACAGAAATAGTGTATTATATATTTTAGAAAGAGCTGCAGCTCTGGAAATTTTGTGGCAATGGAAGATCACATTTGAAATTGCAACGATGCGGTGGTTTTAGATGAAGTGCACAAGTGTGCAATAGTAGAACCTAACTTTTATGTACAGCACCAGCAACATGACTGCAGACATCAATGAGACACACACTCTCTGACTTATTATTCCTTTTTCCCTCCAGACAAAAGCACTCACAGACAAATTGCAGAAGCTGGTGTCGTCAGAGGGGAGGTTTAAAAACTTGAGAGAGGCACTGAAAAAGTGAGTAGAGTGTAAGTTGAACTGATGCATTGAAGCACAGATGCAGTAACAGCTGTTCCTCCACAGCTGTGACCCTCCGTGTGTGCCCTACCTGGGCATGTACCTCACTGACCTGGCCTTCATCGAGGAGGGAACACCCAACTACACAGAGGACAACCTGGTCAACTTCTCAAAGATGAGGATGGTACCATGAGATCTTTTAGTATTTGGCTGGGTACTAAATTGTAAATCTGTAATTAGATAATATTGCATACACTGTATATGTTTAATTTTCAGATTTCCCATATCATCAGAGAAATCCGACAGTTTCAGCAAACAGCATACAAGATCGACCTACAACCAAAGGTAAGAGAATAAAGATGTCTGCCTGCACTGAATCAATTTACTACTACTGTCTAAAGGGCAGAAGACTATAGTTCACTCCAAAGAGATCCTGTATGTTACTTTTTGGGGGGCATTCAGCCAAGTGTTCAACCTGGAGAACAGCTGCTGAGCCTGTTTCCTTGGAGCAAGAAGCAACAGCCAAAACTTGGGAGAATCCAAATCCTGATTATTAAATGCAGACATTTTACTGTAGTGTTTTTACATGCTCATAATGACGATAAGTGTAAAACTATATCAAACGCACAGTTTCTAAAGTGACCATCTCCTGCTAAACAACTGCTGTGACCATTTTTAGTCAGGTTTTAGAGCTTAGACTGCTCTTATTGAGGTGGCATGTGACATCCATCTGAACACAGATGCTGGTAAAGCCTCTGTCTTAGTTCTGTTGGATCTGAGTGCTGTGTTTGATACAGCTGACCATGTTACAAAGGTTAATGGGCTGGACAGGCATCTCTGGTACTGCCCTTAAATTGTTTAAATCCTATACTGAAGACAGGAAGTACTTTATTAAAAACTGAGACCAAAGGGCCTTGACATGTGGGGTCCCTGAGGGGTCCAACCTGGGACCTCCTAATTTCAATCTTTACATGCTTCCTCTGTGTTAGGATGCAGTACATTATGGCTGTCTATAAACTGACCTAGTTATGTAGACGGCACTTAGCTTTTTTCTCATTTTGGAGATTCTCCTTTATGTAATATTTTTTTGTAACCGAAATACACAGAAAAAATTAAATTACCAGCTATACTGTACACGTGGAACACTCAATACATAAAACAGTATTTTAGCTAGCTTAAATACATGGTACATAATATGGGGACACAGCCGAGTAGACACCAGTAGATTAACATTACATGTTCACAGTATTAAGCTTTGTGACAATTACAACCTCTAATTATACTCACAAAGGCAAAAGTTTTCCAAGGCACAAGCTTTTCGGAGTGACTTCAGAGTTTACACTAGAATGATGTCAAAGATCAAACTATTGAAAGAGCATTCACCAAGGATGCACATTTGGTAAATTTCCTTTAATCGATTAATTGTTATTCTTAACAAACAATTATTGATTAATGGTTAACCACCGGCCTGACATCACCTATTATTACGTTTTATTTAAAAAAAAATAGCTCTTCATTAACTTTGAAGTCATGAACCAAATTAAAGTGTCTTGTCTAAAGACAAATTATAGGCTTGTATATTTTAGGAAACAGTTGCTTAATTTTATGTTTAATTTGCCCAACCTCTCCAGTGGTACTGTACCTTTACTCTACTGTACAGTATAACCCTTAATTATTAATATTTCTTTTGATTGATTATGGCCATAATGTCGATTAACCACGAAAACCCCATGTTCACTCTGCATCTTACCAACAAGATCCTCCAACGCTGACATCCCACTCTAATCAGTTTCCAAAACCAATACCTTCCAACAGTCTCTACAATGTATTCAACCAATTTATTTATTAACCATGAACTATACCAGCCCATTCAAGTAACCCACCAATCCTATTAACACATTCATGTCTTAGACCCAGAGACATGGCCCAAACCATTCATTCATTGTATCTGCACTCATTATCTTTCAGTTTGAAAATGTCATTGTTTTTGTTATTTCTATACTTTACTGTTTTTAACTTAAAGGAGACTCATTCTTTGAAATACTTATAATAAATAATAATAAACCATTTTAAGATGACCATAGCAGGAAATAAAATTAAAATATTAAAACATAAGTTCACTTACAAAGTCAAAAAGCGTCTCGTGTCTGTCCCTCTTTTCCTTGAGTCTGATTGTTCTGCGGTTCTGTGGGTAAAAACTTGAATGAAACAAAACCTTTCTGTCATCTGCAGGTAGCCCAGTATCTGCTGGACAAGAGCTCGTTTTTGGATGAAGAAAGCATGTACGAAGCCTCACTCCGAATAGAACCCAAAGTGCCCAACTGAGCAGAAGGCATCCATCTATTTCCTCGGTTAATATTTACTTCAAATAACGTGTGTGCACGCCTGACATGGCTACAGGTGTGCAGAGACATAAGCATATCAATATTGTAAATGACTCCATGCTGACTTTTGTACAGCTGTATATGTTTATATTTCTTCTTCATAGATGTCTCTGTGTATGATTGTGGGTACAGATGCCATACGTTTTTTAAGCATAATAACAGAGGTCACTGGGATTGTCTTCCTAGTGACTAATGACCTTATTTTGCCTCATCTCTGATACTGTGCAGAGTTTGCACTTTTGGAGCACTTCTACTGCTGCCAAATCATCGTTCTCTCAGCGTTTCTACTTTTGAGTTTTTCTGCAACCAATGTAGCATTGTACAAATGTAACTGCATCAGGTCAAAGAGCACAGAATATGTTAACTGCATTAACAATGAGGAACATATAAGAGAGGTGGAGTTAAGGGGTCTGTTCTTCCCAAACCAAATCCAGAGTGGATTTTTTCATTTGTTGTAAATGTTTTTGTTCAATACGTTTCAATATTGAAGTGTCTTTTTGTTGTTTTTTGTAATGTCTTAATGTTTTGTCAGAATAGGTGCCAAACGTACCTTGGGTTTATGTACAAGGTTATTCCTTCTCAGGCTGATCCAGGAAAGTGATAAAGTGATAGAGGTCATCTACAGGACAGAGGGATAAGCCTCTGTTCTTAGGTTTGGAGTAAAGGTCGTGCAGCAGTGAGTGTTGTACCTTCAGGTCCAGCGGTACTTGTGTGGAGGACTCCTTTGTAATTAAAGACAATCTGTCCTCTTTGCTGTTCCAGTCACTCTATATCACTCTCTTATATGCATTGCTCTAAAAGAAAAAGAACAAAATGTATGTGAATGACCTCTGCCTGCAGCATTCAAACACTATTTTTGTAATAATAAGAGAAAGTACAGGTCTGCTCTTTATATTAACATGGTCAAGTATTTTGTACTTTGTTGTTACCACCTCTCTGAGATGTGCTGTACATTTTGTACATGGAACCCTGGGTTAGTGTAATTGCTGGAAAATGCCACATTTAAACACAAAATGGTACCGTGTGGTTCTGAAAACATGAGTTAGAGGTAGGGGGCAGCATTTAGACTGTAATCCTGTTTATAATCAGTTCTTTTAGCAGGAATATAGTACTGTAGTGCTTATTCTGTGAATATGTATGTATGGTACACTTTTGAAGTTCATGTGGCAGGCATGCACCATCTTCACACACAGAATACTGCTACTACTATATACTCTGATACATGCACATACTCTTATAAGATACAAGTTAATAAACATTTGCTGTTAGCAATACCCAGTGGTATGAAAATTATCTTTCAACTCTCACATTTGCTATCTTAAGAAATATTGACATTGTTATTGTTTTTTATGAAGAAACAAGAAACAAAACAAAACAAAAAAAAAATACATTTACATTTTTAAAGAAAAAACATGATGAACAATCAAGAGCTTGTTTCATAGTTACTTCTTGCTAATAAATCTGATTTCTCTCAGGGGTATTTTGTCTGAAGTCTTTTTGTAGATCATTTATCATTGGAAATATGATGGTAACACTCTAAAAACATCAATGTTAACACTAACTAAATAACTACATATTGGGAAAATGAGCTTTTTTTAAACCATTCTTTAACCAGGAAAGTCCCACTGAGATTCACAGATCTCTTTTTCAAGGGAGTCCTAGCCCAGAGGCATCAACAACACGACCCACATTGCATACAAAATACAATAAAAAGAGAAATGAGAGTTAAAAACAATGAGATAAAAAGACACATTTAGAAGCAGTGGCAGGTAAATGATTACATCTCCAGGTCTTTCAAAATAGACTCAAAATGATCCAAAGGGACAAGATTTTGTAGTTTTAAGGTCCTCTGTAAACCGTTCCAGTCTGTAGGAGCACGATACTGAAAAGGCATTTTTCCGCTCTCTGTCCTGACACTGGGGACAGTCAGAGTGTGGACGTCCTGAGAGCGTAATGCATAAGGTTCATCAGACTTCTGCTGAAGATACACACTCAGCTACGGGTGGAGCAGATCAAGAAGTCCTTTGTATATAAATCTGTACCAATGTGTCAACCTACGGGTCACCAGAGCAGGCCATCCAACCTGAGAGTACAGGTCGCTGTGAGGAGTCCGAGGTCACAGTTTGTTATAAAGCGTAAGGAGGCAGGAAAAACTTAATTCAGCATACGCAGCCCCTGGGCTGGGGCATGCAGATATAAAAGGTCTCCATAGCCCAGCACTGGTAAGAATGTAGCAGAAACAAGTTCCTTCCTTGCATAAAATGAAAAACATAACTTAATTCCAAAATAAAAACACAATTTAAGGCATAACTTTTTTACAAGAGAGTCAACATGAGGCTTAAAATTCAATGAGTCATAGATTAAAATACCCAAGTATTTGAAAGTGTTAACAACCTCAATGACTGATCCATCAGGGGTGACTACCGAGGGAAGATTTAGCACCTTATTCTTACTTTTCGAGACTCGCATCAACTTAGTTTTGTTTGCACTGAGAGAAAGTTTCAATTCAGAAAAGCTATTACAGACAACATTAAAAGCACTTTGTAAATGGTCGACAGCTTCAACAAGTGTGGATGTGAAAGAATAAATAACCATATCATCAGCATAAAAATGACAATTTGCATTTCTTACATCATGTCCCACATCAGTTATATAAATGGTAAAAAGGAGCGGGCCAAGAATAGAGCCCTGTGGCACGCCTCTAGTAACTGTAAGAACATCTGAGCATTGATTTTCACATTTAACATTTTGAGTTCTTTCAGAAAGATAGTTGGAGACCCAACCAACAGCTTGCTCTGAGAGTCCAATGCTTAAAAGTATTTTTTTCAGAATAAAGTAGTCAACTGAATCAAAAGCATTCGACAAATCAATGAAAATAGAAGCACACTGTTGCTTCCAGTCAAGGGCAGACCAAATATCATTAATAACTTTTATTGCTTCCTAATTGAAACATGGATAAAATTGTGTGTGCTTCTAAAAAATCTTTCAATTGTCTATTGATCAGACCTTCTAAAATCTTGGATAGAATGGGTAATTTTTGAAATTGGTCTATTGTTATTTAGCATACTTGGGTCACCCCCTTTAAACAGTGGGAAAACAAAAGCAGATTTCCAGATTTTAGGAATTTCCAAGGTGGACAAAGTGAGATTAAAAATGTGTCTGAGGGGCTCTGATATGAAGTCAGCTGCTACTTTTTTTAAAAATAAGGATCTATAAGATCTGGGCCATGAGCCTTTTTAGTGTTAAGGTGTTTGAGCTCTTTATGTACTTCCTCCACAGTAAAGGGCTGAAAACTATAGATGGAGTGCTCAGATGCTGAAAAAACATGGCTGCTATTCCAACTTGTGGATTTTCTAATGAACTGGGAGATAAAAAATGTTCATTAAAACAATTTAACATTTCATGTTTATCTCAAACAAAAGATGATTTATTAACAATATGAATTTATCTTCCACTGCACTGGAGTGCATTTCATTAGTAATCATTTCATTAGTAATTAGGACAATTCTGAATCATGATCCCTCACATTTAACACATTCACTAGTCATACTTTTTATTTACTTTCTTACCTTTACCACATTTGAAAGTGTATACTAATACTTTTACTTAACCTTCAGGCCCTCCTGTGACCCTTTTAGGGCTTTGTATTTTTTGCTCTCATTTTGGCCATTCTCATGCTGATGATATCTGACAACAATGCTCATTTATTAATGAATTTTGAAATTAGAGTATAAAATAAATAAATAAATATTTTCCACTGTCTAAACAAAATAATAATAATGCATACTTTTTACATAGATCTTTCCTAGACACTCAAAGTCACTTTACAATTAGGTCCATTATTATTTGTCTCCTCAGTCACACTCTGGGATTCAAACCCCCAACCTTCCGGTCATAGGGTGACTCCTCTACCTTCTAAACCACTGTTTCCCCTAAAATAAAAACTCACATCCTTCCTCCTGGAGCCATTTTTGGTTCACTTGACTAATTTTAAATTCCCTTATTTTTATTTTACTTCCATTCTAATACAGAAGTGTGAAATCCTGATAATTCATCTGTAGCCCTGTCAGTCAGAAGCAAAAAAAAAAAAAAAAAAAAAAAAAAAAAAAAAATCACTACTAGATCCATCATGTTCCACCATGTTTCTTGAGGGGTATTGTGGAAGATAACCTATAAAATTACCTTATGATATTCAATTAGGGCCACAGGTATGCACTGCATTTTATGTACAGTTAAATAATGAATATGTGCTTAAAGTGCAGACTCTCAGCTGTAATTTGAGAGTATTCAAGTCCAAATCAGAGAAAGGGTTTAGGAATTACAGCTCTTTAGCCGCCTCTTTTCCAGGGACTCAAAAGTAATTGGATAGAAGCTATTTCTTGAGCTGCATGGGCTTTTCCCTCATTAATCCATCATAAACTGAGCAGGTAAAAGGTTTGGACTTGATTCCAGACATTTGAAAGCTGTTTGTGTTGAAATCACAACATACAGTATCTCAATGGAAGTGAACCAGACCATCCTTAGGCTGGATCAAAAAATTATGAAAAACCCCTTCACAACATCCACCTTAGTGCAGATCACTCTCCAGGAAGTAGATCTATCAGTGTCTAGGTCCACTATAAGCAGAAGACTTCATGAGAGAAAATACAGAGGGTTCACCACAAGGTGCAGACTTCATCAGCCTCAACAATACAAAGGCCACATTAAACTTGGCCAAAAACTCCTAAAGAAGCTAGCCCAGGTCTGAAACCGTCTTCTTTGGACAGATGAGACTCAGACCAACCTGTACCAGAATGATGGGCAGAGAAAAGTCTGGAGAAGGTTTGAATGGCTCATGACCCAAAGTACAGCACATCTTCTGTAAAACATGGTGGAGCAGTGTGATGCATGAGCTGCAGAACAGATGCAGACAAATGCTGCAAAGTTGACTGGACAGCACTTCACAGTACAGATGGACAATGACCCAAATCATACTGCAAAAGCAACCCAGGAGCTTTTTTTAAGACAAATAAGTGAATTATTCTGCAATTTCCAAGTCACTCACCAGCTCTCCTGATCGAGCATTAATTTCACTTGTTTAAGACAAAACTTAAGGCAGAAAGCACCACAAACAAACAATGGAGACAGCTGCAGTAAAGGCCTGGCAGAGCATCACAAAGGAGGAAACCCAGTGTTTGGTGATGTCCATGGACTCCAGACATCAGGCAGTCATCAGGATTTTCACTAAAGTATTTCAAAATGAACATTTTATTCATGATAATGTTCATCTGTCCAATTACTTTTGAGCCCCTGGAAAAGAGGCAGCCACATATTTAAGAGTTGTAATTCCTAGACCCTTTCTTCAATTTGGACGTGAATACTTTTAAATTATACAGCTGAGAGTCTGCACTTTAAGCACATATGAATTATATAGAACTGTTTTGAACATGTTTTTGGTTAACATCTAGCATAACAAAACTTGTGTCAGTGTCCAAGTACTGATGGACATAACTGTACCTTGCAAAATGTAGAACAAGGAGACACGATCAGCAGAGGACCCGCGGGAGTTACCAGTGAACACTATTTACCAAGTACATTACCCAGAAATCTCAGAGTCCTCTTGGAGTGCATTGAAAATTAAGCCCTGCTTGGATCCTCTTCACACCAGCAAGAGGTGAATGCAGCTGTAATGAACTTTGTTTTTACCACCGGACTGGAGTAGCGTGTAATACCCCTTTTGCACCAGTAAGAGGCAGCATTGCGCCATTTGGCCTGCCGGTGTTCCGGGATATTCGGTTTCCCCATGTTTCCCCTATCGGGCGCCAGGACTTGCTCTCGTTTTAAGGTCTTGTTGAATTAAACACATACTGTGGCATCATAATAGAATGTATTTTTGCTATTTGGTGCTGATTTAGAATTTGCTGATTATTGATGTTTTGGGGTAACGACCGTGGTGCCTTTTCTCTCATTTTACGCACATAGAAATAAAACGCATGATCTACGCTACATAATCCTGATAGAAATAATAATAAAATAGCTCTGTTTACTTTATTTGTACATTTGATACACGAACAGATAGTTGAATGCATGAAAAATCTAGGCAGAATGCAGTCTACAATTGAGTAACAATCATTTTTTAGGTATAATTTTAATACACAATATGTCTGGTGCAAATTCTTCACGATAAAAGGCAGCATATGCCAGTAATCAGCTAATTAAACAATTCTGATCTAATCATCTTGAGAATACACAAATATCTCACATACATAGATTATGATGCATACGGTATGTGTTTAATTCAAAAAGCTCATAAAAAGACCTTTAAAGGAGAGAAAGTCCTGGCGCTCAAGAGTATAATATATTTATTTATCTTACTTGGTAAATACTACATCTAGTGTAAATGGTCAAGAATTTATTATAGATCTTAAACATTATTTTACTTCACTTTCAAAAAGAAAAAAAAAAGCAATAAAGACTTTTAATATACACTATTTATAAAAATAATTATGTCCCTTGCCTTACTATGTTTTAATTTTGATTGTATTTATTTTTGTGGTTGTATAATAGTTTTGTTTGTCATTGTATTATCATTTGTTTATTTATTACGTTTTTATTAATTACGTTTTTTAATATGTGTTTATCTGTACCGTTATTATATTTTTCTTTGGTATTAAAAAAAAAAAAAGTCCTGGCACTAAGCAGGAGAAACTTGGGCGAACAGAATTTCCCACAGCACCGGAAAGCACGAGAGGAAATAGAATGCTCACAGCTTGACCAATCAGAAGCCGGCTTATTCATTCGGCGCAAAATCTTGTTTGTGTCGTTGTCTTTGCCCCTGTCCACCGTCTTGTTGAAAATAGATTATACAGTTACGTTTTTACTTTGCTGGCAGTCCATGAATAGCTAAAGGAGTCATCAAACACAGCGCGAGCTTACGTTCACGCGCGCGTCCTGGTCTGGAGCGCGAGAAATGCTAACGCAAACTGCTGTCTTCAATAAGCTAGGGCTGAGCTAAGGCTAGCTTTAGCTCGCTACTCCAACACTATGGCAGGTCTTCCACAGAACAACTTACTGGAACAGCTCGCGAAGCACAGCAGCGCGAGCCAGAGCAGGCTGTCGTTAGCGAAACCAAAACCGGGGTAAGTTTTAATCACGCATAACACCAGCAGCTAATCTCAACTTAACGTTAGTTTTATCTGGGCTCCATCAATTCCTGGAGAGTCCACAATTTATGCAAATATCCGACATGGACATTTCACACATGCATAACTTGAATTAAATCAGGGCAGCCCCAAGGTTTTAAAAGTAATAAAAAGGTATAACATTTGATGTTGATGGTAAAAGTATTAAATTGACAAATGGGGACCTCCTAAGGCTACGTTTACACTGCAGGTTTACACTGATCCAAATCTGACTTTTGCCCATGTGATCTGTATCAGATTTTTTTCGTGACAGTGTGAACACCACAAACCAGTTTTTTTCAAATGAGACCCAGGCCACTTTCATATGTGCTCCTAAATCTAATACGTATCTAATTTTTAACAATGTGACTTCAGTCTGAACAGCCAAGTCACATTTTATCTGACTTTTATGACACTGAAATGCAACAGACGACACAATTCTGAGCTGGAAGAGGCAGGAACTGGACAGATCAGATGATAACAAGCCTGGCAGACAGAGCTGATGGAGCTGGTCTGTGAAAAAAGTGAGGTTTTAAACCTAATTAGTATTTAAGGTGACAATCCTGTTAAGCTAAACTTGAGTTGTATCATAACTGTGTTGAGGAGAAATAAGAAGAGAACTAAGGTGAGAGGTATTAAGAAATTAGGACTGAGGAGTGTCGCCGACAGATGTATCTTCCACAGTATCCTGGAATTAAGGATAAACTGTCACATCACAACCACTCCAGGCTCCATCATGACTTTTTTGTGCATGCTGCTCTCTTCACAAAACTGGAAGCAGTTCACACACTAAACTGATGAAAGTTATGTTTAATCTCTAATGGGAACAGCCACTAAAAAAAAATAAAAAATAAAAATCAGCCTTGAGCATTAAGACCTGCAGTGTGAATGTAGCCTAAGTCAGGTTTTTCAGTGTTGTTCTTGTCAAATATATATTTTAAATTAATACTTTGAAAGTAACAACAGAAATGTCTGCTTTTTTATGAATTGGAGGTGAATTTGGCAACAAATTCTAACAATAGTGGATTTACAAAAATCTTAAAGTCGCCCGCTTAAATGTGCCTTTATTTATTACATATTGAAAGCTAAGTCTGCTGTTTGGGCTGTGTAATGTTGTAAAAAACATCCTCACAATACTGTAAATGCTGTTACCAGTGAAATTTATGATTCATTTTGAGATCTTAAATACAATTTCACCTGTATTAGACTTTCAAAATAAAACCAATGAGTTTCAGAGAGTAATGATATTTTATTAGTGTGCAATTTATAATAATTTATACAGATTGTTTTTTTTTTTGTTTGTTTGTTTGTTTTTGGCAATCTTGGCATTAAATTATATTTTAAGTGGCATTAAAATGGTTCTAAATTTCACATAAAAAAAAAACAACCTGGAGCTATCCTGATTTTGGGAGAGTCCACAGAACTGCAGACTGCTCTGAAATTCCTGCCACTATCTGACATGGACATTTCACAGGAACACATAACTAGAATCTAATATAAGTGTTTCTTATCTGTCAGCGTAGAGCAGCGGCAGAGACAAAGCAGCAGCTAAGGAGAATGCTAAATAACTAGCATTAAACTCAACAAACTGTTTACAGCAAAACCAGGGTAGCTCCAAGGTCTTAAAAGTAATACAACATGATGTGGTCAAAATCAAGGCCTTAACAGTATTAAACCTCAAAGGCAGGTAGTAAATTTTGTTCATGCCTTTTTTTAAATTTAAAAAAGGTGTTGTTGCCTTTTAGTGTTGTTGGTATTGGATCAGTGAATATATTAGGGTATCCCCAAGGTCTTAAAAGCATTAAAGGGGTATTAAATTTGATTGTGTCAAAATCAAGGCCTTAAAAGCCTTATTTGTAAGTTAGACTTAGCCATTAAATTCTGTAATAAATTCTTAAAAAAAAAAAAACCTCAAATGTGCCTTTAGTTTGCAAGTTCCCACAAGTTTTTGTTACAGGTCTACTGTTTATCTGAGTTGCATAATATTGCAAAAACATCACAATGCACTTACTGAAGAACCATATTTAGTTTTAAGATTTTTAATACAGAACTGTTTTTTCCTCTGTATTATGCTTTTAAAATAAACTCCTTACTGTTTACTGTTCTTTTGCCAACGACCCTGTAATTAAATTTCATTCAAAGTGGCATTAAAAAGTAGGGATGTAACGATGCAATGAAGTCACGATTCGATTCACAATTACGATATTTATTTTTTTTTCTATTTTTATTAGCAGACTTAGTTGCAGTAGAATTATGACCAAAAGATTTTTTTACATAGCTTATTTTTGTCTCCTTGTCAAACCTAAAATGTTGTACATTTCTTATTACTGATGTAATAAAAAAGTAGATATTAAAACAATGATGTAAATGTAATGCAAAAATTACAAACATATATAACAATAATTTGTTAGTGGCATTTATTAACACCTTCCTACTCTCCGCCAAAAACAAATACTCTTTAGTAGCAAGCAATGCATAGAGGAGCAGCTTGTCAAAAATCTACACCTCAAGAAATATATAATGGGCCTAATATAAGTCAAGTCTTATAAAAATATCAGTGAGGAACGTTACATCCACAATAAAGACTCTGATCTCCATGGAAACGCACCGGGGGGAGCTTATCTGAAACTTTAGATAAACTTTAGCTGTTGTTAGCCACTTAACTTTGCTTTAGCTCACTGCTATCAACAGGCTACTTTCTGAACGATGGTAAACGGAGAAAAACAGGTCTGTGCAGCCTAAATAATAGCTTCAGATGTGCCTCTCTTGCCGTCCGCCCTGGGCACTGTGCGCGCTCCTCTGTCTGTATGAGACGTACCGACGAGACAAAGTACACTCCTGGGCCTCTCCGAGTAATTAACCAATTGTACAGGCTTTTCACGTTCCCGGCATGTCAGGCTAGTGATTTTACGAGTTCTGTAATATAAAAGTTGATATATATGCCTGTTTCTTTTAAGTATAATGGCCAGGTCATGATGTCTAGCACCAAACAACTGAGCCAGATTACGTACCAGTGGCCTGAACGCTGTTTTAGGAAGAATCGTTACATCCCTATTAAACAGTCATAAAAAGTTTTTAAATTTCACAAAACAAAACCCGGAGCTACCCTGAAAACACAGCTCAAACACAGAATTATTGTTGTTATTTATAGATGACATAAACATATTTGTAGCAACAAAAAAAAATCTTTCTTTGACACCTATCACACATCACTCAGAAACATTAATCAGTGTTTCCCACAGGACTCTGTAGTTAAGGCGGCCACCTTGGCAACAAGCTCAGTACAAGCTCTATGAAGAAGTATTCTATAACCTATGTAAAGATCAGTTTATTTGCCCCAAAACATATTGTGATGCAGCGTTTAAACCTTTAGAGGTATTTAGTGGTTGTAAATGCGGTGTATAAATTAAATGAATTAGTAGGTACATAATTTTGAGGTACAATAAGCTGGCAACCACCTTGACTGACCAATGTTTCTGTTCTTGTATTTTTTTCAGAGGATTTTCTTTCAAAAAGAAATCCCCAATAGGAACAACCAAAGTGGAAATCCCAGCCAAGGTAAAACCTCCAAATGTTCTGACAAACAGGAAGGTTAATATCCCCATTAATAATCTGGTAACAGAGTCTCCTCTGACCTTTCCAAACAAGCCTGAGAGGTCTCAAAATGCCAAAATCAGCAACTTTTTTACTACAAGTTCAAAGAGTAAGTTGGACCCCACTCCATCAAATCAACACCCCACAGCTCCTGTTCAGGCCATTGACTCTGGCACTGGCAGCTGTTCCACAATTCTCAATTCATCGCTTGGGTTCCCTGTGGAGGATTGGGATGATATTGATGACTTTGAACCTCCAGCCAAAATAAAGAATAGCCCTGAAATCTTGGGGAAAAAACACACAACTGTGTCATGTTTAAGTGAAGAGAATACAGAAACCTGTGTCACAGAGCAAGACTTTAGAAATGACTTGAGCACTGAAGCAAAAACAGATGGGGAAATTGCAGTTTCACCAGTTCTCAGTTTGCCTGAGGACCTTTTTGATTATGAAGTGGAATCTCCAGTGAAAAAGACAACAAGACGAGCTCGACAGAAGCCCGTCGTGAGCGAAAGTGAAGAGGAGTCTGCTGAAGCTGTATCAGGTGATGTATGACTATTGTAGAACCTCAATTTAAAAAAAAAAAAAAAAAAAAGTTTGGACGCTGTGTAAAATGTTTTGGTTTGTGCCAAATTTTTTGAGACGTGTTGGTGCCTTCCAGTTGAAAATGAGCTATTATATGTCATGAAATTGTAAAGTATCTCAGTTTCAGCTAATGTGAAATAAAATATGTTGTAAAATTTAAGATTTTATTTACATTTTACACAGGTCTCAATTCCTTATAAATTGGGGTTGTATGTAAAGTATCTCATATATGTTGTGGTTTCTCATTTAGTTGTATGTAAACAGTTGCATCATGTGAAGCAAGTTCAGTCTTTTTTTTTTGTCCTCTTTAGACAATAAGAGTGAACTGACTGCTGCAAAAGTAATAGAAGTCATGGACAACTCGGAGCCTGAGGACGACTTTGATTATGTTCCTCCCTCTCCGAGTCATGAGGAAATCCCTCCTGCATTCACAAAGGCCTCTGAAAGGTCAGGCTTTTAAAATCATACCTTTCTACAATTTTTTGAAGCTAAGAAGATTGTTATTAAAACATTTCTGTTTGCTGTCAGCTTAGTATTTATATTTTTTTTCCCCAACAGACCTAAGTGTGTGGTTTCTGAAAGCAGGTCTGACCCAGTGCAGCCAAAGAGAGAAGCATCAGTTGGATCTGAACTTAGTGAAACACACTTAAAAGACAGGAGTCAGTGGAAACATCTGTTGGTCAATAATTTATCATCATCATCTTTATTGTATCTTTATCATGATTTTTTTCCCTCACAGATGATGAACTGTACAGTATTATGGAGTCCATTTGTGCACTGGTGGATACTGTCCCGGAGCATGAACTCATTGCCTTGTCCTGTGGTAATGAGCTGCTGCTAAAGAGGGCACTGAGGTGGGTACATGAAGCACACAACATAGACAGTGCAGTTAGTTTTGGTAGTAAGCATTAGTTTAACTCTGTATCTAGAGTAATTTATTTTGAGTTTAGAGTTTTTGATTTTCTAACAATATTTACAGGATACTCTAAAATGGTGGTTATTGTGATGGGTTTGTTAACTGAGAGCATTTTTGTAAACACTGTACCATATTGAGGGACATGGTTTTTGCCACTCATTGCCCAGCTTTATATTCTCTGTTTACTTTTTGTTGTTTTTCCAGGAAGAGGATTATTGCAACCAGTGATTCTTTTCTCAAAGCTCAACAGCCAGACAGCACTGTGCTTTCTGAATCCAGCTTCAGAGACAATTCCCCAGTCCACTGCAACACACGGGCAAGCTGCTCTGCTTCTTTTCAGTCTAGGAGATCTTCAATCATCTGTGTAGACTATGACTCCGATCACTCAGACTGTGTAATCAATACCAAACCAATGCAGGACAAAAACCAGAGGCCATCGTTCGTGGATAAAGAAATTGCCTGTGATTCTCCATCAACTTACAAACCCACAATGCAGACTTTTTCCAAGGAGTCCAGCATAGCCGTAGATGACTCTGAATTGTTCTTTACTCCCAAGAAGCCAGCAAATGATGCACAGAGCAGTGGAAACAAAGCACCTCGGGAGATTGAGGAGATAGCACTGGATGACTTTGGCGATGATGACTTTGACATAGATGACTTGAATGACTCTGATATCCCAGATTATTTTGATGAACCAACAAGCTTATCTATGTCTGGCCAAAACTTTACACCTGTGAATACAACAATAAAAGAGAGTGGTTCAAGCAAGTCGTCATGGGAGAAGAAAGCCCCCACACCTGCAAAAATATGTTCTCCAGGTATAAAATGACTAAATGACATGATTAAATACAAAACATCACCTTTGCATTGTGTGTCAGATATTGTAGGAAAAAGTTTAGTCTTATAGAACAAACTGATTGAAACAGCCATTCCCAAAGTCAAGAATGTCACGGCCCCCTTAAATTTTCAAAAATCCCATGTGGACCCCCAACTTTGTAATACTTCACTATATTCAAAAGACAATGCCATGTTTTTCTCTATAGATTTCTATTTTAAAAAAAAAGGTAGAAAAAACACTGACTGTTAGCTAAAAGTAATATTTTTAAAGAAGTATATAACTGAAGTTAATTTCAAACTCTTTCTTTTAAAGGTGCTATGAGCAGTATATATTTTATAAAAATTACTAACATTGTGTCAAGATATGAAGTAAACATGCATTGAATTTAAATCTAAATGGCATTAAGGAGTTTTAAAAAGATCTTTTATTTTCACTTGGCAAAACCTAGAGCTACCCTGAATATAGAAAACCTCTGCCCCCGTGCAGTACCTTTGCAGACCCCCAGAGGGCCCCGAACCCCTCTTTGGGATCCACTGGATTTAAAGATTATAGCAACATTGCCAGGTTTTCTGCTAGGTCTTAAAAAAATCTTAAATTTAAAAATGAATTTAAGTCCTTAAAAAGTCTTACATTTGTTGAGATGCACAGTACAAGGTTTTAAAAATGTCTACCTGCGTTCACAGTGTATTCTAAAATGGCCACTCAAATTCTCACAGGCTTATTATCGTCGCAGATATGAGAGCTCAGATTTTTTCTTACCAAGAACAAAAATCTTTGCTGCACTCACTGTTGTCAATAGTCACAATTAACTGATGCAGCCACGTTTATGACTCAGCTAAAAAAGTCTTAAATTCAACTTGTTGAGCCCTGGTTACAGATTACTTACCGTAGTTTAACGCTGTCGTAAAATATGTCTTAAATGTGTTTTTGTAGAACCTACTTTCAGAAACCCAGCCCATGACCGCTTTAGAGGCTACAATTTTCCTCATTCTCAAGAGATGATGAAGATCTTTCACAAAAGGTTTGGGCTTCACCAGTTCAGGTTCAACCAGCTGGAGTCCATCAACGCTACACTTCTGGGTGAAGATATCTTTGTTCTGATGCCCACAGGTGAGTTAGCAGTGGTATTGGAGGTCACAATGCCACAGTCACTGCTTATTTTCAGTCTGTTTTGTTTTGTAGGTGGGGGTAAAAGTCTGTGCTACCAGCTCCCTGCGTGTGTCTCACCAGGGGTCACGATTGTCGTTTCTCCACTCAAATCTCTCATTGTAGACCAGGTTCAAAAGTTGACTACTCTGGATGTAAGTGTGAATGTTTTGAGTTTATATTTTTCTCACAGACTTGCCTCTTTACACCCTTCTCATGAACAAGACTTGTGCAATTAAATGAGCTTCCAAGGCTTTGCTTTGCTAATCTTTGAATTGAGCATTTGTCAGCAATTAATGTTCTTGTAGCTGCAGAGAAGCTATAGATATGGTAACAACATGGCAGTATTTACAACAAATTCTGCAACTGTATGGCTAGGATATGACCACTCTGTTGATGTCAAAAAATGCTGTTCCCTATGCTCTGAGCTTTTCACAGGGCAGCTAGAAAACTGGCAGACACACACACACACACACACACACACACACACACAAACAAACACAAATGATCTATTTTCCAAATAATTGACACACTGCTTGTCTTCTCATATTTGGTTGAATTATGATATGACACTTTTTAGATCCCAGCAACAAGTTTGACTGGAGCCCAAAATGAGAACGAGGCAGCAAGAATCTACATGCAGCTTTCCAGAAAAGATCCCATTGTGAAGTTACTGTATGTTACTCCGGAGAAGGTAATAACTGTATACTTTTTTATGTCACTCACTGTGTTTTATATGTTTGATCCTATCTAGCTAGAAAAGGGTGCAAGCCGGTGTAGTCTTTGTGGCGGTTCCAAGCCCGAATAAAGGCCAACTCACAGTGCTGCACTGTTGTGCGTCAATTCACACCAGGATGTGGCGCAGTGCAGCATGTCTCGACACATGAACAATGTGAAGTTTTAAATGTGTTAATAATGCGACAATGAGAGAAGGCACTGTTCTGTCAATCTGTGCTACAGCACAGGCCTCTAACCTCAGCACTGTCAGTGCTCCCAGCTGTCCCTCTGCCTCACAGAGCAGAGAACTTTCATATTTACAACCCTCTACTGAGTTGACCTTCAGTAGAGGGAGTTGCAGGAGGGATATCTGTTGATATCTGGTGGTCTGCTTGTTTTTTTTTTCTCCAAGATTAGTGCAAGTAACAAGTTGATCTCCGCTCTCCAAAACCTATACGAGCGAGCTCTCCTAAGTCGGTTTGTTATAGATGAAGCCCACTGTGTCAGCCAGGTTTGTGCACATGCATCTTTTATCAGACAAATGTTTTTACTCCCCACACATTAAATAAATATTTTATATTTTTCAGTGGGGCCACGATTTTCGTCCAGATTACAAAAGGTTGCATGAATTGCGTCAGAAATTCCCCAATGTTCCCATGATGGCTCTTACAGCCACTGCCACTCCGCGAGTCCAGAAAGACATCTTAAACCAGCTGAACATGACCAGGCCACAAGTGTAAGTCTTCAGATTAATGTAGATTACATGAAATGATTAGGGGCGCCTCTTTGGCTCACCTGTTAGAGGTCTCGCTCCCTGATTTTCTATCTCATTATTGCCCCAACATATTAAAGGCAATAGATATTTTTAAAATTAAGTACTGACTTTCTCAGTAAAACATTACTTTATGTTTATCAAATACAGGTTTACAATGAGTTTCAACCGAACAAATCTGAGGTACTCTGTGCTGCCTAAGAAACCCAAAAAAGTTGATGACGACTGCATAGCCTGGATCAAGAAGCATTATCCACGTGAGTAAAGATTTTTCTTAGCAGTTTTTGCAGATTGAAACATTTTTATGAAATGTCTTATTTGATTGATTTGTTTATCTTGTAGGTGATTCAGGCATTGTGTACTGCCTGTCCCGTAATGACTGTGATGCTATGGCTGACAGTCTGCAGAGAGCAGGGATATTAGCTCTGTCCTATCATGCAGGCCTGAGTGACGGCGACAGAGAATATGTACAGAGCAAATGGATCAATCAAGATGGCTGCCAGGTGAGATTTGCTGTAATTATTTCCGTTGCTGTCATTTTATGTCATATTTTGCCTTACATTGCATATGCAATAAATGTGATTATTTTATTTTATTTAACCTTCTTTACAGTTTGTGTTGTTAGGCCAGCCAGCCCTTTCTACTTTCTTTTTGAAAGCACTAGATTCTGGTTCCTTAGCCACAGAGAAATGCTTCCCATCAGTCGATTTGTAACTGGCCTATCATAGCTGTTTATCTGAAGCGTGTCTTACAAATATGGAAACTAATGTCCTATCAAAATGAACGAAGATGGTGTCAGAGTGAATTTAAAAACTTCTCACACGATTAACAGTGTTTAGTGCTTTTGAAGTCGTCGCCGTTCAGTTCTCTGTGGGACTCTTTTCCTTCGTCTTGTTGTCATTTTAACAACAGTAAAGTGAACTGCTCATAAGGCATATTCTGGTATTTTATGGCAAAACCAGGAATCCGCCATGTTTGTTTGGGTTACAGGTCAGCCGTGCACTGCCCCTAGCTTCTCTGATTGGTTACTTTGCCTGTGATTGTTCAGTTGTAAAATTCAGTTGAAGGGAGGCCAGACTGACCTCTTTGTATAGAATAGGAAAAGAGTTTGTCTGGCTGGCCAGGCTAGTGTAATGTAGGTTTGCATAAATTGATAAGGTTAATTCAGTATTGAGACCAATGACATTTTTTAGTTATGAGCATAGACGTGCATATAATATGTTTTACTTTAAAATAATCATTTCATATTTTCCCTGCTAGGTCATCTGTGCTACCATTGCCTTTGGGATGGGCATCGACAAGCCTGATGTGCGCTATGTGATCCACGCCAGTCTGCCCAAGTCTGTGGAGGGCTACTATCAGGAGTCTGGGAGAGCAGGCCGAGACGGAGAAGTGTCCCACTGCATTCTCTTCTACTCCTACTCCGACGTGCACCGCATCAAGAGGATTATCGGCAGTACGGAAAATCAAATATTTAAATGAAGTATAAAACAAAAGGTTTTACTGTATGCATTTAATGTGTTTTGACCAGTGGACAGGGAAGGAGACAGATACTCCAAGGCCACTCATTACAACAACCTCCAGAGCATGGTACAGTTCTGTGAGAATGCCATGGAGTGCCGCAGGATTCAGCTGCTGGCTTATTTTGGGGAACTTAACTTCAGAAAAAGCTTCTGTAAAGACCACCCTGATGTGAGCTGTGACAACTGCACCAGACCTAATGTAAGAAGGCTTTCCTTTCAAATTATGTCTGTTATAGTAATGATCTGCTTTACCTTTTATTTGTACCAAATCTACAATAATGATGTTTTTGCAGCAATTCAAGATTAGAAATGTGACCGAAGATGTGAAGAACATTGTGAGGTTTGTCCAGGAGAAATGTGAAAAAGTTGGACAAAGATATAATAAAACCTCTCAGCAGATGCGACTGACGCTGAACATGCTGGTGGACATCTTCATAGGTAATGAACAAGCAGTTTAGCAAAAAGCATTATCAGTGGAGTCAAGAAAAGATAAGTCACTATGGCAGTGATAGTAGTGGGGAATGCTGTAAAAGTCACGTGACCACAGAGAGCCTAAGCCCAGGTTTAAAAGAAATGGTGATATAATACATAACATATAACTACACAGGCTTAAGTCTGATGGATAATTAGTTGAATACATGTAATTAAACATTCTATTTAAACATTTTCGTGATGTACACTGCCTTATTCCTTATTGTTTTAGTACGTCTCAGTAAACATGATACAAGAATTATACAGTTCCTTGCTTGAGCTTTGAATAACCTAATGCTGACCAAACCTATAGCTTTTTATGCATAGAGTGAGTCATCATAAGTCATAAAGTGAATTTGTAAATGTAGACTATAATTATTTAATACTCATCGTGATGGACGCATCTGTTATCAATGCATTAAAAGGGAATATTAACAGTATTGCAGTGAATGAGGAACTAGTCATCCAATCAGAGAGCAAGATACACCAGAGGAGGAGAGGAGACTGAGTCATCGTTTAGATGGTCCTACAGAAGTCCTGAAAAGCCCTAGTTTTTCTCAGTTTGAGGGTAACAGACTCTAAGTCAGTGGTTCCCAACCTTTTTGGTCTTGAATACCCAGGACCTGTATTAGTCATGGATGGACCCGGCACAGTCCTGGTTTAGATCCGGCTTAGTCCTGGTATTGTAATTTATTTTTGGGTTTAGTCATGGTTTAAGCCTGGTTTAGTCTTAGCTTAGTCCTGTTTTAACCTGGTTTAGGCCTAGTTTATTTCTGATTTGGACCTTGTTGATTTCTGGTTTCAGATCTGGTTTAGTTCTTGTTTAGTTCTGGTTTTTAGTCCTGGTATAGTCCCTGTTTTGTCCTTTAGTATTGCATTTTTCTCTTGATCCCTGTTTTATCCCTCGCTATAGTCCTGGCTTAGTCCTGATTTAGGTTTATTTTAGTCTTTGAAATCCAAATATATAAAGGTACTATAAATGATCAAATAACTACACTTGCCCCATGCAATATGCTTGCGTACCTCTAAGGGTCCCCGTACCCCGGTTGGGAGACACTGCCCCCATCCCAAACAAAACAGCAACCCCAGTGGTGGTAAAATTGTCCTGCTTCTTTTTTTCAGGGGCTAAAGCTGCCAAAATTCAGTCAGGTCTGTTTGCAAAAGGAGCAGCTTACTCCAAACACAATGCAGACCGTCTGTTTAAAAAACTAGTTCTGGATAATATCTTGGTTGAGGACCTGTACATCACCAACAGTGGTCAGGCTGTGGCTTATGTGTCGGCCGGACCAAAGGCCATGAACGTGCTGTCCGGTCACATGCAGGTAAGTGTCTGCTCCTGCTGCTGCTGCTGCTGCCCTGAACTCAGTGCCTGCTTCACAATTACGCTTGGACTTCAGGTGGACTTCTACGAAACAGAGAGCGTGTCCAGCATGAGGAGGCAGAAAGCTGCTGTGGCGAAGAGCGTAACCAAGAGAGAGGAGATGATTCAGCAGTGTCTGAAAGAGCTGACTGATCTGTGCAAGCAACTTGGCAAAGCCTTCAGCATTCACTATTACAACATCTTCTCTACCGCCACACTCAAAAAGATCGCTGGTAAATGAACTCTTCAAATCCCAGCTAAAAATCCACATTGTGCAAAAACACAAATTTTATAACTTTTTTTTTATTTTCCCTGTTCACACAGAGAAGCTCTCCTCTGATCCAGAAGTCCTCCTTCAGATTGATGGTGTGACCGAGGATAAGCTGGAGAAATACGGAGCTGAAGTTATTCAAGTTCTGCAGAAATACTCAGAGTGGCAGCTGCCTGGTACGACACGCTGACACCCTCAGGTCGACCCCTGTGTTATAGGGAGACGGAATATAGTTTTAGCAAGGTTCAGATTGTTTTAATCCAGAGTATAGTTTAAATGACATGAAATCCTCAAACAGCTTTAAAAGCTTTGTCATTAAATTGGTTTTGCGAAAATGAAGGCCTTTAATGGCTTTAAAAAGCATTAAATTTTATTCCAACAGGCATTATTACAATACTTTGAATTTAAGCAGCTGCAATTGTATGTTTGTGGCATTAAAAATGTTAAAAAATGGCATTTAAAATTGCATTAAAAAGCATTCAATTAGACTTGCTGATAACTACAGGAATCCTGTATGAATGTGAGAGTAAAATAACTTCATCATTTGGTCTGTAAATGTGGATCAGGCATAAAATTGAGCCCCACTATAAGTCTAACACTGTACTAGTCAACTAATTGTTGACAGTTTACCATTCAGCCAAGCTGTCCAAAATAGTAAAGGACTTAATGTGGCTAGGGCTGATTCAGATTACCAGTTCTTAAATGATACCTGGTTTTTGATACTGGTACCTGAGTGATATTTTTTCTGATGAGCTAATTCATCTTCTACAATCATAAAACACAATAATATTGAATAAAAGACCATTATTTGGAGCAGAATTCTTGAGCTGTGAGTTAAACCCAGTAGTTTATGATTTATTCTGTGTTATTTGATTCCTACATGTAAAGAAACATTAAAGGTCCCACTAGGTACTGAAATTTGGTATTGAATAAAAGTTGTTTTTCCGATACCAGTAGTATCATAACTTTTCTTGTCTGTTTTTAAAGCGGAGGAACAGGCAAACGCTGATGGAGATGGATGGATAGACATGGCTCGAGGACGCACAAATGCGAACTTTAACTATGACGATGATGATGGTGCCACATTGGATGAGTCTTCCAATTACTTCCGTAAAGGAGCAGGTCAGGGACAGAAGCGAAAGAAAGCACCGTTCTTCAAATACTCAAAGAAACGAAAAGGATACAACAGCTCAAGTGGGAACTCTAAAGGGTAGGTTCAGATTTTCACATCAATCTGCATTACCCAAAAACTCAATGCCTCATGGTCCCAGCTCCCATCCTTCAACCCAACAACATCTAGGGATGCACCCATCTAATCCTAGTATGTGACTCCTAGTGTCTGTGGTGCTGGAGTATGAATGATTGTGTTTGGTGGTGTTCAGAAAGGCTGTAGGTGTGGTATGTATGGCTGCACCAAATCAACTTTTAACTGTCTTACAATGTTTGCACCCCAAAAACATATCTGAAGGACTTTTTTTTTCTGAAATTTGTTAATTTCACATGGTATGACTCTTTTATTAAAAACAAAACTAATTCCTAAATTATTATCAAACATCAGTTAAAAACTTACTCTTAATTTTGAAAGCATTATCTGTTAAAGTGATTGGACAATTGCACTGCAAACGGCTGTTGCTAACACAAAGTGGCTCGTTCAGTGCCGTCTAAGTCTGCTTACACAGGGAAAAAGCATAAGACAAGTTTACAGAAAATAAAAGCAAAGCAAAACATGGATATGTTCTTAAAGCATTCAGGGTTTAAAGTGGTATTACAGTATTTCCAATAATGCATTGCCAATATTTATCAATGTTTCCACATTTTACTTTGCTAGGTTTACCCTCTCTCTATTCATGTGTTAATATTTGAATGTGTCAGTTTTGCAGCAGATGTAGCCAACACTGAAACTGACACACTTCTAGGATAATGTGCCAGTGATTTCCTGTTAACAAGTCCCTTACTCTAAAGCTCAGTGATTGGCCAAAGCTTGCAAGTGCAAACTGAGCATTCTCGTCAGTGGTAATGCTTGGCTCAAAGGTCTAGATGTCCTTTAAGGTCTATTTTTTTTTTTCAAATGATTTATTTTACATTATTCTAATGTTATAAGTTTTTCTCAAATGCAAAAAAAAAAAAAAAAAATCAGTTAAATTGCCATGACAGAAGAATTTCTACTATAATATCTCCTTTTCTGTTTCTCTTTTGTTATATGCATTGGCTCTATATGGATCCAGTCGTGGTTACAACAGCAGTAATAAGTCTTGGGCCTCCTCCAGCTCCAGAGGTGGGTCTAGAGGCTTCCAGGCATCTGGGGGCCAGGGGTCCAGGGGCTCAGCAGGAGAGGCAGCAGGCAGGAGACCTGGTTTCTTGGCTGTTCCCACCCCTCAGGCCAGTGCACGGCCATTTTTAAAACCTTCATTTTCACATTTAACTTAGATCTACCTCCTCCTGATGAGGGAGCATTACAATGTAATATTTACAACTGTTGTATATGTTGTGTATAGTATTTAGTTTGTACATTTCAATTTTATATTGGCGGTTATATTGGTTCATTGTATATTTTATATGAAATAAATCAAACTAGTTTTTTTGTTTTTTCTAAAGTTTGAGAGTATTTTAATCAATAATTTAAACAGGGGCATATATGTATACAGTATATTTAATATTTATTTCAAGTTTCAGTAGTTGCAGTAATGGCACACGGGACTATTGGAGAAAACAGTAGTTGATGCTGACTTGTACAAAAGGTACAGTACAAGGGTTTCAATGGACTGGACTTAAAAAGAAGTGAGTTTGGCACATGGATTTCATATAGTATATACTGATATCAATATATCATGTAATGAAACAATAATCCCCCAATCCCCGGATGGAACAGTTCAGACAATAACAAGCCACAGACAGAGGCTGAGCATCTCTGAACTGGAACTGAACTGTCAGGGCCAAAATAAATCAAGATGCATTTCTCAGTTCAACCTTCAACATCCTTAGAGTAAAAAAAAACAAAAAAAACCACACACATTGTACAAGTTTTTGAAGACTGTTGAGTGTCTTTTTCAAACAGTAATAAAGTAAATATTTGACAAGTTCTAAATTAACAATGCAGTATGGCTGCAGAATATAAATATCAACAATTGTAATATATGTACATATTGCAATAACAAGGCTCCCCATTACTGAAGTGGTTTGTTCCCACACCTTTGGTGTTGGAGTTCAGGGGTTTTGTTTCCTCAGCTTTGTGCCAAAAACCATGTGCTTCTCCCAAGCCTGGATAAATGGAGAGGGTTGTGACAGGAAGGGCATCTGGGGTAAAACCTATGCCAAAGTACCATGTGAGTCACTGTAGACACCGTTAAAGAAAGAAAACAGCTGAAAATGACTTTAATGTATCTGAGATTACTCCTTGCCTGTCAAAATAATTGTCCAATGTAAGCCTAAAATATCTCTTAACACGTTCATTTTCAAAATGTTGGTTTAGGAGCCTTTTACATGGTCATATTGTTATTGCAATATTAGTTAATACATATAACATGTTTTAATATTGCAGAGCTCTATATTGCATGTTTGTACATTAAATGCAATTTCCCCTTCAGGACAAATGATACTGAATACATAACATTGCAAAGTTCAGGTCCAGACAAATGTTTTACAGCACACTGGATAACTTTTAAAGTATGTGTGTAGAAATAAATAGCTTTACGGTCCAGGAATAGCCAACAGATGTTATGACTCCATTTCTTCATGTTTGCCACTTTGGTAAACTGTGAGGGTCCAGGCACAGGGAAACTGCTGCAGCTAAACCATGAAACTCTAAAGAAAACAGCTACACACATTGACAAAGGAGGTCGTATAAAAGGGTTTTACTCACAGCTGTATCTGTCCGTTATAACCTTTGTTGCAGCAGTTTGATAAAAAATATTCAAATTATCAACACACATTCACAACTTGTTGCACTTTAAGTGGCAATTGACTATTGCTTTAAGAATACTGCTGCCTTTTCCATAGCTGCGTCAGAGAGACCACTGGTGCTACATAATGCTGAGATGCATGAGTCATCATTTTGACTTTTAAGTCAGCAAAGAAGTGATTAATATAAATTAGAAATGAACCCCAAAAATGTATTCACAAAGCAACACTTTGCTTTGAGTCATCTGAAACTGTGCTTAACCTATTTCTGTTGATCGTTCTGACAATACTGACACAAGTTCCAGGGCTTTGTGGATTTGTGAAGGACTTTCGTACAGTAGTGAATCCAGCCACCAGAGGGCGTGCAACACTGTGAGCCAGTTTAGCTAATGGCTGCTTCAAACATTACAGACTGTAGCAGAAACTAGGCCTTCAGTGGAGCAATGCTGATTTTGAGTTAGTGGTTGAAAAGCAGACAAAAGCTACTGTTAACCAATACAGAGACGCCAAGTGCCAGCAGACCCAGGGTTAATTCTCTTGACCTCAGGCAGACTCATCACACATTCCTCCAAAAAGATCCACTATCTTTCACTTCTCCTGAAAATTCCTAGCCCGGCCAATCAGACCCATAGCAAAGTGGAGCGGGTCTGGAACCTCTCCCATTCAAGAGTATTCTGCCAAATTTGAACCTTTCTGACAAATCATAAAATGGGACAGTTATGTAATTTTTTTCCTTATTGGTTTTATATTTTTCAAAATGCGTCCTTTAATATATGGATTTTTGTACAAACATGTATTGCATTGATATGGATTCTCCTCCAGTTGATAAATATTATTTTGTATTGCTGCATATCATATCCCTGGTATCAAGCTGCATACTGTATCATGACCCTTGTATGGAGCTGTGGATTGTATCGACACTGGCTGTGTGTAGTGCCCCTGGAAACTTGAATTAGCAGAGACCAGACTGACTTTTTACTAATTCTTTGTATAGTTTCGAACAGAATTAGGATGGCTGGCCAGTTCTCAACCCTTCAGCATGACTTTTCTATTCCCACATACAGACACGTTAGCACATTCATTTCCACCAGCACTTGGCACAGCAGCTGCACACACAATGTAAGTTTTTGTCCAGCATTCAACCTCCAGATATGACATTTATTGCTCCTCTCATCAACAAATCAATGGGACAGATAACATTTCCTTTCCCTTTTAACTGCTGTTAGGCTTAAAGTGTAGCAACAGTTTCTTAACCCTATTGGACTGTTGTGTGCATTTTATGTGCTTTTTCATTTTTTGTCTTTTGATAATTTTGCCTGTGTTCATGCAAATGGCATGATTTTTGGTGACCTGGTGTCTTTGTATATAATGCATCAGCTTCTGCAGAAAGTAAACAATACCCTATATACACAAAATACTCCTGTTCAGGAAGTCTAGGATGCTGTGCAAGCTTTTCATTTTATCGCTATGAAAAATGTAAAGAAAAATGTTTATATTCTACTTTCATTGACTTAATTTTGTTCTCCCACATTGGTGCTAACGATTGATAACAAATATTCACATATGGCAGGTTTTTGTAACAATATTTGTCATCTGAAGCCATAGTGGCATTGTTACTAAAACATGGCATTAAAAGGGCTAAAATCTTTACAAATGAGTATTTGTTATCAATAGTTAGCACAGATGTAGTTTATTCTAATGAGCTCATTCAGAGTAGAATATAACAATAATTCATAATTTTTATAGCTACAAAATGAAAAGTGCATTTTATGTATATTTTACAATGCACAAAAACTAAGTTTATTAAAATCAATGTTGCTGCTAATAATTGACATACAGGCTCTAATAATTCAACACAAAAAAGACTTAGCATTTAATATTTTGAAAATAATATTTTTTTGTCTTTTGGCTGTTTTGCTGTGTCAAAAATCCAGAACTAAATCCATTGCTGGCTTGTTTTTCTTGAACCACGATGTGCCACTTTCTCTCAAAACTTGAGACTCTGGGTCAGCGACGCCTCATTCACCCCACAACAACTGATTTCACCCTCACACAGACATCCAGACCAGAAAGTTCTGCTTTAACATTCTCAACCAAACTTAATATTAGAAGGGTAAAGTAGTGTCACTTTGTGAGAATGTTATTTATGGTTCTGGATTAAAAAAAACAACATATTCTTAGTCTCACATTTCAGCAGTTCCATAAATGCATCTGAGATCACTTATAACAGCACTAAAAGGGCATAATTTAATCTGCAATAACAAAATATTTCTTTTAAAATACACATTGAAACCTATGTGTTATCAATATATATTTGCAAATAAACTCATTTGTACAAAAAGTACACCATTATTCTAAGAATACTTAGTATAAGCCATAAACCTAAGAGCGATGCTAATATGAAATTAAATATAAAATCAAATTTGTCATAAGAAGAATGATATTTGAGTAAAATTAAATAAACCATAGAGAGACATTCAAACGACCTTCATTATTAAAACCACCATCAAAACCTTTTCTCCCATGAGGCCCATATTTCAACATGCCCTATCAAATATAACTCAAACTTTTGAAAACCGTATGGCCATCCAGTCCATTTTTGTCATTATCTACTCTTGTGTTATTGCTCTGACCTTTTAACATGTTTTCAAAACAGCTATTATTAGGAGTTGCCACAAACCTATAAATAATACAGAAAGTAAATCAAGAGTAAGCCACCTTTTGACCCACTAATTGGGAAACACTGATTTTAACCATATGGTGATTACATACCCATCTAAACTAGCTTCTACTGGTACTGAGACACTACTGTGTCACATATACTAGTTATTTCAGAGTATTCTTATCAAATACTATAAACAACTTGTACTGTGTACAACTAAAGTTTAACTGTGTCTAAAACAAACCACACAATTCACAAAACAGTCCTCATAATGTCTTCAAAAGGCATCTGGTACCACCCTTTCCCTCTCTACCTCCTTCACATCCACATCTCCTCGAAGCTAAAGTAGGACTAACTGCTCTGGTGGACTTCTGCTGGACTGATTCTTAAACAGAGATAATAAAGGAATTTCACACAAATGTAACCATTGTTGGTAGGGCTGGGCAATATGGCTAAAAATCTTTATTTTTTCAATTTAGAGACAATTTACATTTTTAATCTTATTTTTATTTTGCTGTGACATTATGGGGTTTCATAGGTAGTTAGATTTATATTTCCTGCTTAATGCTGACACAAAACAGCAATATTAAAGCACCAGGTCTAATATACTGTAACTCATGCTCCACACAGTCTTGTAGAGAGTGCTCCAGAGCCAGCCTAGGGCAACTGAACAAAGTAGCCTTGTGTTAAGGAGTTTGTGTTTGTCAATTTGTTGCCACTAGCATCTACTCTTTTTTTATGTTCAAAATAAACTGAATTGATTGAATAGTTTGATTAATCGCCCAGCCCTAGCTTTAGGCATCTACTGACTCTAACCTAACTTACATCCATTATTCAACTTGCTCTTTAGCATTCAAACACAACTAGATTCTTCCCTTCCAAAATATACAGAATGTTGGAAAGCAATAAATAATAAATCAGATTTTATAAGTTGCAAAAAATATATTTTGTTCCGCCAAAGGAACTGTTTAAATCTAGTTATCTGCTTAAAAAAATACCTGAAATTAGTTGAAATTAAAAACACCATAGAAAACAGAGAGACCAAAAGAGGAGGTGAAAGGGGGGAACCCTCAAATTCCAGTGGAACCAGGATGGTCCAAGCAGAGGCGAGGGTTTAAAACAGTGCCCCCCACTGGTGTGGAGTTCAGTGGTCTCCTGTACTAGCACCTCAGTTTTTACACCTCCTTAATGAGAAGAGACCCCACCCAGCGCAGCTTACAGGCCAGCCAGCGTCGCAGCGGACAGAAGTACTCGTAATGGAACTGTTGAAACTCCGGGGTCTGCCGGATGTCCCGCAAAAATGCTATGTCCAGGTCTGACTCTGTCAGGATGATGAGGAGGAGCAGCAGGACGAAGAGCAGCCCAATGGTGACCAGCAGGAGGCGCAGGACGCTCAGCACAAACTTATTCACCTGTTCCACCTCAGTCAGCTCTGACTCCCCCTCTGCCCCCACACCCAGCTCAGGACCCTCCCCATGAGTGGGGGTCCCGGCCTCGGACTCATGTTCCTCCTCGATGCTGCAGGGGGAGCCGTTGATGTGGCGGGACACAGATGTGTCCGTGCTGTGTTCGGACACTGGGGTAGGCAGCACACTGTCTGAGGGGCTGTAGGTCTCATCAGAGATGACAGCCAGACCCTCACTGCTGTCTGCGGCATGGCTTCGAGATCGCGGGATGAATGACTCTCCATGGGACACTGAACGCACCGGAGTGGAGTGGGCACTGTCCCGCAATGACTCCAGACCTTTACAAAGAGAGAATTAGAAGAGGATATGCTGGAAAATACTGTATTTTCTATAGTCAGGTCTGGTCCTGTACATTTGGGGGCCCTAAGAAGGATAAGTTTGAGAGCCAGGCGTCTTAGTCATTTTTTTAGACCAGTTAAATCTTACTTTTATAACTTTTATTTCTTTAAAACACTGTCTGTTTTTCTAGGGGGATTAATGTGTTGATACTTTTTGGACTTGCACACACTCCAATGGGAGTCTAGGTAAACTGTAAGTATAACACTGATAGAACCTCTCAAAAATGACTGTTAACTCTATTTAATGAATATTCTGCTTGTTATTGCCAAATGAATCAAATCAGCAAAATGATGGATATGCCTTGGGGCCCTCTAATGTCTGTGGGCCCCTATGCAGCTGCTTAGTTTTCATATAGAAAGGACCGGCCCTGTCTATGTTATTGTCTAGACCTGCTCTGATAAGTGCAATGAAACACATTTGTTGTAATTTGGCTCCCTAAAAAAAAAAATCAAAATGATACAGAATATAATAAATTGGATTTAGACTGTATATACTTAAGGGCAGTTCAGACATGTGAATTTACCACTTCACCTATAGATGCCACCTATAGGGACTGAACCCTAGTGACATGTTCTGCCTAAGACCCTAAATAACTGAGTTAGGCTCCAGTCTCCTGTGACTGAATGAATATTTATAATTATATTTGGTTATTTGTTTGATCCCTGGGCCAGTCGACACACATTATTTTTCTATGTAAAGTGTTAATACACAGCCAGAACACAATGGTCATGTTTTCTACCACCAGAGTCAGACAGAGGCAGGAGTATTAATAACTCAGCTTTATATGGCAGAATGGGCATCAGAAGCATTTAAAAAGTGTGTGTGAGACTAATCTAGAGCCTGCTCGATCTCATAGTCTACAGAATTTTCAGGAGCAGTGCTGCATATTTGTGGGAAAGTAAGATTTTTGTTTATTATGAAATGTAGACGCCGCCCTTTTAGAATTCAGCCAAGCCTGTGCTGTTATAGTGACGCTCTGATCTGTGTGCGCATATAGCACCACATTATGTAAAACATCCTTTGTACTGTACTTTATACTGTTTGTAATAATGATCATTTTTCCAGATACACAGATCAGAGCACTACAGCTGATAGACCTACAGTTTAAAGTAATGCCTCTGTTCAAGTTAGAAATATTAGCATTGTATTCTTAACCTTTGGAGCTGAACTTATTTTTCCTATTTTTATTTATTACATTTTTATTTAGGCCTAACCCAGACAGACCACTTTTGAAAACATATTCATAAAAAGTTTAAGATTCTTTCTTAGTCTTTTGTAGTATTAGACCTTCTTTCCTTATCCAGTCTCTCTCATGTCTCTCTCCTGCAGTGGTGGAATGTAACAAAGTAAAAGGACTTAGTTACTTTACTTAATTACATTTTTCATGTAGCTGTACTTTACTTAAGTAACTTTTACAAGGAGTACTTTTACTTCACTATATTTTAGCGCAAGTATCTGTACTCAACTACATTTCTGAGTTGGGTTGAAGTACAAAGTATTTTGAGTTTTGGTTTAAAATCATTTGTTTTTATTGTGCCCTCATTGTAGACACACAGTACTTTAATAAAAAAAATGCAGTAAAGTAGTACTGCTTTAGAAACATCAGAATAATAAAGACAAACCTCAGTGACAGATTCAGTCTCATCTACTGCACAATTTGTTAAATTCATCAGTAATCAGAACAATTTTTTGGCAAAATCCCTCACACATTCATGAGTTGTTTTACTTTTTTTTACCGGCAAGTACAATTGAAAGTGAGTGAGTGTACTTTTGTACTTTTACTTAAAGTTACACTGTGTAAGATTCCCGGTCTTGCGCCTCTAGAGGCCACAGGTGCCACTGCACTGTCGCAAAACGTAAACAAAAGGGCCCCTCCTCCTTCTGAAACTGCGAGCGTGCGTTTATTTCCATCATTGTTTCAACTTTAGTTGACCTGCTGCTACCTTTGGAAGTTTGGACTGGATCTTCTATAGAGTTAGCGCTAGCGTTAGCTTATCAACAAATATCGCGCAATGGTCGCAGTAAAAACAACTAATAACTGTATGAAAAAGCACGTTCTAAATAAAAAATAAAGAGGCTAATTTACCTGCCCAACAATAAAGATGCAAAAACGTGATCCGATTTGCAGCCTTCTCTGTCTCTCATCTGACGCCAGCGAGCAAAAGT